>CM037592.1:91742400-92367400 GCA_021018995.1 Chloranthus sessilifolius
GAAAGAATGTGGGCTAGATTTGACACGCTAGGAAATTTATACAATTTTCCAGCTTATCATCGAAGTTTTGAAATCAGAGGGCCAACTATAAATTTAGTGTGATCATGGGGGGGGGGTGCTCTTACTCTTGCCTTTAATTAAGTTAAAGGCTTGGGTTCTTTTAGGTCAAAATTTTCAATCTCCGTATGTGAGACTACGTTATAGGATGAATGCTGTCATAGTGACCCAAGGACCACGTACTGAAGTTTCGAGGATGAAAATTTCTAAAGGAGGGGAGAATGTAACATCCTGAGAAAATTCGAGTCTGAACGCGCTTGGTTCAGTGAACGGGCCCGATATGTGTACACTGCTCCTTATGTACACTGTCGTATGAATATATTAGAATAAGTGTTCAATTGTGTTAGTTGGTAGGTATAAATTTAGTGAGAACATCGGTGGTGCCAAATTTGGGTTTGCAAGTGGATAGGATCTAGTTTGGCATTAGATGAGGAACCGTACACCGACTTGCAGTGTGTACGCTCAACACCCAATAGGCTCCTTTAAGTTAAGTGGATAAGATTTTAGAAATAAATATCTAGATATTTATTTCATTTGGTCTTTTGGTTTTGCAAGAGAAGTGTAGAGAGAGAGAGAGCTTCTTCTCCTCAAACCATGTCGTGAGATCAAAGTTGCGATCGCTTCGCAATCTCTGCATCCTTCGTGAAGGATTCGACACCAACATCGCACGAGCTTTGTCTTTCGTTAATTCCGACCGCGGAGAAGCTTTGAGCTCCGACACCCATTAGATCTAGAATTTTAGTAGAGTGTGGGTTTGATCGAGTGTAAACCGATCATCGTGAACGCATCGTCCATGATTGTGAAGGTCATAATCAATAGTATTAGTGTGAGGAACTTCGTATTGAGCTTCATTCCGAATCAATCATTGTGAGAATTCGTCATTAGACACCGAAGCCCCTTTTCGAAAGAAATCATCGCAAGACGCGTTAACGAGCTAGAAAGGTGAGCATTTTTAGTGTTATCATGTAGTATTAGTGTGAGGAACTTCGTATTGAGCTTCATTCCGAATCAATCATTGTGAGAATTCGTCATTAGACACTGAAGCCCCTTTTCGAAAGAAATCATCGCAAGACGCGTTAACGAGCTAGAAAGGTGAGCATTTTTAGTGTTATCATGTGGTATTAGTTGTCCTAAGTTTAGATTGATAAATGTATGGTGTGGGATTGGGTATTTTTAGAAATTGGGAGAAAAATGAACCAAAGAAGATGAAGCCCGAAAGGCTACAGAATCTGTCAAAATCGATCGATCGATTTTGACAGGACAGAGATATGTAAAAATTTTCTGAAGAAATCAATCGATCGAATTTAGAATTCTGAAGGAATCGATCTATTGAATTACAACCGATCGTTCGAATTTGAAATCGATTGATCGATTTCGAAATTGATGAATCGACTTGTATAAAATAGGGAGGTGTATAAAACTCTGGGAAAATCGATCGATCGATTTTCCCTGCCTTTGGAAATCGATCGATCAATTTTCACTGTTTTTGGCTGCTTCAGTTTTTCTTTAGAAAAACTCTAGGAAACCTTGGACTATATGATTTCACCATCATTGACACTTAGTACGACCTTAATGTGATCTAGGTTAAGAACGAGAGATGTAGATAAGGACCTTGGTATCGCTTTGAACGACTCTGAACTTGAGGTTGGAAAAACTCAATACTTAATTTTTGTTTTGATTTTGATACATAGATCCGTGATACGATTAACATGAATTTGATTGTGACATAACCATAGAACTCGTATGTGTTATCGAATGCTCAAATTCCAAATGTGAATTATTGAAATTGAACATCGATTTTCGAATCTTTGATTTGATAAATATGAAATCTTTGAATTCCGAAAATTAGTTATATGTTATGAATTGAATTTGAGCATCGTACGTCCGTGTTTCATGATGATTTAGGATATGTGAACAAAACCCCATAAGGACCGGTATGACGGTTTATACCATCCACCGTGGACTAGTACGACGGTTTATACAATACACTTGTAAGTGTTCATTAAATAAAGATGGTTAGGGGGACTCCCATAGAAAATGTGGCTCAACAACGCTATAACCGCGTTGGAGTTATTTAAGTTATAATTTAGTCATTTAATGAACGAAGCATAGCATGTAAGATGTAAGAGATGAATAGAAACCGAAGTTACATAAATTTTCGAATTTGTTTGAATACTATGTTGAATATTAATGCTTTTGAATTATAATTGAACATGAAGTCATATTTGAAAGAGCATCATTTGATTCAGTTTTAACATGATAAGTACTGTTGATTATGTCATTGAACCTGTGTTTCACATTAATGAAATATGAGTTAATATTAATCTTTTTCTTACTGAGCTTAGACTGTTAGCTTATCCCGATATTTATGTCACAAGTGTATATGCGGATTAGGATCCTGAATTAGAGGACTATGATTATGTGCTAGAGGCGGAAGAGGAGCTTCCACCAGAAGATTATTTTCCTTAGTTCAGTATTGGTGATAGATTTTGGGTTATTTCATTTTGGTGGTTGTAAGTAAATTACTTGAATTAAAGTCCGTATAACTGTGTATAGTTTGGAATCGATGTTTAGGTGATGGTCGGCCGTCACCGATGGTTATTTTGTCAATTTTGGATTATGTATGTATAGAATTGAAATCTTATTAGAGTCATGTGAAATCCATTTTAGTATTTTCTGTATAAGAGAACATGCCTTAGAAGGCATCGAGTGGCCCGATTTCCCTGTCACTATGTGTAAGGGAAACTGGATGGTCATTTGTCAACTCGACCTTTCCCAGAAATTTGTGTGGGAAAAGTCGGGTCGTTACAGATTCGGTTGGTGCAATTAGAGGTACTCATTCATGAATTTACGTAGTGGATGGATTAATTTGATGATTTAAACTTTTATTGTAGGCCCCGATAGTCAATATGGGTTTTCTAAAAATACCCCCGAGTTATGCTAATATTATTAAAAACCCCCCAGTTAGCGCTATTTGCTCTGAACCCCCTACTTTTATGTTTCCTGTACTTGTAAACCCCTACCGTAATCGGCCGTTACCTAGCTTTGGTTAAAGCTTTGGTTAATTCAAAAGCCTGCAGTTAACTTAAAGCGAAAAGCCCAAAATGCCCTTGTCTTTAGTTTTTGCTATGTTAGAAGTTAAAACGAAAAATTTCTCTTATACACCGATCTCAACACTTCTTCTCCACCTACCACGACCACCATCCGACAACCGCTGATTTGGGGATGAATGGTCTTTTGCACATCCTAGTCGACGATACGTTCTCTTTGAATCGTCGAAGCGCATCCGATAAGAGGGAATCCATATTCAGTTCAGATTCATAGCTTCTCCCAAGGGTTTTCAAGCAAAAATCGAAGATCCCAAGCGTTTGTTCTTCAGGTACATTCGAAGAGTCGCCATTTTCAGTTTTATTCTTTGGTTTCAAGTAATTTTTTGCTACTTTTAAATCTATTTGTAGTGATTTCCGAATGGCTAGGTCTCTATGCAATATTTTAGGGATTTTGCATTGAACTCAACACTTCTTCTCCACCTAGCACAACCACCATCCTAACCATCTCCTCCTCCATGTGCCACTATCAGCAACACTTTCTATCCAATCATCTGATCTCCACCATCACCTTCAATGCCCTCTACCACCATGTACTCTATCTCTACCGTCCACCACCCCTTGAAAAGTCATTACCACTACTTGTGCCCACTGCCATTATTACAGCCACAACAATCACTGCAACACACTCACTATACCTCCCTCGCCCCTCCTTCCCACCTACATGTCCACTCCAAGCGTCCATTGTTGTCCAACCTCCCACAACATTCAATTAAGGGCCACTTACAGACCTTGTTCATGCAGACCCTAGGAGCACTTCGAGTCTGCGGTAATGCGTTTTGGGCTTATTAATGCTCCCCTTTGCATTCCAAAGTCTCATGAATAAGATTTTTTGTCCCAAATTTGAGAGAGTTTATCTTGGCTTTTGTAATGACATTTTGGTTTATAATCAATCTTGGGATGAGCACGTAAAACATCTCAAAACAGACTTGCTAACCTTAAGAGCACATTGACTTTTATATCATTGATCAAGCCTTAATATCAATTCAGTCAAAGTAAGATCAGCTACCTTGGTTATATAATATCATCGAACAAGGTATTGTGGTTGATTCATCCAAAGTAGCAACTATGCTGGATTGGACCAAGCCCAAAATACCAATAAATAATATAACCAACATGATTTGGATCTCTGTTTCCAAAACAGAGAAATTGGACCTTTTCTAAAGTCATTTTCATAACATGTTAACGATAGATATGCTCCATACCTTTCTTTTTCCTTTTATTATTTGCTTTTTACTAATTCAAAGTGCCAGAGGAATGGCACTCTCTGTTTTGATCTCAGCAGAGATTACAGGCACCAATATCAGTTAGGAGACTTCTTTTTTACTACTTTAAATAGACTTCTTTTTAGCTGGATAAGACAGTTTTTTAGCTATAAATAGACTTCTTTTGATCTACCCCCATTAAATTACTAGTCACAGAACTTTCTAACGAGTTTCATATGCATAAGTTCTTTATGTGTTTTTATAGTACGAACTTTCTAATCGTCATATGTTATATTTTGTGATTATGTTAGGAGGTATGTCAGCTGATTTTGAGCATGATGACTATGAGGAAGAGGAGTATGATTCAGATGAGTCATCTGATGATAATGAAGAGTGTGTGGGTTGTCTTCCGAAAAAGAAATCGAAGCGGGATGATGACCTGTCAAACTATGAGGATCCTGAAGGGTATGAATCATTCTCTAGTTCTAAAAATGAGGATGGGGATGACATAGATGATGAAGAGCGAGATTTTGGACTGCAGAAAGATAATGTAAGAGATGAGAAATTGAAATCGAACTTAGTAGTTGGCATGATGTATAAATCAGAGTATGAGTTTCGTGATGCGTTGCTTCACTTTGCTGTGACACACAGTTTTTAGGTCACTACAAAAAATAAGACTATTAGCGGCAATTTTTTTAACAAAAAATGATGCTATTAATCCTGTTGCTACAAAAAACTACTGCTATTAAAATTGCCTTAACAGCAAGTGCCGCTGAAACACCGTATTTTTATAGTGGATAGAATATATCAAGAATGAAAAAAATAGGGTAGTTCACTTTGCTCCACTTTGGAGGTTCAATGTCGAATTTATAGATATAATGCAGTTTGAACCTCCATTTTGCTTTGTTATGGTAGATCACTTTATAGATGTAATGCATTCTGAACCACATTTAAGGACACCTCGTAGCAGTAATCTGTGGTTTAATACTAATGAAAAGAACAATGAGAGCTTGAAGCCTGAAGCGCTTTGAATATTGGGAAAATTCCACATAAACCCCTGTTGCAACCGCAGATTTCATCAATTCGTCGTGACAATACGCTCAAAAAAATGGAGTCGCCACCCGGAGCTTTTGGTGCCCCGAGATACCCAAAATCAAGATCGTGGGCGCGAAGTGCTCGATTTGACTCCGATCCGGTCTATGCCAAAGAAACTTTGGTAGGGGTTTTGGTTATTAATCGGGAAGGTGTTAGGCCCCGATTGACCCGCTCGTAAGCGGTCTCTACTATGACCAAGTGTAAAAAAAAAAGTAAAAAAATAGGTGGCACTTCCTCTTGCCCGAAGGAACTCCGATCTTATTTGAGCTCTCCTCAATCACCGAAATTTCGGCGGCGTAACAACTCAAATTTTAGTATAGAGGAAAAGCAAATAAAGAAGGTAGAGGAATAGAGGGGAGATCCGAAGCTTTCGGGCCCTTGTTGCATCGCCGTGGATCCTCGCGTAAGTGCCGATTTCGATGAGCTTCTGATAGCACAATGGTTAGAACAAGGTTCTAACTTCTAAGGCTTGCAGGTTTGGAAGGCTAGGTATGAGGGTATGATAATGATCTAGGCTATGGCTTCAAAGGTTTAGGAAGGATTGATTAATGGTGGAGGATGTGATGGTATGAGGGAGAGGATGGATTTCAATGCTTGAAAAGATTAGGGCTTGAAAATGGGGAGGGAATTCTCAAGAGTTTTCTCTCTCCTTTGGAGATTTTTCAGGTGGTTTAAACAAGAGGGAGGGGGCCTCTATTTATAGATGGAGAGGTGATTAGGAGGGGCGTTTAAGGTTCTAATTGGTTTAAAAATTAGGTAATGGTGAATCTAAGGTTTTTGGGGTTTTTAAGAGGTTAGAGAAGAGGGAGTTGGATTTTAATGGTGGATAATGGGGTGATGACTTAAGTGGCAAAGGGGTAGTTTTCAAAGCTTATTGGGGGCATAAGAGTCCTAAGGAAACAAACCCCAAGCCTGGGAATGGTCTACAAGTCAAACCCCCAGTTCAAAAATCAACTATTTCCTGCACAAATTGGGTTTTCTCAATTTGGAGAAGTTAGGGCCCGATTTTACAATTTCCTGCACAAATCTGCATTTTTTAAATTGTTGTAACTTTTAATATACAACTCCAAATTAGGATATTCTTAGCTCGCTAGAAATTTGGGAACCTCTACTTTCCAATGGTATAGGCCTTAGGTTGGGAAACTATATGTGTAAATCTTGGCACTCCTCTTTTTATCAGCTATTTTGATTAGTTTGAAACGAGTTCTATGGGTCCGTTTTAGTCTTTCTAAGGGTTTGGGAAGGTTAGGGTTGTTTCTTAAGTGTTTGGGGATGGTTCTAAAGGTTAGATTAACTTCTAAGGGTTTGGGAGGTACTTTCGGAAGCTCGGGAGTGCGTCGTTCTCTAAGTATGAGTCGATCGGGCCTTGGGCCAAATCTGGGTGTCTACAGATGCCCCTCTTTGGTATTCGATCAGTAACGATCACATACCAAAGAAAGAGATATCCGAAGAGGCCCAAGGCACACTAACGGGTCCGCCATATTCAAAATGAATCTCAAACATAAAAAAGATAGAAAAAGAGAAAGAGTGACGTTAGCCCAACACTTGGGATAACGTGCGTCACTCAGGAAGGAGAGTTGCGGAAGTCCCAATACTTGGGAAAACTTTGACTCCTCGAGATCAGCGGTCCTCAAGTGCTTAGCGAAATTACTGGGCATAACCGAGATGATGAGATTATGTTCGATGTTTGAGTTTCATTCTGAGTAAAAGTCTCGCGAGCAGGAGGTAATCGATCCATACTTAAAGATTGACGTAAAGCAAAGACGCAAAGATCCACTATTTGTGTCTAATCTCATGAGGCATCGATTGCCCCACTTGATTGGCCACGGGTGTCCCTACGCGAGGTAGGGTTCGAGATCTTTGAGCGAACCCATTAATGCAGAAGTTAATTTAACACAACTACCCGAAGCAAAAGGCATGAGTATTCAGGGACGCTTTTTGGCTCCTTGGCTTTGAAATGATGGCCTCTTTTAAGGGGCCCCTAAGCAGTCATGTATCCATTTTTATTAGTACTTACCTTGTCATGGGGGACTAGGAGTAGAATCGTCACACGTAACCAGTGTTGATCAGCTTGGGAAAGCGATCTCCGTCCATTGTGGTGAGACGAAGCGCGTACCTGGAGAGTACTTCTCTGATGATATATGGTCCCCATTTGGGTTTAAATTTTCCTCTCGGATCAGTGTAGAGAGAGGGGAAGATCTTCTTAAGTATCGTTCACCCACCTTTAAATCTGAAACGTGAACGCATTTGTTGTAAGAACATGCAATCCTTCCTTGGTAGACCGGAGTGTGGCACAAAGAAAGGAGTCTTTTCTCATTGAGTAAGTTCAATTGCTAGAAACGGGATCTCCCTCTTTCAGCTTTTGGTAAATCGGACTCAATGATGATTTGAAGTGAAGTTACTTCACCCTCAACTGGTAGCACGACCTCGATTCCATACACAAGAGAAATGATGTTGCCCCTATAGCGATACAGATCAACGTTCGGTAGGCCTATAGTGTAAATGACAACATTTCACTCTAGTCTCGGTATGTGACAACCATCTTCTCAAGGATGCGGACAAGTGTCTTGTTAGCTGCTTCGACGGCTTTGTTAGTTTGCGGCCTATATGGTGACGAGTGATGATGTTCAATTTTATACTGCTAGCATGCGGCTCTGATGCGCTTGTTCGCGAAGTTGGTGTCATTGTCTGTGATAATATCCTTAGACATGCCAAGTCGACAGACGATGTTGTTCTTGATGAATTTTTTAACATGACTGGCCATGATGTTTGCATAGGATGCCGCCTCTACCCATTTTGTGGAGCACTCGATGGCGACAAGGATGAACTGATATTCGTTGGAAGTTTTTGAATTAACCTTTTCGACGACGTCAAGGCCCCAAGTGGCAAATGGCTACAGAGTTGTCATACTGTGTAGATCTATGGCTGGAGTATGTATCAGATTGGAGTGTTCTTGACATTTGTAGCACCTCTGAACATGCTTACAATAATCAGATTCCATAGTGGTCCAGAACTACTCTTACCGTAGAATCTTTTTAGCGAGCATGTGGCCGTTGACGTGGGCACCGCATACTTCTTCATGGATTTCTTTTATGATGTTGGCTGCCTTGCTTTCAGTTAAACATTTGAGTAGGATGTTGTTATATGATTGCTTGTAGAGGCACTCACCACAAATGATATAATTTGATGCTAGACGTTGGATGGGTCGTCTATCTACCTTGGTTGTGCCCTCAGGGAAAGCATGTGTTTTGAGGAAGTTCTTAATGTCTGAGAACCACAGAGGCTCATCATCTAACTTTGTGGGTTCCTCGATCTGGAGGCAGAAGGTCGGCTCATTTCTCTACCCGATCATGATAGGATTCATCTCGACGCTGTAAGGAATTTCGACCATTGATGCTAATGTCACAAGCGTGTCGGCAAAACGATTCCTTTCTCGCGGGACATAGGAGAAGGTAACCTCTTCGAAGCATGTTGTCAAATCTTCGAGGTATTCATAGTACGGGATTAACTTTTCATCCTTTGTCTTCCAATTTCTATTGGTTTGACATATTATCATCTATGAATGGCCAAACACATTGAGATGAGTTACGTTCAGATCAAGAGCTGCTTGTAATCCAGCTACGTAGGCTTCATATTCGACTATATTATTGGTGTAGGAGAAATTGAGTTTGATGGAGACTGGTATGTGGGACCCTTTCGATGAAATTAGAATAGCGCCGACTCCTTGACCTTCTGCATTCTATTCTCCATCAAATTGCATCACCCATGACTCTTCTGTGTCATCCTCTGTTATGAACAAGATGTCTTCATCAGGGAACATGATTCTCAAAGGCTCGTAATCAGGTAAAGGATTCTCGAACAAGTTTTTCAGATTATCCATTCGCGCCAGAAGGAGTACTGCCCGAGAGAGCAAGTAGTGGCGAAGCCTCTGTGTGGCCCACACGAGAGTCAAACATGTTTTCTCCAAATGAGATAGCACATCTCACAATCAATGAACTTCTTGCTTAGGTAGTAGATTGCCTGTTCTTTTCTACCAGTTTCATTGTGTTGCCCGAGGACCCACCCCATCGAAAATTTTGTCATTGAGAGGTACTTTAGGAGGGGTCTTCCTGGTACGGGCAGTACCAACACTGGAAGGGTTGAGGAGATAGCTTTTGATTTTATTGAATACGGCTTGGCAGTTATCATTCCATTCGACGGGCGAATCTTTCCTTAGTAGCTTGAAAATCTGGGTGCAAATAGGAGTTAACTGTGCAATGAACCAACTAATGTACTGTATTCTACCTAAGAATCCTCTGACTTCTTTCTCGATAGATGGAGGTGGCATTTTGATGATGTATTTTACTTTGACTGGGTAAACTTTAGTGCCTCTTCTGTTGACGATGAATCCTAGCAACTTTCCTAACATAGCGTCGAATGCACATTTTTTAGGGTTCAGACGTAGCCTGAACTTCCTTAGTCTTTCAAACAGATTTTGGAGGTTCACCAGATGATCACCTCTTTCCTAATACTTGGCTATCATGTCGTCAACGTACACCTCGATTTCTCAGTGTATCATGTCATGGAATAGTACAGTAATCGCTCTCTGATATGTCGCCCCAACATTATTTAACCCAAATGGCATGACTCTGTAGCAGAAAGTGTCCCATGGAGTTATGAATGTTGTCTTTTCTAAGTCTGCCTCTGTCATATTGATCTGATTGTACCTAGAAAATCTATCCATGAACGAGAGCATCCCGTGCCTGGCAGTATTTTCGAATAAGATGTCGATGTGTGGCAAAGAGAAGTCATCTTTTGAGCTTGTCTTGTTGAGGTTTCTGAAGTCAATGCACATGCGAACCTTTCCATCTTTCTTTGGTACCGGTACGATGTTGGCTAGCCACTGCGGGTATTTGGAGACCATGAGGAAGCCTGTATTATACTGCTTGATGAATTCATCTTTCACTTTTAGCATCCACTCTGGCCTGAGGCGTCTCAACTTCTGCTTGACTGGCTTGACATCTGGATACAGCGACAACTCATGCTCGACCAAATCGGTGTCCAAACCAGGCATATCTTCATATGACCATACGAAGACGTCTCGGTATGACCGAAGGAATTCAATCATGCTTTGCCTTTCCTCAGGAGACATTGACGTTTCGTTCTTAGTGATTTTTGGATTTTCCTCAGTGCCCAAATTGACCTCTTCGGTCTCTTCAATTATCAGGGTAGGGCCATTCTCAAAATCGGCATATTGGTCGACGAGCTCATTGGGGAGCTCCTCGTTTTGGACCTCCTCGTCTAGACTTGTAACTCCTACCTCTTCTTGTATTTCTACAAGAGAGGGAGAGATTTCATGTGGAACGAATCTTTCAATTAAGGCATCATTTTTACTTTTATCGGGAATTTTGAAAGATAATATTTTTGGATTATTTTGTACTTTTTTCATGTTTTTTCTTTTTCTTCGAGGATCTATCCTTGACAAGGCGGGTCTCTATACACACAGGAAATTGCTTGCCAGGGGCTAACCCTACTTTTTACAGGTTATATTTTTTTTTGAAAGATGGTGTCGTATTTACCACCATTTGATGCTTCTAAGGTTAGGGGCATTGAAACCCAATTCCTCACTTGAGGAGCCGTATCTTTACCTGGTCTAGTGGAGGAGGTCGATTGAGATGACTTTTGAGGGTCAACCCCCAACATGCTAACCATGGGTTCATCTTGAACTTGGTCATCAAATATCAGTACAGGCTTAGGATGGGTAGGTGGCTGTACAGGCAGGGTTTGAAAAGGGATAAGGAGACCAGGTCGATTTCAATATCTGAGCGAATGATGTGGGGATTGGTCTCATGGAGAATGACTCTTTTGTGCTGGGTTAGTCGAGTTACCCCGTTCTGGTCAATCTTGATGACCCCTACACTTACAAAAGTGCCCTTGATGTGAGGTCACGGAGGGGACTCATCTTTTAGGTTTATCCTCCTAGCTTTGGTTGTAGCAATGGTTCGGACTTTCTCCTTGGTCTCCTGGATTTCCTCGTCGGTAGGCCTGTAGCCTAAGTCGAATTTGACTCGCTGTCCACCCTTAGTTGTGACTGGTTCTTTTCTTTCCTGTAGGCGAGGACCCAACCCTTTGCCTCTTTGAAAGCTCCACTTCTGGAGCATGACTACCGTTGCTACCATTCCTCCAATTTTCTCAGTAACCTTCTCAGGAGATTCTGGAATTACTGGGGTTGACACATCATACTGAAAGCTATGAAGTTTTGTGTCCTCAGTGGTGTGTGGTAGATTCAGCACCTTGAGATTTTCAATATTGTGGGCTATTTTCTCTCTTTCCTCTCGTCCCTCTCTCATGATGGATATAACTATCCCTTCTAAGATAAACTTGAGCTGCTGATGCAGGGTGGAGGGTACTGCCCCTATTTCATGCAGCCATGGGCGTCCTAATAGTAGGTTAAAGGAGGACTTGATGTCCATGACTTGGAATGGGGTTGAGAAGGCCATCGGCCCAATGGTGAGCTTGAGATCGACTTCTCCTATCACTTTCCTCCTTGTGTTATCAAAGCCTCTTACGCTTGTCTGGCTTGGTCGAAACATAGATGGGTCGACCCCAATCTTGGTCGCGGTCCGCAATGGGCATAATTCAATGTCAAACCATTGTCTATCAATACAAGCGATATCATTAAGTTCTCGGTTTCGACCATGACATTGATGGGTCTGAAGTGGTTCCCTCCTGCTGGGAGGTCAACGTCTGAAAATGAGATGGAGTTAGGGGCCAAAATCTGTCCGATTATTTGCCCCACTTCATCTGGCGAGACCTTATTGGACACATGAGTGTCTTTAAGTGCCCTCATTATAGCTTGGAAATGGGACGGAGATGTCATCAATAGGTCCCAAATGGTGATGTGGGTCGGAGTTCACCTTAATTGAGTTTCTATCTTGTACTCCCAACGCATGCGCTCCATGGGATGTACTACTGTCGGTTTTCTTCTCTCTTCTGGTTGGGCTGGTACCGGTGCCTTCGGTTGTTTGGAAATTCTACCTGACCGGGTTACAAATTCAATTGCTCCTTCTCTATTACCGCCTGCATTGGCATCTATTTGGTTGTAGTCGAGCGGGATCTGATGGGGGTTATAGGTAGGTCCGAAGATTTGGAATGGGATGGATGGTGGCGTCGAGTAAGATTGAATTGGAGAGGTTGATATGGCGAAGCTGGGCCAAACATGGTTGATTGGTGCTTGAGGCGGATGGGCCGATGGTGTGGCAAAATTGGGACAACCATATTGGGTTGGTGTTGGAAATGGATTGATTAAGGGTGGACCTGCAGTACTGGGCTAGCTGTACTAGGTTGGTGCTGGAGGTGAAGGTGGA
The DNA here is from genome assembly GCA_021018995.1 of Chloranthus sessilifolius. NCBI lineage: Eukaryota > Viridiplantae > Streptophyta > Magnoliopsida > Chloranthales > Chloranthaceae > Chloranthus > Chloranthus sessilifolius. The sequence continues at coordinate 91,755,211 of CM037592.1, forward strand.
TGGGTTGATGATGGTGTGGTGAACCGGGGCCAAGCGTGGTTGACGAGAGATGACTCAAGATGCAAGGTAAACTGGGCACCATGTAGTTGATGAGGGTTGGTGTCGAATATGGTTGGTGCATTGGGGGTGAGGCCTAGCTGGGTTAGACTTGATTAACAAGAGCCGGTGTGGAAAAATATAGATTTAAGTCTAAGGGTGCCATCTGGGGTGTTGGATTGGGAAAATAGTCGGCTAAATTCAGAGGCTCAATTACCCTGATGGTTTCATTTTCCTGATCCCACTGCCATGAGTTATCGTAACTTTTCCCTGTACCAATATATTCTGAGGGGTCGACCTCTTCCCTTGCTCCGTCTAGCATATTAATTGTGACCCTCAGGCCTATTTCTCCAGACGGGTGCGGCGGTAATGGTGCTTGTATGATATTGGTGTTGGTCTGTGGCGGTGTCAGGGGAATGAGCTTCCCCATCTCGCTCAGATCTTACATCGCATGCTTCAAAGGGAAGCAATGATCTGTTGGATGTCTCAGTTCTTGATGGAAGCTACAGTGTGTGTTGGGATCATAGTTCTAGGGGGATTAGATTCGGCGAAGATTGCGGCTGGAGTATGGTGACTAAACCCTTTTCGACTAGAAGGGCAATCCTTGACTGTCCTTTTACCCCTGCTAGTCGAAAAGGTCCTTCTTTGCTCAAGGGTCATTTGTCCCCACAGGACATTGTTCTACCTAAGAGCCTGATTTGTTGGTGTTGGTGCTGGCTGTGCTGTCGTAAACTGAAAAGGCACCACGCTGGTGTTGGATTGAATGTTCATTATTATCTGAACATTTGCCCCAATTCTTTTCTCATTCCTTTGTTCGACGAATTCCAGACTCCACTGGCCCCACTGATTGTATTTTTGCTTAATCGACCCTCTCTTACCACATCCTTGCAGTAGTTGGCGTTCTTTATCAGGTCAGCAAAATTGGATTACTGTTGGTATACCAAGAAATCAGAGATGATTTGTAGGACTGTTTTTTAGATCATCTCGATTTGCTCATCATCAGGGATTCGGTTTCTTACTTGGGCTGCTAAGGCCCGCCACCTCCCAAGGTATTCACTGAACGTTTTGTCGGGCTTTTGTTTCAATCGAGCCAAATCAGATTTGCATGGCTCGATGTCCATATTGTAGACGTATTGTTCTTGGAACGAATGGGTTAGGACTTTCCAGGTTGTTATCATTGATGGCTCAAGGGAGGGAACCATCTTAGTGCAGGTCCCGTGAGACTTTTCTAAAAAACCTTTATGAGTAAGTGCTCATCCCTTCCTTATTGACACATGCCCTTACAATATGACTTGAGGTGTGAGACGGGATTGTCGGTGCCATTGTATTTATTGAATGTCAGCACTTTAAACTTAGGTGGCAAAGGCATCTCAGCGAATAGGCACATATTTGAAAAATCTGTGGCATAGATCTCAGTCCCACCTAGCTTCATTAGCTATTTCTGGAATTTATCCATTTGCTCTTTCAACAGCTCTGACTCCCTGGACTGTATTGTTGGGGTTGGTCCCCCACTAGGCTGCCCTCATTCATTTACGATTGCCTGCTGGTTGGTAAAAATAGGATGTGGGGGATTGGAACTTACAAATGCCCCTGTATAGGCCCCACTGTTTATAATCTCATCTTCCTCATATTGTTGATCAACATAAGGTGGTGGAAGGATAAGATTAGCATGTGAGTTTTGGATGGGTTGGGCAGGTGCCTAAGGAGGCCATCGTGCTTGAGGATTTGGGTGGCTGGTTTGTGGGGTAAGGAGATGAGTGAACGGGGTATTTTTGATGGGTGCCTGATGAGGCCATTGTAGGTAGGGGAAGCTTTGATGTGCAGCTTGTGGGTGATGGGATGAGTGAAATGGGGATATTGGATGGGCTAAGTTGGTGTCGAATGGGGCCATTGTGGTTGATGAGGATTTGGTTCGGCAGTAGGTGGATGGGTAAATTGGGGATTTTGTATGGGTTGGGATGGGTACCCATGTTGGGTTGGCTGTGGATGAACGAGGTTTATACCGGGTTGGGGGATTGGATGAGAAGGGTTTGTAATTGGAGGAGGAATGAAGGTTTGTTGGGTCTAGGTGAATCTAGGAAATTGGGGGACTTGGGGTGGGTTTAGGAATGTGGCCCTTGGAATGGGCATGGGTTTGGACTTGGGGTTGGGCAATGGGCCTTTGAGACCCACTTGAATGGTCCCATGGCTGATGTTGGGTGGTGTGGATTATGGGTGGTTGATTGGTGTTGAGATTTTGAGTGAATGGGGTATGGAGGTTTTGTTGGGGGTTTGCGATTTGAGGTGCATGAGGAAAGTTTTGGGATGCCTTCCAAATGGCGTAAGCCCTCACCATGTCTTCCATCATGGACATGGGGTTGGGTATGAGGTTGAAAATGGATGACCCTTTTGATGAGGGGGATATATGAGAAAAAGTGGGTATGATCGGGTTGGATGGGTGAGAAAAATTAGGCATGACCTGGATAGATGGGGGAAAATTGGGTGTGTTTGGATCAGAGGGAAAGTGGGGTGTAAGTGGAGTGGATGGGAGAAAATTAGGTATGTGTTGGGTGAATGAGGGAAAATGTGGAGGATTTAGGGTAGATGAAAAGATGGGTATGTTTTGAGTGAAGGAAAAATTAGATATGTGTTAGGTAAATGGGGAGGATTGGGTTGGATTTTTGATGGTCGTGGGAGGAGGATTTAATGAGGAGGTAGGGGGAAAATTAATTAGGTGTATTTTGGGTGGAGGTAAAATGGAGAAAATTGGGTGTGGAGAAAAAATGTGCTAATTGTTCGGTAGATGGGGGTGGAGAAATGGGCAAGCTTTGGGTGGAGGTGGATGGAAAGCTGGGTGAAAAATTAGGGATGTTTTGGATTGGTGTAGGGGGGAAGGGAAGATGGATGTATTTTGAATGGATGTAGAGGGAAAAAAATGGGGTGTTTTAACTGGATGTGGATGGAAAAATGGGTGCACTGAATGGTCCGGTGACGTTGAAACGAGATGGGGTGGGGGAATCGGAAATGGAGATTTCCTCCATATGAGGGTGATGAGAATGTGATGGGGATGATGGTGGGGATGAATCGGGGTTGGCATAGGCCGGATCGACCGCTCACGATATGGTTTGGCGGCGGGTTGGGGAAGGGTCTCTTGCGTAAGGCCCGAAGACTTTTTTCTTTTTCTCCTACAGGATGATGGTGGGTGGTACGGCGATGCTGTGGTGACGGCACCGTGAATTATTTTTTTTGGATTTTTTGTATATATGATTTTTTTGGATTTTTGAATTTTTGTGAAAAAAATGAATCTTGGAAATCTTTGAGGCCTTGGAACTTCCTTTTCGGGTGGCATTCACACCCCAAATGCCTCCCACCGCGGGATTCCGATGCACCTTAGAAGAATAAAATGAAATCCTTTGATCTATGTAAGGGCATGGAAATCCACGCAATGACCAAATCCCCCGGATGAATCGAAAAGAGGGCGACCTCTCTTGACTGGCAATGGCGTATTGGGTGTCAAACGTGTGGGATTTATCGGAAGTGTTAAACCACTAAGCAGGGGGTCGGGGCAATGCCCCTTAGGACTTATTCTTCACTCTTTGAGTCTCTCCTTTCTGTGCCTAAAGGATACAAGGTTTTTCGGAGTATTCTAACGCACTCCCCAAGGGTTTTAAGGTTTTTGAAAGTTTGATCACCCACCCGATATACCTCCGGCATGAATGCCCTCTCAGATACTGAATGGGGTGGTTCTTTTCGGGATTATCACCACTAGGGCTACCGCCCTACTTTGAACCAAGACGTTTGTATCGTTGCCTAATTTCCCAACCCTTTTGTAAAATCTATTTGTGCAAAAATAAATTAGGTCCCTTTGTTCAATTTTAAGAGAGTCTTCCTTAGTTCAAAAATGGGTGGTGACAATATCGTGTCGCCGCAACTGGCTAGCGTCCACTATTAGAATATGATTCTAAGTTAGCAAGTAACCCGACAATCGAGAAAGTGTGTAAAATGACAAAAAAGAAAAAAATATTCAAGTAAGGCCATTGATCGGCTAAGACGCGTAAATGATAAAAACTTAAATACTCAAGTAAGCCCGCCAAATAGCTAAGGCGTGTAAATGACTGAAATGTAGGGATAAGTATAAAAAATACCGAATCGTAGGGGTAAGTATAAAAAAGTGCGGAGTAAGTATGCAAAAACTGAAAAGTTAGTAAAAAAAGAAAGGAAAACAAAAACGCATGCAAAACAATGGCCAACACTCCAAGGAGAAGCTCTACAAGTTGTCCCCAGCAGAGTCGCCATCTGTGCAACCATGGAATACATCAATCCATCATGACGATGCGCTTAAAAGAAATAGAGTTGCCACCCGGAGCTTTTGGTATCCCGGGATACCCAAAATAAAAATTGTGGGCACCGAAGTGCTCGATTTGACTCTGATCCGATCTACGCTAAAGGCTCTTGGGTAGGGGCTTCAGTTATCAATCAGGAATGTGTTAAGTACCCGATTAACCCGCTCGAAAGCGGTCTCTATTATGGCCAAGTATAAAAAAAAGTACAAAAATAAGATGCACTTCGTCTTACCCGAAGGCACTCCGATCTTATTTGATCCCTCCGCAATCACCGAAATTTCTGCGGCGTAACGACTCAAATTATAAGATAGAGGAAAAGCAAATAAAGAAGTTAGAGGAATAGAGGGGAGAGCCGAAGCTCTCAGGCCCTTGTTGCACCGTCATGGATCTTCGTGTGGGTGTTGATTCCGATGAGCTTTTGATAGCACAATGGTTAGAGCAAGGTTCTAACTTCTAAGGCTTACAGGTTTGGAAGGCTAGGTATGAGGGTATGATAATGATCTAGGCTAAGACTTCAAAGGTTTAGGAAGGATTGATTAATGGTGGAGGATGTGATGGTATGAGGGAGAGGATGAGTTTCAAAGCTTGGAAAGATTAGGGCTTGAAAATGGGGAGGGAATTCGGTAGAGTTTTCTCTCTTCTTTTGAAAATTTTCAAGTTGTTTAAACAAGAGGGAGGGGGCCTCTATTTATAGATGGAGAGATGATTAGGGGAGGTGCTTAAGGTTCTAATTGGTTTAGAAATTAGGTGATGGTGAATCTAAGGTTTTTGGGGTTTTTAAGAGCTTAGAGAAGAGGGAGTTGGATTTTAATGGTGGATGATGAGGTGATGACTTAAGTCGCAATAGGATAGTTTTCAAAGCTTATTGGGGGCATAAGAGTCCTAAGGAAACAAACCCCAAGCCTTGGGATGGTCAACAAGTCAAACCCCCAATTCAAAAATCAACCATTTTTAAGAAAAATGGTTTTTTCTCAATTTTGAGAAGTTAGGCCCGATTTTATAATTTCATGTACAAATCCATATTTTTCAAATTGCCATAAATTTTGATGTACAACACTAAATTAGGCGATTCTTCACTCGTTGAAAAGTTGGGAACCTTTACTTTCGAATGACATAAGCCTTAGGTTGGGCAATTATCTGTGCAAATCTTGACACTCCTCTTTTCATCAGCTATCTTGATTCATTTGAAACAGGTTCTATGGGCCTGTTTTAGGTTTTCTAAGGGTTTGGGAAGGTTAAGGTTGCTTCCTAAGGGTTTAGGAATGAGTCTACAGGTTAGATTAAGTTCTAAGGGTTTAGGAGGTACTTTCGGAAGCTCGGGAGTACGCCGTTCTTGAAGTATGGGTCGATCGGGCCTTGGGCCAAATTTGGGTGCCTACACCCCTGAACTTGCAACTCAATTTTCGAGGGAGACCTAAACTTTACTAAATACAACATAACCCTCCGATGAATAAAACCCCAAATTAGTCCCCTACCATCAACCTCCGCCCCCCTGCTCGACGAAAATTGCTGACAAAGCATGTAAAGAACGTTATCTGCCTGCATGGCCTTGCCAACATGGCACTCAGCCCTTTAAAACTTGAGGGAGACACCTCTCGTTCAGAAAATTAGCACCAACTCTTCTTCTTCTCCTCTGCTCTTCAGCCGAGTAAATAACCAAAACCCGCAACGCATCATCTTCTTCTCTGCTCTTCAACTCCAGTATCATCGTCTCTGCAATGACTTGGATCAAGCGTGATTCAAGTCTTTGTAAATCCAACGACAATGGTGACAGCAAGAATGGCTTTGTTTCCCTTGATCCCCCGCATCTTTGAATATCGTGGGGCTATAATGCACAGTTGCATCAATACCAGTGATCTGTTGGAAGAGTTGGATCCCGAATCCAGTTGTCATCATACAAATGAGCATAGGAGAAGGCCACATTAGTTCATGCCACACGACTCTTTCCTCATACTTCGACTCCCCATTAGAAATCCCATAAGTTTTCTCTATCTCCAACAATCTGCCTTCAACCTCTGCTATATTCTCATTTACTCTCAGCAGAATGGACCTTGCTTCTTTAACTCGATTCTATATCACCAGCCATCTCGGAGACTCTGGGATGATAAATAGAACAAACCCAATAAAAATTGATGGGAGAATTCTGATAGCGAGCATTACTCTCCAACCCATATGTATGTCAAGGTCTGAGAATACGTAAGTTGAGACATAACCGAGAAGGATCCCTATATTTATGAAGATCTTCGGAAAGGAATTGAGTGATTCTCTGTTAATGGAGGGTGATATCTCGGCAATATATACCAGAGCGATCATGACACCAAAGCCTATGCCTACCCCTGCCAAAGTCTCCCTACCATTAAGTACCTTGAAAGAAGGAGCTAAGGTCATTATGGCTGCACCAGTTGAAAATTATGGCTACTAAATCCATAGTTCATTTCCTTCCAATGGCATCCAAGGTTCTTCCACCTGCTAAACTGCCCAACAGAGAAACAATGCTCAAACATCCAACTAAAACTTCTTCCTGTAACTCTATTATCTTCAAATCTTCTTGAATGAATATAATTGCTCCGCTCATAACACCCACGTCTGCATATTGTAAATCCAAGCTTCAGAACAGAAATTCAAAATTTCAAGTCTAATTGATTGACAGATTTCCAAATAATAAAAGGAAATAAGCTATGAGAGACGGCTATTAGATTGGTCGTAAAGGACATAAATTGAGCTTAAGGGTCTGTTTGGACAGCCATTCCCCAAAACCCTAATAAAAAAGGGACGTATTTTCAACTTTTGCGCCCCAAATGCATGCTCGACAAAATGTGGATTGAACCATTTCGAAAATGGCAAAATTCACATTGAAAACATGGTGTTCAAATGGTAAGGCTGTCAATGACCTGAGATTGAGTTGCGCCAAGGTCACCTCAAGCTCGACTACCACACAAAACCTAAGCTCTAGTTTGGCTCTAGGCTCTTTGAGCTTGAAACTTCCAGGCACTAGCTTGGCTTTACCGATCTCGAGTCGAACTCAAACCAGGGCAAATTTATTATAATTTTTTTTTAGTTATTTGTTTATTTCTTCTGTTACTTCTGAATATTAAATATATCTATGTAGTTAACACTTCTTTCTTTCATTTGTATATATGAACATGTACATAAAAATGAAATAAGTAACTAATATATCTCTTTCTTTCATTTGTATATATGAACAAGTACATAAAAATGAAATAAGTAACTAATATATCGAGCCGAGTTGAGCTAAGTTTTAGGTGCCTCGGACCTAGCTCGGCGCCATATTACTCGAGCTTCAGGTGCTTTAGCTCTGCTAGGCTCTCGAGCTGAAAGAAGAACCTAAAGGCTAAAAGCTCTATCTTTTCAAGTAGAGCCGAGTCAGGCCTTAGAGCTGTCTCAACTCTTTGACAGCCCTACCAAACAGTATCTAATAGATTACAAATTTTGTTATCTAGCTTTTACTCTTCCTAGGTATCCCTATTGACAAATATCATCAACAGATTACCAAAATCCATCATCCTTATGCCCATTTCAGTGGTATTCTATATAAACCGACAAAAGCAAAATCGGCTTTTAAAATCAAGAAGAACAAAATAAACTAGAAAGAGTTAAAAACTTGATTAGTAGAATAGAATCAACTAGAAATAGTTAAAAAGTTGATGTTTTGACACAACATTACCTATTATTAGAAGATCAAGCTCAAATACATTAGAAAATCTACAATGGCATTTTCTCCAAATAAAAATTCCCTGTTAACGAGTTGGTCTGGTGCTTCTAAGTTCCAATTAGAGATGGCTTTAGATACCTAGTTTAGATTCAATATATTTCAATATGTAAAATTATATATTGACTATAATTAAGATAATGAGAAGTTGGTTTGAATTTGAATAAAAATAAAGACAACTAAGCTATGTTAAAAATTATAGTTTTTTGCACAAAATTGATCTCACAGATGACTAAGATATGGAAGCTCTATGCCCATCTCAACATTAATTAGAATGTGCAAAACAAACAAAACAAAAACAATTGTAATTTGTGGGATGGATTCAAAGGTACTTGAAGTAGTAATTTAAGAAAATTTAAGACATATTTGTTGGTCTTTCTTCTGTGAAGCTGACGCTGAGCTTCTTCTTCTTCCTCTTCTTCTTCTTTTTCTGTAAAATTCATCCTTTTTGTATTTGGTTTTAGTTTTACCCACCAAATCAGCATTCGAAATATCAATCGCATTTCCGTTTCCTTGTGATTCCACCAAACCCACCTCTCTTTCCCTCTCTAACAAGTGGAGGAAGAAGAAGAAGAAGAGGGGAGTTTTTTTATTTTTTATTTATTTTTATATTAGGGGTTTGTCAGGTTTAGATATCAAAAATCATAAAGTTGGGGTCAATTTTCTGAATGATGAGGCGTCTTTGACAAGTTTTAAAGGGTTGAGTGCCACGTTGGCAAGACCACATAAGTAGATAACGCCTTTAACTGCTTCGTCAGCAATTTCCGTCGAGCAGAGGGACCGAGGTTGACGGTAGAGATCTAATTTGGAGGGTTTTTATTCATCGCGGGGTTATGTTGTATTTAGTAAAGTTCAGGTACCTATCGGACATTAAGTTAAAAGTTTGGGGGTTTATATGAAATTTTGTCTTGAATTTTTGTCACTTCAAAGCGCAATTGCATTCTTTGTTGCAATTGCTTCTGGCATTATGTTATGTACCACTATTACTGTTTTTTAAATTTACAACTAGAATTTGATGGTCACTCAGCTTGAGCATTGTATATATTTGTTTAGGTATTAGATATGGACAGGGGCATGTGTTTCAAATGTCAGGTGCGGGGAAACTGGGTCAAAGATTGCCCTCAAAGAAGATGCTTGAAGGAAAGGAAATACCCCACTGCTACTATCAAAAGCCGTCAACGCGTCGTGTTTCAAACTCTGAGAAGAATCCAGGGCGCAAATATTTTAAATGTTATCACTGTGGATGCTTAAAATGGGAGGATGGCAGCTTTGGAAGCTTGAACTCGAAGGTCGTCAATGATGAAAACGACCATTCGCTTCTCGTTAAGTGATGCTTTATGCTTGTAATGAACTTCATTAGGTGTTTAATATACTTTGGTCTAGTATACTGGCAGGTCAAATCTAATTTGAATGGTTTAAATGGTATCATAGTCGTGTAACGGTAAAATATTTATACCTGCAGGGGTGATGCATATAAATATTTTTGTAAGTACAAGGGCGCCAATTTGTAACTATATATTTGCAAAAATCTCAAATGGTTTAGATGGTATCATAATGGTTTAAATGAGAACGTCTGATTGCAGTATTTGATGGTTTAGATGGAGTCATAGTGGTGTAACGGTAATATTTTGTAAGTGCAGGGGCAATGCATGTAATACTTGTAGAGTATCTTTAAATCCACCTACCGAATCTTTGAGTTCACCCATGCTAAAACACATTGATTGCATTGAATCAAACGATGGAGATTATTTATCATCCCAATTTTTCAGACGATGCATCTTGAGATCATAGGCGTACCATCAGACGATCAATTTTTTATTTCGTGGCACACATCTCAGAAAAGTAACCTTAGCATCACGTACAAGGTTAAAATTAATTTTAAGGTCACTTTTTTGGGTGTGTACCACATGAAATAAATAATCAACTGTCTGATGGTACCACTATGATCTCAAGATCCATCGTGTGAAAGGTTGGGACGATAAACAATCTCCATCGTCCGATTCAATACAGTCAATTGTCTGATGGTGCCACCATGATCTCAAGATCCATTGTGTGAAAGGTTGGGACGATAAACGATCTCCATCGTCTGATTCATTGCAGTCAATTTATTTCAGTGTGGGTGAACTCAAAGATTTGGTGAGTGAATTTAAAGGTACTCTATTTTATAAGTGCAAGGGCGCAAACTCGCGTACCCACGTATAGACGATGGCAATTTAGTAATTTAATATTTGAAGAGTACATATGACATTTAGGCTATTCTTTTAACTGCTAGTTTATTATTTAAAGTAGCATCCGCTAAAAAGGGTGTCGTATAAACGAAAATGCTAACTAGGGTCCTTTCAAAAAAACAAAAAAAGAATGTTAATTAGGGGGTTTAGAGCAAATAGCGATAACTGATTTTTTATTTTTTTTTTTTATAATATCAGCATAACTCATGGGTATTTGCAGAAAAACCCAATACTTTATTAGAAACGAGAATATAACCGGTATGGATGTTATACAATAATACAAACAATAACATAAAGTGAGTGCCGGGCCCAATCACAAATATAACACCATTATTAGATGATCTAGCAAGGAGTCAATTGGACCGTTAGCAATATTTGAAGCAATAAAAATGAATTAAGTATATTTCTTGGCAATCTCTATGAGTGAACTGAATAGCTCTTGTGGCTTTGAGAACATAGGCATGTGATCTGCGCCTTTGATCTCTTTGACTTCTGTCACTGGTGAATTCCCGATCATCCACCATTGGAAGTTCACGGGTATCGCTTTATCTTCGTCACACACGATATAAACCCGAGTGACGGATACGTATCGGTCTTTCGAGAGCAGTGGCATGTGGGATAGATCTTCAGGGAACAGTGACCCAACTCGTACCAATGTCTTAGCTAACATATAATCCTTTTAACAACAAAAATATCAATCTTAATTAGAGAGGACAGAAAAAAAAAAAATATTTGAGAGAGAGAGAGAGAGGCCAGTTCGGTGTCACGTGCATATACATAAGGTCAATTACAAGTTACTCAAGAAAAGCCTTCACCGACAACATTAGATTAGTGGTGGTTAATATGGTGTTTAAAATTCATTGAAAAAAATTTCAAAAAGGAAACATATATTTTGACCCTTTATATTAAGGTCATTATTTCACATGAATATTTTTTTTTTAAATAAAATATAATAAAAATAAAAATAAAAATAAAATAGAACCGAAAGGGATAAGTGAACTCTTAGAAGGACCCGACCACTGATCACCATGTTATTAGGCTCTAACTAGTGAATGTCGCTTGAGTGGGAACCAAATCTATTTGAGCGAGGTGCAAACTCTACCCGTGCAATTTCACGGGTGCAAGTCGCTCGAGTGAGTTTCGTTCTCACTCGAGCGATCGACACACGGTTCAAAGGGAAAAGTTTCGGGTTTTAGTCGCTCAAGCGACTTTCGTTGTCGCTCGAGCGACCCGCGCGATGTCAAGTTACGTACCAACTCCGTTTTTAGGGTAGTTTTTCTTGGGTTAGAAATAGAATTCAGGACTTTTATATAAAGGGAAAGCTCAAGGACGAATTAAGAGCCTTTGAAAAGAAAAAGATATCATTGTAAAGCTTTGGAAAACCTATCTAAGGGTTTTGAGGAGAGCTTTGGTGAGAGGGTTGAATGTTTTTGTATTCTTGTGTGATAATCAATATAGTGGATTATCGCTGCCCGTGGACATATGCATATTGTCGAATCACGTAAATATTGTCTCTTATGTGTTTGTAGTTGATTTTTTTCTATTTTTGCATTCTTATTTTATCGTTCATCGTGAGATTGTTGGTTAGTTTGTTAGCTTCCGCGCAATAAATTGCTATCAGAGACAGGTTAGGTTTTTGTTCTATGATCGGAGATGGCATCAAAGTCTGCAAAAGTTCCAAAGGCAGGGTTTCAGGTTGAGAAATTCGACGGAAAATTATGTGGCAAGTACAAATCCTAGATATCTTGATTCAACAAGGGCTGCACAAGGCATTGAAAGGGCTTTCGGTTAAGCCGGCAAATATGTCTGATGGTGATTGAAAATTTTTTTAACTTCAAGCATGTAGTACAATTCGACTGTCTAGCGAAGGAGATTACATATAAAGTGATGCGGGAAAACTTGACGGCCTCGCTGTGGGCCAAATTGAAGAGTTTCTACATGATAAAATCTCTCACGAGTCGTCTATTTCCTAAGAAATAACTGTATAAGTTGCACATGAAGGCAGGTGTTTATCTCAACCAACATCTTAATGAATTCAATAGAATAATATCTGAATTATTAAATGTTAGAGAAGAGGTTAAGGATAAAGACAAAGCACTATTGCTTTTGTTATCCCTCCCCGATTTCTATGAGCACCTTGTTACTACGTTGCTTTATGGAAATGATACTATTGAACTAGAGTTGGCTACCACTACAAAAATAAGGTGTTTCAGCGGCACTTGTTATTAGGCAATTTTTAGTAGCGACAGGACTAATAGTGGCAATTTTTTGTAGTGACATAACTAATAATAGTAATTTTTTGTTGAAAAAACTGCTGCTAATAGCCTTTTTTTTTATAGTGTACAGCGGCATTGCTTTGTAACGATATGAGAAAGTAAAGTTCAGATAGTAATACACTAAGTAAATGACTTGTTGGTTAAGGGGAGAACAGAGGACTGTAAATCCGGAAGGGGTAGATCAAAGTCCAAATCTAAATCTAAAAACAGAAAGATAATAGAATGCTACAAGTGTCACGAAAATGGTCACATCATAAGGCATTGTTCACAGTTATAAATAAAGATGAACGATTCTCAAGATAAGAAGCAGAAAGGGGTCGTTGATGAGGCTAGTATAACCAAACAAGCTCTAAGTGATGATGGAAACATGTTGACAGTGACTTTAGATAAATACTTGCAAAATGTATAGATATTTGATTCAGGGTGCTCCTACCACATGTGACTAAATAGGGACTGGTTCGCGTTTTAAAAAGAAGTAGATAGTGGAATGGTTTTGATGGGTAACAATATGGCCTGTAAAATAGTTGAAAATGAGAGTATCAGAATAAAGATGCATGATGGGATTATGAGAATATTGCTCGGTATACGTAATATTCTGAAATTAAAGAAGAACCTCATATCGCTTGGTATACTAGACTCCAATTAGCTCAAGTTTTTAGCTCAAGGTAGAGTTTTGAAGGTGTGAAAGGGATCTCTAGTTGTGATGAAAGCGAAAAAGGTTAGAAATATTTACTTTCTATTAGTGAGTACACTGACAGTTGGAGCATCAGTATTTACGTCAGATAATAATGGTTTGTCCTCTACACAGTTATGACACATGCGCCTAGGGCACATGTCAGAAAGAGGGATGAAAAAGTTGAACAAGCAGGGCTTGTTGAAATGTGTAAAGGCCAAAAAATTAACTTTTTGTGAGCACTGTGTCTTCGGAAAATAATACAGAGTTAAGTTCAATACAACGGTTCACACTACAAAAGGCACACTGGATTATATATACTTAGATATATGGGGGTCTTCAAAGGTTCCTTCTAAAGGAGTTGTCAGGTACTTCGCCTCTTTCATCAATAATTACTCTCGGTATGTATGCATCTACATGATGAAGAATAAGGATGAGATGTTGGAAATCTTTAAGAGGTAGAAAATATTGATTAAGAATCTGACTGGAAGGAAGGTCAAGCGGTTGAGAACCGATAATGGTGGTAAGTACACCAGTGGACAGTTACATGAGTTCTGTGAAGAGAACGGTATTGCTAGACACTTCACAACGAGGAATACATCGAAACTGAATGGGGTAGCAAAACGTATGAATAAAACTCTACTTAAAAAGATAAGATGTATGTTATCCAATGTAGGATTGGGTAGAGAGTTCTGGGCCGAAGCAATCAGTACAACATGCTATCTAGTAAACAGATCACCATTTACAACAATAGCGTGTAAGACTCTAATTGAGATGTGAAAGCATGTAGATTACAGTGCATTGAAGATTTTTGGTTGCACAACTTACTATCATGTCAGAGATAATAAAATTGACCTAAGGGCTAAAAAAGTGATTTTCTTAGGATATGCAAATGGTATGAAAAGATACAGGTTATGGTGTCCTGAGCAGAATAAGGTTATGATCAATAGAGATATGGTATTTGATGAATCTGTTATGCAAACTTTTAGCAAACAGATTATGAAAATTGGAGAAGAGGTGACGGAAGATCAGTTTGACGTAGAGTTAAAAACTCCTATGATTATTAATTAGAAAAAAGTGTAGAAATAGTTAAGAGAGGGTCAAAACAATCCTTAGTAGGTAGAAGACTCAAAAGGAAGATTAGAGCACTAATTCGATACGATTACGATGATATAATCGCCTATGCGTTAACGTTGGATGACAATGAGTCGTCTTCGTTCAAGGATGCAATCAGTGGAAGGAGTGTACGGAAATAGAAGACCGCAATGAGTGAAGAGATGGATTCTCTTTACAAAAATCAAACTTGAGAACTAATAGAGTTACCTTAGGGAAAGAGAGTGATTGGGTGCAAGTGATTTATAAGAAGAAGGAGGGTTCTCCGAAAAGTAGTAGTGCAAGGTACGAAACATGGTTGGTAGCAAATAGCTATACGCAAAAGAAAGGCATTGATTATAATGAGGTGTTCTCACCATTTATGAAACACACTTCAGTCTGGGTTTTATTATCAATTATAGCAGAGTTGGACTTAGAGTTAGAGCAACTCGATGTGAAAACATCATTTCTATATGGTGATCTGGTTGAGGAGATTTATATAAACCAACCTGAAGGGTTCAAGTCTCCTTGAAAAGAGAGATTAGTGTGCAAACTAAAGAAGTCCTTGTACGGGTTGAAACAGTCACCGAGACAGTAGTACAAGGATTTGACAAGTTGATGGTGGGCTAAAATTATATTCGAAGTGAATACGATAACTGTGCTTACTTTAAGAAGCTAGCGGATGACTTATTTATTTACCTTCTCTTGTATATTGATGACATGCTCATAGCTGCAAAGAGCATGGTAGAGATGAGCAAGTTGAAATCTCAACTTGGCATGAAGTTTGAGATGAAAGATCTTAATGCAACGAGAAAGATTTTTGAAATGAAAATTTAGAGAGACAAAAAGAAATGACAGTTGTGCTTGACACAAAAGAGTTATCTAGAAAAGGTACTCTCACGATTTGGAATGGATAACTCAAAGGCTGTGAGTACTCTATTAGCAGCTTACCTCCGTCTTTCGCCTAGCATGTCTCCTACTATAGATGAGGAGCGTGCGTCCATGATTCGTATTTCCTATGCGAGTGCAGTTGATAACTTGATATACGCTATGGTATGCACTCAACCGAATATTTTACAGGTCGTTAGTGTGGTTAGCAGGTATATGGCTAATCCAAACAAGGAGCATGGGCAAGCTATGAAATGAATTATGAGGTATATACATGGTACCAAGAATGTCGAGCTGGTTTGTCGTAGTGGTACAGATCATCAGTTATGCGGATACGTAGATTCAGATTACGCGGATAAGTGTCAGTCTACAACAGGATATTTGTTTATGCTATCAGGAGGTCTGATTAGCTAGAGGTTGATGTAACAAGATATAGTGACTTTGTCTACTACAGAGGCAGAGTATATGACAGTAACAGAGTCAATAAAAGAAGCATTGCGACTTCAGGGTTTAGTTGGTGATTTGAGGATCGCACAAGAAAGTATCGATGTGTTCTGTGATAGCCAGAGTGTCATTTACTTAGACAGAGAATTACGTATATCATGCTCCTACCAAGTACATTAATATACGGTATCACTTCGTATATGAAATAATTGAAGATAGCGAGATATCTTTGAAGAAGGTGAGTACGAAGGACAATCCTACAGATATGATGACAAAGGTGATACCGTTGGTTAAGACTAAATATTATTTGGACTTGATCAATGTTCAGCAGGTTGGAGTGCCATCGGGTTACTGGTGGTAGCGGTAATATGAGAATAGAAATAATTGGAAGAAAGAATATATGATGAAGCTTAGAGTCACACTACAAAAAATAAGACTACTAGCGGTAATAACAAAAAACTGCTGCTATTAGTCTTGTCTCTACCAAAAACTGCCGCTATTAATCTTGCTGCTACCAAAAATTGCCTTAACAGCAAGTGCCACTAAAACACCTTATTTTTGTAGTGTCAGGTGGAAAATTATTGTTAGGCTCTAACTTGTAAATGTCACTCCAGTGAGAGCCAAATCAACTCGAGCGAGGTGCGCACTCTACAAGAGCAATTTCATGGGTGCAAGTCGCTCGAGCGAGTTTGATTTTCGCTCGAGTGACCGACGCACAGTTCAAAGGGAAAAGTTTCGGGTTTTATTCGCTCGAGCAACATTAGTTGTCACTCGAGCAACCCACGATGACCCGCGATATCAAGTTACGTGTCGAATCTATTTTTTGGACTGTTTCTTTTGGGTTAGAAGTAGGATTCAGGACTTCTATATAAAGGGAATACCCATGGACAAATTAAGAGCCTTTGAGGAGAGATAGATATCATTGTAAAGCTTTGGAAAACTTATCTAAGGGTTTTGAGAAGAGCTTTGATGAGGCTTGAGTGTTCTTGTATTCTTGTGTGATCATCAATATAGTGGATTATCACTGCCCGTGGACATAAGCATATTGTCGAATCACGTAAATATTGTCTCTTGTGTGTTTGTGATTGATTTTATTTTATTTTTGCGTTTATTTGATCGTTCATCATGAGATCGTTGGTTAGTTTGGGAGCCTCCGTGCAACACACCACATTCGACATGACACATGACATGAGATTTAAATAGAGAGTGAAAGCACTACAGTGAGGTGTTTTGTAAAATGTTTGTCATTTCATATATATATATATATATATATATATATATATATAGATAGAGAGAGAGAGAGAGAGAGAGAGAGAGAGAGCAAGGTCCCGTTGGTAAGCTGGAAGATGGTGGCCGGTGAGGGCCAAAGATGAGGTGGGACTCGGTATTAGACCTGTCAAGCTCATGAATGAAACTCTTCTTTCGAAATGTCTACGGAGAATCGGAATCGAGCATTGCCCTCTTTGGAAAACTGTTATAGAATCCAACTACGGTACCAGCGGTTCCTGATGGTTAATCAATGATGGTCCTCACAAGGCTTCGGGTTTTTGGAAGAATGTTTTTTAATTCAACATTAACTTTCATAAATTCTCTTTCATCCTACTGGGCAACGGTGCCAACACGTTATTTTGGACTGACAAGTGGGTGGGTCCGACGTCTTTAGCGGAGAGATTCCCAAATGTATATAACATTTCGACTCATAAATCTGGTACTGTTAAGGATCTTGCAATATCCACATCCCCTCCATTGGAATGGAACCTTGGGATTAATTGAAATGAGACTTACTGATGCTCAGATTTCTAAAGTCGCAGAGTTGATGAATGTCATAACCAAATCCAATCTGTTTAATGGAAGAGAGGATGAGGTCATTTGGACTGCTACAGCCGACGGTCGCTTTTCTGTTATCAACTTTTGCTGCTATCTTTTCAAACGTGTGGTTTCCCAAGAATTTCCTTGGGTTAAAAGAGTTTGGGATGCCAAGATCCCCACCAAGATCAAAGCATTCGCCTAGACAGCTTGCATGGAAAGAATTTTAGCTGTCCACAAACTCCAAAGAGTTGGCTTTCATCATATTAGCAGATGCGTTCTTTGCTTCAATGAGTGCGAGAGCGCAAATCATATTTTCATCCATTGTAAATGGTTCTCTGAGATTTGGTCTATGTGGCTACGTATGTTTGGTATGCAGCATCCATTGCCGCACTCGGTTAGATCCCTGGTCGGAGAATGGGTCATGAAAGCTTTGGGCAATCGGGGTAAAAAGCTCAGTTATCTTGCCCACTACAAGTGTTTCAGAGCACTTGCTGCTAATGCAGTTTTTAGTAGCGGCAGGACTAATAGCGGCAGTTTTTGGTAGCAACTGAACTATTAGCGTCAGCAGTTTTTTATTAAAAAAACTGCCACTAATAGTCTTATTTTTTGTAGTGGCCCTTTGAGATGATGTGGAGTACATGGATTGAGCACAATGACCGAATATTCAATAACACTGCGGCTTCCTCTGCTCGTGTCTTCTCTAGATCTAGGATGTTATTTATCTGCTTGTCTAAGCTCGATAAAACTTTCATCTCCGAGTACCCATGACCTTCTTTTGAGTTGGTACTGCATCTGGTCTAGCGGCTGCCCTAAACATAGAAGCCCTATGTAGGGGATTCCCCGCCTCTTGGATCGTTTAAGCTGAATTTTGATCGGTATTGCTTGGGCAATCTGGGCTCTTTGGGAGGAGGGGGTGTGATCAGAAACCACTATGGCATCATTCTCGTTAAAATCAGTTCCCCTTACGAGTATGGTACCAACAACGAAGCTGAAATCCGCACAGCTCACCAAGGAGTTCAGCGTATCATTTCTCTTGGCGAGTCTCCGATTATCATTGAGGGCGACTCAAAGAACATTATTTGTTGGATTGCTGGTCAAAGCGAACTCCCGTGGGCCTCGCGAAATCTGGTGGATGAAATTAGGAGTCTCTTAACTGCATTGTCTGTTTCCTTCAATTGGATTAGACATTCTGCCAACGTTAAGGCCGATAGCCGGGCCAATGCTGGCGAGGGCATCCCCACAGCTGACGTCGGCTAACTTTGTTTCTCCTTGCGGTCTGCTTGGATGAGCATCTTGCTCTCTGTGCTGTCTCGCCTCTTTTTTAATGAATTTCCTTTCATAAAATATATATATATAGAGAGAGAGAGAGGGAGAGAGAAAGAGAGAGAGTATGTTTTTTTTACAGTTGAGAGAGAGAGTGAGTATGTTTGCAGCTAGCTCTCTACACATGCATGCAAGATTATGCGCTACATTACACGTGATCATGGGTCAAAATTTCGGGTATCGTTCGAGCTCAAAACCAATACGTATCGGACGATAAGTATCGGAATAATAAAATACCGGATGATACATTGAATATATCGTCCGGGCATCTACATACATTGAACTAAACCCTCGATCAATCGAAGATTATCTTTTGGTCGATCGATCGACCTAAACAGTCGATCAATCGAACAAAATAAAAAAAAAGACGTAAAAAAAATAGAAAAGGAAAATATGTGTATGCACACAAGGTCATCTAGAGATAAATCTTTAGAACCTTTGAATCCTGAGATTGAGCGAACGTGTTGTTCAAATCGAAAAAAAGTTAAAACTAGTCAAGAAGCTAGAACGTACCATCAATTTAATTCAAAATGAATGCAAATGGTTGTGAAAATTAACATCATGAAAATGAGGAGGAACCAACCCTGAGGGAGTTGTTCGCTCCAATTACTACAAATACCCCTTCTTGCATCACGTATCCTGCCACATCTAGTGGCAGATTCGAAATCCGTACCAATGTGATACAAATCTTGCCAATTTTTCATGGTATGGAAAGAGAAGATTCAAACCAACATATCAAAAACTTCACCAAAGTCTGTTCTTCGGTGTATCAAAATTTCAGTAAAGAATCTGTGAGACTGCGTCTATTTCCTTTCTCCATAAAGGATAAGGCCAAAGCTTGGTTAAATTCTTTACCAGCTGAATTCATAACCACCTGGGATCAAATGGTTAAGAAGTTTTTATCAAAATTATTTCCTATGGCAAAGACTAATGCCTTAAGACGTGAAATCACTGATTTTACACAAGAAGATGATGAGAGATTTTATGAAGCCTGAGATAGATTCATGGATATCTTATTAAAGTGTCCTCATCACGGATTCTCAAAATAGAGATTAGTCCAATGTTTTTACAATGGATTGGATCAGGCAAACCGACATCTGATTGAATCCATGAATAGTGGAGGATTCTTGGGATTGAGAGAAACTAAATCTTATCGATTCTCGGAAAAGTTAGCAGAAGATTCACAACAATGGGATTTCTCTAGCAGTCGAGATCAGCCAAAGAAGAATCGAGATCAAGCAGGAAGCTCAGCAAAGAAAGGAGGATTGTATGTGGTAAAAGAAACACCAGACCTAATGGCAAAAATTGATTTCCTCACTCAACAAGTAGAGGAATTAAAGTTGAAAAAAAACGTAAGTGTTGTAAATGTACAACCGGATCCATGCTCATATTGTGCGAGTTCAATGCACACATTCGACGGCTGCCCGGCACAGCAAACTTGCTCAGAAGATCCTAGTGAGCAATTGAATGCGTTTTACGGGCGGAATCAGGGAAATGTTTTCAATGAAAACAATCCAAACAGTTGGAAATATCATCAAAATTTCTCATGGAAACAGAAAAATCAAAGACCTCAAGGCAGAGGTCAAGGGATGAATTTATACCCGAATCAAAATTTCAATTAGGGATCACAGCAACAGTTTGGTCAAGGACAACTCCAACATCATTATGGAGGAGGAAACCAATTTTACCAAAATCAAAATCAAAATGTGCAACCCAGGCAATCGAACTAAAATTACCATTTCTCACAATCAACAAATCAACCTGGTGTCGCACAAAATTTCCCACCACCAGGATTTAATAATCAAGGAAATGTTGCTCCGCGTCAGTCTCAAAATCAATATCCTCAAAGTGAGAATATGTGGAAGTTCATCCAATCCAATACCTCTTCAATATCAAGGATAGAGACACAACTTGGGCAACTGGCGACACTCCTCTGCGAGAGAGAGAAGGGATCATTCCCAAGCCAACCAATTCCGAATCCAAGAGGGCAAATGGCTATTGAGCATGCCTCGACCTCATCTCAGGAGGAGAGCCAACAACAGATCAAGGCCATCACTACATTGTGATCTGGAAAGCAAATCAACAACAAAGTGGAAATGCCTGAAGAAGATGAGAAGCCTGAGCCTGAGAAAAAAGTTACGATGAACGAGGAAGTAGGAAAAGAAGAGAACCAAGAAAAGCAAGAGAAAAAGATTGAAGAGAGGAGTGAGAGAGAAAAGAATTTCATGCCCAAGGCCCCATACCCTCAAAGGCTAATGGGACCAAAGAAGGATCGTGATCAAGAAGGAATCATTAAAATGTTTAAGCAACTGAAAATAAATATCCCTTTCCTAGACGCCATTTAGCAGATGCCGGCATATGCGAAATTTCTAAAGGACTTGGTCACGATAAAACGAAAGACTAATGTCCCGAAAAAAGCCTTCCTAGCAAGGCAGGTAAGCTCAGTTTTACAAGCGAGACTTCCAATTAAATATAAGGATCTTAGATGTCCTACGATTTCAATCATCATTGGAGAGAATCGCATTGATCAAACACTTTTAAATCTTGGGGCAAGTGTCAATTTGTTGCCATACTCTGTGTACAAGGAACTTGAGTTGGGGAAACTAAAACTCACAGCTATGACCCTTCAACTTGCAGATAGGTCAATTAAGATTCCTAAGGAATAGTTGAGGATGTCCTTATCAAAGTAGATACTTTCTACTTTCCAGTTGATTTCGTTGTTTTAAATACGGAACTCATTCTTCAGCACAAGAATAATGTTCCAATAATTCTGGGAAGACCATTCCTAGCAACATCAAATGCCCTAATCAATTGCCGAAATGGGATAATAAATTTGTCATTCGGGAACAGGACTGTGGAACTGAATATCTTTCATATTTCGAAACAACCTGTTGAAGATGAGGAACATGCACAAGTTTGCATGATTGACAGTATTGTGGAAAATAAATTTTTTGCTTCAGAATACGAGGACCCTTTAGAGGTCTGTTTAGCACATTTTGGTAAAAATTTTGATGTGGATAAGGCGATACATGAAGTTAATGAGATGCTAGACACAACGCCATTCTTGAGAGAAACAGAATGTCAACTGAAAAATGAGAAAAAGGAAGAAGAAAGTCGAGAAGAATCAAATGAAGAAGGGAAATCAAGGCTGGAACTAAAATCTCTCCCTTCAGATTTGAAGTATGCATACCTGGGTTCAGATGAAACTGAACCAGTGATTATTTCTGTGAATTTGAATGAAGATCAAGAAGAAAAGCTTATCGAAGTGCTTCAAAACCAAAAAAGTGCAATTGGGTGGTCTATTAAAGACATTAAAGGAATTAGTCCAACGGTGTGTATGCACCGAATTCATTTGGAAGAAAGCGCTAAACCTTCAAGAGAAGCACAATGTAGATTGAATCCAATTATGCAAGATGTGGTGAGAAAGGAGGTTATCAAGCTGCTAGATGCTAGAATTATATACCCAATTTCCGACAGCACATGGGTAAGCCCGACACAAGTAGTACCCAAAAAGTCTGGAGTTACAGTGGTGAAAAATGAGGAGAATGAGCTAGTATCAATGACCAGAAAGGATAGCTTTCCTCTCCCATTCATTGATCAAATGCTAGAAAGATTGGCCGGGAATCAATTCTATTGTTTCCTTGATGGCTATTACGGGTATAATCAAATAGTCATTGCGCAAGAGATCTGGAGAAGACAACATTTACATGCCCCTTTGGAATATTTTCGTATCGCCGAATGCCTTTCGGACTTTGCAATGCCCCAGCTACATTCCAAAGATGTATACTGAGTATCTTCTCCGATATGGTGGAGAGATTCCTTGAAGTCTTTATGGACGATTTCTCTATTTGTGGAGATAATTTCAGTGATTGTTTGTATCATTTATCCCTTGTCCTTGCAAGATGTGAAGAGAAAAATCTTGTTTTGAATTGGGAAAAGTGTCATTTCATGGTGTAAAATGGTATTGTTTTGGGACATGTTATATCGTCCCGCGGGATTGAAGTGGATAAGGCTAAGATAGATCTGATTTCAAACCTTCGACCACCCACAACAGTCAAAGAAATACGGTCTTTCCTTGGACATGCTGGTTTTTATCAATGTTTTATAAAGGATTTCAGCAAAATTGTAAAACCATTGTACAGTCTACTGGCTAAAGATGCCCCATTCACTTTTGATGAAAAGTGTCAAAATGCCTTTGAAAGTATTAAAGCAGAATTAGTCAAAGCTCCGATAATCCAATCCCCAGATTGGACGCTCCCATTCGAGATCATGTGTGATGCATCGAATTATGCAATCGGTGCTGTTTTGGGACAACGGGTAGAGAAAGTTTTGCATGTCATCTACTATGCAAGTCGCACCCTCAATGATACGCAACTAAATTATTCTACCACAGAAAAGAAACTCCTAGCAGTGGTCTTTGCCCTGGACAAGTTTCGATCTTATTTGCTAGGATCAAAAGTTGTAGTGTTTACTGATCATGCGGCTCTTCGCTACCTATTTGCAAAGAAAGATGTAAAGGCCTATTGTTACAAGAGTTCGATCTGGAAATCAAAGATAAAAAGGGATCAGAAAATGTGATCACTGACCATTTGTCTCGAATCATTGTTCAGAAATCTCAGGATCTGATTCAAATATTGGAAAGTTTCCCTAATGAGCAACTGCTCGCTATTAAACATCTACCGTGGTATGCTGATCTAGTTAACTACTTGGTGACAGATCAGATACCTGAACATTGGAATAAAAACGAGAAAGATGTTTTCCTAGCATGAGCTAAGCACTACTTTTTCGAGGACCCGTACTTGCTCAAATATTGTGCGGACCAAATCATCAGAAGGTGCATTCCAGAACAGGAGCAGTCAAGAATCATCTCATTATGTCATGAGTTGTCTTGTGGATGACATTTCAGCTCAAGGAAGACTGCAACAAAGATTCTCCAATGTGAATTTTATTGGCCAACAATTTTTAAAGATTGCCACCAGCACTGTATTTCATGCAGTAACTATCAAATGTTAGGCAGAATTTTAAAAAGGAATATGATGCCCTTGAACCCAATCCTGGAAGTTGAACTGTTTGATGTATGGGGAATAGACTTCATGGGCCCATTCCCGAATTCTTTTGGGAATTTATACGTCCTAGTTGCAGTGGACTATGTCTCGAAGTGGGTGGAAGCAATAGCCTGTAAAACCAACGATCACAGGGTGGTGGTTAAGTTTCTTAAAAATGAGATATTTCCAAGATTTGGTACCCCGCGTGCAATTATTAGTGATGGTGGAAAGCACTTCTGTAACAAAGTTTTTGCTCAGTTGATGAAGAGGTATGGGATCGCACACAAAGTGGCTACACCATACCACCCTCAAACAAGTGGACAAGTGGAAGTTTTAAACCAGAAAATCAAACGGATCTTAGAGAAAATGATACAGCCCACCCGGAAAGATTGGTCGTTGAAATTAAACGACGCACTATGGGCATATCGGACGGCGTTCAAGGCTCCGATAGGAATATCCCCTTATAGAATGGTCTTTGGCAAAGGTTGCCATCTACCTGTTGAATTGGAGCATCGGGCCTATTAGGTTGTTAAGTCTTTGAATTTTGACTTACACAAAGCGGGGGAGAAGCGAAAATTGGAAGTTACAGAATAAGAAGAAATAAGAGCTGATGCATATGATTGTGCCCGATCCTACAAGGATCGCATGAAGCGTTTTCATGATCAGTCTATTTTGAGGAAATCATTCACTTTAGGACAAAAGGTTCTGTTATGTAACTCAAGACTCCATTTGTTCCCCGGAAAACTCAAAACCCGATGGAGCGGTCCTTTCCTGGTTAATCGAATATTTTCAAACGGAGCAATTGAGCTACGAAATTTGCGAAATGAAAGTAAGTTCCGAGTCAACGGGCAATGGGTAAAACCGTTTTTGGAGAATTTTATTGAAAAAAATGATGAAATTATGCTGAGAAATCCCGATCTATCGGGATGAAATTGAAAATTCTGAAATGTCGGGCTATCGACATTAAACTTAGCGCTTCTTGGGAGGCAACCCATGTTGTTTACGGTATTTAAAAAAAAAAATTTGAATTTGGTCGATCGATCGACCTAAACATTCGATCGATCGACAATAAGACAAATGGTCAATTTAACGACCCTCTTTCGTCGATTGATCGACATTTATTGAGGAAATCATGTTTGGAACAGATTTCTATTTTTGTCCTTATAGTCGATCAATCGACCATATTTGGTCGCTCGATCGACTCCAAACGTCGCAATTTTCAAAAAATGCATAAATGTCACGTCAGTTTTTATTCTGCATGCGCCGTTGTCGATTGATCGACCTGTGAGGTCGATCAAGCGACTGTCTCAAAAATCAATTCGCGCGTTGTTCCAATGCCTAGGGAAAAGTTGCATGTCAGCGTCGATCAATCGACCCTAAACAGTCGATCAATCGACCTTTAATACACCTCGTACGACGTACAGCACGCGCCTTTTCAATGCATGAGTCGATCGATCGATGTATACACATCGATCGATCGACCAATGGGTTGTGACCGAACAGAGCGGTGCCTCTGTGTCTATTTAACGAACCCAACGTTCTTCATTTTCAACATTCCTTCGAACATTATGAGTTCTCCCCAACAGTTTCTGCTTCCTTTCCGACATTCTCTGTGATGGCGTCCTCATCCTCTGCAAGACTTCCTCAGCGTCCAGAAGGCATTTTTCGAGAACTTCCAAAGGGTTGCTTCGCCACAAAGGAGATTTCATCCGAATATGTGTATGATCTGCCGGCTTTCTAAGCGATGCCCGAATGCGCAATTTCACTCGCGTACATCGCTGCTCTGATGAATCCCTCAGAAATCAACGTCTTCGAGCGGGTAGTCCGCCTGTTTTACCAAAACATGAAATGGGTGAGTGCTTCGGAGGTAACAAATGAAGAAGTCCATTTCACCATCTCCATTGATGGATGGCAGAGACAAATTTATTTGGCTACGATCGCGAATGTTTTTGTCATTCTTGCTGAGCGTCCTTTGAACCACAAACTTGGCGAAGAGCTTGATGTCGAGCAAGGGCCGATGATAGATGATATGTGCAATGGCGTATATGCATCTAGAGGACTTACAACTAAACGATCAGCTCTCCCGTGCGAAATCTTATTGTGGGACATTGTCGTCTCTTGTAGTCTTTGCCCACGGGGACATGCCTCTGAGAGAACTGGACCCCGGGTGAAAGCACTGTATGTTGCCTACAAATGATCATGGCTCAATATTCCGTGATTTTTGCATGATTCGATGTGGCGATGCCATGATGAAATTGTGAATCCTCCCGCTGGCAATGCTGCACTCATTTATTTCCCCCATCTGGTGATGCAACTTCTGCACCACCTTGGTTTCCCTTTTTATCTTAATGATAATATTGGAAACCTTGCATTTTATCGCTATGGGTTGACGCAGTGGAAACGGAGCATGCGTATGTTGGGCAATGTTGATGCACAGCCTGCTCCCCCTGCCCGTCAGCGTCGTCGAGTGCGCCAAGAGGAAGCCGCTGAGCCAGCGCCAGAGCCAGAGCAAGAGCCAGAACCAGTCCGCAATGAGGGAGTTTCCCTCGAATTAATGCAGGCTCAGATCAACTCTTTGATCGATGAGCAACAGCGGCAGTACAATCACAATCTCCTTCGTAGCCGTTATGATCAGTCGTTTATGCATCGGTTGGGTCAACATCTGTGGCCTGATGGCTATAACGAGATGAGGGCTCGCGCAAGGCAGGCGGAGGAAGATGAAGAAGATGATTAGGATTAGGATTTCTTTTTGCTTTATTTGTGTTTAATTTTTAGCTTTAGAACTCTAAGTTTTTAAGTTTTAATAGGATTAGATTTCTCTATTTTTATGTGATGAATTAAAAATTGTAAAAAAAAAAAAACGAGGGGAAAAATCAATGGAAAATAAAAAGTATTGTTTATTTTCTGTCGGGTTATTTTATGTTCAAGTGTCTAAGTCGATCAATCGACCTTCATAGGCCGATCGATCGACTTTGTGAAAATATGTCTGTTTGACTATATGGGTCGATCGATCGACCAATCTGGTCGATCAATCGACCAGTACCCTTTCGAAAAAAAAGGAGAGAAGTACACTCCGTTGCCAATTTTCTTTTTAGCAGTTTTTTTCTTTTAGGATTATTTGCTTTCCTTCGTAGAACTCTTTTAGCCAATCTCAAACACTCATTCTCTATTTATATCCAACACCCTAAAGCTTTGCTTACTACTTTCATCACCATTCCATCTCCTTCGTCTCATATCTTCACGATGGCCGGAAGAACCTATTTTACAAGGTCAACTTTAAGGAAGATGAATGAACCAGCAAGAAAAAGGGAGCGGTCTCATGATTCCCAATCTCCATTGGATCTAACCAACATCAATGTGGTAGATCTGGATCCTATTCCTTTTCAGAATTGGGAAGAGTCAGCACGAAAAAGAGCGAATAGATCAGTCAAGCCCACCCCAACCTTCTCCAACGATATTGAGATGATTGATTTGGATGCGATTCCATCACCGCCCCTTATCCCAAATTCACCATCACCCATTCCTTCCATTTCATCTATACAACCACCAACTCCATTGGCTGCATTCATTCCTAAATCAATCCCCAAGAAGGTTATTGATCTCATACCAACTGAGACTTGGGCGAAATTGTATCCGACTCCAACACTTCGGGATCTGGCCACGAGTAGTACGCCAAACCCATCATCACCACAGCCCCCAGATATGATTCCTAATTCTTTAAATCTGGGGAGTATAACCGCAGCGATGTGGAATTTTGCTTTTCCACAGCCGAAGCCACGATCGGGGACCGATGCGGATGTTTGAGTGTAGAAATCAAAAAGTTTTTAGGATGTTCTACAACATTTAGGATTTTTCAGGAAATTTAGGATTAAATTTTTAGTTGCTTATTTTTTGTTCTTAAGTAGCTTTAGGATTTCATATTTTATGGATTGAAGAAGTGTAATTTCCCGTATTTTTCTTCAATTAATTTTCTTTTAGTTTCACTTATGCGTCTCACTTCCTTTGTCTATTTGGTCTTTGAGTATTTTCATTGCAGGTTTAGGGGTGCCCCTGTTAATTTTGGTCCACTGAGGACATTGCACAGTATTGGTTTGGGGGTGTAGTCTCTCTTATCTAATTTTCAAAAAATAAATAAAAATAAAATAACTTTTCGGATTTGGTCGATCGATCGACCCTTCTTGGTCAATCGATTGACTGAGCAAAGTGATGTTTTGTCTGGAATTTAAAAATTGATAAATTATGCAATCTAAAACGAATATTAAATGTAATTTCGTTTCATTTTTCTTAGGAGAGAAGAGCTAAGGTGAAATTGACATATAAATCTTAAACCCGCTCTTAAGGAGTTTTGGTGTTTGACTCAGTTCAAAGAGTTTAAATCATGAAAATTTATCTAAATTGTGAACTGTAAGGATTTTAGTGGAGATTAAAATTCGGTGAGCTTTAGAGCTAATTTCTCGTCTTTAATGAGTGCTTACATAAACTCGGAGTTGTCTTTGAATACGAATTATCTCTGCATAATCTCATATATTTTGTTTTGACTTGTAACTTTGCATGACATTAATTTTATATCATTGACCTAGAACGTATTATGTGTTTGTTCAAGACAAGAAGGGTAGAGTTACTATCTTTTGAGGACATGATTGGAGGCCATCTTTGGCTCGATTGTGCCTAAAATACCTCACCTCATATAAATTTGTCGTGTTAGTACCCCTTTGAGCCCATTTGAAAATTTTACCTTTAAAATTTCTTTGATAAGTCACATTAACCTCTAATCCTTCACCTTTCTAAAAGTTCAACTTTACCATGCATATTTCTGAGAAATTAGGGATGAGAAGGAACGAAAAGAGAGTAAGTAGAGAGATACTAAGTAGTGGTATTCACTAAGAAGTTATATCGAAGTAAAAAAGAAAGGGAGAAAAAGAAAAAGAAATATTTTAAAAAAAGAATACAAAATATGAGGTGCAAAAAGTCAAAAGAAGTGAATTGAGGGAGAAAAGAAAAGAAAGTGGAAAAAAATAGAGAAATAGTGAGAAAGAAGAAAAGAAAAAAAGAGGAGAAATAGAAAAAATCAAAAGTTAGTTTTCTTTCCAATTTCTCAGAAATTTTGAATCCGAACTTCCATTTCTTTCTTACCCTTACCTGAGCCCCATTTCAACCCTATAAAAGACCTCCATGATCCGATCTTATATTAGTAACTGCCTGGTGGAGAGCAAATATGTGATACCTATGAAACTTGATATGACATGCCTAGAATATACAAGTATCTGTTCTTATGAGATTTAGTTTTATTCATTGATTATGTTGCTTTTTTTTTCTATCATGTGAGACCCTTTTTGCTTGCCTTGTATTGATCTCTCACTTGTGAGCGAAAATGAATTCATCATCAGAGTGATTTTATTTTGAGAAATACACCTATTGTGAGGTTTGAATCAAAGCTTACATCTATGCAATTTACAAATAAGATAAATTCACAGATAAAAAATTATTTGATCTGATGACCACATTGACACATCTAAAGATGGGCGAAAAATTTATCTGTAAATTGAAGCATTAGTTTAGCTTAACTAAGCATCAATGAAAATGACATAACATCGTATTACTTGTGAAAGAAATGCATAGTAAGATCAATTAACAAATTCTACATTAATCAATACCTTGAAGTTTGTGGGTAACTTCACTGAAAACCCTCAGGAGACAAAACTCCTCCACTAGGGATCACCTAGCGGTTTCAAGGCTTGTTGTATATGCTAAATGCAATCGTGCTCCCTACGAAAGTGGCATTCTTTAATTTTCTTAGGATACTAGTTTACTTTTCAGTTTTGTTCATCCACTTCTTTGCTCGAGGACTAGCAAAGTGTAGGTTTAGGGATATGATGTGCAGTGAAATATGATGATATTTCACTCCTAAAAATTTACATTTAGCCGTCCGATGAAAGCTATCTAACTTGATTTGTCAAGTTTTCTAAGTTTCAGGACAAAGTGGTCATTAAACTCATTAGGAAGCACAAAATGGCGAAAAAGCGGAAAGGAAGTGACAAATAAAGAAAAGCAAGACCTTTTGACTAGGTCGATCGATCGACCCTTGTTGGTCGATTGATCGACATAGCCCGGAAGATTTGGAACTAGAATAATACATTTAACTTGGTCGATCAATCGACCAAGTTTGAAATTGAGTTTGAATTCGAATTTGAGTTTGACCACCGGAATCTCGACACTCTTTTCAAGGGATATAATCTAGGATTCAGGAGGAGAGGGCGGCTTCCGTTTTGGGCATTTTTTCTCTAATTTTCTGCTTTTCAAGTTTGTAAGGGCACTGGGTCTCAGTTTTCTTCTGGAACGAGTTATCCACTTTCAAGGAGGTGTACGTACTTTGGATTAAAGCTTTTCGTGGATATTATTAAAGCCCTTTACGGTATTTTAATGTTTATGTTGGTTTATATTTCAATCATGTTGTTTACTGTTACCATGTGTGGCTAGTTTCATTAAGGATGAGGATCTGATGAACCCCATCCGAGGTATTCATTTACGGTAATATAAATGTGTGGGTGAGATATTAGATTCTTTTAAGGGCCCAAAGATTATTGTTGATATGAATGTGATCTGACTGTGATTTGAAATCTAGGAGCTAATCATGCCCTATGATTTCAGATCTGCAATAATGATTTTATTATAATTTTTACCCATCTTGGGATGAAGTTTTACTATTATCCGTAGTGTGTGTGTTAATCATACACTCATGAGGTGTTAATCATACATCTCCTTGATCTTGGATCGATAGTGTGACTTTATCCCATGGTGAGTTCCAATCACTATCTGAGGTGTGAGTGTTAATCACACACTCATGGGGTGTTAATCATACATCCCCTTGATCTTAGATCATGTTTTAGAATCTACCTAGAGATTGGGTTCTTAGTATTATCCAAGGTGTGAGTGTTAATCATACACTCATGAGGTGTTAATCACACATCTCTGTGATCTCAGATCTATACTTGAGAATTCATATGTGTTCAGGGCTGGTGCTCCTTCATAGACATCTTATGAGGATCTCATATCTTCATCCACAGATTTATATTCTGTAAATGATAAACCTACGATGGGAAGATTCAGTACCCCAATCATTATCTTTCATAATCTGTTAAATTTCAATTAGTGGTTAGTATTTATCTCATCTTTCAAATTCTTACGTTTTCAATTTAGAGGATACTGTGATAGATCTGTGAAAATTCTTTTGGTTAATTATTATTTTTTATTTTAAATTTTCTAACCAATCCTCGTGGGAATAATCTCGTACTCTGCACCCACTGACTACATCACGATTCGTGCACTTGCGAGTACAACTTAATTTTCACAACAAATGTACCGTATCGTCCAAGTCTGATACCGATACATATCGTCCGATATGTATTGGTATCAGACGATATTTTGATCCATGCACATGATCACAAGTTGCATCACATCCTCTAACAGATCTCTTAGGCCTCGTTCGGGAGCTCAGATTCACTTGGAATCTGAGTTTCAATTCAAAAAGTGGTGAAAATCTTAGTAAATTTAAGGGAGTTAGCCCTTCAGGAGTTTGCGTGGGTCCCACCAATTTTTTATTGCTTTTCGACTGAAAGCGACCTTCATGCGTCTGAGTAAATTGATCAGATTTGGTCAGAATATGAGTTCTAACAAGTATACTTTCACCTTGTGTATACACCATATAGTTGCCTTTGAGATATTTAAAATCCAATAGCTCTCTTTTATTCCAATACTCCATAATCATCATGTTTAAGGCGCTTTGAAGCACTTTTCACACATTGACTATATTGAATCAAATCATGAAGATTATTTTTTAATTCCAATCTTTGATAAAATAGATCTTGAGATCACGGCCCCCAAATCAGACAGTCATATGCTGATTCTACGTGGCACATATCCCCAAAGTGGCTCTGATCATGAGCGTTATATAAGTAGCGGTCTTGGGTCACTTTTCGAGATGTATTCCATAAGGATTCAACATCTGATTGTCTGATAAGTGGGTCATAGTCTGTATATCAATTTGCCAATGATTGGGACGAAAAACGATCTCCATCGTTTGTTTCAAGGCAATCAATGGTGTTAGCGATGAAACCATCAGTTCAAGAGAACGAATCTTTTGTAGAGCTACACACTCACATATAAGTTATATAGGTTTTAATATAATTATTTAAAAAATAAATAATTTATTGCACATGACAAGGTTTGAACATAAGATATAAACTTTATAAAGCATTCAGGCAACCACGACCAATTCACTAAAGTATGTAAGAAAATAAAAAACATTATACATATATAATTATTTTAAATTGAAATAATGCATATGTATTCTACAAAAGGTATAAAAATTATTAAATAAAAAATATCAGGTCTTCCCCTTCATCATCATGTTCGATAACTTCGCTGGTGCCATGGGCTCCCCATGACGTACTACCACATCCTCCTACTCTTAGGAGGATGGCGACGAGAATGATGCTACCTCGTAGTCATTTTTCAGAGAATTTTAAATTATATATATATAGGAAAAGGCATCCGTCCTCCATGAGAGGACGGTCACCATCCTCCAACTTTTCGCGTGGAGCTCCACGTGGCACTCAAAACATTTTTTGGGTGCTACGTGAACCTTGGGTGCATTGCTTAGATCATCTTTGAAAAAAAAAATTAAAAACTCAACTCTACCATGTTTATTTTGAACCGTGAAATGTGAACCAATGAAAACCGTCTAACTTTGACTTGTGGGTTTAAAATTTATTTTTTGATTTTTTTTTTAATATTGATCTAAACTGTCCACCTGTATTTTACGTGGCACTCAAAAAGTGTTTTGGATGCCACGTGGAGCTCCATGTAAATCTTGGAGGACGGTCACCGTCCGTCCTCCATTGGAGGACCTAACCGGCTCCCATATATATATATATATATATGAGAAGATGCATCAAGTGCCGCACTAGGCACACTAGAACGTTAGATTTGATCAAGTGCGCCCTAGGCATTCACTAGAATGCTAGATCATGCGATTGCTGTGTTACAACACATCCTATAACGGTTCACCAGTCCTAGCTAGAATTAAAATTTTTCGTTCAAAATTTTTAACTTGACTACAAAATAGTTGTTGGTAGATCAATTATTTCTAATTTTTAAAGTAGTCGATAATCAAGCATTGGCAATCCACCCAATTGGCACGTGTGGAGCATGGAATGTTGCACTAATGTGTGTACATTTTATTTTATTTTTAGTTTTATATATATAAAGAGAGAGAGGGATGTAAGAATATGTATGGGCGTGCATCCCGAACATTGAACATCTGCCAGTTGGGTGCCACATGCGCATATTTAAAGGTTGGTCAATGACTTTTTTAAAGTGATTATGACTGCATATGGCATAGCTCTCTATAAGCCCCTATTATAGCAAAGTTCACCTACTTTAACAAGTTCTCATACTCTTTGCTAATATCTTGCTACCTGTTGTAACAGGTATTCTTTCTCCTTGATAACTCCTTGCATAGCAAGATTTAATATAGGATTTACCTGTTCGATAATTTTACCCTCCTCTCTACTTACTCCTTTCCATAGCAGATTTTATTTACTCTGGTAGGGAGTTAGTAGAGGGCAAGGAAGTTGCTGCTAGAGCAAATAAATCCTTCTTTGTAGGGAGTTAGAAAAGAGAATAAGAACCAACTAAAGTAGGTGAACTATATTGTGGCGGGGCTAGCAAAGAGCTATGACATACGCAACCTATATATTGTTGATTTTGTAGTCCCGTAAAAATTTTCAATGACAAAATATATGAGTGGAGAAAACTCGTATCTTTGGCCCCTTAAATGAAAGGCATACATGTAAAAAAATATTCCAAAGCCGGATTATGAACCTTTAGAGGGTGTAAACCAATTCATGACCCTGCTCCGCATGGCACACCAAACAGCATGGGCAGGGGCGTACACAGAAAGAGCATGTGGGTTAAAAACTTTTTTTTTTCCTAAACAAATAAGATTGAGTTTGCATAATTTAAGTTAATAAGATTGGGTTTACATAGTTTAAGTTTGGATTTTTATAGGGACCCCCAATATTGTTTCCTTATTAACTTTGCAAGTTTTTAAGTTAAAAAAAAAATTCCTAACCACTAAGCTCTCTCTCTCTCTCTCTCTCTCTCTCTCTCTCTCTCTCTCTCTCTCTCTCTCTCTCTCTAGCCTCTCTATCATCCCCAACGGGCAACCCTCAAGCCACCATCGGACTGCTACCTCGGCACCACCGGTACCTCTCTTTTTCTCTCTAATCCTCTCTCTTTCTATGAATCCTATATCTATCTTAGTCATTTCTTTTTTCTCTAAATATCTTAGCTTCTCTCTCCCTCTCTTAATTTATCTTACCCCTCAATTATTAAATCCCTAACTACCACCCTAAATCTCTAAATCTCTTAATTCCCCTAATTTTAAACCCTAAATCTACATAAATTATTATTCCTTCAATTATAAGATCTTAATTTCTCCCTAAACCCTAAATTAATGATTCTCATTTCCCTAAACTTTTAATCCCTTATTTCCCTAAACCCTAAATCCCTAATTTTTGCAAGCTCTAAATTAGCAAATCCCTAAATTTACCAAATCTCTATTATTTGATCTTTATTTATTTGTCAATATGTGTGGATGCATTTTACTAATTTTTTCATTAATGTGATTTAATTTTTCTATACACTAATATAGTTTCATCTCCTTTCACTACAAAAAAATAGATTATTAGCGCCAGTTTTTTGAAGCAAACCTGCCGCTATTAACAAAAAATTATTAAAGACTATTAGCAGCAAGGGTATTAGGGGCAATTTTTTGTTAATAGCGGCAGTTTTTGGCTACCGCTGATAGTCTTGTTTTTTGCAGTGTTTTGTTAATTTTCTTATACACTGGAGTTTTTGTGGAGCATAGACCTTTTATGCGTCGGGGAGAGCTGAGTTGGGTGCACTATTAGCTGCGTCGGGTTGATTCTAAGTTATTATTAGAAAATAAAATTTTAGCCCGTTTTATATATAAAATCAAGAAAATAAGGGTTTTTAATTAGATCAAATCGAATTGAGTTGGGCATTGGATCTGATCGGGTTTATTTGGATATATACTCTTTACCTGTTGGGTCAGATCGAGTCAAGTGCATCACCGTTTGGGTCAGATTAGGTTGGCTCATATGCTAATTTTTCGTTGGTCATCCAAAATTTGACTGACTTGACTGGACCCGATATTTTATATATGACATCAAGAGGAAAAGAGGATTTTCAAACTCGGTTGAGTTGGATTTTCGGGTCAAATGTTGAGTTTACAATTGGGTTGGCTTTTTTACCTATGCCACCCGTAACGATGAGTATAGTCAATCCACTGACCCATCATTCCCCGAAAAAAGAAAAAAATTAAAAAAGAAGCAATATGTTCTTAATTTCTGCAATGATATATACCATAAAGGGCCATATTGTGGGAAATTTTGGGGATCATTAAAAAGTTTTAAAACAATATTTGATGCTTAATTTTCGGATTAATACTTCATAACAAATATTTAATGTAAATTTTTCTCTATTTAAATATAGGAGGTAAAATTCATTAAATAATATATATTAACTACAGCCCGCCCATCAAGTAAATCCTACGTTCCCCCCTGAGTATGGGCATGTAGCCTCCCAAAATTAGTTACCAACCTTTTTGGAAAAAACATTCGTTTTAAAACCAATTTTTATAAAACGTTGATAATACATTTAGAACTTGTTTTTTTTAAATGAGTTTTTGAAAAAAAATATCATGACTTTTGCATTTAAATGCGTTGTTATGAATTTTTCTAAATTTCTTTTTGTTTTGTCAAAAAGATTATTTTTAAGTATTTCATTACATTTTCTCAAAATTTTCTCAAATTTTTACTGTTTTGCATTGCCCATTTTTCCCGAATTCAGTCTTGGTTGGTGGTACCTATGCATCCAGACTGCCCACTTTTTGCGGTATATACACTTGTGAGTGCCATGTGCCATGTATCTGGAGAGAGTGAGAGAGAGGGAAAGGGGGATCTACCATTTTCTTTGCTTTAATTGAAAATAAATTTAAAAGACTTAATTTCTCCTTTATTTTAAGTGAAGGACTATGATACCTTTCTTTCTTATATATTATTGTGTTATATTTATGTTAAAGTTGATCAATGATGTATATTTTTATTATTAAAAAGAAAAAATTGATATTCTAGTCCATTGCCCACCTACTCAAACTATATATATATATATATAAGGAGCTCGTTAGGTTCTCCAATGGAGGCTGGTGATTGTCCTCCAAGATCTACGTAGAGCTCCATATGACACCCAAAATATTTTTTTGGGTGCCACGTGGAGCACAGGTGGACAGTTTAGATCAATATTAAAAAAAAAAAATTGAAAAATAAATTTTAAACTCATAAGTCAAAGTTTGACTATTTTCATTGGTCCACATTTCACGTTTCAAAATATGCACAATGGAGATGAGTTAAAAAAAAAAATAATTCAGAGATGATCTAAACAATACACCCAAAGTCCACGTGGCACCCAAAAAATATTTAGGTGCCACGTAGAGCTCTACATGAAAGGTTGGAGGACGGAGGCCTTTTCCATATATATATACTATGATTCCTTTCTCTCTCTCTCACATATTGTTGTGTTATTTTTATGTCAAAATTGAATAATGTATATTTTATTATTAAAAAGAAAAAATTGATATTCTCGTCCATCATCCACCTACTCATTGAAATAAATAAATAAATTATATATATATATATACAACGATTCACTCTAAGGCAGCATTTTCACACTATCTCCAAGTCCTACCACTTGTGGCCTGTGGCGAATGCCACATGCTCTAAAGGATTAGTTAGTCTCGTAAATTCGTAGAAGAAGATAAAAATTAAACTTTTTTTGCCCTTCAAATTACAGGGCAAATGTTTTTAGTTCGCATTACAAACATTAGATATAGAATATTTTCAACTTTTACTCAAATTTTAATAGTAAAAAATTTATTTTTTTTCTATATTTTTTCAAATGACCATCCATAAATTGCCGTGACTCTCGATCTTTAGGTTGGGATTCATCCCGAGCAAACGACCTTAGCATCACACGCCTCATACATATGCATGAACGAAATTGTATTTGGTCCCCAAGGTGCTATACACAACTAGTGGTTTTGAATACTAACTTAAATAAGATGTTTACTTAGTATAACATTAGAAGTATACTAATCATCACATTTGTATGTGGCATTATTTTTGTTCATCGTTTCAAGTCTATATGATGAGCTCACAAACGGCTATCATGTTGTGACCATATCTCCACACTCTAATATACACTATTATTCTATTTTTTAACGGCTAATATTAAAAATATCAATCAAACAGTTTTCTTATAGGTGTGATAATTTATTCAACATTAAATATAGAGAATATATATATATATATATATATATATATATATATATATATATATTCGTACCTCGGGAGGGGATCGCTGGTAGAGATTGACTGATAAGAACTCCAAGCCGAAAAGCATTGACGTATGTGGTTTTTCAGGGCCGCGATTGTAGGTATATTCAGTGTCCAACCAATATGAATGGGATGGGATTGTCCTGTCATACTATTAGTGCAAAATTAGTGAAAAAAGCAAAAGGTTACAGAATTTGGAATTATAACAGGCTACTATTTATTTGACCAAATATAGTGATTTGACCGTTGAATTGATCGGCCACCTCTATGATTAGCATGGCCCAAAAATGATTACTAGTTGGACAATTTCGACCATCTGATCATTTGCGTGAGTTTGTAGTCAATAGAAATTCATTCAATGGTCCACAAATAATGATCATTAATTCGAGGGCTTTGATCCTTCAACTTGGGCGACCCTTTGGCATAGTAACCAAATTGGGTTTAATTTTGGCAACTTTTGAAATATGTAGGAGAAATTTTTTTTAAAAACAGGGGAATAAAATAATATATGTTAAATTATGTCTTTAAATAATTAAATGTGTGCATTATTATTTATTTACAATCATATTTCTTATAAAGAAACAAAATAAAGTATCAGTAAATCATGTATCACATTTATAAGTTTTCAAAAAA
This sequence comes from Chloranthus sessilifolius, assembly GCA_021018995.1. Classification (NCBI taxonomy): domain Eukaryota; kingdom Viridiplantae; phylum Streptophyta; class Magnoliopsida; order Chloranthales; family Chloranthaceae; genus Chloranthus; species Chloranthus sessilifolius. Next base: position 91,793,185 of record CM037592.1, read on the forward strand.
AATGTATCACATATATAGAATTTTCGAAAGGATAAAATAAAGAAATTCATCAAATCCGAAATGTTTCAGAAATTGACAAGGCAGATGACCAGAAAAAAATATGAGAAAAAAAAAGGGCAAATTTTGGGAGAAGAATTGAATAAAGTAATAAAATATTTAAAAATATTAAACGTTCATATTTTTCAAAAAATAAGAAAAATTTTAGGAAAAACTTATAAAATATGTGTTTGAAATGAAAAAATTGCTATTTTTCGAGAAGAAGTAAAAAAAAACAAACTTTTGATAAATTAGAAAAGATAACATATTTTAAACGTTGTCCGGAAATTAAGAAAGCATGCCCATCTTGAGAAGTGGCCAATCAATTTGAACGGTTCACAAAAAAATTATAAGCAATACCAAAATAAGAAGTTCAAAAGCATACGTTATCAAAAACAACGGACGGTGGGGATTCAGTGTCAGGCATGAACGCTGCCACATAAACAGCGGCTGAGATTTTCTCTGGAAATTTATCCATGGCCAGAGCCACACTTATGCCACCAAAGCTATGACCTACGAGTACCACTTTTTCATGTGGTGGAATAGAGTCCATAATCTCGATCAATGGTTGAGAGTAGTCGAAAAATGTAGTGGCATCATCGAGTTTCATCGGATGGATGCCAGAAGCAGTAAGATCCATCGCCGTCACTTTGTGCCCTGCAGCCGTAAGCAAGCTCGTTAGTTTGTACCAGCACCATGCTCCATGACATGCACCATGTACTAGAACAAAATGTTTAGGAGACATCGCGGCCTCCCCCATTCTCTTCAAAGAATTCGATAGTTTTTCTCTCCTGGGTGTCTCCCTTTTATATACTTGGTGCAGAGACAGCCACCAAGTGGCAACCCAAAATAATTCCAGGCGTCAATTTTCATCATCATTTAGCTGTAAAGTTTTTCTAAGCGTCATGCATGTGCACATAAAACGTACCTTCTAAAAAGGGCTTTGTAACAAAAAAAAAACCGCTTGCGCCTTTTTCTAATTACCAAAAAAACCTGAACCTCATTTTCTCAATAAAGAAAGCCCCTACGTCCTATGAGGATCCATTTTCTCTTAAAAGTTTTATGACAAATAATGTTTTTACCCTTCTTCTTCCTCTTCTTCTTCTTTCCAACCATTCTGTAAACTATACAACCCCTCTCAAACCCCCATTAATGCCTCCCACCACTAGAACCTCCTTCTCTTCCTCTTCCTCTCCTTCTCTTTCATCCCATCAACCTCCTGTTAAGACCTGAAAAGTATCATTTTGCACCCCTTAACTTAATCTCTGTTAGACCCTTAGTCATTTAATGTGTATTAAGCCCATTTTGTAGGTAATAAGCAGCAGCTGTAGATAAGGCTCTAACCATGCCAAGAAGCCTACTTTTGTCCCAAAAGTTCCTAAAAAGAAAGGAAGTGGGACCCAGACAGAGAATTGGTTGCAGCATAGGCAAAGCAGAGCAGCAACAAATCAAGAAGTGAGTCTCGCGCAGATATCGCAGGGTTCAATTGTTTCAGAGAAAAATACTTGTGCAGCTTGTCATGGATTCTACAAGCGACACCAACCGTGTTGTTCTCACGCAAATTAATGATGAAGGGCCCGAGCGAGACTTAGCGATTCTCGCGAGGCTCGATTATAAGCGCTGCGGCTCCATGACTCAAGAGAGGAGCATTTAATCTTCGCGCGATTCACTAAGGACAGAGAGCTCCAGACATTCATGCGCGCAGCTGTCGCGCAGTGGCCGCGGGATGCAGATCTTTAGAGGACTGCTCGCGCAATCCAGAGGACAATGCAATTGCTTCATCGCGAGAATCCCCACGAGATCCACCAAGAAATCAACTGCGCGCGCGATTCCCGTGCCACTCAAATGGAAAGCGCAATCCCGCGACGACCAGAGCATTCCCGCGATGACCAAAGTATATGTCCCGCGACTGCAAGAGCTTCAAGTCAATTCAATCCCGTGACGACAACTCTATCACGCGACAATACCTAGAAACTCTTGCTACCTAGCGAGGCTCGGGATCTTAACTTCCCCCACTTCTGCAGGGGCAGTCTGGGAACTTCCAGCAACTAGGGCACGCACTCCAATGCTCCAATCTCCATGCACACGCCCTGAGGCATCCAAGGAACAGAAATTGGCCACAATTGCATCGAAACAATTAGGGTTTTCCTAACCCTAATGCTCCCACAGCCGACTGCTATATAAGCCTAATTTAGATTAAGGGGATCCTATCTTCTTGAATCAGCTGTAGAGTTCCAGTAGACTAAGGTTAGGGTTTAGATAACATCTTTCCCTTTTTCTTCTCTTCATAGTCCAGCACTTGCTGGCTATGCCTTTGTATCTTTAATTGGAACAGTTTTAATGGTGTTTTATAATAAGATGTTATACATATATGGGATTGAAGTTTGAGGGTTGTTCTGTACAAGGCTGCTACCTTGAGATCCTCCATTGCTAAGTTGTATTGTAAGCAATGGAGGGTTATTTTTAAGGATTTATTTAGTTCCAAGTGACGTGTGTGTCCAGGCTAGGCACATATGCAGGCCTATGCCCCACCACAGGATCCACTAAATCTGAATCCCCATGGGAGCCTAAGCTAGTACCCTTGTGAACATGGTGGTGGCAGTAATCCACTTGTTCTGTCTCAGACCTCTGTGAGGAGGATAGCCTCTGTGGATAGTCTATGGTCATTTAAGTGGACAGGTTATAGCCCTAGGGTGAGGCCAATCCACAGATCTAAGACAGATTCTTCTTCTCTGTACTTGTACTTGTGACATTGTGAGAGATTGTGCAAAGACAGACTCTCCTGTATTTTTATAGGCCCACTATCAGATGGCAGATCTGATCTGGCTGTAGAGATTGTAGGCTTGTGACTGGATCACTGTTGTCTCTCTAAAGCAGTGAACAGCTAGATCTAAAGCTAGTACTCAAACTCTTACTTGTCTTGTGTGTCCAGGCTAGTGCACATTGCAGGCCTAACCCCACACACAGAACTTTAGAGGTTGAGGTTCCTATGGATTCTTGAGCTGGTAGCCTGGATGAAGTAGTGCCTACAATGATAAACATGTTCTGACCCATCTATGGACTGTGGTTCGCCTATTGGATAGTCTGTGACCATTTGAGTAGACAGGTTATAGTCATAAGGGATTGGATCATGGCACAGGGGTGAGTTGGATCCTTTCTCCTCTTTGGTGATAATGTAGTCATTGGACAGGACTTCTATAGCAGCAGATCTGAATCTGAGTATAACCCATCAGATATGTACCTAATAGCTTACTTCTCACCCTTTTATATTTATTTTCTCACACTCCATCATTCTTCTCAACCATTTCTGTAGTTTAGGCATTAGATTACCTTAGGATTTAGACAATAGTGACCTTAAATCTCCTTCCATTTAGGATTGCCAGATCTGGAGGGCCTACTGAAAATGGCTCCCTTGGAGCTTTAGATCAATTTTCCTGTGGGACAAACTCTTACTTATTAAAACTTGTTACAACGGGCCTTGTATCTTGCAGGTCTGTGTATTTTTAGACTTGCTGCTCTATAGTTTTCAATCCACCTTTGATTTATTCTCACTAACCCATTCTTATCATTGTTTTCAATAAAGTTAGCAGCAAGCATCTAAAATATTCCAACAAGTTTTTGGCGCCGTTGCCGGGGACTCTTGATCTATTAGTAGACCCTAGATTTATATATATATTTTTTATTCTTTGGTAGCTGTGCTTGTGAATAACTGATACTGCTGATTTACATTTGGAATTTTTCTTTGCAAATCTGGACAGTAGCAGAGAGGGAAAGTTGAACTGCACTAAGAGTCTAGCTACCTCTGTTTGCATTTCTTTAACCTTTAAAACTCAGTCTATTTTCCTGTGCAAATCCCATAGCAGTTGATTAGAATAGTTGTAATTTTGTTTAGATAATTCTTTGAGTTAATTGCAATGTGTCTGCAAGTAGTCTTCCCTGCTGTTGGTGTGTGTGCATGTTAGGAAGGAGATCCCTTAGTCCAACATTAGAGCCTCTTAACCCTGAGATAGAAAGGGGCAGAAGACCAAGAAGGCCCAGACACACCACAGTTGAGCTCCTTATTGAAACTGAGACAACAGTCATGAGTGAAGAGCAACCTAGAACATTGAAGGAATTGAATGCTCCTGATGATTATAATTCCCCATTCAGCATTCAATTCCCAGATGTTCAGGGAAACTATGAGATTAAAACTTCAATCATCCAAATGCTTCCCTCTTTCTATGGGTTCAGCAAGGAAGACCCCTACAAACACATTGACTAATTCTTGGCCCTGTACACAACATTCTCCATTACTGGTTTGGGATCAGAAGCCACTAGATTAAGGCTCTTTCCTTTTTCCCTAAAGGACAGGGCCAGTACCTGGTTAGCTACTCTCCCAAACAATAGCATCACTTCTTGGAAAGACCTCCAGACCAAAATTTTGACCAAATTCTTTCCATAAACAAAACCAGCCAGTTGAGGAAAGCAATACTTGCTTTTGCCCAATCCCCAACTGAGGATTTTAATCAAGCATGGGACAGATTCAAGGAGATGCTCAAACAATGTCCCCACCACAAGATCCCTGATTGACAGCTTGTCCAGAGCTTCTATAATGGGATTGATGAGAAAAATAGAGACATGATAGATGCCTCTTGTGGTGGAACTTATATGCACAAAACAGCTGATGAGGCATGAGAATTATTCGAGGTCATCAGTGAAAATGCTTTCCAAAAGATATCCTTGTCAAGAACTGTTCAAGAGCCTTTTCCTAAAATGGGACTACCTGAATCTTCCAGAGGAAAGATGTATGAAATAACTGGGAATAATGACCTGAAAATGCAGATGGCCAATCTTTTTCATAAGTTTGATAAACTATTAACTGTGGTGCAACCCAGATTGGCTGCACAGGTGATGGAGGCATGTCTGATATGCCAATCTCTACAACACACAGTGGAAGAATGCCCATCTGCAGGGCAATATCCTAAGTATGTGATGGAACAAGCTGCTGCTGCCCAATCATTTGGCCAACAACAATCTGTTGGCTACAACAAACAACCATTTGGATATCAGCACCAAAATGTTACTTACCAGTGTAGGGATCACCCAAATTTGAGGTGGAGACAAGATAATTACATGCAGCCACAACAGATGTTGGCCTTACCTCAAAGGCCACAGCAGCAATTTAACCAGGGATATGCCCCAAGGTCAAATTTTCAGCAATAGCAGCTGCCCCAGCAGCAAAATCAATTGGTAGTTCCCCCACCTTAGCCCCGAAATGCTTCTTTTGAGGATCAGGTTTTGGCCTCATTGTAAAATCTTAAAACCTTGACTCAGACTGTGAATTCTCACAGTCAAAGCATAAAGAAAATGGAAGAGCAGCTAGGCCAAATATCCAATGCCTTGGCCAAAAGAGAAGAGGGCAGGTTGCCAAGCCAGCCAGTGGCCAACCCTAAGGGCCAATATTTGATTGGAGAAGCTTTCTCAAGTTTTGAGGGAGCTAATGCCATCACAACCCTAAGGTCTGACAGGCTGGTGGAGAACCAGGTTGGAAAGGAACAAGGAGAGGTCATTTCCAAACAATTTTCGAATGAAAGTGAAAAAAAATTTGTTAGAGCACAGAACCAAGAGTTGTCTGCTACCCTGCAACAAGTGAAAAATAAAGAGGTTGTAGTTGAGCCTCAGTAGGAAATAAAAGATGAAAAAAGAAAAAAATAAAAGTTTAGTCATAGGCTTGCAGCAGAGGAACTAGCAATACCTCAGTTTCCATTTCCTCAAGCTTTGAGTGGCCCTGCCCCTTTTGATAAGGGGAATGCACAGATAGAGGAAATGATGGAGAGCTTTAAGCAGGTAAAAATCAATTTTCCCCTGCTTGATGCAATTAGACAGGTCCGAGCCTATGCCAAATTTCTGAAAGACCTTTGTACCCAGAAAAGAAAAGCTAGAGGCCATTTGTCCAGAAAGGTCTTTGCAACTGATACAGTTAATTCTGTATTAAACATAATAATGTCAGAGAAGTTTCAAGACCCAGGGATACCCACCATTCCCTGCATACTTGGAGACCACACAATTGGAAGGGCTCTTCTAGACCTTGGAGCCAGTGTAAACCTACTGCCATAAAGTGTGTATCAGCAGCTAAGTTTGGGGAAGCTAAAACCCACCCCCATTGTACTGTTAATGGCTGATAGGTCTGAAAGGAGACCTATGAGAGTGGTTGAGGATGTCTTAGTAGGGGTGGACAAGTTCTTCTACCCTGCAGACTTCCTGATTTTGGACATGGGCTGCAACAAGAGTACAACTCCTATACCTGTTATTTTGGGCAGGCCATTCTTGGCCACTGTCAATGCATGCATTCAATGCAGGTCAGGGATTATGGAGGTAACTTTCGAATACATGAAGGTTGAACTGAATGTGTACAACAGTGCAAAGTATCCTCAGCTGGACAATGAGGAAAGCTTTACAGTGGATGTACTAGAGGAAGTTGTTGAAGAAAAATTGCCCACTCTACTGGATTGGGGCAACATTATCAAAAGTTTAATTGAAGTTTGGGACATGGTAGAGGAAGGAAGTCCAGCTGTTATGACAGAAGACATGATCACATTAAAGTCTTCTGTGGGCTTAGTGCAGCATTCCATTTGGAAACCTACATTGATGCCTCTTCCTCAAACTAACAAAGCACCAATCTTGCCATCCACCCAACAAGTCCCTGATCTGGATCTCAAGAAGCTTCCAGAAACATTGAAATATACTTTCCTTGAGAAAGGTGAAAATTTTTTTGTAATTATCTCATCCTCTCTTACCAATGAGCAGGAGGAAGAATTATTAACAGTCTTGAGGAAGCACAAAAAGGCAATTGGCTGGACCATTGCAGATCTAGGAGGGATAGATGCATCAATATGTATGCACAGGATTCATTTAGAGGAGGGCTCAGTACCCTCCAAGGAAATGCAGAGGAAATTGAATCCTCACATGCAGGAAGTGGTCCTAAAAGAGGTTGTTAAATTGCTAGACGCTGGGGTAATTTACCCCATTTCTGATTCTGAATGGGTGGCACCTATCCAAGTGGTGCCCAAGAAATCTGGCATAACAGTCATCACAACTGAGTCTGGAGAGCTGAGACCAGTCAGGGAGACCACTGGCTGGAGGGTTTGCATAGATTATCAGAAGCTCAACTCTAAAACCAGAAAAGACCACTTCCCTCTCTCCTTCATAGATCAAATTCTGGATAAGTTGACTGGAAAAACTTTCTATTGCTTTCTTGATGGGTACTCAAGGTACAACCAGATCCCTGTGCACTCTCACGACCAAGAGAAAACTACATTTAATTACCCTTTTGGCACCTCTGCTTATCGAAGGATGCCTTTTGGGCTGTGTAATGCACCAACCACCTTTCAGAGGTGTATGTATGCCATATTCTCTGATATGATTGACAAGTTCTTGGAAATTTTTATAGATGATTTCTCTGTATATGGGGAGAGTTTTGGCCAATGTCTGCAACACCTCCACCTGGTCTTGCAAAGATGTGAAGAGACCAATTTGGTCTTAAGTTAGGAAAAAAGCCACTTCATGGTAACACAAGGTATTGTGTTGGGCCATGTAGTCTCTAGAGAAGGAATTGAGGTAGATAAGGCCAAAGTTGACCTCATTTCAAATTTGTCCCCTCTAAAAATATTCAAACAAATCAGATCTTTCCTTGGACATGTAGGATTCTACAGGAGGTTCATTAAAGACTTCAGCAAAATTGCTAAACCATTACGCCACCTGCTCTGTCAGGATGTTTCTTTTGATTTTTCTGCTGAATGTCTTGAGGCTTTTGAAACTTTGAAGATCTGCCTTACCTCTTCCCCTGTACTCTAAACACCTGACTATGCACTGCCCTTTGAGCTGATGTGTGATGCATCCGACTTGGCAATAGGTGTTGTCTTGGGCCAAAGGAAAGATAAGCTGCCAGTGATCATTGCCTATGTCAGCAAATCACTTGCTGAAGCTCAGCTGAATTACACTACAACTGAGAAAGAGCTTCTGGCAGTGGTTTTTGTTGTTGACAAATTTATACCTTACTTACTTGGGTCTAAAATTGTAATCTTCATAAACCACTCAACATTGAAATACCTATTGTCCAAGAAAGATGCTAAGCCCAGGCTGATTAGATGGATACTCCTATTGCAGGAGTTTGACATTTAAATCAAGGACAAAAAGGGTGTGGAAAATGTTGTGGCTGACCACTTGTCTAGAATTTTGTTGGAGAAATGTGTTGATGACCCTACAAATGATGTTTTCCCTGGTGAGCAATTGTTTGTCATCCAATCCTTGGTTCCTTAGTATGCACACATTGTAAATTATCTAGTTATAGGCAAGATTCCTGTCCATTGGACCAAAATGGACAAAGACATGTTCTTCTCACAGGTCAAATTCTATTTTTGGGAGGAACCTTATTTATACAAATACTGTGCAGACCAAATCATCCGAAAATGTGTTCCAGAAAGTGATGTCCCCAATATTCTGGCCATGTGCCATGAAAATGTCTGTGGGGGCCACTTTAGTGGAAGAAAAATAGCTGACAAGGTCTTGCAGTGTGAGTTCTATTGGCCTTCTTTATTCAGAGATGCCAATACACACTGCAGGACATTTGAGAGATGTCAGAAATTAGGAGGATTGTCCAAAAGAAACTCAATGCCTTTGCAGCCCATCCTTGTTGTGGAATTGTTTGATGTCTGGGGTATTAACTTTATGAGCCTCTTTCCTCCTTCAAATGGTTATCGTTTCATCTTAGTGGCAGTGGATTATGTTTCAAAATGGGTAGAATCTATTGCCACAAGAACCAATGATAATCAAGTTGTCCTCAAGTTTGCAAAGCAGAATATCTTCTCAAGATTTGACACCCCTAGAGCCATTATCAATGATGGGGGTAGTCATTTCTGTAACAGAAATTTTGAGAGTTTGCTCAAGAAATATTCTGTCACCCATAGGATTGCTACTCCCTACCACCCACAAACCAGTGGGCAAGTTGAAATTTCTAATAGGGAGATCAAGCACATCCTTGAGAAGACAGTGAGGACTGATAAGAAGGACTGGGCTGAAAAGCTAAATGATACATTATGGGCTTATAGGACTGCTTATAAGACTCCCATTGGGATGTCCCCATTCAGACTAGTTTATCGCAAGGCTTGTCATCTCCCAGTAGAGTTATAACATAGGGCCTATTGGGCCATAAAAAATTTAAATCTAGACCTAACTTCTGCTGGTCATCACAGGTCGCTGCAGCTGTCAGAACTAGAAGAGCTGAGGATCGATGCATATGCCAATGCCCGGATATACAAGGAAAGGTCCAAGGCTTTCTTTGACAAGGGTTTGTTAAGAAAAAGCTTCATGGCTGGTGATAAAGTTTGGTTGTTTAACCCCAAACTTAAATTTTTTCCTGACAAACTGAAATCCAGATGGGAAGGTCCCTATATTGTCATGAATGTTTTCCCATCTGGTGCTGTGGAAATCATGGATCCCAAGTCTGGGAAAACCTTGAAGGTGAATGGTCAGAGGCTTAAGCCTTGTTTAGAAAAACCTGCTGAACCTATGGACACCATTCATTTTTAAGGGGACCCTTCATTAAACTGATCCACAGATATGTCCATGTTGTATCATATGTACTTTAGTTTTGTTAGGTTTATGTTGCCTTCTTTTGCTCAAATTTTTTAGGAAATTTTAGTGGCCTCACTTAAATCTGAATCTGTCTGGTCTGCTTTCTTTTTATGTTTGGTTTGATGATTACTGCTCTTGAATTGGTGGTTTTTGATTGAATACATGATGTTTGGATAATAATTTTTGCTGCATATGCTTGAATGTTTGATTTTAAACTGTCTGGGGGTGCCCCTGGTGGTGAGTTATACCTAGGATCCAGCCACAGCACAAATGCAAATGGCAGAATGAAGAGCGCATGCTCTCTGTTTAATGATTTGCTATCGCGGGGTTCAAAATGAGGCCTGGGTGACTCTCGTGCAATCCAAATGGAATACTTCATTTGCTGTCGCGAGGTCCAAAATGACGCCTGGATGACTCTCCCGCAATCCAAATGGAATACTTCATTTGCCGTCGCGGGGTCTAAAATGGGGCTTGAGGGACTATCGCGTAATCCAAATGGAATTCGTCATTTGCTGTCGCGGGGTCCAAAATGATGCCTGGGAGACTCTCGCGCAATTCAAATAGAATTCTCCACTAGCTGTCGCGAGCTCCAAGGTAAACCTGAGAGCCTCTCGCGCAATCCAACTTGCATTTACACCGTCGCCAGTTTCATTTCCAATCCCGCGACCAGATATTTCCAAAGCACGCCAAGTCTAGCGATAAGTATTCCAAACCCACGATTGTCTCCTCTCCCAGTACTCTCTTTCTTCTCCATCCAGTGAAACCCTAGCTTCCGGCGCTCTTCTCCCTCTCTCCTCCAGCGTCCATTCTACAACCCATCATTCACACCAGGATCCTATAGATTTGTTCCAAACGTCATCCCCATCAGTTGCCCTCTGCTCAGAGATCTCGTGATGCACTGTGCGTTAGATCGAACCAAACCCTACCATTTTAGGGTAAGCACTCAGATCTCAGTTCCCCTTTTTCATCTTTAAAAGAGGAGTTTCTAATGACCCCTAAGAGTGCACCAAATAAAAGGGCCAAGGATAAGGCCCCTGTTGAGCCCACTCCTAAGAAGGTCAAGACTTCTAACGCATCGAAAAAAGGGAAGGAAGTGGTTGAGGAGGTGGAGGAGCCAACCCCTGAGTTTTCTACACCCTCTGAGCTCATGGCTTCAATCCCCTTGGAGCCTGAAACAGCTTTCGACCTGCCATTCTTCGAGAAGGAGCCTCCCTCTGCCCCTGCCATTGAATTTATGAGCAAGGCTAGTCTAACACCCTTGATGAGAGGAATTCCAGCACTAGCCTATCCTAGACTAGTGTAACTCTTTTATCAGTACATCAGGGTCACCAAGGACAAAGATGGACAATCAGGTTTTCTTGTGTTGATTGATGATTTCGAGATGTTAGTTAGCCCCAAGCTGATTGCGAAAGTATTGGGCATCCCAGCTGCATTCGACACTAGCTGTGGATATGGCCCTCCCCTGAGTGCCTCCATTGACACCATTGCAAGGGCGCTTACTAGAGGATTAAAGGCCTCAGGGGATTCCATCAGAAGAAGAGAGTTAGAGCCTGGACTCCTTTTCATTGACCAGGTCCTGAGAAAGAACATCTACTGCTCAGGCCATCAGCAGAAGAGGATGACTCCTATTGCTGATGTTGTTTACTCTTTCTCTTTGGACCATGGCTTCCATGTTGCCTGATTAATTTTTGAAGCAATGAAAGATCTGGTGGAGAAATTAGGGCAGAAAAAAAAAGCCACACACACTCCCCTATGCCAGAATCATCACCAAATTACTCTTGAAGGGGGGGTACAAGATACCAAAAGGAGAGGAGATAATGTGCAGTGAAATATGATGATATTTCACCCCTAAATACCTACATTTAGCTATCCGATGAAAGCCATTTAACATGTTTTATATAGTTTTAGTGATTTACAGGCCTGGAGATGTGTTGAGCATGAAATAACCTAAAAGTTCAGAATATAACGTCAAATTCGTGCTACATTGGATCATTCGAAACATATCCCGACTTGGAGCTCAATTTGAACCTTCAATACGTTAGATTCAGAAAATTGTTAAAACACAAAAGTTGGAGAACTCGTCGTCAGCTTTCCAACGCCATAAGAATCGCCTCAATCTGACTTCGGGATAGAAAGTTATGGCCGAAATACTGAGGCTGTGTCTGAATACAAAGTGTAGCGGGAATTCACGAAAATCTGGGAGGTCGATTGATCGACCAAATTTGAATTTGAGTTCGGAATTTTACTTGGCCACGAGAATCTCGGTACTCTTTTCACGGAATAAAATCTTGGAGGAAAAAGCGGCTTCTTTTTTGGCAATTAAGGAAAAAGATATTCTTGGAGATATATTCATTCGGGGAGTCCTTCGGAGATAATTTTGATTCTTATTATTTTTTTGCTGCATTCTTCTTTTTAGAGAGTTCTATTTTTTTAGAGAGTTTTCATTTTTCTGTATTCTTTTAGTTTTAGTTTCTCTGCATTTTAAAGTGTAAGGGCATTGAGTCCCATTTTCTTGAACGACCTTTTTAATATTCATTTTGAGAAGAAGATAAGTCTTAGTTTTCTGATTTTGATCCACTTTCAAGAAGGAGGTGTACATACTTTGGATTAAAACTTTCGTAGATTTTTGTGGATAATTTTTTACGGTATTTTAATGGCATTTTCAACTTCTGCATTTATTTTATTACTTATTTCAGTTATGTGTGGCTAGTTTCATTAAGGATGGGGATCTAATGAACCCCATCCGAGGTATTCATTTATATTAATATAAATCTGTGTGATTGAGATGTCAGATACTTTTTAAGACCCTAATATTCATTGAAAATGGTGAAATCATTATTTCAGTCTGAGATCTAGAAGCTAATCATGCCCTATGATTTCAGATCTGCAATAATGATTTTATCCTAATTATCACCCATCTCGGGGTGAAGTTTTACCATCATCTGAGGTGTGAGTGTTAATCATACACTCATGGGGTGTTAATCATACATCTCCTTGATCTCGGATTGATAGTATGACTTTATCCCAGTGGTGAGTTCCAATCACGATCTGAGGTGTGGGTGTTAATCATACACCCATGGGGTGTTAATCATGCATCTCTTTGATCTTAGATCGTACTTTAGAAATTACCCTAGAGATTGGGTTCTAAATATTGTCCGAGGTGTGAGTGTTAATCATACACTTTTGGGATGTTAATCATATATCTCCGTGATCTCAGATCTATATTTTAGAACTCACGTGTGTATAGGGCAGTGCTTCTTTTGAGAAATCTGTTAAAGATCTCATATCTCAATCCACAGATTGGTATTCTGTAAATGATAAACCTACGATGGGAGGATTTAGCATCCCAATCCTTATCTTTCATTAATTGTTTAAATCTCTTAGATTTCGTTAGTATTTATCTGTTTTATCAAAAGTTATCAGAATTCTAGGTTGTTAGTTACTGTAAAAGATCTGTGAAAATTCTTTTAGTTAATTGATATTTCTGTTTTTATATTTTCTAACCAATCCTCGTGGGAACGATCTCGTACTTTGCACCCACTGACTACATCACGATTCGTGCACTTACGAGTACAAATTTTAGGACACATCAGGAGACTACCACCCTTGCCCCTACAACTTTTGCTAAAAGGCAATGGGGAATCAGCAGGAGCCTAATGGAAACACAGAAGAAGAAGAAAGCTGGGGCCCAAGCCCCTCCCAAGCAAACAGATGATGAAACTGTTACAAGGCCCACCCCTGCTACTAAAGAGGTGGTTCAAGATCCTGTCACTACCACTGCTGCAGCAGCACTCACATCCCCCCCACCTTTCACTTCAGGATCCCCTATCCTGATAGCATCCCCTACCCCTACTCCATCTCTCTCTCACCCTCCTCTGGCTTCATTTTCCATGCCCACACCCTTTTTTCCTATGATTAGTACCTGGGAGGACACTACCCCCCATGTCAGCCCCTCACCTTCCCCTACACTACCTCAATACACAGCTCCCACACCCCCATCATCTTCACAAAACCCAGACAGCCCTCCACTCATCTCATACAAGCAAAAGAAAACCACAGACACAACCCCCACCATGTCCCTACCCCCACCCACAATCCCTTTTATCCCCATTGACACCCCTCACATTAACCAAGACACCACTCCTGCCATGCCTACTACATCCCTAGTCATAGACATCGACCTCAACCTTAACACAACCACCGAATTCCAAGCCTTTATGGCTAGTTTCCTTGACACCATGCCCACCCACTATACCCCCCTCCTGGACTCCCCAAATACATCACCACATCACTCACCAGAACCCCAATCTCCTCCTCCTTCCACTTTCCACCATGCCCCTTCCTCCCCTTTTCAACCTGTTCCATCTTATGCACAATCTCAACCTCCCAACCCAGACACACTTACACTTATCCTCTCTCTCATCCAAGACATCCAATCACAATTGTCCACCACAACACACACAGAGGACCAGATGCAAACAGAAATCACATCCATCAAATCCACACTTCAGACATTTACAAACCAACCCATCCCTCAACAATCCAATCAAACCCCACTGGTCCTTAACCCTTCCAACCCTGACACCACAACCCAACCATTCCCTTTCATACCTTTCACCATTCCCTTTTTCCCTTCCCCACCACCACCTACCCCTACTGAGCCTAGCTCATTTTCTTTCCCCCCATGTCTTCAATCCCACCCCTTATACTACCCCCTCCAACATTCACTGACAAATCCACCCAAACAGACCCAGAACCTTTTACCCTCCCCCAACAACTAGACTTACCCACTAATAACATCACTTCCCCCACTTAGGACCAATCACATTTTGCTCCTTCCACTTCTTCTCTTCCTATTGCACCCAACATTTTTTTTACATCCCTCCCTACCTCACCATCCTTCATGCCATGAGAGACAATCCCTACCTTAGGAGGGATGTTCTAAGAGGCATGGCCCAACTTAGGCAATCCATAGAGACCCTTCTGCTGCAGCATATTTCTGAACTTGAGGAAGCCCACAGAAAGTAATTACTGGGTATTTTTCTTGGGTGGACTAACATCTTAAAGGCCTATGAGAAGGCAAAAACTATGGTTGCTTATCATCAAAGGAATCTAGAGCTAGAGAAAGCAAATACTAATGTGGAGAGGATGAAAGCAAGAATGTTCGAAAAAAGACTAAACAATACACAAAAAATCTTTAGACTCCAAAAGGAAATCCATGAAACTGACCTCCTCAAAGTCAAAATCCAGATAGCCACTTTGGAAGCTACATTGGCTGCTGCCAGAACTGCAGCTCAGCAGCCCACCCCACTCTCTATCCTCATGCCAGAACCTAAGCCTCAAGCTACCCAAACCCCAGCTGCCCAGTCTGATGAGGCACAACCACATGGCCAGTCAGCTAAAGGGAAGTCCCCTGCTGCCCCTCCTTCATCACCTCCTACTGAGCAAACTTATTCTAAACAGAGGAAAGTCACTACTAAGAGGACTGCTCCCACAACAACCTCTATCAAAATTGGCAAAGAGCCAGCTGTCCAGTCTGAGGAGGCACAACCACATAGCCAGCCAGATAAAGGGAAGTCCCCTGTAGCCCCCACTGAGCAAGATAAAGGAAAATCCCCTATGATCCCTCCTGAACCCAAAACCAGAAAAATGAGGGTGAGGGCACCAAAAGCTCCAACCATGAAGAAACAACCAGCCCAACCAAAGAAACCAAGGCAGCCAAAGAAAAAGAGTCCAGCTGGGAAGCAAACAAAGAAGAAAAAGACCACAGCTCCCACAGACAGAACCAAGTCCAAGCTCAAGTCTGAGAATAAAGTTGCACTTAGGAAACATGCACAACAGATGGGCTGGGACTGGTTCACAGATTCAGATTCCTTCTCCTCTTAACCTAGATTGTAGTTAGGCTTTTATTTCCTTTCCACTTCTTTTCTTGTCATTGTAATTACAGTTGTATATTTCTTTCTAAGTTAATAGAATTTTTTTTGTATATTGCTTTGTGTATATTGTCTGTGTGAGTTTACTTTTTTGTTCTTGACTATTACCCTGCGCTTTCTGACCTTTGAACCAGTGAGGACACTACTCCTCATGGTTTGGGAGTGTGGCAGGGTAGGTCTTCCAATAGAATAATTAACTTTAGTGCAGTAGTGGTGGTGTAATTGGGATGAATAAAGTCAATTTCCACCTAACTTACTGCAATGAGGAAATTTGTGAAAAATTAAAATATTTTTTGCAGACATTTCGAAACTGAAAATTTTAAAATCTTGGTACCACCATGAAGCTAACTTCAGAAATTTTAAATTAGTACCTAGTAAACCTAAGAGGAGAGAAAAAGGTGAAAATACACTCCATGAGTTAAAAATAAGACTATATCTAGTGAGATTTGGGCCCATCAATTTTTGTTGAAGAGTGTTTTGGTATTTTTTCTGCTCTAAGGTTTGATTGACTCAACACTCTTTACTAGAAGTTAGGCACCCCCAAATCAAAACTGGTTGACAGCACTCATGACACTAAGGAAATGATTCAAGGCCCTCATTTGGATAGTTTGAGCCTGACAACCCAACCATTTAAAACTACCCTTTTGCATACACTCTTTGAGCCTCAAAAAGTCCTATTTTTCTTTAACAAATACTGGAGTACTTGCACCTTAACCTCATGGCCTGATTCAACCTTACCCTCACACTGAGAAATCAGAAGGTAAAGGAGGAGTTGAAGGTAGTGAGAGTGGTCCAACATTTGATAGAAGGAGAAGAAAAATAACCTATGAACAACAGTGTGTTGGTGGTATTTGTGTGGCAGTTCATCATAAAAATCATAAAAAAAAAAAAAAAAAAGAAAGAAAAGTTTAGAGAAGACCATCATCTGAAAATTGAAAAGAAGAGGAGAAGTTGGCCACTTTGAATCTGAAAAATATCAAGGAAGATGAAGTTGTGTTGAATTGAAGGATGTGAAGTCATGAATCACCTCCTTACCTTGTTGATTTCTCAAAATTTTGAATCCCCTTTCTACACCTTCATTCTTTATATCCCTCACCCATAAGCCACATTACAACCCATTTAAAAAGACCTGGAAGATCCAAAGTGAAATGAGCTGTCAGGTGGAGATGAGGGAGTACCTAATCTATGGTGAAAGGTTATGAGGATGTCAGAAATTAGAAGCTTTACCTATGCTCATGCTTGCAGGCCCATTTGGGGTCTGTAACTGCTCTTGAGCTGCTTTAAAAGTGAACACCCCTAGATATTCATTGTTGAGAGAGAGCCCTGGTGAGAATTGGGTCTGACTTGTAACCTTATTGGGATTGTATCCAACCTGATTTTCGAATATAAGGCAAGCTTGGTACTGATATGTGCACATTGAATTTCTAATATAAAATGATTGGTGGTAATGAAAACACATGCTAAAAAATTTTGAGTTTAAATGGCCTGCATTACTGCTGTAGTTTCCCCTAAATTTTAAAGAATGGGTGTGAAATGAAACTTTATACATTAAAATTTATGTTATTATTAACTGCACTATACTTAACTGTTCTAATGGTGAAGTTTGTGAGTATCTTCACTGAAAACCCTCAGGAGACTTCACTCCTCCACTAGGGATCACCTAGGGGTTAAAAGGCTTAGTACATATGCTAAATGTACCCGTGATCGCTACGAAAGTGACATTTAATTTAGGTATAGTTGTTTAGTTAAAGCTTTGCTAAGGGACTAGCAAAGATTAGGTTTGGGAGTGTGTTAAGACCTGAAAAGTACCACTTTTCACCCCTTAACTTAATCTCTGTTAGACCCTTAGTCATTTAATAAATATGTATTAAGCCCATTTTGTAGGTAATAAGCAGCACCTACAGATAAGGCTCTAACCATGCCAAGAAGCCTACTTTTGCCCCATAAGTTCCTCAAAAGAAAGGAAGTGGGTCCCAGACAGAGAATTGGCTGCAGAATAGGCAAAGCACAGCAGTAATAAATCAAGAAGTGAGTCTCACGCAGATGTCGCAGGGTTCAATTGTTTCAGAGAAAAATGCTTCGCGCAGTTATCGCGAGTTTCTGAAGGCAGCACACCAACTGCTCGCGCTTCTCTCACAGATTAATGATAGAAGGGCCCAGAAAGCAGACTTCACGTAGTTCTCGTGCAGGCTCAGTTATAAGCGCTCGCGCAGTCTCACGCAGCTCAAGAGAGGAGCATTTAATCTTCGCGCGATTCACTAAAGAGAGAGAGCTCCAGGCATTCCTGCGTGCAGCTGTCGCGCAGTGACCGTGGGATGCAGATCTTCAGGGGACTGCTCACGCAATCCAGAGGACAATGCAATTGCTTTGTCGCGAGGATCCCCGCGAGATCCACCAAGAAATCAACTGCGCGCGCGATTCCCGCGCCACTCAAATGAAAAGCGCAATCCCGCGACGACCAAAGCATTCCCGCGATGACCAAAGTATCTGTCCCGCGACTGCAATAGCTTTAAGTCAATTCAATCCCGCGACGACAACTCTATCACGTGACAAGACCTGGAAACCCTTGCTACCTAGCGAGGCTCAGGATCTTAACTTCCCCCACTTCTGTAGGGGCAGTCTGGGAACTTCTAGCAACTAGGGCACGCACTTCAATGCTCCAATCTCCGTACACACGCCCCGAGGCATCCAAAGAACATAAATAAGCCATGATTGCATCGATACAATTAGGGTTTTCCTAACCCTAATGCTCCCACAGCCGACTGCTATATAAGCCTAAGCCTAGTTTAGATTAAGGGGATCCTATCTTCTCGAATCAGCTGTAGAGTTCCAGTAGGCTAAGGTTAGGGTTTAGGTAGCATCTTTTCCCTTTTTCTTCTCTCCATAGTCCAGTACTTGCTGGTTATGCCTTCGTATGTTTAATTGGAACAGTTTTAATAGTGTTTTATAATAAGATGCTATATATATATGGGATTGAAGTTTGAGGATTGTTCTGTACAAGGCTGCTGCCTTGAGATCCACCATTGCTAAGTAGTATTATAAGCAATGGAGGGTTGTTTTTAAGGATTTTTTTAGATCCAAGTGACCTATGTGTCTAGGCTAGGCACATATGCAGGCCTATGCCCCACCACAGGATCCACTAAATCTGAATCCCCATGGGAGCCTGAGCTGGTAGCCTTGTGAACATGGTGGTGATAGTAATCCAGTTGTTCTGTCTCAGACCTCTGTGAGGAAGATAGCCTCTGTGGATAGTCTGTGGCCATTTAAGTAGACAGATTATAGCCCTAGGGTGAGGCCAATCCACAGATCTAAGACAGATTCTTCTTCTCTGCACTTGTACTTGTGACCTTGTGAGAGATTGTGCAAAGACAGACTCTCCTGTATTTTTATAGGCCCACTATCAGATGGCAGATCTGATCTGGCTGTAGAGATTGTAGGCTTGTGACTGGATCACTGTTGTCTCTCTAAAGCAGTGAACAGCTAGATCTAAAGCTAGTACTCGAACTCTTACTTGTCTTGTGTGTCCAGGCTAGTGCACATTGCAGGCCTAACCCCACACACAGAACTTTAGAGGTTGAGGTTCCTATGGATTCTTGAGCTAGTAGCCTGGATGAAGTAGTGCCTACAATGATAAACATGTTCTGACCCATCTATGGACTGTGGTTCGCCTATTGGATAGTCTGTGACCATTTGAGTAGACAGGTTATAGCCATAAGGGATTGGATCATGGCACAGGGGTGAGTTGGATCCTTTCTCCTCTTTGGTGATAATATAGTCATTGGACGGGACTTCTATAGCAGCAAATCTGAATCTGAGTTACAAAACCAATCAGATCTGTACCTAATAGCTTACTTCTCACCCTTTTATATTTATTTTCTCACACTCCATCATTCTTCTCAACCATTTCTGTAGTTTAGGTATTAGGTTACCTTAGGATTTAGACAATAGTGACCTTAAATCTCCTTCCATTTAGGATTGCCAGATCTGTAGTTAGATCTGGAGGGCCTACTAAAAATGGCTCCCTTGGAGCTTTAGATCAATTTTCCTGTGGGACAAACTCTTACTTATTAAAACTTGCTACAACGGGCCTTGTATCTTGCAGGTCTGTGTATTTTTAGACTTGCTGCTCTATAGTTTTCAATCCACCTTTGATTTATTCTCACTAACCCATTCTTATCATTGTTTTCAATAAAGTTAGTAGCAAGCATCTAAAATATTCCAACACCTCCATAGCCTCTCCAATCTCCATGTCCAACCTCTCTATAAACTCTGCAACCCCTACCAAACTCTCATTAATGCCTCCCACCACTAGAACCTCCCTTCTTCTCTTCCTCTCCATCTCCCCCATCCATCAACCTCCATAGCTAGCCTCTCCATCTCCAACCTCTCTGTAAACTCTGCAACCCCTCTACGACCAATTCTCTCGACCTCGAATGGAACAACGACACTTCTTTCTTTTACACTTTGGATGAAGCCAAAGAGCACCGATTGGCTCAACTCGTAGTGGGTATACTCAGGCCTAATTGGTTGGACAGTGCAAATTATCTGGGACAAGAGTTTGTTGATGGGTTTCTTTGTAAGGAAGAGGAAGGAGGGGCTGATCTGTAAAATTCACATATCCTAAAGAGCATCGTGCGTGGAATGTCGCCCCTATTGTGGGTGCATGGGCGCCTTTTTGTAATAAAAAAAAATTCTTACCGAAATGGTAATAAAAATACTTTTGGGGCATTTTATTGTACTTTTCTCTTCTAAAAATCCCCTCCTTGGTAGCTTTGGTTTGAATGCAAAATACCAAAATAATAATAAGAATATTAATAATAATAATAATTAAGGGTACCTTTTTTTGCACAAACTAAATCTTGGAGGGCACCTACGCCTGAAATCATTGACTACTTTGAATCTAACGATGGAGAATTTTTTCGTCCCAATTTTCTATATAATAGAATCTTGAGTCGGTCCCAATTTTCTATATAATAGATCTTAAGATCATGGGTGTACTATCAAACGGCGATATTTTTATTCCACATAGCACACATCCCAATAAAGTGTGACAACCTGATTTTTCTGACACATTTTTTTTTCTTTAACAACACGGATACTCGGAAAAATCGGACCGTTGGGTCGTACAACACGATCTGAATTATAGTATACATGATACATCCACACAATGCGAAATTCAAAGCAGTTAATACATATGGCAGGATTAGAAGATTCGATCGTTATACAAAACATGGTCTAACAATTTAAACTACCGGTGACGGCCGACCATCACTTAAAAAGTGGTGTACAAGTAGGAAAATACAATTTCTACTGTCTACCAAGTCCTGTGAATATACCAAGTTTGAAGATCTAGAACAGAACTCGAAAGTCTCTATACCAAGTCCAAAATTTCAGTCTACTGGATCCTCTTCGAGCCTGACTCAAGTCTTGGTCAATGCCTGTACCTGTGATGTATAGTTGAGGGATGAGCTAACAGTCTAAGCTCAGTAGGGAAAAGATCAATATCGATTACATTTCATGTTCTCTAAACATAGATTCGATGATCATAGTTCAAAAGCATTTTGAAATCGGAACAAAAACATTATTTTCATAGTGAAAACAAAACTGATTTAAAAATCATAATCGTATCAAAACAGAGTTTGCGAAGTCTTAGCTAATCGTATCAAAATAGAGTTCTAAATTCAAGTTCGGATACGTGTTCGGATTCAAAATTTCAGCTTTTCAAAGTATTAACATTTAGGGCTTTAATGTCAAAGTCCACATTGGATTCAGAGTTCAAATTTCGGATTCTCATTCGGGGCTCACGTTCTGATTTCCTATACACTTGTGGAAATGAGAAGGTGAACTTTCCCTACCTTAATGTCGGAATCGTGCGAACCCAACCTGTGAATCAAAGTGGATATCCCATCAACGGTCTCGCACAGTCATGCTAGATCATACCATGTTTATGTACTAAGTGTTAACGAATGGTACATGGCATAAAACACGATTTCCAAGGCTCGTATGGATCAAAATCCATAGCTCACCAGAACAAGGAATCTCACTGCAGCGAAGTTCAAGGTCGCCGCGACAAGATGTCATATGACACCTAGGCTCGCTGCAGCGAATTTGAACAGTGCTGAAAATGGCATATTTTCATTGTAGCACGGCGAGGGCTTCAAGATTCATCTCGCCGCGGTGAGATTCAGGGTTGCTGCGGTCAGGGTTGCTGCGGCGAGCCTGGCAAACTCACCTACCCTTTTTGTTCTTTCTTTCACATTCGAAATTCCAAATCTTCTAGCATAACAATTATCCTAATCATGGATTTTTAACCTAATTTAATGCTACAATGTTAAATCGTGGATTTCTACTTTAAAACCTTGTGCATGCAACGATTTCAGGGATCGGCAAATGGGAACATTGGAGTTCAAGCTTCCCGCACATCCGATTCCGAATCCTTTGCATGCAAGTCGATGACACATGCTCTAAGCCTAATTTTCGAAATGGAGACGTGCATGATGAGATAAAGACATTTACCTCAAAGATTTTGCTCATGCGAAGATCAACGATCGTTGGTGACGGGAGTTTTCGATGTTCGGACCTCCTATCCTCCGATAGTTTGATCCTAGAACTGGACAGATCGAAGCAGCGTCGCGATGCTCAAATGGCGGGGATTCTTCAACTAGAAAACATGGAGAATTTTGGCGGTTCTGTGGATCATCGGATGGTTGGGGGTTCTTCAATTAGAAACCCTGAAGAATGGTTCGAACCGTCAAATCTTGTGGTGAACTAAGTGAAAGGGTTTGATTTCGAAGAAGCGAAATAATTCGGAAGAGATTCAAGGGTTGATATCTCTTGAGAGGGTGATCAAGGCCGAAGGGACAATGGTTTCTCAATCCGGTTTTTCCTTCTCTCAAATTGCGTCCACATGCAATTTTCTAACCCATGCCTAATTTATATAAGTACACGGCTAGTTTGTTGTGGTGTTAAGCTAGCACACTACTCACACATGTATTGACTTTTTAAAAAAGATTTAAAACCAAGGTCTAATGTCCCCTTTTAATACCGAATGGAATCCGACTCGGCGTTAATCCTACACATCGTGAATTGGTGTATGGGCTCTTTGAGTTTTGAAGTCGAGAAGTCCTGTACGTGGGTTTTATTCATCTTATGGGGGATTGATCTGTTGTGGAGCTAGTACACCATGGTCTGCTGTATTGGTTCTTATCCATGGGTCTAAGATGAAATCTAAAAGGTACCTAATACGTTTTGATCCCTAGACCTTTTTATTTACTAATCAAGTCCCTAACTCCCATGCCGTCTCGTGGCTTATGCAACTATTTGGGAAATTATTTGTGTGAACCTTTCACACATGAATGCATATATTTATATTTATAAATTTGGGTTATTGGGTTGGGGTTAGGCTCGTGCCTAGGGTGCACATGATCGTACTTGATCACGCGTACGCCATCTTCTCATTTTAATTTACTCATTTAAAATTAATTAGTTAAGCCTATACGCTATTCTATGGCGTTTGATGTAGGTGGAATCAAACCTGGTCTGATCTCGGGTTCGAGTCGTGTGCCACACACACTTATCACGAGGGTTTGGTCTCGATTCATTGTTTGAGTCAGGGATTGGTTCTCAGAATTTGGGTATCGAGTGCATTTACTCAATCAAGGTGAATGGGCCAGAGGCCCCGTCGCAGGTATCAACAACTTGACCAAAACCAAGTTGGTCAAGGGTGTCATATCATCATCGAAGGTCAACGATTCAACGTTAACAAAAATCGGGGTTGTTACATAAAGTGAGCAGAAAGTCATGTGGCGCACATCACAATCAAACGTGATTTTTAGGTCACTTTATGGGATGTGAGCCTTATGATAGCAAAAACTGGTCAGCTAATGTTACCCATTATCTCAAGATCAATTTTGTGGAAGAGTAGGAAGAGTAGGTGGGTCGACTATCACGCAGCCCGGAATGGTGGACGATCCCACGCAGCCTTGAGGTTGACCTCGACAGCACTATTTCTCTCATCGCCATTGAAATTGAGTTTGCTGACATCAGTCCCTTGATGGACCCGCGCTTCGATCCCTGCAACCACGCAATGAACCCCTCTCCATCAACCGATCCGACACCCTGTCGTGGTTGGTATCGAAGCTACTGACATCTACGCTCCATTGACGTCCCGATCCTCCTCCCGCCTCCTTGTCGGAGAGGGTGTCAGCCCCAACTACCTCACCAGATATTGTCCCGGCTTCCCCAATGGATTCTGCACCTGCCCTGATGTTTGCAGCAACAACCCCCCTTTTTCCGGCCAATCCGGAGGCGTTGCGCCAACTTTCCCCTGAAAATCGTGTTATTCATCGTGTGGCCCATCTTTCAACTTGCCAAACCTGTGTTCAAAATTCAAACTCACATTTTCCCACCAAATTTGCCCCCAAACAATCCCTTTTTCAACTTCCAGATCAAGGTATTTTGGACCTTGGACCCTGGACCCGCTGAGCCTCCAACTCAACTAAAAGCTACTATGGGCTTCAGAGCTGGCCTAACCTTCTAAACCCCCCCCCCCCAATGGTCAACTCTAAGGCCTCATTCAGGTGTTTCCTGATTTTTCCTAAAAAAGCTCAAATTCTTGGGCACTCAGATTCCTAACAGATTCTTAGCAGACTCAGATTCCTGATTTTTCCCATATGCGTTCTTAAGTTACTCAAATTCCTGACAGATTCTTATAAAACTCATAATCATTTGTTTTTAAGTTCCTCTCATAAAGTCCTCAGAATCGATTCATTTTGTGATTATGCTATAACCGTAGAAACGTGATCTAATCATTGGTTTATGTGTTGTATTCGAATTTCTCTCAAAATTTACGAGCAACCAATCGAGATAGGGTAGAACATATTTGACTGAGTCTTTTTCCGATTCTGATTTAATGGCTAAAACAATATTAAAAGGGTTTTTTTTACAAGAATAAATGGAATTAGATATTGGGTACCTCCATTTACACCAACCAAAACTCTAAAATATCCACCTAGCATGTAGCAACACTTCGAGATGATTTGATTAATGGGTAGGTGTGTGCCAAACTATTTTTATTTTCCTTATAGCTGATGGGAGCAACTATTTGTTCCCGTTTTTTGAGTAATGTACCACACAATTTTTATTAGACAAGAACCATTGACTGATCTGAATCAGACGATAGAGATTGTTTTTTGTTCCAACTTCCAATAGATCTTAAGATCATGGAGCTCCTATTAGACAGTTAGATGTTGATTTACATGGTTCATACCGAAAAAGTGACCTACATTATGAAAGCGGAAGTTGACCAAATCTTTTTGGAGATGTGTGCTATGTGAAATCAACATCTGGTCACGTCTGATTGGAAATCCATGATGTTAAGATCTATCTTGGGGAAGATTGAAACAAAAAAGTAAGTCAGTTGCTTATATATATATATATAATACCTTATATAGTACCTTTAAATCCACCCACCGAATTTTTGAATTCACTCATGTTGAAACGCATTGACTGAATTGAATCGAATGATGGAAATCATTTATATCCTCCCAATCTTTCACACAATGGATCTTGAGATTATCGGCGTACCATCAGACGACTAGTGTTTTATTTCACGCGGCACGCATCTCGGAAAAGTGACCTTAACATCACATGCACTTTTAAAATTGATTTTAAAGTCACTTTTATAGGTGTGTACCATATGAAATAAAAAACCGATTGTCTGATGGTACACCCACCCATGATCTAAAGATCGATCTCGTGAAATATTAGGACGATAAACAATCTCCATCATCTGATTCAATGCAGTCGATGTGTTTTCGCGTGGGTGAACTGAAAGATTTAGTGGGTGAATTTAAAGGTACTCTAATATATATATATATATATATATATATATATATATATATTTACAAAACTTCAAGTCGGTTGCCTTTTATATAATATATATGATATATAATATCTAAAAGAGTTTGCTAGGGAAGAGCAGGCGTCTAGAATTGTTTCTCCTCCGCACAGGAATAGCGCCTTCCAACGATGGTGAGATGTAATCTTCATGGAGTAAGCGTCACAAAAGTGATGGTCAAACAGCCTGGCCAATGGACCCAACCCCAGGCATCGTCCGGTGACCATCCAGTGATCTAAAAAAGCGTACCGGCGATGGTGAGTTGAGAAAAACTCACTGTCATCTTCTCAAATGGTTTTTCTGCAAATATATATTTATTTTTTTTTTAAACATATGGTGTGGTGGGTTGGGATCTAATGTATAATGTATACATTTCTCTCTCATGTATACAATTGCCTAAAATCTAAGATCAGATTCTGAGCTTTTTCCGAGCAATTTGGTCAGACGACTAGATGTCGTTTTCACTCGGATTTCTCTCAGATTCTCAGTTCCCAAGGAGAACTCTCGAACGCAAGAATCAACTAGAAAAGCTCATATTCTTACTAGTCTCTGAGTTGAAACTCAGATTCCAAGTGTAATCTAGCTCCCGAACGAGGCCTAAAGGTTCCAAACCTAATTCAAAGTTTAGAGTTATTTGGGACCATTGGAGCTCCTCCATTACTAGAGAAAGGAAGGCATTCATCCCATTGGCCCATCCATGCTAACCCCCAACCTCCTTGCTCCTCCTGTTCCCATCTCCCCACACAACCCTTCTATGGAGCTCTTCTTGGCCTCCTCCCCATAATCCCTTGATGAGTCCCGGGCAAATAGATTCAGGGAAACTCACAATAACCCACCCACTATCCCTCTGACCTCTGCAAACGGAAACGGTCTCCTTGATTTTGATGAATCCTCTTTGGAATCGGATGATAGCTCTTGGAGGTCTGAAGTTGAAGCATCTCCTAGATCTCTTGACATCGCCAATTCCTCTTCTGAGGTCCAGTTTACCTTCTGCTCCTCTCCTGCAGACTGCTTAAATCCTAAGGAGAAAGTAAACATCAAGTCGTTGGGTGCATTACTTCCGACCGAAGCTCGGCTTCTCTGTGAACAGGTTGGTATGGATCTAGATGGCCCCCCGAACAAAGTCAATCGCTGGTGGCACTGCTAGAACCCAAAGCTCAAAGTCCGAAAAATAGCAAAATCAAATGCGCCTCGGGTTTGAAGAAATTTAAAGGTTCTGCTGGCAACAAGAGGAGGGTAGGAACTGCTAGGAAGAAGAATGGTTCCAGACCCTCGATGTTCGTTGTGTCCCTCATTAAATGGATCAAATCATCTCTTGGAACATTGATCGATTTAGAATGTAACCCTTGCAAGTGCACAAGATCTATTGCAGTATGGCAAGAACAGGGGTGTCGAACCCACAGGGAAACGTGAATTTTTAATTAATTCTTTTAGAGATTTTAAAAACGTCCCTAAGGAAGTACCAAAGGGCAGATTCAATTTTACCAAAAACTTAACACACTTTTCCTAAATGCAGAAAAATAAATTAATCTAAACAATTAATTACTGATAAATCTACGAACAATATTAAAATGAGATCAAGGAATATGCTACCCCAGATTCGTACCCCTTTTCTATCATTAAAACCCACAGTTTCATTAAATCATCATTCACACCATCATTCATCTAGAAGAATGACTTGAAATAAAATATGATCATCAATCCGGCATACCCTATCTAAAAACAATGACTCAGCCTAACATTGCGGTATGAGTCATGTAAAAAGCATAGCGTATCTCATGATATTTAGATCACGACAATCAGCACATAATCGCTCTACAGCCTAGATCAGCCTGCAGGTCCAGATCTAGCGATTACGGCCGTTGTTACGCGCAATCAACGGTCATAACAAAGCATTCAAAATATTTTCAATCACACAAACTTTGAGCAAGACGATTCCATGATAACAATAATAGATCATGTATTAATCATAAACATGGGTACTTATCTGGGATCGCATCTTCCCGATCTCATCGATTTAGCCGCTCATCTTTGGTGTTTGATCTCCTTTTTCTTTCAAAGTCATTCCTCTTTTATTTCTTCCAAAAGATATTTGCAATTGTTTTTCCTAAATACAATCTATGAATTTCTCAGAGAAAAATAATGCAAATCCTAGGTACAATCTACCCTGAATAAACCCTAGAAGAAGGAGAGAAGAAGACTTGAAAAGATGAAGAAAATATTCCCCCAAAGTGAAGAGCCCTAAAAACTAAAAATAAAGAATGAATAATATTCTAATTGCAAAAAACTCCTTTTAAGAAACTCGTGGCTTCCCTTTTTATAATAGCCTAACCCTAATACCTCTCTCGATTGACATCTAAGAGTAATTTTCGTGAATTCCCGCCTAGCTTTGTATCAAATACTGCCTCGGTATTTTGCTCATAATTTTCTGTACCGAACTCGGATTGAGGTGATTCTTGAGGCGTTGAAAAGCTGACGACGAGCTGTACAAATTTTATGTTTTAGCCATTTCCTGAATCTGACGTCTTGAAGGTCCAAATTGAGCTGCAAGTCGCACTAAGTTCTCAATGACCCAAAATAGCAGTGTTTTGACATTATTTTCGGGATTCTTGGGCTGTTTTAGAAACTTGGACTGTATTTACCTGAAACACTTCAAATCTAGCAAATCTCATCAGGTAGCCTTCATCGGACGGCTAAATATAGGTATTTAGGGGTGAAATATCGTCATATTTCACTACTCATCAAACATTAGTGAAAACGATGCTTGACCAAATTAAGCCTTAGATCATCTCTTTGCAGGAAACTAAATGGCATTCCCGCAACGACCCTCTCATCGCGTCGACATTGCCAGGTAATGGTTGGTAGTGGACTTCTAAGAATGCTTCAGGTTCTAAAGGAGGCATCCTTCTAGCATGGGGCAACTCTTATTGGTCTTGCAAGGATTCATGGGATACTCTGTTCTCTCTATCTGCCCATCTTAAAAATCTCTCTTGGGTCTCGCATCCTTCTTACGACTGTTTACGGACCATCGGACTCGACTTTGGCGGATGCTTTTTGGACAGGTCTCCTCTCCATCCAATCTCGTTGGCAAGGGACTTGGTGTCTATTCGGGGACTTTAATTTGATCAGGTACCTAAGCAAAAAATCCAAAGGAGGTCGGTTCTCCTCTTCTATGCGCAAGTTTGCTGATTTTATGAACCAAGCCAATTTGCTCGACATTCCAATGTCCGGAGCAAAATTAACTTGGTCTAATTTGCGAAGCCCTCCTACCCTATGTCACCTCGATCGCTTCATTTGCAATATAGATTTTGAATCTATTTACCCGGATTTGATCTACAAGGGACATCCGAGAGCTACGTCCGACCACCTGCCAATATCGCTCTCTCTCTCAAAATTCAAATGGGGACCTGCTCCATTTCGGATGGAGAACTCTTGGCTTAAAAATGAGTCTTTTACCGAGGTTGTTCACCATTGGTGGCCGTAATTTTAGGTCCACGGTTCCACTCAATACAGATTTGCGATTAAACTCAAGCTGTTAAAGCACAAAATTTGGGAGTGGAAGCAATCGGCCTTCGACCACCATAATGGGCAAAAATTGAATCTCCTTTCCAAAATTGATCTTCTTGATCGTACTGAGGAATCTAGATTGCTCTCCATCAATGAATCCAAAGCTAGATCTGTGGCCCAACATCGTTTAGAACAGTTGGTCTTAGATGATGAGCAGTGGTGGAAGCAAAGGGCTAAAATATCCTGGCTAAAAGAGGGTGACAAGAACAAGAAGTTTTTTCACACTGTGGCATCCATACGTAGAAAAGAAAAATGATCCAATGCCTCCAAATCAATGATACCGATGTTACAAATATTGACCAGATTTTTTATCATATTGTGAGATTTTTTTAATCTCTCTACAAAGAGGACTGTGTCACAAGACCTACTCTTGGTGGCCTAAGTTTTCCCTCCCTACCATCTTGGGAATGTGAACTTCTTGAAAAGCCCTTTGATGAGGTTGAGATCTTTTATGCCATCTGCTCAGCCAAAGATGGTAAATCATCGAGTCCTGACGGGTTCTCCTTCGCCTTCTATAAGAAGTTTTGGCCTCTCCTTAGATCTGAGATCCTTGAAGTTTTCAAGGACTTCCATAGCTCCGGGTTTATCAATCGCGTGGCGAACCATACTTTCATCACCATCATCCCCAAGAAAGAATTTTCCTCAGATCTCTCCGACTATCGACCAATTAGCCTCCTTAGCAATCTATACAAATTAATATCAAAAGTTCTGGCCAACTGCCTCAAACCTCTGCTCGGTATGCTCATATCACCCAACCAAAGTGCTTTTGTTGAGAAAAGGCAAATTCAAGATCTAGTGGTCACCGCTCACGAGTGCATTCATGTGAGACACCTCAAGAAAAGACCGAGAATTATTTGTAAGATCAATCTTGAGAAGGCTTTTGATCGGGCCAGCTGGGTTTTCATCGACTATATGCTAAGGCGTCAGGGTTTCGGTTCAAAATGGCGTTCTTGAATGCAAGGTTGTATTAAAGCCCCCTCTTTTTCCATCCTAATCAACGGTAAGGCAACCGGCTATTTCAATAGCAGTTGTGGTCTTCGCCAAGGAGACCCGCTATCCCAATATCTCTTTAACATTATCTGTAATATCCCTGAACATTGAGCGATGAAAAGTGACCTCGAGATTCATGCCCGATTGGTCGTAGGTTGACCAAGTGATGGTCAAACAATAGACTTGAGAAGGAAAGTGTTAATGTGATGTAGTATGATCCTAAGCATGGGGTATGGTGTTAGTTAAGGGTCACATACACCTATCTCGGGTGTATGTGCTTAACACCAAAGCTGAAAGGGTTATAAGGGTTTAAAACCTAAAAGAGAAGTTATTTCTCTTGTTGGTTGGTGAGAGAGTTAAGAGGAGAGAGAGGGAGAGAGTAAAAGGGGAGTTAATGGCAAGGAGAAATTAATGGGGCTCGATTGAAGGACGAGTTTGAGCATTTAATGCCGAAATCAACGCGTGAAGAATTGTTGAAGCAAAAGCTGGAACCCTTGCCACTAAACCTAGAAATTGATTCAATCTAGAGATTGATTTGAAGTAAGCCTTGTTAGATTTAAATGCATGAGTTTTTGAGGATTAAATTCAGTCAATAGATGGGTTAAATTATCAATTAAAATGATAGAAAAGAAGGAAAAATAGGAAGAAAAAGATTTGGAAGAACAGCCCGAGAAGAGGCTGAGTTCTGGCCAAATCGATTAATCGATTTTGGCCTGGAAGTTAAAAAGGCAAAAGAGCCCGTGTTCGATTAATCGATTTTGAAATTCGATTAATTGATTTATAAATTGACTAATCGACTGAGTACCTCCAGTAGCTGGAGAGATAAGACTTGGGAAAAACGATTAATCGATTTGAGAATCGATTGTAGATTTCGATTAATCGATTTGGGATCGATTAATCGATTTTGGATTTCGATTAATCGATTTGGGAATCGATTAATCGATTTAGGGTTTCGATTAATCGATTTAGGAGATCGATTAATCGATTTTAGCAAATTGAGTTGATTTCTTAGTTGAACATTGAGGTTCATGGAGGATCTTGGACATTCTCTATTACATCCTTATTGATGTTGTGCATATGTTATGATGTACCATAGGTGGTACGGGCTATGGCAAGCATGAGGAGCCGTGTGGGACCTTGATGCTTGGACAGTCAGACACTTGAGGTAGGGAACTCCTTGAACATGTACTTTGACTTCAAGAGCATGTATGTAGTGATATAGAAATGAAATGAATCATATAATGTGTGTGTGTGTGATACCAAGTAAGCATATGAAAATGAGACATCCCCAGGGGATGAAAAAGTGATAAAGGCATCAGTGTGATGCGAGTAATTTAGACATCTCAGGGATGTAAGTGAGATTGTAAAGTAAGATTGAACAAAGACTAATAAGGCCTAATTAATATAAAGTAGCACATTACACGATGAATAACTATATGTAAAGCACATGATATTTTGGTTATTTAAGGTTTAAACAGAATACCCCACCGACGTGGCGGGATACCTATAACTAACTCGACAGGATATTCGTGACCGGTACGACGACCAATCCGTACACTGATACGGCGGTCTATCCATACACAGTAGCACATCCCAAGGATGTTAAGATGAGATTGAACCCCGTCGCCTATGAGAAAGGGACCTGGGTAGTATTCAAAGTGATATATTCATAACAACTGTCTATTTAGACGACAGTGGAGGGTATTCCATCGGGGCTCGATGCTATATTGCTCGGGGACTACTTAAGTTGAAGATTTAAGTTTCTTTAGGCCTATTCAGTGAGGTTCATGAACAGTTGATAATAAATATAACATGTAAATCACCAGTAAACTTCAACACATATTGTAATCATTTAAACTATTTTCTAATAAGTTCACAAATACATCATGCTAAGAATATCATGGAATATATGTGAGGACTTGACTTATATGTTCATTGTGTTGTTCCCTATTGAGCTAGGATGTAGCTCACCCTTTAGACTATACGTTGCAGGTCCTTTGCTTGCAGCCATAGAGGCTTCGAGAGACACTGATCCGAGGGATTCAGACTACGTATCCGGAGACGAGTTAGAGCCTCCTCCCGAGGACTTCTTCTAGGAGACTCCGTTGTGTACCTTAGTAGAGAGAGTTTTGAGAGAATATTGTGCAGCTTGGTATGTCAAGCCTTATTTTTGGAAAATATAATTAAATAGATACATTATTTTGGTGAGCCATCTAAGGTGACTAAGTGATGTCACTGATGGTTCGGGTGGGTTCTTTCACTCATGCAGAGACATGAGTTTAGAACCATCTTTTGGATCATAGATTTTAGAGTATATATATGTATAGAACTAGAGATTTATTTCAGTATCAGTTCTTATGTGTTTCTTTCGCTTTATTATTGATTACTATCCCAATGTTCTATACGTATCCATGGGGCACGGTCTGGATATCAGAGCAGTTTTTTTTTTAGAAATTCTGATAATCATTATTTTTGTCAGAGCATAGGGACTTCTGCTAACGAAACTTTGGTTTCACATGCAGACCATTATGTCTTCTAGAGGAAGGGGCCGACCCAAGGGCGATCATAGTAGAAGTTTGCATAGTCGAGATGATTTTATCTCGAATATAAATCAAGTACCTATAGTAGATAGAGGGGCTTCCGATAGTGGTGGCCAAGGGAGCCAAGATTAGGCAAAGAATCAGGATCGAGATCATTAGGATCGAGATCAGAGGGAACAGGAGAGAGTCAGCGAAAGAAATGAAGATAGAGAGGAGCGTTAGAGGATGATGCACACTATGGAAACCATGGCGACTGCCATGGCACAGTAGGCAACATCTTTGGCAGCTCATACTGCCCATGAGCAGCATCAGCCACTTACACCTCCAGTGGCTCCGACACCGCCAGTGTCTTCTGCGTTTACTGAGTTTAGGAGGATGAGACCTCCTAGCTTTTCATGGCAGGCAGAGCCCATGGCAGCTGAGAACTGGCTGAGTGAGATGGAGAATTGTTTAGTGTGCTCATGTGCACAGAGGACGAGAGCATCCGTTGGGCAGCCTACATGTTAGATGGGGAGGTTAGGCCTTAGTGGAAGTTCATTTCTAGGACTAGAGCTCAGGAGCCCCCCGATTTGTCCTGGTCGTGGGATGAATTTGTTGAAGAGTTCAACAAACAGTATTTCCCATAAGTTGTGAGGATTCAGATGAAAATCCAATTTTTACAACTCGTGAAAGGGAAGATGACTGTTAGAGAGTATGGAGTGGAGTTCATGCGACTTGCTCGCTTTGCGCCTGCATATGTCATCACAGAGATGATGAAAGCGAAGAGGTTTCAACAAGGGTTGAGACCGGACATGAGGGGAGGAGTAGCCCCATTCCAGATGAGGACCTATGGAGAGGTCATGAGCAAGGCATTAGTGGTTGAAGAAGAAAATAATAACCGCTACCGTCAGAGGGAACAATAAGGAAGGTGGAGTGTGGATTAGATTAGGACAGGGAACTACGAGCCAGTGAATAAAAAGTCGAGATTCGTAGCCCATAATTAGAGACCACCATTCCAGGGAGGGTATCAAAGATCGGCGTAGCAGAGAAACCAACAGAGATTTCTATTACTCGCGCCGGGGAGGCTGATACGATATGAGAGCCCTGCTAGCACTACCGGAGCTACAGTTACACAGGGTTTCTCACGAGCTACATCTTCCACACCGCGAGAGACTTGTGCCAAGTGTGGCAAGTCTCACAAGACGGCGGACTGTAGGCAGGGAACTCAGGGCTATTTCAAATGTGGTAAGGTGGGCCACTTGATCAAAGATTGCCCTGAGGTAAACAAGGGGAAGACGGCTTCAGCTTCTATGCCACGACCTATACAAGCAAGGAAGCAGATCGTCCAAGGTAGAGCCTATGCTGTCATAGCTCAAGAGGCCCAAAATACAAACGACGTGATCCAATGTGAGAATTTCTTTTAAATAAAGAATTTCAATTCTTGAAAATTTTTAGAAAGAGAAGGTGCATCCATATAGAAAATAGAAAGGAACTTGTATGTACTACTTTTAGTATGATGGTATGTATTATATATATATATGTGTGTGTGTGTGTGTGTGTGTATGTATGATTAGGTACATTACAAATTTACGAGAAAGGAAGCGATGTCACATATGAAGCTCGAGTGTTGATAGACCCGGGGTCTACCCACTCATTTATTATCCCTCGCTTCGCAAAGAAGGTGAAAGTCAACTCAGAGGAGTTAGACTTTGTGTTAACAATGGCTATTCCAACTGGGAAATCGATAGATACCGAAAAGGTTTGCAACTCCGTGATCGTGAGAATCATGGATGGAGACGTCTTTGAGCTACCGACAAAATTGATCATGTTAGACATGCAAGGATTCGACGTGATCCTTGGCATGGATTGGTTGTCAACTCATTGTGCAACCGTGGATTGCAAGAACAAGGTCGTCATCTTCAGACCTAACACAAGGAGATCGTTTCGATTTCGATGAGAGAGATCAATGAGTATGCCACTTATCTCTGCAGTCAGGGCCGAGCGCTTGATCAGAAAAGGGTATAGTGGATACTTGGCATTCTTGAAGGAGGACAAGGAGGAGAAGAATATTATTTTAGAGATAGCAGTTGTGCAAGACTTCGCTGACGTATTTTTGAAAGAATTACTCAGATTGCCTCCAGTTAGAGAAGTTGAGTTCGCCATCGACTTACCACCAGGAACAGAGCCTGTTTCTAAAGCACCATACAGAATGGCTCCTGTTGAGTTGAAGGAGTTGAAACAGTAGTTACAAGAGCTCATGGACAAGGGGTTTGTTAGACCGAGCGTGTCTCCATGGGGAGCACCGGTCTTGTTTGTAAAGAAGAAAGATGGGTCAATGCGTCTGTGCATTGACTATCGGCAATTAAACAAACTCACTATAAAGAATAGGTATCCTTTGCCTAGGATAGATGACTTATTCGACCAGATGCAAGGAGTAAAGTATTTCTCCAAGATCAATCTGAGATTTGGATACCATCAGTTTGAGTCAAGGCAGAGGACATCCAGAAGACTGCATTCAGGGCACGGTACGGACACTATGAATTCTTAGTGATACCATTTGGGTTGACGAATGCACCGACGTTATTTATGGACTTGATGAATCAGGTGTTTAAACCACACCTGGACTCCTGCGTCGTCGTGTTTGTTGACAATATTCTAATAGACTCCATGTCAAAAGCGGAATACGAAGAACACTTGAGGATTGCTCTACAAATTTTACGTGAACACCAACTGTACACCAAGCTCAGCAAGTGCGAGTTTTGGTTAAAGGAAGTTAGCTTTTGGGACATGTCGTCTCAAAGCATGGTGTCACAGTTGACCCGACTAAGATAGAAGCAGTGCTCAATTGGGAGCAACCAAAGACCATGACTGACGTCCGTAGTTTCCTCGGACTAGCTGGCTATTATCGGCATTTCCTTAATTTTTAAAAATATTGGGACCACTCACGAGACTTACACGGAAGGATGCAAGGTTCGAATGGAGTGAGACATGCGAGAAGAGCTTTCAATAACTCAAGAAGAGACTCACTTCAACTCCAGTACTAGCGCTTTCGTCAGGCAGTGGAGGATTCACAGTCTACAGTGATGCTTCGTATAATAGTTTGAGTTGCATGCTCAACCAACACAAAAAGGTGATAGCTTATGGGCCAAGACAGTGATAGCTTATGGGCCAAGACAGTTGAAAGAGCATGAAAAGAATTATCTGATACATGACCTACAACTGGCAGCGGTCATATTTGCGCTGAAGATTTGGCGACATTACTTGTATGGTGAGACCTTTGAGATTTTCACCGACTATAAGAGCCTCAGATATCTGTTTACATAGAAGGAACTAAATATGAGGCAGCGCAGATGGATGGAGTTCCTCAAGGACTATGACTATTCCATACAGTATCATCCAGGCAAGGCTAATGTAGTAGCAGATGCTTTGAGTCGGACGGGTTCAGCTCAGTTGGCTAGTTTGATTTTGGGTATGCACAGATGGAAGTTGTTTGAAGATCTGGTACTATATGATGTGAACATCGAGTCGCAAGCCACACGAGCCTTTTTGATAAATATTTCAGTGAGGCCAGTGATATTTGAGCATATCCACGAGCTACAGATGAAAGACCCAGCGCTAGCCAAGATTCGTCAAGATGTGATTGAAGGCATCAAACCGGACTTCTCAGTGAAAGAAGATGGTTCCTTATTATTCAAGGGCCGTCTCTGCATTCTGGACAATGCCGATCTACGGTAAACTATCCTTGATGAATCTCACAAGTCAAACTATGTGATCCACCCTGGTAGCACAAAAATGTATCAAGATTTGAAGAAGAATTACTGGTGGAGAGGGTTGAAGCAAGACGTGGCAGAGTACGTGTCACGGTGTTTGACATGTCAGCAGGTGAAGGTTGATCATCGACATCCTATTGGATTATTGCAGCCTCTACCCATACTAGAGTGGAAGTGGGATTCGGTCTCTATGGACTTCATAGTAGGACTACCGCGTACAGTGAAGAGATATAATGCCATTTGGGTAGTCGTAGACCGATTGACTAAATCAGTACACTTCTTTCCTTACAACACAATGTATACGGCGGGAAAACTCGCAGAGCTATATATGAAAGAGATCGTTCGTTTGCATGGGATTCCAATTAGCATTATTTCTGATCGTGACCCATTATATACATCAAAGTTTTGGAAGAAATTTCAAGAGGGAATGGAAACGCGATTGAATTTCAGTTCAACATTCCATTCATAAACTAATGGGCAAACATAGCGGGTAAATCAGATCATCGAGGACATGCTTAGGGAGTGTATGCTAGAATTGCAAGGATCATGCGTTCAGCACATGCCATTGATTGAGTTTGCATACAACAACAGTTTTCAGACGAGCATTGAGATGGCGCCGTACGAAGCTCTTTATGGACGGCGGTGTAGATCGCCTATCAATTGGAAAGAAATCGGTGAGAAATTTGTTTTGGGTCCCGAGATGCTTCAAGATAATACCACCTATGTTCGGATGATAAGGGCAAAACTCAAAGCGGCTCAGAGTAGGCAGAAAAGTTACGCCGATATCAAGTAGACCAGTGTAGACTATAAGGTGGGTGAACATGTGTTTGTCAAAGTATCGCCTATGAAGGGCGTGATGAGATTTGGAAAAAGGGAAAAGTTAAGTCCTCGCTACATTGGACCATTAGAGGTTTTAGGTCAAGTAGGTTTTAGGTCAACCATTAGAGATGCATGAAGACATGAGCATGATAGAGGAACCGGTGGAAATATTGGATCGAAAGAAATAAGTATTGCGGACAAAAGTAATTCCATTAGTGCTTTTTCGATGAAAAAATCATCCGGCCGAAGAAGCTATGTGGGAACGAGAGGCTGACGTGAAAGAACAATATCCGGACTTATTTGCGACAACTTGAGAGTCAAAAATTGTATCACTGCAAGCATGTTTGCGGATTTAAATTTTTATTGTAATCCAATGTTGACCATTTGGCCAATTTATCCAATGGAGAGAATGTTAATCACAAAATTATGTTGTGATGCAATGTAGAATGCATGGTCAAGATTCATCACACCACGCAGTGGCTATGAAGACATGCTTCGCAAAACCAATGACCCACTGGTCACGTACTACCAAGAAAACAAAAGCGACATGAAAGCAAGAAAAATTTTGAATTCTGATGAAAACCATTAATCGATTTGGAAATTCGATTAATTGATTTGGGTCGATTAGTCGACTGGCATACGCCAGTGAATGCAGATTAAGTGGAGATTCAAAAAATTGAATAAAGTGAAATTTTGACTAATCAAGGGGAATTCAATTAATCGATTTGTAAAATCGATTAATCGATCTGGGATTTCGATTACTCAACTAACACACGCCAATGACCTGGGAATTTTGGAAAATTTTAAGGGCATTACGATTTTGATTAATCGATTTCAGAAATCGATTAATCGACTGGCACATGCCAGTGAACTGGAAAACCTGATATGTGAATGACCTAAAAAATTTTGATTAATCGAAATGAATTCGATTAATCGATTTTGGATTTTGATTAATCGATTAATCGATATCGCGCGGCTGATGAAAATTTTTTAAATCAATTAATCGATTTTAAATATCGATTAATCAATTTCGACCTATATATAAAAGAGGGGGAAAAAAATTCCCATTCAAAATTTTTTTTGGTTTTTCCTTTCGCGCGCTCCTTCTTCTTCCTCCTCGAGCTAACGTACGAGCTAGGGTTTTGGGGATTTTGAGCCGATTTCAAGTAGAAATCCTCACACATTTTAATCAAACTCCTAAGGTAAACCCTAGATTCCAATCTTTCCTTGAAATTTCAATCTTTATAGCCCTAAATTTTGATTTTTGATTTTTGATTGACAATGCCTCAGAGAACTCGCTTGGCCACGAAGCAAGTGGCTTCAAAGCTTCTGGTACGGCATAACAACGTCGCACCGCCACCACCATCACCATCACATCTACAAACCCCATCCCCATCGTCATCGGATACCACATCCGGTTCGACGAGCGCATCTTTGCGTGAATCTACACTGACCCTACCACCACCACCTGTAACTTTGCCCCAACCAAATGAGTGGTGGGCGGCGAAGAGTTTTGAAAATGAATACATTATCGACGAGGCTTTGTTTACCTACCCCGATGTCAAGGGTGAGACCCAATGGGCTAAGAACTATCTAGTCAATGCGGGCCTCAGTAACCTATTAAAGCCGCTACACGGGTATTACTACCCTAGGGTAGTTCGCCTCTTTTACCAGAAATTAGAAAAGGGTCGCGTTGATGACACCGTGGTGACCGAAATTGATGGTCGCCATTACCTTTTTACTAGAGCCCACATACATCAGTCACTTGAGTGCTACCTCGACCAAGTCCCGGAAACCAATCGTTTTCCCTCCTTTGAGCAAGAAGTCCCACTTATGGAGATTCGAACCGACATGACCAAGGGGATCGGTGGATCCAGATCATCCATTAAGCGGATAGACTTACCCCACTACATGTGGATGTTTGATTCTATAATCAAGTGTAACCTCCACCCGATGCGCCATGATACTGAGAGGGTGGAGTTGGTCCAACAGGCCTTATACCCGGCATTCCGCGGCCGTTGGTTCGACGCCACCAAGATCGTCTTGGAGGGGATGACCTACATAAAGGGGAAGCTGATGAAGGGTCCTTTGAGACTAAAGGAGAAGATGTCGTATGCTCGCCTCATTTCGAGCATGATGGATTATTATTCTGACGCTCCAGGGTACGCCATCTCGCCTCATGAGGAGAAGGCTATGGACCACGTGAAGCACTACTCCATCGCTTCATGGGGTCGTAGCTACCGCTTGTTAAAGAAGACCCTGCCAGTTGAGGGCCCAGCAGCAGCAGTAGCACCACCACCTCCCCCACCACCATATCAGGACTCGCCAGTAGGGGGAGCACACCCCGTTGTTCCACCAGTTGAGTGGGCACCCTCTCATACTACCGCATTCCCTACGCCACCGTTGCAGTCAGCGGCTGCCACACCTACCTCATATCGCCGACGAGCGGCTCGCCCTACGCCTATGATCGAGGATGTGTTGGCCCGGATGGAGGCCAACAACCAGCAGATGAATCGGTGCATGGACTTTTTGATGTACCACACTATGCGGTACATCTATCCTTTAGACTACCAGCAGTGCCTCGCGCAGGAGCAGGCTTGGATTGTGGGCGTGACCAGTTTCCATACGGGTGCAGTAGATGCTGGCACATCTAGCTCGGCGCCACAACGACCCGGTGAGGTGAGTCACCCAGCACCAGACCAGCCGGGTGAGGGGATGGCATGAGCTTGCGGCAATGTTGTTCTTTTGTGATCATCTTTTTGGATTTTGTGGTGTTGTACATAAATTGTTAATTGTAATTATTGAGAAAAGTGAAAACTGTAAATTTTTGGAAAATGAATAGTGAAATATAAATCATATTTTTGGACATTCTTGCATTGTATGTGGCTGTATTAGTTAATTTTTCATGATCGAGTACGTCAAATCACCTGTGTGTGGGGTACCCAATCGACACACCTTTTGGATCCATTTTTGAGGATGAAAATTCCCAAGGTGGGGAGAATGTAATATCCCTGAAAATTGAGTAAAGAACAATAACCTCGAGATTTGTGCCCGATCGGTCGAAGTTGACCACGTAATGGTCAAACAGTAGACTTGAGAAGGAAAGTGTTAATGTGATGTAGTATGACCCTAAGCATGGGGTATGGTGTTAGTTAAGGGTCACATACACATATCTCGGGTGTATGTGCTTAACACCAAAGCTGAAAGGGTTATAAGGGTTTAAAACATAAAAGAGAAGTTATTTCTCTTGTTGGTTGGTGAGAGAGTTAAGAGGAGAGAGAGGGAGAGAGTAAAAGGGGAGTTAATGGCAAGGAGAAATTAATGGGGCTCGATTGAAGGACGGATTTGAGCATTTAATGCCGGAATCAACGCGTGAAGAACCATTGAAGCAAAAGCTGGAACCCTTGCCACTAAACCTAGACATTGATTCAATCTAGAGATTGATTTGAGGTAAGCCTTATTAGATTTAAATGCATGAGTTTTTGAGGATTAAATTTAGTCAATAGATGGGTTAAATTATCGATTAAAATGATAGAAAAGAAGGAAAAATAGGAAGAAAAAGATTTGGAAGAACAGCCCAAGAAGAGGCTGAGTTCTGGCCAAATCGATTAATCGATTTTAGCCTGGAAGTTTAAAAGGCAAAAGAGCCCGTGTTCGATTAATCGATCTTGAAATTGATTAATCGATTTTGAAATTCGATTAATTGATTTTGAAATTAACTAATTG
Source organism: Chloranthus sessilifolius (assembly GCA_021018995.1). Taxonomy (NCBI): domain Eukaryota; kingdom Viridiplantae; phylum Streptophyta; class Magnoliopsida; order Chloranthales; family Chloranthaceae; genus Chloranthus; species Chloranthus sessilifolius. Next base: position 91,834,055 of record CM037592.1, read on the forward strand.
ACTGAGTACCTCCAGTAGCTTGAGAGATAAGACTTGGAAAAACTGATTAATCGATTTGAGAATCGATTAATCGATTGTAGATTTTGATTAATCGAATTGGGAATCGATTAATCGATTGAGGACTTTCGATTAATCGATTTGGGATCGATTAATCGATTTTGGATTTCGATTAATCTATTTAGGGTTTCGATTAATCGATTTTGGAGATCAATTAATCGATTTTGGCAAATTGAGTTGATTTCTTAGTTGGATATTGAGGTTCATGGAGGGTCTTGGACCTTCTCTATTGCATCCTTATTGATGTTGTGCATATGTTATGATGTACCATAGGTGGTACGGGCTATGGCAAGCATGAGGAGCCATGTGAGACCTTGATGCTTGGACAGTCAGACACTTGAGGTAGGGAACACCTTGAATATGTACTTTGACTTCAAGAGCATGTATGTAGTGATATAGAAATGAAATGAATCATATAATGTGTGTGTGTGTGACACCAAGTAAGCATATGAAAATGAGACATCCCCAGGGGATGAGAAAGTGATAAAGGCATCAGTGTGATGCGAGTAATTTAGACATCCCAGGGATGTAAGTGAGATTGTAAAGTAAAATTGAACAAAGACTAATAAGGCCTAATTGATATAAAGTAGCACATTACACGATGAATAACTATATGTAAAGCACATGATATTTTTATTATTTAAGGTTTGAACAGAATACCCCACCGACGTGGCGGGATACCCACGACTGACTCGACAGGATATCCGTGACCAGTATGGCGGCCAATCCGTATACCAGTACGGTGGTCTATCCGTACACAGTAGCACATCCCAGGGATGTTGAGATGAGATTAAACCTCATTGCCTATGAGAAAGAGACCTGAGTAGTATTCAAAGTGATATATTCATAACAATTGTCTATATAGATGACGATGAAGGGTATTCCATCGAGGCTCGATGCTATATTGCTCGGGGACTACTTAAGTTGAAGATTTAAGTTTCTTTAGGCCTATTCAGTGAGATTCATGAACAGTTGATAATAAATATAATATGTAAACCACCAGTAAACTTCAATGCATATTGTAATTATTTAAACTATTTTCCAACAAGTTCATAAATACATCATGCTAAGAAAATCATGGAATATATGTGATGATTTGATTTATATGTTCATTGTGTTGTTCCCTATTGAGCTAGGATGTAGCTCACCCTTTAGACTATACGTCGCAGGTCATTTGCTTACAGCCGTAGAGGCTTCGGGAGACGCTGATCCAGGGGATTCAGACTACGTGCCCGGAGACGAGTTAGAGCCTCCTCCCGAGGACTTCTTCTAGGAGACTCCGCTGTGTACCTTGGTAGAGAAAGTTTTGAGAGCACATTGTGCGGCTTGGTATGTCAAGCCTTATTTTTGAAAAATGTAATTAAATAGATACATTCTTTTGGCGAACCATTTAGGGTGACTAAGTGATGTCACTGATGATTCGGGTGGGTTCTTTCACTCATGCAGAGACATGAGTTTAGAACCATCTTTTGGATCATAGATTTTAGAGTATATATATGTATAGAATTGGAGATTTATTTCAGTATCAGTTCATATGTGTTTCTTTCGCTTTATTATTGATTGCTATGCTAATGTTTCGTATGTATCCATGGGGCATGGTCTGGAGGATCGTGCTGATGGTACGGGTTTCGGGGTGTCGAAATCTGAGCTGTCACATTATCAGAGAAGGATTCGGTGCAATGCTCACTGGCGCAACCAAAGCTAGCCTCCGTCAAGGTTTCGACATCACCAATAGAAATGACAAAGTCACACACCTCCAGTTCACCGATGACACACTCATCTTCTGTGGTGCAAATCTTTTGGAATTGAATAATGTGGTCAAGGTTTTACACTGTTTCGAAGCGGTTTCGAGTATGAAGGTAAATTTTCGTAAGTCCAAGCTTGATGGTATCAAGTTGCAGAACAAGGATCTCGCCCCTCTCGCAGCTGCAATTGGTTTATATTCTGAACCTCTGCCCACCTCCTACCTGGGCCTTCCTCTCTGCGTAGGGATGCCTTGAAAGGCCCAATGGGATCCGGTCATCAAAAATACCAACAAAGGGGATTTCAGCAGAGTTAAGCGACCTCCATTGGATAGAAGAGTTGCTTGCATGACAGTAAGAAATTTCATTTATTGAATTGGAGTACTGTATGTAGGAGTACTGAATTGGGTGGCTTGGGAATCAAGGACCTGCATTTAATGAATGAAGCCCTCCTGTCCAAGTGGTGGTGGCGACTAGAACATGAACACGACTCAAGGTGGGCCAGCCTCGTGATCTCGAAGTATAACCTCCCTCCGAATGCCTGGGATGTACATGTTTCTTCCTCTACTTCTCACTCTGGTTGGTGGAAAGGGATACTTATGGTTAGGTCTCGTTTTGATCGCATGATGAAATTCAGTCTTGGTTATGGCGCTAACATCTCTTTTTGGAACCACAACTGGCTCTCAGAAGGCCCCCTTTCTATCAAATTCTATAATCTATATTTGCTCTTGACCAATAAGGGAGCAACGATAGCTGATTACTTCTCCCCGGCTGGTTGGTCTATCGTCTTTAGAAGAAGCTTAGATCTCAAGAAAACTCTCATCTTCAAGAGTTGTTGAGTCTCATTCACGTGGCTACCCCAAAGGCTAGTATTCCTAATTCTAGATTTTGCTCGTCCTCAAAATTTGGCCGCTTTAGTGTTTCTGAATTCTACAAATCTTACTCTCGAACTCCTTCCATCTCGATGTCATGGACTTATATGTGGAAGTTAAAGCTGCCCCCTAAAGTCCTTTTCTTCACTTGGTGTGCGGCTTGGGAGCGCATCCTAACGCTTGACCAACTACAACGCAGAGGCATCCCCATCATAAACCGCTGCTACATGTGTAAATGTAGTGAGGAATCGGTCAACCACCTATTCCTTCATTGCCCGAAGGTCTCTCGGATTTGGTACGGAATCTTTAGACTCTTTGGCATCTCTACTTGCCTTCCTCTCTCGGTCAGTCCACTGATTGGTGGATGGAACCCAAGACTTTTTCACCTTTCGGCAATAAGATGTGGTGCTTTGTCCCCTTCGCTTTCATTTGGGGTGTTTGGATTGAACGAAATTCCAGGATCTTTCAGAACTCAACCAAAGGCAGCGAAGCTCTTCTCCGCTCCATCCTGTTGCTGGTTGCGGAATGGGCAATTGTGGAAGGTTGCATTGATATGGACCTTCAAGTCCTATGGGGCTTGAGCCTAGAAGCCATGGCTAGAGGCATCAACTCCTTGCTTTGACCCTAGCTTAGATTTTTTGGTTGATCTTATTGGTTGTAGGCTCCCTTGTTTCGGATTAATTTGCTTCTCACAAATCTCTCTGCTTTGGGTGGTCTTGTTCTTTTTCTTTGTTCTCTCTTCCCTTTTCAATATCATCTCTTTCTAAAACAAAAAGATGTAAGTAATCGACACCGTCAAACTAATTGATCACATATAGATTGAAAGGAAATAAGCCCAACAATCACATTTTTGAAATATTTTCACCATACGGTCTGTTCACTCTCATACCAACCATTGTTCTTAGTTTTAATGGCCGGTATCAAAGTTTGCCAGTCGGATGGTTCACATCCACTTATAGGGCATGATTAGTTGGGTAAAACATGTTTCAATAATGGATTGCCATTTGGATGATTTAGATTGATTACAAATGTGAGTCAATTGGCAAAATACTAAACAACAATATAAAATCAAAATCCTAAAATAATGAGTAAGATCATTTAAACACTATTTTGGTGTTTAAATGATGGTCAACAGCCATTATCCGATCTATTAGATTAAATAGTACCTTTATTTACAAGCGGAGATTCTGTCTTTTCAACTTGAGTTTCACATGCTAAATCATGACTTCTTTGAATCAGACGATTGAGATTTTTTTCATCCCAATCTTTCACCAATAGATCTTCAAATCATGGGCCTACCATCATTATATTCATTAGAGTGGATCGGTCAGAAGGATATGATAAGTGTGTTTTTTTTTTTTTTTTTTTTTTTCGGGGGATAAGGATAAGATTAGGTTAATTAAAAGAGAGAAAAGATGCAATCCAAACAGTCAAATGCAAGAGGTGATCCTTGAACCACGTTTGATCCCCATGGTCATATTCACTTTTGGAGCGTGTATACCACGTGGAATTATCATCTAACTATGTAATTAGACTTGTGATCTCAAGATCTTAGATATAATCCCACAAAAAAAATTTATATTCACAGGCCTTATAACGGAAGGTACGTACCCTAAACTAAATATCTTAGGCAATTTTAAAAAAAAAAAAATTTCAATATGGGCGTCCAAACAAAGGCTAAGTGATAGAAATGTGGGATTTAATTTCCACCAACAGCCTATTATGAGCCCAATCGATTGAAATCAGCACATTACCCACTTAGGAAGATACCCACTATATTAGAACAACCCAAAAAATGCATACTTATTAGACTGTCCTATTGATTCATGTGCCAACTTACTATAAGGGCATATAAAATGAAGCATGCTCAGATAAAATGTGAAATGGTACCATTATTTACAACGTAAAATTATAATCATGATTGTTAAATAATATAAATCTTGCAAGAGCACAAGTTTGTAGAACTATAAGGCAAGTACTAAGAGTGTCGAATCACATGGACTATCTATTTATCTAAATTAAAACCTTAATTAGAAAGAGTTTTAGAAGAAAACCTAATTATGATTATCTAGAAAAAGCAATAAAAACAGATTTGGAAAACAATAAAGAAAATAGTCTAAGATCCCTCTTGATCGCAACTTCGTAATAAGTTGCAATTTTACATCTAATCTCATTTGAATTTTGAATGATAACCTTCTTTTCGTTATAAGCCAAATCTAAGTAAAATAATCAGATCCTATTCATAGTCATGGACTAGTCGACATGATATAATCCCTATAATCTTTAGTGATCTAATCAGTAAGCATCATTGAATGAAAACCAATCAAACTAGACTGTAAATACTAATTCGAAGGTGAATATTCTATTAAGTCCAATCCTAATCCCTACATGGTGATTATGATTATCAAAAATAGAAATAAAAAGCTTCAGAAACATCCATATAAAAAATAGAGTGAATCCCAAACATGCAGTCATTATCACATAAATTCAAACTAAAATAGAAAAAAGAACTTCAAATTAAAATTTACCTTTGATTTACAAGAGATCCCAAACTTTGAGAACTAGCCACACATCGTGATTCTGATCTTCATCATCGTTGATTCAACCATATAACGATAATTTACAATTCTAAACCTAGGGTTCTTATTTATAGATACATAAGGCCCTAGTACATTGAGATAAACTAGGGAAGAAATTCTAAAACAATTATAAATTTAATTGGGAAAGAAAGAAATCCTAGCTTGCTTAATTACAGAACTGCCCAATTCGAATTGTGCTTGAAATCCCAATTTCGAATAGTCGAGATTGGTTGCTTCCTTAGAACTTGACCGATCGATTTTGTATTTCGTTTTTCTTCTCTCTGTTCTGTAAGCTCGAAAAGTCAAGATGTAATCTAGACCAGTCGAATTGTGTCAATTATGAGAGTCTTCAAGGGAATACAACCGATCGAGATGGGGTTTCAACTTGTCGAGTTTCATTATTTCTTCTTGAGATCTCGACAGGTCAAAATGAGGTTTCGACCAGTCGAGTTGAACAATTTTGGCTTTTTTTCTTCAGTTCTTTCTTCTCTTTTCGCGTCTTGTTTCTACTTATCTCCTTTGTCCATCTTTTAGCTCTTTTCTTACCTTTGATCCTTCAAAACCTCCTGTACATGGACGCTAACTAAATGAAAATATTAGTCATCTTCCAAGGGCTAGCAATGTTAAGATTCAGGTATCAAATGTATGATTTTAAAAGCTGATCACACCCCCAAACCTCAACTTTGCTAGTCCTCGAGCAAAGGTAAAATAAATAATAAAAAGAAACTTATTCTAGGAAAAGTAATTGCCGCTTTCATGAGAAACACGATTGCATTTAGAATATGGAACAAGCCTTTAAACCCCAAGGTGGTCCTTAATGGAGGAGTTGTGTCTCCAAGGGATTACAATAAAGTTACCCACAAACATCCAAAATTTTCATACTATCGACAAAATTGAGTTTTTAAAACATATTTTTCATATACAAATATAATTTTAAAGCCCAAACCCATTAATTGATTTAACATGTAAACTCTTAATTTCAAACCTCAATGTCATACCAATCCTACTCACATCTATTCAAATTAGCCTAATGCTCTAATTTTCTAATAATTTATTCATTCATGACTAAATGTGTAGTGTGTGCATACAAAAACTATGATCCATCTATCTCGGAATTAGTCTAAAAATTAAACTGTAAGAATCTCATGGCTCAACTCAATCATCATCATAAATATACTCTCTCAATGAAAGCACTTCGATGAAGGATAAATTTTCACACACATGTGAGAGATTAATATAAAGCAAACAAATAAGGTCTCACATGATAAAAGAAACACAATGCAATCAATGAATAAATAAAAATTTCATATGAAAGATACTTATCTATCCTAAGCATGTCACATCTGCAATACGTTCACTCTCCACAAGGCAATTACCATGGAAAAATCAGATCATGAAGGTTTTTTCTTGGGTTGTAATGGGGCTTAAGTAAAGGGTATGAAAGAAAGGAAGTTGGGATTCAAAGTTATGAGAAATTGGAAAAGGAACTACTCTTGATTTTTCTTCTTTCTCACTTCTTTTTCTTTTCTAATTTCTCTCTTTTATTTTATTTATTTATTTTTTTTCGTATTTTTTTCTTTTCTCGACTCTCGTTTTTCTCAAACATTTTTCCTCTTTGAATTCTTTTCCCTAAAAATTCCTCACTTTTTCATTTTCCTCCAAATTTTCTTTTCTTTTCTCCATTTTCATTATTTTTACTGTATACTCTTATGTAAACACCACAATGCAAAACCTCCTTCACTTACTCTCTTTTTCATTCATCTCATCCCTCATTCCTAATTTCTCAACAATAAGACGGGTAAGGTTAAATTTTTAGAAATGGTGTAGGATGTATAGGTTAATGTGGCTTATTAAAGAAATAGGCAAAGTTTTTCAATAGGCTCAAAGGGGTACTAGAAAGATAAGTTTATATGTGGTGGGATAATTTAGGCACAAACGATTCAATAATGGCCTTCAATCATATCTTCTAATGATGGAATCTTGCCTATTTATCTTGGGCAAACATACAACATGTTCTAGTATAATGATATGAATTTGATTTCATGCAAAGTCACAAGTCAAAGCCAAAATATATGAGAATATTAAAGAATTATTTCGTTTTCAAAGGAAACTCTGAGTTTAAGTAATCACTCTTCAAAAATGAATATTAGCTTTAAAGCTCACTGGGTTTAGTCTCCACTAAAAACCTAAGGTTCAAATTTCAAAATTACTCTTGGAATTCTAATTCCTAGCTTTGTATTAGTGCAAAAGATTCTAAGCATGAATATCAAAGTTATCCAAAATTATCATATTATATTTCATAATCCTAGATACAAGCATTCAAGATATGACATCAATGTTTTTAAAATTAAATCTATATGCATCATCACTTAAAGTTTGAAAACTACAACAAAATAGAATATAATGGCTTTAAATTTTTAAAAAGATTGGTTTTAAGGGATTCAAAATAATGACAATAAAGATAACAGTGAATAATATGTCATATACCCCCAAATCTAAGATGTGCAATGCCCATATTGTACAAAAATAAAACAAAAAGGTAAAACTATATGGCCAAAAAATATAAAGCACTAAAAAATAATGTATATACACTCAACGTCCCTCCCCCCTCCCCCCGCATACAAGAACGGGTACGGGGAGATGTACGATCAACCACCACCCCTTTACCGCGAGAAGAAGGGGGAGCACTGCCCAAATCCGCACCATCAACAAAATGAAGATCAATGGGAGGCAACTAGACAGACATATCATTCATCACAACCTCCCACTGAACTTTCTCCTCTGCATGCTGGCTAGCAACCTCCTCCCGATAGTAGCACTCATATCTCCACCGGAGGGCCAGGGAATCGTAATCGGCACACAGCTTTATCCACTCACGAAGAAGAGTCATCGACTCAACTCACTCAACCATGAATGCAGCATTGGACTGAGTCAACTCTTCTTCGAGGACCTCTGCATAAGCGCCCATGATGTGGAATAAAGTCACATCTACAACGACCTAGGATTGATGAGAGTCTCTAACATAGGGTACAATGTCCTAGGTCGAGGAATCAGAAGAGGCAACGCAAGTGGACCCTCTCCCCTCCCAACTAAAGCCATAGAGGGCCCATCAGTAGGCTCCTCTAGAATGTCCCTCTCAACTATGGGGGAAGAGGTGGTGGTATCCCCTAAGTCCATCTCAGAAAAGTGACAGACCCCCGGCTCCTCCTGTAAAGTAGTTGGAGTGGGATCAGTAGCCTCCATCATCGGGACATCAGAAGAAGTCATACTTGGCATCTCCCCCGTGACAAGATCACTAATTGATGGTGGTGAAATCAGGGCTAGAAGGCGGCCCAGGTCGAGCAGCATGAGAAGACCCACTCGGACCTGCCCTCTCTGATGAGTACTGAAATATGATGAAATTTCACCCCTAAATACCTATATTTAGCTGTCTGATGAAGGCTATCTGATGAGAATTATTAGATTTGAAGTGTTTCAGGTAAATACAAGCCAAGTGTGGAAAACAGCCCAAGAATTCTGAAAATAATGTCAAAACACTGTAACTTTGAGTCATCGAGAACTTGGTGCAACTTGCGGCTAAATTTGGACCTTCAAGACGGCCGAATTATAAAATTGTCTAAACACAAAAGTTGTAGATCTTTTCGTCCGCTTTCCAACAGCATAAGAATCACCTCAATCCGAGTTCGAGATAGAAAGTTATGGCTGAAATACCAAAGTAGTATCTGATATAAAAAGTGTGCTAAAATTTCACAGATTTCTGGGGGTCGATTAAGCGAGGAGAAGGAGAGTCTGACACGGAATTGACTACTTTAAAGCTGATTTTGAACCTCTTTTGTAGGGTCGATGCATCGACCCTATTGGGTCGATTAATCAACCCTAAATTGGCGACCGGGAATCTATTTAAAGCGACTCAAACACTTCAAGGGAGAATGAGAAAATAGGGAGATAGGAGATTAGAGTTTTAGTTTTTTGCTTTTCTTTTTCATAGTTAGACATAGAAATAGGGAGTTTTTATTTATTCCTTTTTGAGAGATTTGTTCCTTTAATTTCCAGTATTCATTCCTTCAATTTATTATTTTTTCTCAAGTTTATTCCTGCATTATTCTCGTTTCTGAAGACCATCGTACTTTTGGATCAAAGTAATTTCTTTTGAAGTTGAGGTATTTTTAATTCATTAAATTAATGTTATTTTCTCTTCCTTATTTATTTATGTCATTTAATTACAATATGTGTGGCTAAATTCATAAGGATGGGGATCTAATGATTCCCATCCGAGGGATATACTTTTAATAATATAAATTTAAGATTAAAATATGAGATCTTATTTTATGGTTATTGTGCTATCAAGAACGGATGAAATCTCCGCCACTAACCGGGATCGCGTGTGCCGAGCCATGCCCGGGATCTCAGATCTGTGACGGTAATTTTACCCAATCATTGTTATATGGTCTTTTTGCTTTCATCGTGTGGATCTAATTACGATTATGATCCAGGATCGAGTGTGCCGAGCCGTGCCCTGGATCTTGGATCTGTAATGGTAATTTTATCTTAATTACTCCCTAATCTGAAATCGGGTGTGCCGAGTCATGCCCTTGATTTCAGATCTATGGTGGTATTATTGTTAAAATTTTACCCACTTTGGGGATGATTTTTATTTGAACCTGAGATCAAGTGTGCCGAGCCATGCCCTTGATCTCATATCTATATATGAAAATCATCTAAGTCCTGATTGCAGGGATGCAACGTGGAACCTATCGGGGTTTTTGATCATTGATCTTCCATAAAAGATATTTGCTCTCAATGGTATATCTCATAGTTTAATCCATAGATTTGTATTATGAGAAGAACGGACCAAAGATGGGAGGATTTAGTATCTTCATCTTTATCTTTATTTTTGAATTATCAATTAAATTTCAGTTTGTAGTCAGTAATTATCATCTCATCAAACCACCTAAGTCATAAGACTGGTAGAATACTGTTAGAACTCAGTAGATTTCTGGAATTGCTTGTCTTTTTAGATCTTTCAAAATTAGTCCTCGTGGGAACGATCTCGTACTCCACACCCACTATATACAATCCGATTCGTGCACTTGCAAGTAAAATATCACAATTAAAATTCACATCACTCTCCAATAGAGTGGATACTCCCCTCACCACATTGGCCAGCAAACTCATCATAGAGGCGAGCTAAGCACGCATCCCCGTCTGCACCACCTCTAAAGCATTAAGGCACTGCTCCACTATAGACGAAAAATATGCAAGACGCGGGTGTCCACAGCAAGAGCCGCATCATCAAGGATGGCATCCTCCTTCAAACATCAAAAACCACCAGCATTGATGCCGAAAGTGTCACGAGAAATGGGGGTGAAAGTCACTCGCTCTGATGTGATGATAGGGTCTGTGACGAGCATAGTGACTGGTGGAAGTGAAGTGGTGGTGCGGATAGGTGTGGTCATTGAGTAAGTGAAAGGAGACCATAATCGAGGTAACTGAGGAGAGAAAGTGTGGTCCTCCGATACCAGGGAAGTGGATGGAGTGAAAGGGATGGATTGAGCGAATGAACGAATGGGCAGAGAAAAAACGGGAGTGGTAGAATGGAAGAAGAAGGAATGGGTGAAGAAGGGATGGATGAGCTAGATGCTCCGACAACTGGGCCAACAGAAAGGGAAACGGAGACCACCGATATCTCCAAAGAAGTCGTGACGGTAGCGGAGCTCAAAGCAGCCCGCTCAGACGCGGTGGGCTGTGATTTCCTTCACAGAATCGCGTCATAACTCTTCAGAAGAGTCGTAAGAGGGACTTCCATCAAGTCAATTCGGTACCCCTTTTGGAGTAACAAACGTGTGGCAAAGCGCCCATAGGAGAGCCTGAAGGTCTCCTTGTGGTACCGCTTCAGCAATAGCTTCCTAAGGGTATCGACCAACCCCTAGAAAACCAGCTTAGTTGGGTGAAACCACCACCCCTTCAGCACGACATAAAGGATTTGAATGAGCTCTAGTCGACGCTGAGTTTTATGGGCAATGGGATAAAGTATTTTGTATAACATGACTTTAGTAAAAAATAAATCTCTATAGAGCGCCGCTTGCGTGGTATATGTGGGACCAACGGGCAGGCACGCAGAGATGGCGAGCACCATGTCGGTGAACGAGGGGAAATTATGGCATTGAGGCATGTCACTACCCTCAGGTGGTGCTCGTGGGAGGCCCATTAGTTGGGCCAAGTCTTCCCAGTTGAACTCCAAATTGAATCTGTCGATTTGGGTCTGGGATCGGTCCGACGATGTGGCGTGATATACCAGGTGCTGATGAAACAGTCGAACCAACCGGGGGTAAACAATCATAGATGATGGTACCAAATGACTAGCCAACCCGACCGGACAAAGGTATGTCAGGGATAAATAGGCATCGGGTAGGGCATAAAAAAAATTCAGGTTGAACAAGGGTTCGATAAGGGGCTCATGGTGCAACAGAACCTCAGCAGGTCTGTCACGCCTAGGGAATGGAGTGGTGGCGGGAACAACAGTGGGTGGTGTGGTGGTGGTGGTGGTGGTGATGGACGTTCCAATACACCAGGGTTTCCAAGCAATGTGGTCTGCGTATTCTTTTTGGGAGGGGCATGGACCATCGGAGACTTGTCTATGTCCTTTCGAGGTGCAATGATAGCAAAAATGGAAAAAAAAAAAAAAAAAAAAAAAAAACAAAGAGAAAATAAAGAAAGAGGGAGAGATTACCCAAAACCTAGCAGTGAATCCTCCAGAGCGAGGAAGAAGGCTATCCAAGTAAAATACTAGAGAACCCATACCGAAGGTTGGAGAGGAAATTGAAACGGTTTGGCAAAGAAAAATGGAGGGAAGAAGAAGGATGAGGAAGAGACAAGGGAAGCGATCGGTCGAATTGGGAATAACCCATTTCGACTAATCGCGAGGCCTTAAATAGGCGTCGCGAACCAAATCTCGACCTGTCGAGATCCAATATCAACCGGTCGAGTTGGGTAGAGTACAAAGCAGCTCTCTGCCCTCTCATCCTGTAAAAAAATACAATCTCAACCGATCGAGTTGCAAACTCGACAAGGGGAGATTTAAAATTTGATTTTTTTTTTCAACAGGTCGAGATCAAAACTCGACCAATCGAGATTGGGCAGAGAAAATGAACTCTTTGCTCAGTCTGCCAATTGAAAACAAATATATAAACTAGACCGATTAACAGAAAGTTGTCTGCTCTCTGTCCTCTCTCCTCTTTTATTTTTTTATAGGCACTCGATTGGTCGAGATTCAATCTCGACTGGTCGAGATAGGACAGAGAGTAGTGTGCTCTCTGTCCATTCACTTCCTTTATTTTTATAAGAACTCGATAGGTTGAGATTAGATAGAGAGCAGTGTGCTCTCTGTCCAATCTCTCGTACTTCTTGACTTTTCTCGTTTTTCTTCTCTTTTTTTTCTTTTTACTTGTTACATATACTTCCAACGAAAGGGAAGCTTGTGAAAAGTTCAGTCCTGCAAAATGAAAAAACACATTAAATCTCAAAAAAGAAAGGAAAAACAACTATACTACTAAAGATCAACCTTGGGATGCCTCCTAAGAAGCGTTACAGATGAGTCGGTAGCTCGACAAGGTCAAGAAATCTTTAACTCAAATTGCTAGTGCCTCAAAGTTAATGCACTCAGCCTCACTGAGAATCATGAGTTCAGTCATATGTTTCAACCTTTGATTATTGACCTTCAGAACCATATTTTCTTCAGAGTCAACAATAGTAACCGCGCCAATAGAAGATATATCAATGACAACATAATGGTCATCCCATCGGGAACGTAATTTTCCCAGAAAGTGGAGTAGTTTGAAATTGAAAAGCCACACACGTTGTCCGGGATCGAAAGTCTTTCTCAAAATGTGTATATCATGGAAAACCTTCGTCTTTGCCTTGTACAACTTGGCATTCTCATACGCCCCATTTCGGAACTCGTCAAGTTAGAGACGGCATTGAGATCCGGCCTTTAACATATCAAAATTAAAGGCCTTCCCAACCCAATAGGCGCGATGTTCCAACTCGACCTATAGATGACAAGCTTTTCCGAATACCAAACAATTGGGAGACAACCCTATTGGAATTTTTAAGCCGTATGGTATGCCCAAAGGGAATCATTCAAGCGCAAAGACCAATCTTTACGATCAGGCCACACTATTTTCTCAAGGATTTTTTTAATTTCTCGGTTCAAAACCTTAACTTGACCACTAGTTTGTGGGTGGTAGGGTGTTGCAATGCGATGAGTAACAAAATACTTTTTTAGCAAGCTCGCAAAGTATCTATTGTAGAAATGGCTACCACCATCACTTATAATGGTTTGTAGAGTTTCAAATCAAGAAAAAATATTATCATTAAGGAAACGCACCATGACCTTATGATCATTCATTTTGGTAACAATGGCCTCAACTCATTTAAACACGTAATCAACGACTACCAATATAAACAAATGACCATTAGATTGAGAAAAAGGCCCCATGAAGTCAATACGACATACGTCAAACAATTCCACATTTAAAATTAGGTTAAGCGGCATCATGTCCCACTGAAACATTGCCCCAGTATGTTGACATCGTATACAAACCTTACAAAATTCATATGCATCCTTGAATAAGGACGGCCAATAGAAATCGGATCGCAAGACCTTAACAGCGGTTTTCTTAACACCAAAGTGCCCACCACATGCATTAGGGTGGAAAAACGTGAGAATGCTACAAAACTCATCATCGAGCACACATCGTCGGATAATCTGATTCGAACATACGTTGAATAGTTTCGGAACCTCCCAAAAATAGATTTGAATCTTTGAAAAGAAAAGATACTTAAAGTTCTTGTCCCAATGGGAAGGAATTCGACCGATAGCTAGAAAATTCACAATGTAAGCAAACCACTGTGTTGATTTAGTAGTGATGGCAAAAAGTTACTCATCATGGAATGATTCTTTGATGGGTGTTTCATCTATCACTCCCTCTACGACAATCCTCGAGAGGTGATCCGTGATTTCATTCTCAACTCCTTTCTTATCACGGATTTCAAAATTAAACTCTTGGAGAAGAATCCATCGAATCAATCTGGGCTTCGTGTCCTTTCTGGAGAGAAGGTATTTTAACGCTGAATGATCGGAAAAATCACTATTTTGAAACCCAAGAGATATGACCAGAACTTGTCCAACACGTTAACCACAACCAGCAACTCCTTTTTCATCGTGATATAATTCAATTGAGCATCGGAATAGGTTTTGTATGCATAATAAATGACATGAGGGATCCGGTCTACTCTTTGTCACAAAACTGTAACAATAACATAATCTGATGCATCACACATGAACTCAAAAGGTATAGAGTAATTATGGGCCTTAATGATAGGAGCGGTGGATAAAAGTTCCTTAAGCTTTAAGAAAGCCTCAAGACATGGTTTATCAAAGATAAAAGGAATGACTTGCACCAAAAGATGGCACAAGGGTCGGGCAATTTTGCTAAATTTTTTGATGAACCGGCTATAGAAACTCGTGTGGCCCAAAAAAGAGTGAATTTGCTTCACCAATGAAGGGGGAGGCATATCCATTATCAGATCAGCTTTGGCCTTGTCGACACATATCCCTCAATTGGGAACCACATGCCCCAACACTACCCTCACGGACCATAAAGTGGCTTTTCTCCCAACTTAAGACTAAGTTAGTTTCTTCACACCTTGCAAGGACGAGTTTCAAGTTGTCGAGATAAGTATCAAATGAAGTTTCAAAGACAGAGAAATTATCCATGAAAACCTCCCAAAATTTGTCCACTATGTCAGAGAAGATCAACATCATGCACCATTGAAAAGTCGCGGGTGCATTGCATAGTCCAAATGGCATCCTTCGGTAAGAAAAGGTGTCGAAAGGGCATATGAAAGTAGTCTTCTCTTGATCAACGGAAAACATGAGAATTTGATTATATCCCGAGTATCCATCAAGAAAATAATAGTAATCTTGCCCCGCCAATTTTTCAAGGATCTCATCAATAAAAGGGAGTGAAAAATGGTCCTTGCGGGTCATGGTGTTAAGCTTGCGATAATCAATGCAAAGTCTCCAACCTGTGGTCTCGCGTATAGCAACCATCTCCCCATCGGAACTAGCCTTAACAGTAATACCAAATTTCTTTGGTACCACTTGAGTGGGAGACCCACTCACTATTCGATATCGGGTAGAAAATTCAGCATCTAAGAGTTTTACACCCTCTTTCATTATTACCTCTCTCATGTTGGGGTTCAACTTCCGTTGCATCTCTCGAGAAGGACGAGAGTGTTCCTCTAGATAAATATAATGCATGCAAACGGAAGGATCTATGCCCCTTAAATTAGTTACCAACCACCCGATTGGTTGTTTGGGTGTTTTTAGAAGTTGAATGAGTTTCTCCTCTTGAGGGCTCGAGAGGGTAGCAGAAATAATAACTGAGAGAGAGTCATTTGAGCCAAAAAATGCATATTTGAGAGAAACAGAAAGTTTTTTTAGCTCCAAAGATGGAACCTCCTCAGCCAATGGTTTGACTATGTAATCACTAGAAGATGGCAATGCTTCAAACCTTGGAATCCAAGGGACTGAAATCATAGGTTTTGAGAAAGTCGGCATATTGTTGACTTCCTCAAAGGATGGCTCAATATCAAGATCATTCAGCTCCAAATAAAATATGGCTGCTTCTAACGGGTCCTTAGTCACTAGGGTCGGTAATGCGTCCTCAACACACTCATCGATACAATCTAGGAGAATGCACTCCTTATCCAACTCAGAGGGCAACTATTGGGCAGCATTAAAAAATGAGCTTAACCCTCATGTTACCAAATGACACCTCCATCACTCCGGTCCGACAATTAATGCAAGTATTGGCTGAAGCCAAGAATGGGCGACCAAGAATGATGGGTATGATGTTAGTAGCATTACTGTTCTGCTGCATATCAGGCATTAAGAAGTCAACGGGAAAGAAAAATTTATCAACTCCTACCCAAACACCCTTGCTGACTCCTACCAGTTGCCTCTCCGACCGATCAGCTAATTGAAGAGTTACCGATGTTAGTTTTAATTCCCTCAATCCGAGCTTTAAGTAAATAGAGTAAGGGAGTAAGTTTGCACTTTCTCCTAGATCTAGAAGCGCCTTGTTAATGGTGTGGTCACCAATAACAAAAGGAATAGTAGATGCTCCCAGATATTTTCTTTTTAGTAGGGTAGTGTTGTTCAAAACGGAACTTAGTTGCTCGGTTAAAAAGACCTTTTTAGAAATGTGAGATCGAGATCTCCTTTTTATGGTTCAATAGTCTTTTAAAAATTTAGCATAAGCGGGGACTTGTTTAATGGCATCCAAAAGTGGGAGATTGATCTTCACCTGCTTAAAGGTATCCATCATCTCTTCCATACTCACCTTACTTTTATCGAAAGGAGAAGATCCACCCAAGGCTTGTGGAAATGGGGTTCTAGGCACTTATGGTACCTTAGCTGAAGTCGTGGATGTTTCTTTCCTTTGAGGAAGAAGCTCCTCGGGAGGGACTTTTCGGGGTAAATCGCATTTTTCATGCTTTTCATCAACCTCATCTTGATTGCTCGATTTCCTAACCTCCTTTGACATTGATGGTATTTTCACTTTATTGTCCACAACCTTTCCAGTTCTAAAAATTGTAATAGCTTGAGCTTGCTCAAGGGGAGAAAAAATCTTTCCCATCATAGCTTGACCTATAGGATTGTTCACTGGTTGTGATGGTAACCGATCCTCTTCTCTCTTGTTTAACGCAGTAGCTAGTTTCCCAATCTAGGTTTCTAGATTAGAAATTGATTGCATATGAGAGTGGAGTAATTGTGTTTGTTACTGGGACTATTGTTGCCAACTTTGAAGGGATGTCAACACAGTCTCGTTCAAATTATTACTCCTTTGAGGTCTGAATTGTTGTTGCCCATTGGGTTGCATTGGAGGTTTGAAAACTCTGACTGTGATGTATCTGTCGGTCAAAAATATTGATTTATAACCTGTCTCGTATTATTCCTCCAAGAAAATTTTGAGTGATTCCTTCAACCAGTGTTATACGTGTTGCCGAAACTGTTTTCAACACGTTGGTAGGAATTAACCCTGTTGATGTGCGCTTGTACATACAAGAGGTAAAGAGGGGCAACTGGACATTCGGGTATCATGTAAGAGGGGCTTTGGCAAATACCACAAGCCTCACTTATTTGAGAAATTGGGTGCAATTTTGCTCTTAACATAGACTCGAATTTCTTTTCCAAAGCTTTAACTTTGGTAGAAATATTCGTCGTTGGCTTCACTTCATATAAACCTCCTCACTTAGGAGTTGTATTCCGCGAAACCTCGGGATGGGTCTTACTCAATGTGGCATGTTGGATCGAGTTCTCGCTTACGTTCTCAAACAATTCCCATGCATCTTCTAACGTCTTTGTAAGGAACGTACCCCTACAAGAAGCATTAATCATATGTCAATTATGCTCGGTCAAGCTTTCATAAAAGCTTTGCACTATTTGCCAATTAGGAACCTCGTAATGAGGACACTTATGTAAAAGCTCATTAAGTGGTTCTCAACTTTCATGGAATTGCTCATCCGAAATTTGATGGAAAGTAGTAATAGCTTTTTAGATTTGGTTTATCTGACAAGGAAGTATTTAGTAAGGAACTTACTTTGTAACACTTCCCAACTAGTAATTGTATCCTTAGGTAAAAAATTCAACCAATGTTTTGCCCTATCCTTGAGTGAAAATGGAAACAACCTCAACCTGGTGGCATCATCCGTGAGTGTAGTTATCTTAAAAACAGTGCACACTTTCATAAAGTCGACCAAGTTTTTATAGTGATCTTTGTGATTAAGCCCATAAAAATTGGGAAGCATTTGAATTAACTTGGGCTTGATCTCAAAGGTCCCTTTGTTGGTGGTTGCGGGAAGTCGGATACATGAGGGAGATAATTGAGCGGAAGGAGTATAATACTCCTTCATTGTTCTAGCCATAGGTTGATCTTTTCCCATCATAATTGGTCTAAGCAGAGGAAGAATCAGGCGAGTAGTACGGATAAAATTGATAGGGGATCGGGAGGAACGGGAAGAAGCGCGATTACGTAGACAAGTCTGATCAATCTCAAGGTCGGGTCACTCTAGAGATGGGAACTACAATCTCAACTTTGGCATAAACCGCTAAACAACTAGAGAAAATAATTAAAACAAAATCTGAAAATAGAGATACGTACCTTAGCCTCTCGCGGTTATCCCTTGTGAAGCTTCGATAGACTCTAACCTCGGTCTCCAAATCTGAAAACACAGAAAATATGATTAGATATATACTAATACAAAATTAAACTAAGAGACAATAATTCAAATAAAGTTGTAGTCCTCGGCAACGGCGCCAAAAACTTAATCGTTAAATAATGTAAACCTTACAAGTGCACAAGTTCGTGGAACTAGCGCAAGTACTAAGGGTGTCGAACTATAGGGACTATCTGTTTATCTAAATTAAAGCCTTGATTAGAAAATGGTTTTAGAAGTAAATCTAATTATCATTATCTAGAAAAAGCAAGAAAAACATATTTGGAAAGCAATAGAGAAAACAATCTAGGATCCCTCTTAATCGCATATTCGTAATAAGTCATAATTCTAATCCTAATCCAATTTGAATTCTAGGTAATAACCTTCTTTTGGCTACAAGTTAAAGCTAGGTAAAATAATCAAATCCTATTCATGATCATGGACTAGTCGGAATGATAGAATTCATGTAATCTTTAGCGATCTAATCTGTAAGCACCATTGTATGAAACTAAACAAACTAGACTACAAGTACTGAAGGTGAATATTCTGTTAAGTCTAATCCTAATCCCAACATGGTGATTGTGATTATCAAAAAATATAAATAAAATGCTTTAGAAACATTCACATAAAAAATATAATAAATCTCAATCATGCAATCATTACCATATAAATTCAAACTAGAAAAGAAAAGAGAAACTTCGAATTAAAACTTATCTTTGATTTATAAGAGATCCCAAACTTCAAGAACTAGCCACACGTCGTGGTTCTGATCTTCATCATCGCTGATTCAACCATATAACGATGATTTACAATTCTCTCAATCTCAGAAACTCTCTAAATCTGAAAAACTATGAAACTATGAAAAGTAAAACTAGAAAACTTAAAAACTAAATGCTATATCTAAAACTAAAACCTAAGGTCCTTTTTTATAGAGGCATAAGGCCCTAATACATTGAGACAAACTAGAAAAGAATGCTAAAATAACTCTAAATTTAATTGGGAAAAAAAATAATCTCGGATTGCTTAATTACAGAACTTCCTAGTTTGAACTGTGCCTGAAATCCCAATCTCGACTAGTCGAGATTGCCTGATTCCTTAAAACTTGACCGATCGGTTTTGTATATGGCTTTTCTTCTCTTTGTTCTATAATCTCGACAGGTCAAGATGTAATCTCGATCAATCAAGTTCCGTTAATTCTGGGAGTCCTCTAGGGAACTCGACCGGTCGAGATGGGGTTTCTACTTGTTGACTTTCAGTGTTTCTTCATATTTCTACTTCAGATCTCGACCGATCGAAATAGAATTTTGACTAGTCGAGTTGAACAGTTTTGACTCTTTTTCTCCCTTTCTTGCTTCTCTTTTTGGCTCTTATTTCTACTATTTCCCTTCATCCATCTTTTAGCACTTTTCTTTCCTTTGATCCTTCAAAACCTCCTGTACATGAAAGCTAACTAAATGACAATATTAATCATCTTTCAAGGGCTAGCAATGCTAATATTCAGGTCTAAAATGTACGATTTTGAAGGTTAATCAAACCACACCCCATCTCCTCCAACCATAATGTTGTGATCCATTTGAATCAAATGATGGGGAGCTTTTTGTCCCAATCTTCCACACGAAGGATCTTGAAATCTTGAGATAACAAGCGTACCATCAGACGGACAAATTTTTATTTCACTTGACACTATCCCAAAGTGTGGCCCTAAAGTTACGTGGCACACATCACCCATAAATGTGATTTTAGAGTTACTTTTTGGGATGTGAGTCATGTGGAATCAAAATCTGGCAGTTTAAAAGTTTGTCCATGATCTTAGGATCCATAATGTAGAAAATTGGGACGAAAAACATTCTCCATCATGTGATTCAAAGTAATCAATATATTCCAATTGGAGGAGATGGGGTGAGGTTATAGTTTCACTAGTACTAAGTATCCAATGTGAATTTGTATTGATTGCACTTGGATGGTGCTAGATCGATAAACAAAGGGCTGAAATCATGTAATTCTACGATAAGCTATGTTATAGTGCAACCAACCCAGTCACTAAGGTGATTGACCGGGTCATCGATCCTACACAAGGGGCACTAATTTTGTTGGCATGTGGTGGGGTAGCTTTAAATGCATGTACCGACTGAACACTACAAAAAATAAGACTATTGCGGCACCAAAAACTGTAGCTATTAATAAAAAAAACTTGTTTCAATAGCGACAGGACTAGTAACAACATTTTTTGGTGTCGTTAATAGTCTTATTTTTTGTAATGGAATTTTGTTGGGCTACGCTATAAACCATTGATTGCATTAAATCAGACGATGGAGAACCTTTTTTCTCCAACCTTCCACACAAGGGATCTTGAGATTATGGGGCACCTATCAGACGTTCAATTTTCGATTCCACATGGCACAGATCCCAAAGATGAAGTTCTAAAGTCACGTTTGAGCGTGACGTGTGTCATGTAATTTTAGGGCCACTTTTTTTGAATTTGTGCTAAATGGATTAATCGAAAATTGACTGTCTGATAGGGGCACTATGATCTCAAATCCCCTTGTGTGGAAGAAATTCATGTTTTGTACTGTAGGTGCCCAACAAAATTCAGTAGGTGCGTTTAAAGCTACCCTTTAGATTTAGCACTAAGATTGCGACGCCACATGGCACCAAAATATATCGGATTAACACAGTTGACAACTTGGACACAGACTTTGGTGACCGGTTAGTAATGATTGGCCCAGCCACACAGGTTAATTTTGAGAAAACAACCAAAAAAAGAGTCATAAGGCCAGGGGGAACTCATTTTCTCAAAAAAAGTTGGCATTAGATATAAAGCATGCGCTTTCAATAAAGTCCGCGAGTCGCAATTCTATATAAGGTTGGAATCTTGGTGGCCAAATTGTTGCAAACTTGTCCAAAAAGTCCGCAATTTAATTGCGGCTTTTTTGTCCATAAATCATAACTTTTTGGAAAAGCCGCCACTATTTCAAGAAATTATGAATTTAACAATAAAATACGATTTCTTTTACCTTCACCCTTTTTGTTATTTTTTAATATTTTATAATAACTTTTTAAGTTTTTTTAAGTTTTTTCCTCCTTTTTCTCTTAAATTTATCAAATTATTTCAAATATTTTGCCCCCGACTTGGTCACCCTGCTTGGAAAACGTTTTCAGTGAATTTATAACATGCGTCGCAGCTCATCATCGATTAGATTAGATTCAACCCCAAGATTGTGCTATTGAACAGTTTAACCAATCTGTCCAATATCCCTCAAGCAGATTGGATACGCTTATAAAAAAATACCTTGTGACATAAAATATATAGATATAGCATACATTTTTAAAGGATGGTGTGTGCTTAATTTAATGAAAAATAGTTCACTTTATAATTTATTATTAGAATGTGTTAAAATGAATCGAGTTGAAGTGAGTGACTTTGGTTAACATCTTGTGTTGTCGTACATTTATTAGTAGTGAAAGTAAGAAATACCCCTCCTAACGTACTTCGTAGTTTGAAGTGGGGGACGTCAGTATTATCATACGGTTTTTATTTTATTTTTATTGTAATTTTATCATGAATTAGACGCCAAAGTATATCTCGCTATCGTTCTTGTAATCTCTATTTTCTTGTTATTATTATTTTTTTATGTAGGGAAGATTATAGTAATTTAAATTTTATGTCTTTGATACACTTAATCTAGTTATATGTGCCTAATAACATATATATCATATGTCTCAATTTTTCAAAATGTTTTAACTAAAAATATATTATATGTCTGAACTTTTTAAAATGTTTTAACTAAAAATATATGTTTTGATTTTCGAACTCTTCTATTTATTTACGTCATTATTTGACACAAGTTATGTGAAAGTTTACTGGTTAGAGACTTGAGTTAAAAGACAAGAGGTTAGAAGATTAAACCTTAATATATGATTTTAAAACCTTTATTTTTGACCTTAAAGCAAAAACCTGTACATTGTGCTTTAGTGTGTTAGCCTAACACTGAATAATTCTCAATAATTTATAAAAAAAGGTACGTTACGAGATGATCTTAAATTATAAACTCATTTAGATTTCTTCTTAAGAATATAGTCGTTAGAAAACCCTAGGGACCGGCGAAACATTTGCATCTATTCTCAAACAGTCTTCCCCTCCTTCAAGAGTCATCGCCGTAGTGAGGACCTCGATCGAATCGCAGAGATACGATTGATCAAGGTAAGAAGAAATCATGTTTTCTCTTAAAACTAAATATTGAATTAAATGTGATTTTTATGATAAATAAAAATTTTTATTGCATAAATAATGAATGATTTGATTAGATGTTATGCATATAGTGAATTATGCTTTTTAATGTTGTTGTTTTGGCTAAAAAGAGATCAGGTTCAAATCTCACCATGTTATTTGAGAAAGTTCACGGACTGCCCACTAGTCAAAATTAATTGATCGAACTAATAGATCGATTGATTGATTTTGGACAATAATTCACAGTAAACTCACTGGTCAAAATCTATCAATCAAGTTTGAAAATCGATCGATTGATTTTTGAACGAAAATTTACTAAAGACTCTCGAGTTGGAATCGATTGATCGATTTTGAAAAATCGATCGATCGAGCCTGATAAATAGATGACTTGAAAACTCACGAATTGGAATCGATCGATCCATTCTGGACATTCAAGTTGTTTTTAAGTTTCTTTTGAAAGTTTGATTGAATGTTAATGCTTATGCACAATTATTATATTCATATGCACTTTAAATGTTTTATGATGATCCATGCAATGCATGAGTAAGACACCTGAACAAGATGAAATGTTAAACCATAATAGTGTTTAATTAAACTCAACTTCTTGAGCGGAATGAAGTCTAACTAAACAATTAGCAAATATGATTAGACCCAACGTTTTGAGCGGGATGAAGTCTAACGTGTAATAAATGATATGCTTGATTAGACGCAATGTCTTGAGCGGGACGGAGTCTAACGTGTAATAAATGATAAGAAAAATTACACCCAATGTCTTGAGTGGGACGAAGTCTAACTAAACAACGAATAATGGCTTATTAGACTCAACGTCTTGAGAGGGACGAAGTCTAAAAGTCAGCATCCTTGGAGGAACGGGTAAAAGATAAATTTAAAAGAAAAGATAAATTCATGCAATATTAATATACATGTTTTGCTCAGTTTCTTTCAGCTTATTAAAATCATACATGCCACAAGCCCACAATCATGAATCATAGGAATGTTTGCATTACATCAATTAATATCTTATGTTTTAATTGATGACATGTCAGGTCCATACAAGTTTAAACTTACACCTGTTATTGACGTGGGTGGCCAGATGAGACAGGTACGACTGGAAATAACATATGAACTTATGGTGATGAGGTTGTACGTAATATTTCAGAGCCTGAGATGGATTATAATGAAGGTTTCGTAGACCAACTATTTATTTCCTTTTAATATCAATTTCAAATGGACAAGACAATGATTAACTAATAGTTTTGTTAAGAATGTTATAAGCTTTTAATCATATTGAACTTTATATTTGGAGTAAGAAAATTGTCATGAGTTTTATTACGATTCATTAATATTTTTGAATTTTCCTTCCGCTGTTTAAGACACCCTTAGTGCCTTATTATAGTTTTTGTGGTTCATAATATACGAATATATGACCTAAGATCTTACAATCAGACAGTATTACTACAAAAATAAGACTATTAGCGGCGGCCAAAAACTGTCACTATTTATCAAAAACCTATTAAAGGCTATTAACACTATTAGCGACGAGGGTATTAGCGACATTTTTTTTGTTAATAGCGGCTGTTTTGACAGCTGCTAATAGTCTTATTTTTTGTAGTGTGTGAGGTTTCGGGTCGCCACGTCATATCCGATGACGGAGATCATTTTTCATCTTAGTTTTTAACACGATAGATCTTGAAATCATAGTCTTCCCACCAGAGGGTCAGATTGTGATTCTGTATGGCAAAACCTTCGGAGATATTACCTGAATGGTACTTCTTTCCCGTATTTCAATACTCCATACAAAATGAATATGATCATGTACATCAAACATGATTCTTGGACGACTTTTCCAAATGTTTGTCACATAGAATCACAATCTGATCGTCTTATGGTAGGCCCATCATCTCAAATTCTAGTATATCAAAGATTGGGACAAAAAATATCTCCATCGTCTTAATCAAAGCGATCAAAAGCAAGCATGCAAAACTTGGGCATAGAAGAATCTTGAGTTATATATAAAGGGAAATTAAAATGAATGGACGGGAAACCATTCAATGGACGGTTACGTGGCACGATATCAGTGGCTGCCCCGACGTGCATTGTTAGCCCCACTGTGCTTGCATCCTGCTACATCAGCTAGCAATCTGTTAAATGGTCTACCGTTTCCATCCGCCATATAACATTGCCTTATATAAAGGTACCCTTCATCCGCCATATAACATTGCCTTATATAAAGGTACCCTTCAGCAAAATGACAGCTCAAATTGGAACCAAAACTAGACTTAAAGTACCAAGTATCCATATTTTTGAACGCTAATAAAGGTTTTATAGGAGTCATTATGTCAATGAGACGTGCCAAAAATTGGCAGCTACATCCATTGTAGGTTGTGAAAATAAATAACAATAATAATACTTAAATTTAGCTGCTGATCATTCGCCCCATAGATCTGAACCATCCAATGATCAACCCGACCCTTGGCATCCTGTCCATCACTACGAGAGTGAATCAAGTGTGTGTTTTGGCAATCTCTAGGAGAGAATTGCATAGCTCTTGTGGCTTTGAAAACATAGGCATGTGATCTGAACCTTTGATCTCTTTGACTTCTGTGACCGGATCATTCTCAATCATCCACCGTTGGAAGCTCTCTGGTATCCCTTTATCTTCATCACACACGATGTAAACCCGACTGACGGATCCGTATCGGTCTTTGGAGAGCAGTGGCATGTGCGATAGATATTCTTGGAACAATGAACCGACTCTTACCAATGTCCTCGCCAGCGTATAATCCTTACAACCACAAAATTATGATCGGATTCATATAAAACAAAATAAAAATTAAATTAGCACCCACAATGTAAGCAATTACGGAAGAAAAAAACTTTAAAAAAAAAAAAGAAAATTATGAATAAAAAAATGCCAATACTATATATATATATATATATATATATATATATATATATATATATATATATATATATATGTTGTGAGCAAAAAATGCATTTTGTGATTTGTGAAAGAAAATATGGCTTTTTGTGAAAAAGGAGAATTTTTCTTTTAATTCTTTTACTTTTTATTTCTTAGAAAAAACGCCTTGTTTTCGACCATGCATTTCCGGCCACTAAGATTCTATAAAGCTAATTCAGGCAACAAAATTGATATGTTTTAAACTTTTTAAGCTATAGTTTATTTTTGTTTGTCCCCAAATGTTCTCTGAAAGCGCCTAAATCATTGATTTCTACTAAGTCAGATGACGGAATTTGTCTTTCACCACACTCTTCCACACAATATATCTCGAGATTATGTTGCATTTATCATGCGATTAATTTTTTATTCGAAGAAGTGTCAAACACTCCGAAGAAATGACCCTTGAGTCGTATTATACACATCATGCTCAAACGTGAGTGCAGAATCTTTTTTGCGCGGATTGGAGTGCGGGGGTACATGACACATGAAAAAAAAAAAAAATAGTCTGATTAGGTGCACTCAAGATGTCGACTCCGGTATCGGTCAATGAAGGACCAAATCGGCGGATATCGGGTCGTATCGGTCGTTTGAAAAAGAAAAATTTTAAACAGAAAGATTTAATAGCAGAGGCAAAGTCTCCCTGCCCCGGTCCTGTCCAGTCTTTTCGTATGACTAAGCCTGTCAGAGGGCCCACCTTACCTTCTTCCTCTTCTTTCCCAAATTCGAAAAGGTGATTTTCAGGATTAGTGTCGTAAGCTATGGGCTTATTCTTTCTCTTTTCAACTTTGTTTTTTGGAAATTTTTCATGATCTGCCGTTTAAGATATACCTTTTACATTAGAGATCTTATGATTTCATCTTTCCCGTAACCCACTAGCAATATGCCGAGCCCGTTCTAACTAGCACAAAAGTCTCAATACCCCTTTTTACACTTTTTAGCTATTATATAATTTAAAATTTTAAAAATTTATACTCTGTTAAAATTTTTTGAAATATTTTTTTTTTCTGCGTAGGCTAACATTAAATGGGGACCAGGCGTTGCGTCATTTAGTGGTTTTGTTATAATGGTCAGAGACGTACGCCACCCAACACATGCGTCCTCGCATGTGAAACGAATGTATGCCTATAGATAGTATTATGGTTTCAAATATCGGCCGATCCCGATTCGGATCGATTTTGACCCAAACGATCCCAAATCTTTAGGTTAGATCGTTTGTACGTGGGTATCAGACGCGGATTGGTCGGATCGCTCTGAATCGGCCGATATCAAGTGATATTTAGGTTGAACTGATCCACCGATCCCAAAAACTTATACACATAAAAAATATATTAAACTCTACATTAATATAAATTATAAAATACAGTAATTATGATAATCTTCCCCTAAAATAATCAATCTTCTAAAATCCCTAATTCTCTTTGGCTTCCTCTTGGGTTGTGTCCTCTGTGTTTTCTGATTGGCTTTCTCCTATGGATCTTGTCTTGCTTTGCGTTTTTTGTAAGGATGAGAATGGTAATGGTTATGCATTAGGTCTTTTTTTAATTGTTTATAATATTATTTAATAAGTGATGTGTATTGATGTGCACTAATGACAAGCATCTAATGATCTTTTGCAAAGCCCTTTAACAAAGACTTTTTGGCTCTTGTGTCCTGTCTACATCAACCTAATATATATATATATATATATGGGAGCCGATTAGGTCCTCCATTGGAGGACGGTGACCGTCCTCCAAGATCCACGTGGATCACAAGTGGACGGTATAGATCAATATTAAAATAAAAAAATAAAAAAAAACGTTTTAAACCCACAAGTCAAAGTTTGACGGGTTTCATTGATTCACATTTCACGGTTCAAAAAACAAACGGTGGAGATGAGTTTTCAATTTTTTTTTTTTTCAAAGATGATCTAAGCAATGCACCCGAGCTCTACATAGCATCGAAACAATCTTTTGGGTGCCACGTGGAGCTCCACATGGAAGCTTGGAGGACGGTGACAGTCCTCTATAGGAGGACGGTCACCCCCCTTATTTAGTTTTTCTCTTTCTCTTTAATCTATCTTACCTATTTGTTTGGCGCAAAAATAATTGACCCCGTTTAAATAAATGCACACTATCTTTTAGGTGTCCTCTCTCTCTATATATCTTTTAGGTGTCTCCTCTCTTTCTCCTATCTTTTAGGCATCTCCTCTCTCTCCTATCTTTTAGTTCTCTCATCTTTTCTATTTTTTAGACTTCTCCGTGTCTCCTATCTTTTAATGTTTCCTCTCTCTCTCTTATCTTTTAGGCGTCATAACTAAATACACTACTTCAGTCTCTCCTATTTTTTAGGAGTAATAGTTCAACCACCCTCCTAAAATTTATCTTCTTAAATCATATCCTAATACCTCTCTCTCATACATGATTAGGCCATTGAAATATCATTTTCCTACTATT
Organism: Chloranthus sessilifolius; assembly: GCA_021018995.1. Classification (NCBI taxonomy): domain Eukaryota; kingdom Viridiplantae; phylum Streptophyta; class Magnoliopsida; order Chloranthales; family Chloranthaceae; genus Chloranthus; species Chloranthus sessilifolius. The sequence goes on from CM037592.1 coordinate 91,862,211, forward strand.
TTATCCAAACATGCCTTAAAAGTTAAAAATGAAGCTTAGCTCAGTTAATCTGGCTCTTAGCTATGGCAGATTGGCCCTAATGCTTATTGATAGGCACACGAATATATATAAACAAAAGTTTTCTTTTTTAAATTTTTTTTATCAACCGTAAATGAATATTATTTTTATTTTTCATAACATTAAATATTTCTTGTACATACTTTGGCCCCCTCCCATGAAAGTTTCTGGCTCCGTCCCTGTCAACTTGGCACCCAAAACACTTTTTGGATGCCACATGGACCTTGGGTGCATTGCTTAGATCATCTTTGAAAAAAAAAAAAAATTAACTCATCTCCACTGTGTATATTTTGAACCGTGAAATGCCGACCAATGAAAATCATTAAACTTTGACTTGTGGGTTAAAAAAAAAAAATTTGAATTTTTTTTTTAATATTGATCTAAACCGTCCACTTGTGCTCCACGTGGCACCCAAAAAGTGTTTTGGGTGTCACCTGGAGCTCCAAGTGGATCTTGGGGAACGATTACCGTCCTCCATATAGGGAGCCGGTTAGGTCCTCCATTGGAGGACGGTAACCGTCCTCCAAGATTCACTTGGAGCTCCACGTGGCACCTAAAACACTTTTTGGGTGCCACGTGGAGCACAAGTGGACGGTATAGATCAATATTAAAAAAGAAAAAATCGAAAAAAACTTTTTAAACCTACAAGTCAAAGTTTGACGGGTTTCATTGGTTCACATTTCACGGTTCAAAAAACAGAAGGTGGACATGAGTTTTCAAATTTTTTTTTTTTCAAAGATGATCTAAGCAATGCACCCGAGCTCCACGTGACATCGAAATAATATTTTGGGTGCCGCGTGGAAGCTTGGAGGACGGTCACCGTCCTCCCATGGAGGGCGGAGGCCTTTTCCATATATATATGTATAAAAATCTTATTTTTATATGAAAAAATATTGAGTGCTTTGAATCAAGTGATGAAAATTATTTTTTTACCAAAAACTTTTACACAAGGGATCATGAGATCATGGGCCTATTATCAAATTATCATATTTTATTCCAAGTGGCACATATGCGTCATGTGAGTTTAGGGCTACTCTTTTAAAATTTGTGTTGTGTAGAATTAAAAACGGGCTACCACTACAAAAAATAAGATTATTAGCGGCAGTTTTTTATCAGCAGTTTTTTGTAGCGACAAGACTAATAGTGGCAGTTTTTTATTAAAAAAAATTGCCGCTATTGGTCTTATTTTTTGTAGTGTACCAGATGATACCCTCTTGGTCTCAAGATCTTTTGAGTAAATAATTGGGGCAAAAAATGATCTCCAATATTTGAATCAGTGTAATAAATGGTTATTGGCCTAAGTACCTACCGAGATTACATAAGTGTTAATAAAATTATTGTAGTTTTTATTGAGTAACGACATTAGCTTTACCGTCGATTTTATTATTATATTTCTGTAATTACAGTGTAGGTACTTATATTTTTAAGTATAATTGGGCTATTGTTTTTTTTAATATGGGTGTTGTAAATATAAAATTATGGCGCATCATGAATTGTATATAAAAATAAACTATTAGCCACTTATTTGAACAACTTATTTGACAGCTAACAATAAAAAAATATTTAATTATTGTAATTTTGCCCTTAAACTTTTTTGGCGTTGGGATCGCCCGATCCGATCCGCGGGTCCCGATCCGGATCGATTTTAGGCTAACTGATCTGGTGACCGATACCGATATTTGAAACCTTGGTTATTACCTAACATCACATGTGCTTTGCTTTGACAAAATTCCTAAATCGACCACTGGTTTGGCCCATGGTGATTTGACCATGAGCAGTGAGCCTAGCCCATTTGCAGGGTCTAAATCAATAACTAGCTCCCTATAACTATTTTCCGTATCCGGATATCCCGATATGCCATTTGATTCAAACTCGTATCGGTTATGATGGCCTTACGGAGATTTTATTCCATGCAGATATAGAATGATAGAAACATATATATTCGTACCTCGGGAGGAGATCGTTGGTAGAGATTAACTGACAAAAACTCGGGGCCAAATAACATTGAAGTCGCCGGTTTTTTAGGGCCTCGATTAAAGCAAAATTGAGTATCCATCCAAAATGAATGTGATGGGATCGCCTCCGTAAACTATTAAGAAGAAATGTTTGAAAAGAAAATTGTCAAGAAGAGTTTGGAATTATAATAATCTAACATTTCCTTGAAAAAAGGTATAGGGATCAAGACCGTCGAAATTGATGGATCAATCAAATAGATATTTGTTCAACGGTCCACAGAAAGCTGCTTGATCCGGCAGCCTTGATCATTGGTGGACAGAGATGAGGGCATTATCTTTATAAGAAGTTAGAAAATATACCTTATCAAGGACATGGGACAGTGGGGATACGGTGTCCGGCATGAAGGCAGTAACAAAAACAGCGGCCGAGATTTTCTCTGGAAATTTATCCATAGCCAGAGCCAAACTTAGGCCACCAAGGCTGTGTCCTACGAGTACCACTTTTTCATGCGGCGGGAGAGAGGTCATGATCTTCATCAACGGCCCAGAGTAGTCGTAAAATGTCACGGCATCACTAAGTTGAATCGGATGGATACCAGAAGCTGTAAGGTCCAGTGCCGTCACTTTGTGCCCTGCGATGGTAAGCAACGTTGATACTTTGTACCAGCACCATGCTCCATGGCATGCACCATGTACTAGAACAAAATGTTTCCTGGGCAGGGCCTCTTCCATCGTCTTCAATAAATTTTCTCACACTGTCGTCTCTCTTTTATAGAATTGGTGTATTGCATATTTTTATATGATAATGCTTAGCACCATTGAAGATGGTAGTACTCCTTATCTATGTTAGTCTTTTCAGAAGGCCAAGTTGTCTACTTAAAAGAGAGATAATGGTTAATTAGAAAGATATTTTTCAAAAAGGCCAATGTTCTTTTGTTTATCCTTTTCTTTATGGTATTAAAATGTACGATAAACAATATAATCGATTGTGGTCATTTATCTTTTTCTTTCTTTAATCTTATTTTTATTTTCTTTTATTTATCCCTTTCTTTATGGTATCAAAGCCCTAATAGTTCACGCCTTATTCGATCCATTTTTATTTTTATTTTAAATAATTTTTAGGGTTTATCCTTCTTACGAACACTCGTCAAGAGACTTGTCATATGATTCGTCTTCAATTGTTGTTGGGAGAGACCATGACAGACCAGATCTAGTGTGTCACCGGCTCCGACAGACTCCAAGATGAGCAGGATGCGACAGTGATGGACTTCATAGACAGGCGGTGACCACCAACAAGCAAGATCGAGTTTCGACGCGAATCTTTAAGATTATGATTATCGTCAAAGTTGGATGTTCTCAGCTTTCACATTCCAATTTGAAGGGGAATATTAGATAATAACGCTCAACACTGTATCATTCTCACTTCTAGATGACTATACACTTACCCATGTTCATTCCCACTTATAAATAATCGCTGACGATTATATTTATAATCTTATTTATATACTTTCTTATCAGAGAATTACAATGTACGGTAAATAATGTAATCGTTTATAGAAATTTCTCTATTCTATCTTTATATATATCTTCTTCTAATGTTCTTTTGTTTATCCCTTTCTTTAAGTTTGACCACATTTTGGATCGTGGATGTCCACTCTTTTTCAATCGTTTGTATTTATTGAATGTGGGAGCTATAACATAGAGTGATGTGCCGATAACATCAACCAAAATATTATCAGACTAATTTGATTTCATTACTTAACTCAATTTTTTAACCAGGTTGTGCACATGAACTTGATCCCTCGGATCAAATTTGAGCATGAATCAATTGAATATTAGGTTGACAAATTTTTTGCATGCAAAATATACAAAGACAAAGAGAATTATGAGAATTTAACTAAGTTATGTTTGGTAAAGGCATGCATTGAAAAAATTGGGGTCAAATGTGTAAACCTGAGGAGCATGGTGAGATGAGTTTTATCAAGATATATGTGTTTAGTGCACCATATTATCATTTTAGCTTTCAAATGTATCCTTTGCTCCTTCACCTAGCAAGTCATGTGCTCATGATAAGAAGGACCATCCACAACCACAATAGTAAAAAATTATAAATAAATAAATAAATAAAATAAAATATTCGCGAAAGGTGCATAGGGTGTTCGAAAATGTAGAACAAATTAAATAATCTTTTTCAAGCTTATGATCAGTAGTCATTTTCATGACAGGGAGGGATTACTTGCACATGCAAAGTTGCCCTTACACACAAGTTGAAAAAAATGCTTTGTGTTATCTATTATGGTGACCTGTGCCATGTGTAAACACCATCTATGCCATACGATTTGAAGGCCATAATTTAATGATCTTTGGTGCAAAAGATTGGCCCACAATACTATCTCTGTGATATAATTCAATGTAGTCAAATGTCATCATCTGATTCACTGCTAGACTCTGTTGAATAATATTATAAAGATGTGTTTCATACCAATCTTTTGTACATAAAATCTTTAGATTGTGGCCTTCAACTCACAAAACTTAAATGGTATTTCCCCATGGCTAAGGTTCCCAAATACAAAGTCTTCACTTGTGTGCAAGGGCAAAATTTGTGTGCTAATTAATGACAACTTATATGTTAAAGGTAAATCTGTGTCATCTATTTTTAAATCATATGAAATTTTATTAGGATATGTGCTATGTGAAATAAAACATTAATCATACGGTGATGCACGCCAATGTTTCATGGGTGAAAGATTAGGATGAAAAACAATATTCATCATTTGATTTAACCCAATCAATGGGTTTCAACATGAGTGAACTTAAAGAGTCGATTGGGGAATTTAAAAGTACTCTTTCAAAGTGGTCATTGGAGTTTTTTCAATTGATCAACTCATGGGTACAGATATTCTTTCATCATTTAAATCAAATTTAATTATTTAAGTACTATATTAGTCAAATAATTCAAATGATGGTTGATGGTGATAAATTGTATCTATAAAGGATTGAAAATAGTGTCAGATGTTAAAATTTTCAATATATAAGGCTATTATAATCATCATCCCCTTAGGGTCAAGGTTTTGCATCTCATTTCTCAATTCGCTTTTATTTAAGGATATTTGAGGGCTGTTATATGGAGCATTTATTGATCAGACGGTCACTGTTTTATTTCACATGATGGATTTTGAAATTATCGATGTACCATTAGACGGTCAGTATTTTATTTCACATGCATGCTTAAAATTGATTTTAAGGTCACTTTTATGGGTTGTACCACATGAAATAAAAAATCGGCCGTCTAATGGTACACCTATGATCTAAAGATCAATCGCATGAAAATTGGGATGATAAACAATCTCCATCGTCTGATTCAATGCAATCGATGTGTTTCAGCGTGGGTGAACTCAAAATTTTGTGGGTGGATTTAAATGTACGTAATAAATGGTATTGAAGTTTGTACTTTGAACTGTGGCAGATGATCTGGATCTGAGGATACAGATCATATATTGAAGTGCAACATGCCTAAAAATGGTATTTTAATGAGATCTAAACCATTGACTATAATATCACTCGTTGCTTTTAGTTTTAATGGTTGATATTAAAGTTCATCAATCAGATTGTTGACGTCCACTTATCTGCATATTTCATTGGGCTGAGATTGCCATTCCAATTAGGGAGATTTAAGCCATCTGATTTGTGGAGTTACTATCAACCATTGTTTTCAATTTAATGGCTGATATTAAAGACCATTAATCAATGGTTTAAGATGGGCCCTAAAGGTATAAATTTTTAATTTGTTTTAAGATGGATTGTGCTTTTAAAAATTGAAACCCATAATTTTTAAGGGACCGACTCTCCTGACCGTCATTGGTGTTTAAATGATCCTACACTATCAATGGTTTAAGATGTGGGTGATCTGAACCATCAAAGTGACAAATCATATATTGAAGTGCAACATATCTAAAAATAATATTTTAAGGAGATCTAAACCATCCGATCCATTGACTATAATATCACCCATTGCTTTTAGTTTTAATGGCTGATATTAAAGTTTGTCAATCGGATTGTTGACGTCCACAATCCACTTACCCAGATATTTCATTGCGTTGAGAATGTCATTCCAATTATAGATTGCTGCTTGGACAATTTAGATTGATGGTTAACAAATCAAACTTCAATGATGTGAGATAACAAAGACATTGTAGAAAGATTTAAGCCATCATAAATGGCCAAAAAAGACCTTGTTTGCAATTTTAAGTCATCTAATTTGTGGACTATAATGTGAAGGAGTTTAAAAAAATCAAAAAAGTAAAGTTCGGTAAAGTTTGAAGCATATTTTCAAAAATTACCGAAAATTTGACTAAAATTTGACTAATTTACGGTTCGGGTGGTGAACAAAACCGAAACCGAAACCGAGATTTTGATCTATGGGTGCAAAAAAATGATTAAACCATTACGGTGGTTAGTATATAAGAAAAAGAAGGAAGAAAGAAAGAAAACCCATCATATTTCTTTAGTTATTCTTTTAATTGTCACATTTAATTTATTTTTTCTTAATATTTTCTCTCTTTCTCTCTTTTCATTTTATATAGAGCAAGGAGGCAATAGAAAATGTGAATCTAAGTTCTTTGCAGGTAATCGTTTTATTTTTCTATCTTAGATTAGGACTCTTGTTATAGGGGAAAAATCAAATAACAAAAGCAGACTCTTGCATTCTTACTAATGTAGGTGCTTAAGAGTTAGGGGCATTTTAGGCATGAAAAATTTACAAAACGGGACTGACTCTCCTGCAAATCACATACGCACTAGAATTATATTTAAATGATCTTAGATCATAGGAGTTTACGATATAGGTGATCTAAACCGTCAAAATTATTTTTTAGGAACATTTAAACCATCTGAACTGTAGACTATAATATCAACCATTGGTTTTCATTTTAAGGGTTGATATTAAAGTTCTTCAATCAGATGATTCACATTTACGGCGCAGCCTTCAATCTATGATCGATTAAATGGTGTTTAAATAATCTCACACTATTAAAATATCACTTTTTATTTCACACCATTAAAGTGTGATTTATCATTATGCCATGTGGCATACACCTATGAATTGTCAAATGGTGCTTAAATGATCTTAGGCCATTAAAAACTCACTTTTATTTTACATCATTAAAGTGTAATTTTTCATTATGATTGTGTTAGATCAGATGATGGAGATCTTGTTTCACCCTAATCTTCCACACAATTGATCTTGAAATGCGAGGCGGTTAGTTTTTTATTTCAAATGTCATATATCCCACAAAAATGGCCCTAAAATCATGTTTGAGCATGATGTGTACCATAGGATTGAAGGGGAATTTTTTGGAGATCTATGACATGTGGAATAAAAAATTGACCATGATAGGTGCAACATGATCTCAAAATCCATCGTATGGAAGATCAGGGTGAAACACAGTCTCCATCATCTGTTTCGAAGCAATCAATGAGTTTAAAGGGGTTGCACATATGGGCACTTTCAGAGATTGCGTGAGCGGTAATAGAGGTACCCATATATATAAAGGTACCCAATATTTCATACAGTAGATCTTAAGATCATAGCCCAACTAGCAGACGGTCAGATCTTGATTCCACATGGCATACATCCCCAAAGTGACCCTGATCATTGGTGTATCATGAGAAGGGTTCTCGAGTCACTTATGAGATTTATCGTAATGACCTTAAAGTTCTGAGACAGATTTGACTACTTTGGTATATGTGCCTGACACGAAAATCGAGATAAACTTAAAATTTTATAATAATAATATTATTATTAATCTATAAGCTCATGAAGTCATAGGTTACATGTTATGTGAGTCTAAGATCTGAAGAGATACTTGGTGGAATGCTATACACTGAATATGTATATGTACTCAACACCGGAGCGAATGAATTTGAAATAGAAATATCAAGGATATTTTCATGAGTTAGAATCCTTTTCTCTACTCCTCCTTGCTTTCTTGTTGATCTGTAGTTAAGAGATTGGGTTCTGAAGTTTTTCTTTTGTAAAACCAAGGTTAGAGGAAACCTAGATTTGTGATAGCCTGGCTTAGAGTGTGAAGAAGTCGAGTTGAATAAGTCGTATCTCGTCTAGAAGTGTGTGCCACCTCTGTGTGTTAAAGTGGAACCACGCGTCTGTTTGTACGAATCGTACACCGTGAATCAAAGAAGCAACTCTAAAAGAGGTGAGTTACTACGTATTTGTAGTGGCTTAGATATCATCAATGCATAGATATTTGTGCTAGTATGATTCGTTGAGAATCATAGTGAATCATGGAGGAAAATAGGTTAAAATCAGCGAACAACATTTATGACAGAAATTGTCATTTTCGATCGATCAAATAAATCAAATTATAATCCGATCAATCAAATTTGAGATTTGATCGATCGAATTATATAAATTCCTTATATAATAAGAGGGCTATTTTATGAAAGTTCATGCCCGATAAATTTGATCGATCAAATTTGGAACTGATCGATCACTTTATTCGATCAAATTTTAAAGTGATCGATCAAGTTGTAAATTGATCGATCAATCAAGAAATTGATCAATTGAACTGTGAGATTGATCGATCATTTTGGGAAAATGATCGATCGAATTGTATGAATGCCTTATAGAACAGAAGGTCTGAAATTTTGAAATTTTGACTTTGAAATCCGATCGATCAAATTTGAGAATTGATCGATCAAATTTAGAATCCGATCGATCAAATGAGCAAGTTGATCGATCAAAATCCTCTGTTCTGTCAATATAAATTTTTGGGTTCCGATCGATCAAAAATGAGAATTGATCGATCAAATTGAGGATCTGATCGATCAAATAGGGAAGTTGATTGATCAAATTCCTATGTTCTGTATGTGATCAGATATGGGATCCGATCGATCAAATTGAGTGACTGATCAATCGAATAGTGAATCCAATCGATCAAATAGGAAAGTTGATCGATCGAATTCTCCTGTTTTGGCCTATTTTAATTTTCTGGGGAAAGCATTGCTGGACTTTGTACCAGTTATTGTTCTGACACTTAGTACACTATACTTATGGTCTAGGTTAAAACTGAGACACTTTAAAAAGTTTTGGATTTGCTTAGAAAGATCTGATTTGAGGTAGGAAAAATTCAACTTAACTTGTATCTGATTATGACTGCATGGTCTCATAACATCTGTATTCTGACTTCTGTTTTTAAAGCATGCCTTGCATATAATAAAAGCTTTGTCATCTTTGATTCTTGTTTTTTGATCTCTGTTATCTGATTTTCGATGTTCTGTATATGTATTGATTTAAAATTCATGTGACGAATCCCCTTGATGTGGCAGGATATCCACGACTGACACGGCGGGATATCCGTGTATCTGATTTGTAAACCCTCTGCCACAAGTTGCTCTCCTTTGAAGAGGCTTGATGCAAATATCTGAAATTGTTCATTGAACGACGATGGTCGGAGTTACCCATCGACAAACATCTGGCTACCACGTGCTATATTCACAGGAGTTATTTAAGTATAGAATTTAAGTCACTAAATATTGTATGCATAGCATCTAGAAACTCTGAAATTAAAGTCTGTTTTCTGATATTTTGTATCTGTTCTGTTCTTTAAAGTTCTGCATTCGTCATCTGATCATCTCTGTCTGTATTCTCTTATTTGACCATCTGTTCTGAGCTATGTTCTGCAAATCATGTTTTATATTTTAGATGCAATTTAATTAAGTTTCTTCTATTGAACTTAGATGGTTAGCTCACCCCTGATTTTATATCATAGGCTATGAGGCTAGGGCTCCTAGTACTGAAAGTGATCCCGACTATCAACTTGAGGCAGAGGCCGAGGAGGACACAAACATCCCTGCTGATAAGTTCTATCTGTAGTCTGGGTATTTAGTCTTGTTTTATATTTTGTGTATATGATACATCCGGATTATTTGGGCCTGGTGGCCCACTATATTCTATATTATTTACTGTAAATGTTTTACTTATGATTTTATACATTCTATAGGAACCACTATTGGGAACTATTATTTTGGATGATGGATGTCTATTGATGAGTACTGAAAAATGAGGATATTTCGCCCCTAAATACCTATATTTAGCTGTCCGATGAAGGCTATCTGATAAGATTGATTAGATTTGAAGTGTTTCAGGTAAATACAAGCCAAGTATAGAAAACAGTACAAGAATTCTGAATATAATGCCAAAACACTGCAACTTCGGGTAATCAAGAACTTGGTGCGACTTGTGGCTACATTTGGACCTTCAAGACGGTCGAATTACAAAATTGTCAAAACATTAAAGTTGTAGATCTTTTCGTCAGCTTTCCAACGACGCAAAGATCGTCTCCATCCGAGTTCGGGATAGAAAGTTATGGCCGAAATACCGAAGCAGTGTCTGAACCACAAGAAAGTGCTGAATTTCACGGATTTCTGGGGTCGATGCATCGACCCTACAGGTCGATTAATCGAGCCAGAGTTTCAGTCTGACACGAATCTGACACTAAAAGTCTATTTTTTGGGACTCTTGGTCGGCTCGATGCATCGACACCTATTGGTCGATTAATCGACCCGGAAAAGTAGGCTTGGGAGACTTCCGCGCGACGGGGTTTATTTAAAGCGACTCAAACACTTCGGGAGAGAGATCTTTTTCAGCATTAGAATAACGTAGGAGATTAGAATTAGAGTTTTTTTTAGAGAGTTTTAGTTTTTAGTGTTCTTAGTTTTTAGCCATTATTTTTCATAGTTAGACCTAGAAATAGGGAAGTTTTATTATTTCTTTTTAAGAGCTTTGTTCCCTTTAATTTTTCAGTACTCATTCCTTCAGTTCATAAATTTTGTTCAAAGTTTATTTCCCACATTTATTTCGTTTCTGAAGATTATCATCCGTGTGGATCAACGTAATTTATTTTAAAGTTTGAGGTAATTTTAATTAATGTTATTTTCCCGTCTTTATTTATTTATGTCATTTACTTACAATATGTGTGGCTAAATTTATAGGGATGGGGATCTAATGATTCCCATCCGAGGGATGTACTTTTAATAATATAAATTTAGGATTAAAATATGAGATTTTATTTTTATGGTTATTGTGCTATCATGAATGGATGAAATCCCCGCCACTAACCGGGATCGCGTGTCTTGTGAGTCATGCCGGGATCTCGGATCTGTGTGATAATTTTACCCAATTATTGTTATGGTCTTTTTGCTTTTATCGTGTGGATCTAATTACGATTATGTTCTGGGATCGAGTGTGCCAAGCCATGCCCTGGATCTTGGTTCTGTAATGGTAAATTTATCTTAAATAATCCCTAATCTGAATAAAGTGTGCCGAGCCATGCCCTTGATTTCAGATTTGTAAGTGGTATTCTTGTTGGAATTTTTACCCACCTTGGGGATGATTTTTATTTGAACCTGAGATCATGTGTGCCTAGCCGTGCCCTTGATCCCAGATCTATATATGAAAATCATCTAAGTCCTGATTGCAGGGATGCAACGTAGAACCTATTAGGGTGCTGACCATTGATCTTCCATAAAAGATGTTTGTGTTACCAATGAAATATCTCATAATTTAATCCTTAGATTTATATTATACGAAGAACGGACCAAAGATGGGAGGATTTAGCATCTTCATCTTTATCATCATCTTCACTTTTATTTTTGAATTATCAATTAAATTTTAGCTTGTAGTAATTAATTACCATCTCACCAACCACTTAAATCATAAAACTGGTAGAATACTGTTAGATCTTAGTAGATTTCTAGAATTGCTTGTCTCTTTTAGATGTTTCAAAATTAATCCTCGTGGGAACGATCTCGTACTCCGCACCCATTATATACAAACCGATTCGTGCACTTGCGAGTAAAACATTACATTAAAAATATCACATCATCTATCACCAGTGCTTCTTCTTGATTCTTTTTTGAGGATGTATATTCTTTTGTTATACATATATATACTGTTTTGTTCCTTTCTTTTTATTTAGAGCCTTATATGATTACTCGATTTACCTCTTTAGTGTCTGCTCTGATTTCTGCTAGATGAGCAGATACTCTTTGGTTTGTTCTTGGGATCATCAAGGGTTATGATCATGATAGCACGGGTTTTCGAGTGCGAAAATCTGGGTTGTCACATTTATTCAACGTGGAATCAAAATCTGACCGTCCAATATGTTTTGCATGAGCTCAAAATCCATTGTGTGGCGATTGGGGCAAAACATTATCTCCATCGTTGGATTCAATCCAGTCAACAACTCTTAGGGTGTAAATCCTAAGTTTCCCTTAATATTCAGTTGCAAATAATGATACCCTTCTAAAAGAATCAAACTTGAAAAGAATGGTCTCACTAGTATAGAAAAGAATGGTATAATCTCTCGAAAATTAGCATCACTAGTGTAAATATGTGTTTTAATAATGTTAAGGAGTTAAAAAAAAACCAATAAAATAAAGTTCAACAAAGTTCGGTAAAGTTTGGAGCATATTTTTAAAAAATCCGAAATTTTGATTGAAATTTACTGAAATTTTGAATAATTTATGGTTCGGGTCATGAACGAAACCGAAATCGAGATTTTGATCCATGCATAGGACAGATTTGTTGAGGACAAGTGCTAGTAGCTGACGTGGTGTCACGTGATTAGCTGCACCGACCTGCATTAATTGAGCCCCACCACACTTGCAGCCAATTGCGTCGCACGACATCAGCCGCCTACACTTTGTCTGTATAAAGTCTGTCCTCCATATGACAGTGTCCTTAACTTGAAACGATATCTAGCAGAAGGGGAAGTTCAAAGCTTTATGAGACTGATGGAGGTTTTGAATGGAAAATTGCAAATGGCATGAAGGTTTTGTGCAGGCAAAGTGTAGGCGGTGATGAGTAGTGAAATATGATGATATTTCACCCCTAAATACCTATATTTAGCCGTCCGATGAAGGCTATCTGATGAGATTTGCTAGATTTGAAGTGTTTCAGGTAAATACAGTCCAAGTTTCTAAAACAGCCTAAGAATCCCGAAAATAATGTCAAAACACTGCTATTTTGGGTCATTGAGAACTTAGTGCGACTTGCAGCTCAATTTGGACCTTCAAGACGTCAGATTCAGGAAATGGCTAAAACATAAAAGTTGTAGAGCTCGTCGTCAGCTTTCCAACGCCTCAAGAATCACCTCAATCCGAGTTCGGTACAGAAAATTATGAGCAAAATACCGAGGCAGTATCTGATGCAAAGCTAGGCGGGAATTCACGAAAATTACTCTTAGATGTCAATCGAGAGAGGTATTAGGGTTAGGCTATTATAAAAAGGGAAGCCACGAGTTTCTTAAGGGGGATTTTGGCAATTAGAATATTATTCATTCTTTATTTTTAGTTTTTAGGGCTCTTCACTTTGGGGGAATATTTTCTTCATCTTTTCAAGTCTTCTTCTCTCCTTCTTCTAGGGTTTATTCAAGGTAGATTGTACCTAGGATTTGCATTATTTTTCTACGAGAATTCATAGATTGTATTTAGGAAAACAATTGCAAATATCTTTTGGAAGAAATAAAGAGGAATGACTTTGAAAGAAAAGGAGATCAAACACCAAAGATGAGCCTAAATCAAGAGATCGGGAAGATGCGATCCCCGGATAAGTACCCATGTTTATGATTAATACCGCCTATTATTGTTATCATGGAATCGTTTGCTCAAAGTTTGTGTGATTGAAAATATTTTGAATGCTTTGTTATGACCGTTGATTGCGCGTATCAGCGGCGTAATCGCTAGATCTGGACTGCAGTCGATCTAGTCGTAGAGCGATTATGTCGATTGTCGTGATCTAAATATCATGAGATACGCTTATGCTTTTTACATGACTCATACCGCAATGTTAGAGTCATTGTTTTTAGATAGTATGCTTGATTGATGATCATATTTTATTTCAAGTCATTTTTCTAGATGAATGATGGTGTGAATGATGATTTAATGAAACTGTGGGTTTTAATGATAGAAAAGGGGTACGAATCTGGGGTAGCATATTCCTTGATCTCATTTTAATATTGTTCGTAGATTTATCAGTAATTAATTGTTTAGATTAATTTATTTTTCTGCATTTAGGAAAAGTGTGTTAAGTTTTTGGTAAAATTGAATCTGCCCTTTGGTACTTCCTTAGGGACGTTTTTAAAATCTCTAAAAGAATTAATTAAAAATTCACGTTTCCCTGTGGGTTCGACACCCCTGTTCTTGCCATACTGCAATAGATCTTGTGCACTTGCAAGGGTTACATTCTAAATCGATCAAGTTTTTGGCACCGCTGCCGGGGAAATCGATGAAATTTTGATTAATTCGGATAGGGATTTTTCTGTTTTGAGTGTTTAAAAAAAAAATATATATATATATATATATATAATAATTATTATTATTATTTCCCTTATTTTTCTCTCTTTGATAAGATTTTGTGGAGTCTTTTTAGGAAGTTTAGATTTTTAGGATACCTTCCTTAGGAAATTTAGGAAGTAGAGATTTTTAGGACTTCTTATTTTAGATTTGGTAGGACTCTTTTTCCTTATTTTCCTCTTTTAGATATTTTTAGGATTTTCTAAATTTAGTCATTAACTTTTGTGGGACTTTTGTTTTAGGATTTTTAGGAATCTTTCATTCTTCTCCTTATTTTTCTCTTTTAGGAAAGATTTTATAGGATTTTCAATTTTAATTTTTAATTTTCGAATTTAATTTTAAAAAAAAAAAAAAAATTAAAAAAATTAAAAAAAAAATTTTAATTCGAATTTAAAAAAAAAAAAAAAAAAAATTAATTAATTAATTAATTTAAATTCGAATTTTAATTTTAATTTGAATTAAAAAAAAAAAAAAATTAATTAATTAATTAATTAATTTAAATTCGAATTTTAATTTTAATTTGAATTTTAAAAAAAAAAAATTAATTAATTAATTAATTAATTAATTAATTTAAATTTTAATTTTAATTTTAATTTGAATATAAAAAAAAAAAAAGAAAAAAAAAAAGAAGAAATCTTTCCTGCTGATATTGTCTACTGTTTATCATCTTTGTTTAAATCGTTTGAAGCAGAATTTTGTGGGTTTGTTGTGGATTCTTCAACCCTGTTTGTGAGTGTTGGTGTATGAGCTTTACTCGTTCTCATCACTCACATCTGCTACCGTTTAATCTTGAGATCGAAAGAGCTTGTAGAGAGAATCGAAGAGTCCAGAGGAATCAATATCAACAAACTGAGACCATGGCAGACCAAAGGCAAGAGAGAGATGAGAATAACAACAATGAGAATGTCAATAATGGAAATAATAGGAACAATAATTTTGATGAGGGCCCTAGAACACTGGAGTATTATAACGATCCTGGTTTTTACGAGGATCAGGAATGTATTATGCATGCTCCCATTCCAGGGAACCACTATGAATTCAAATCAGCAATGATTCAAATGCTACCAATTTTCCATGGGTTAGCAAATGAAAATTACGCTCACTTAAATGAATTCAATGGGGTATGCAAAATGTTCAGAGTCCACAATGTCACCGATGAGATAAGCGAGCTCTGACTCTTCCGTTCTCTTTAAGAGATAAGGCAAAAACATGGTTCTATTCCTTAGAACCACAATCTATTCGAGTTGGCGTACATCGTCGCCTTAAAAATATTTTCCCATGACTAAGGCCATTGAATTGCGAAGATCCATTCTTTTCCCAACAACCTCTGTAAACATTCCATGAATGTTGGGAACGTTTTAAGGAATTGATCAGAAGTTGCCCAAATCATCAAGTTCCAAGGTGGCAACAAGTCCAAAGTTTTTACAATGGACTGATTCCTGAAGAGAGACGCATGGTTGATGCATCTTGTGGTGGATCTTGTGCCACGACAGGAGTCGATTTAATCAGGGCATTGTTTGAAAAGTTATATCAAACTTCGATACAAAGTGAGACATCACGAACCAACTTGAACCTCGCACCTAAATCTCATGTGTTGACAAAAGACGGATTGTACGATGTCAACAATAATGCCTCAGATCTCTCAACAAAGGTTGACATGCTGTCCAAACAGATGAACATGTTGTTAGCTGCTACCAAGCAAGCTAAAGCTCTTGTCACCCCCACAGTGTGTTCAATTTATGACCACCCAGGTCATATGGCTAATGAGTGCGCTACTACCTTGTCATTCTTCCCTGATGAACCTAATCCTCAAGAGCAGGTAAATGTGACTCAATCTTATCAGCGGCAGGGTAGAAACATGTACTCCAATACCTACAATCCGGAATGGAAAAATCACCCCAACTTAGGATGGGGTGAATCGAACCAAACTGGCCAGGTAAACCAGCAACATAGAGCCAACACAATGGGTGGACAACAACCTTTTCAACCAAATTTTCAACAAAATTTTCGTCCACAAATTTTCCACAGAATTCTAATTTCCAATGTAATTCCACTTTCAAGAATGCGTTCAGTATTATCATCCAAATTCGACCACCGAAAAATCGAATTTCAATCGAATCTTAATCAATCTCGTGCCAAGATTGAAAGATTACGATCCGGAAGAAAAGCTTATGCGAAGCATGCAAGCTTTTCTGCAGATGATAATGGACCAAGTCAGTCAATTGGCCAATCAATGAGTCGAAAGAGGAAGGTAGGCTCCCACCAACCCATCAATAATCCTCGAGGCCAAGCACCATCCAAGCAGACCATCGAATAGTCAACAGCTTGAAAGTCACACGGTCTTTGAGAAGTGGACGAGAGGTTGATAATCAAGTGAAAATGCCTGTAGAAGCTGATGAAGAAAGAGAAGCAGTAGAGGAAAAAGAATCAGAGAAAAGAAAGGAGAAAGGAAAAGGAAAAGAGAAAGGAAAAGGAAAAGAGAAAGAAAGAGACAAAGAGCCAGAGATAAGAAAAGTGCAAGAGCAAGGAAGAGAGAAAGGAAAAGAAAAAGTAATAGAGGAAGAGTTTCCTTCAACCGTCCAACAAGGACGTGAAAAGAATCGAAATGGAATCGCACCTTATGTCCCAAAGGCACCATTCCCTCAATGCCTAACTCCTCCATCTAGAATGGGAAAGGGACCACAAAATGGAAGAAATTTAAACATTCAAGCAAGTAAAGATAAATCTTCCATTACTTGAAACAATCAAACAAGTTCTGAGCGCCAAGTTTTTCAAAGATTTGTGCACTTTCGGAAGAGAAAGGCACGTACTCACGCTTTCAAAGAAAGTGTTCCTAACAAATCAAGTCGATTCGATATTGCATTGGAAACCCCATGTAAACCGAAAGACCCCGGAGTCCCAACTGCTCCATGTGTCATTGGTGGGCAACCAATTGGAAAGGTGTTATTGGATTTGGGAGCAAGTGTTAATCGATCCCATACTCAATGTCTGAAACTTCGGATTGGGTGAATTGAAACCCACGACGGTCACACTCAACCGGCGATAGATCGAGAAAAAAGACCGAGGGTGTTATCGAGGATGTTTTGGTTGGAATAGACAAGTTTGTCTTTCCAGGTGGACTTCGTTGTCTTAGACATGGAACCACTTGCAAATCAATCAATCAAGTCCCAATTATTCTTGGACGTCCGTTTCTCGCCACTGCCAACGCGTGCGTTAATTGTCGCACGGGAGTCATGGACGGCTCATTTGGAAACATGTAAGGCAGGCTTAACATATTCCATGCGATGATCCATGTCCCTAATGGGGATGAGGTTGAATGTTTTCACATCGATCGATGGACGAAGTGGTGGATGAAGCATTACCATCAATGCTCACCAAAGAGGAATTTGAACCGCTGTTAGCCATCTATGAGGACAAAGGGCTTGAAAGGAAGCCAAGAGAAAAGTCAAATTCATCATGTCAAGATGATAACTTATGTGAAGTTGTGACTAAGGTAGAACCACTACCTCATCGAGGTAAAGGATGTGCGACTCCATCAATTGAGCGCACCACCAACGTGGAATTGAAACAATTGCCCGAGTCCCTCAAATATGCTTTTACGGGACCTCGAGAAACACTTCGGTGATAATTTCATCCACATTATCTAAGAACAAGAGAATGATTTGTTGAAGGTGCCGAAGAGCACAAGGAGGCCATCGGATGGACCTTAGATCTCAAGGGGATTGACCCATCAGTATGTATGCATAAAATACATCTGGAGGATGAGAGTAAACCATCGTGGGAACCACAGAGGCGACTTAATCCGGACATGCAAGAAGTCATTTTAAAGGAAATCATTAAACTCCTCGATGCTGGTATCATCTATCCGATCTCTGATAGTGGATGGGTTAGTCCTAAATCGTCGAAAAAATCTGGAATTACGGAAAGAAACTACGAGGAGAATTGGTGCCCACTCGTGAAACTACCGGATGGCGTGTGTGCATTGATTATCGAAAATTGAACATACCCACCGTAAAAGATCATTTTCCTTCCGCTCATTGATCAAATTCTTAAGAAGTTAGCTGGGCAAGAGTTTTATTGCTTTCTTGATGGTTATTCGAGATATAATCAAGTGCCCATTTTTCCAGCTGATCAAGAGAAGACAACATTCACGTGTCCATATGGTACGTTTGCATATCGAAGGATGCCATTCGGCTTATGTAATGCTCCGGCCACGTTTCAACGATGTATGTTGGCCATATTCTGACATGATCGACAAATTCATCAAGTCTTCATGGACGACTTCTCGCTTTTTGAAAAACATTTGATTCTTGTTTGAATCATCTTTCACAGTGTGTTGCAACGCGTTGTGTAGATTCCAAACTTGTTCTCAGCTGGGAAAAGAGCCATTTTATGGTTCAACAAGGAATTGTGTTGGGGCATATTGTTTCAACGAAAGGAATTGAAGTTGATAAGGCGAAGGTCGACTTAATTGCAAATTTACCACCTCCTAAAAGTGTTCGACAAATTCGATCATTTTTGGGGCATGCTGGATTTTATAGAAGATTCATTAAGGATTTTAGCAAGGTGGCTAAACCATTGTGCACTTTGCTTGGCAAAGATGTTCCTTTTGATTTTGATGAGGATTGCATAAAGGCATTCCTAAAATTGCGTGAACTCTTATCAAATGCACCAATAATTCAACCACGGATTATTCTTTACCATTCGAACTCATGTGTGATGCATCCGATTATGCGATCGAGTCGTCTTAGGGCAAAGGGTGAATAAATTACCTCACGTAATTTATTATGCTAGCAAGACATTAATTGATGCCCAATCAATTACACCACCACCGAGAAGGAATTATTAGTGGTGTATGCTCGGACAAATTCCGCTTCCTATTTGCTTGATCGAAAATAGTGGTCTTTTCTGCATCACTCGCTTTGAAATATCTTTTAGCAAAGAAGGATGCGAAACCAAGGTCGATCCGTTGGATCCTCGCTTCTCGTGAATTCAACTTTGAGATTAAAGATAAAAGGGGTTGAGAACGTTGTTGATCATCCGCTCTAGAATTTCATGAAGAATCATCTATACCGAGACCATCCGTGACACATTTCCGGATGAACATTTGATGGCAATTGATGTAGCGGTGCAAAAGTTCCGTGGTTTGCTAACATCGTGAATTATCCGTCATCGCGTAATTCCCACCGAGTGGGGTAAGAATGATAAGAATCTCTTTTCTCCCAAATAAAATACTATTTCGGGATGAACCATATTTGTTTAAATTCGCCGGATCGATCATTAGGAGATGCGCTTAAGACGAGCAAGCAACTAAGCGCCCTAAATTTTTGCCATGCTTTGGGGCCTCGTGGAGGCCATTTCGAGACGAAGACCGCATTTAAAATCCTTCAAAGCGGATTCATCGGCCCTCAATCTTCGTGACGCTCAATACTACAATCAACAAATTTTGGCAATATTTCACGAAAATATGATGCCCCTTAATCCAATTACGATTGTTGAAATTTTCGATGTTTGGGGATTGACTTTATGGGTCCTTTTCCACCATCCTTTGGGTATTCATATATTCGGTGGTCATGTGACTATGTCTCCAAATGGATTGAAGTGTGGCAACCCGATCAAATGATCACAAGGTTGTGGTCAAATTTACGAGAACATGTGTTTAACCGATTGGGATCCCAAGAGCAATCATCGATGATGGCGGTTCAGATTTTGCAATAGCCATTTTGCCACTTTAATGAAGAAGCACGACGTCACTCACAAAGTCGCTACTGCACCATCCACAAACTAGTGGTCGTGGAAGTGTCTAACGGAAATCAGCGAATTCTAGAAAAGAGACGAATGGGATAGAAGAGATTGGTCAAACCGCTATCCGATGCTTTTAGGGCCTATCGCATCGCATTCAAGACACCGATCGAATGTCTCCTTCGTAATTGTCTACGGAAGGCATGTCATCTTCTGTAATTGGAGCATAAGGCATTCCGCATCAAACGATTTAATTTCGATATGCAAGCAAACAGGTCGAATCAAGGTTACAGCTTGAGTGAATTAGAAGAGTTACGCCACGATGCGTATGAAAATTCAAAGATGTACAAGGAAAGGTACAAAAGTTGCACGATCAATTAATTTCTAAGGAGTTTCATGTTGGCCAAAAGTTTGGTTATTCAATTCACTTAAGCTTCATCCTCGAAATTGAAATCTAGATGGAAGGCCTGCTTGTGTTGTTTCCATTAGTGAGCGCGGTGCAATTGAAATTCAAAGCCTTCAGACAATCGAAGTTTTCAAAGTGAATGGGCAAAGACTCAAACCAATGTTTGAGCCGATGACCCAGCTTTAAGATTGAGGCGATGCACCTTAGTGATCCAGATTCTTGATCAATGAAGAGGTTGAGTCAGACACTTAAACTCGCCGCTTCTCGGGAGGCAAAACCAGGTGTTTTATTTAGGAGTTGGACACAGGTTTAGTTTAGGATTTAGGATTTATCTTTCTTTTCGTATGTTTAGTTCTAGAATATTAGTTTTTAGTTTAGTTTAGGTTATTTTTAATTTCCAAATTAGTGTAGCCACATTACCTTCAATCTATTCTTGGTCATGTTCTAATTTGATGCCCATATTCTCGATCTTTGTATTGAGGTACTTTTCAATGTGTTTGGGTGCTACTTATTTCAAACAATGAGGACATTGTCATTTTTAGGTTTGGGGGTATGTATGATTATCTATCTTTCATCACTTATTTTTGATTTTCTTTGAAAAAAAAAAAAAAAAAAAAAAAAATTTATTTATTTGGAACCATCATACATGATTTACTTTACAATAGTTTTCAAACTTTAGTTGATGATGCATGTGAATTTAATTTTGAGAATATTGATCTCATATTTTGAATACTTGTATCTAGGATGATGAAGCTTAATGTGATAATTTGTGGATGACTCAAATTTGCTTAGAATTTTGCACTTATACCAAGCTAAGACTTAGAAATCGATGAACTATTTTGAACGTTGAATCTTAGGTTCTTAGTGGAGACTAAACCCGAAGCTTTAGAGCTAATTTCCGTCATTGATGAGTGAATATATAAACTCGGAGTTTTCTTTGAATCTGAATTATTTTGCATAATCTCATACATTTTATTTTTTGTGACTTTGCATGATATCAAATTCATATTATTGTGTTAGAACGCATCAGATATCTACTCAAGATAAATAGGAAAGGTTACCATCTTTTAAGGAAATGATTGAAGGCCATCTTTGGCTCGTTTGCTTAAAATGCCCCACCTCATATAAATTTATCCTTTTAGTATTTTGAGCCTATAAAAAATTTACCCTTATACATTCTTTGATAAGCCACGTTAACCTTTAACCCTTCACAATTTCGAAAATTTAGCTTTACCCTTCTTATTTCGAGAAATTAGGAACGAGGGATGAAAATGAGCGAAAAGAGAGTAAGTGGAGAGATAATGAGTTATGGTGTTTTCGAGAGTATGGCAAATATAAAAAGAAAAAAGGGAGAGAAAAAGAAAAAAAAAAAAAAAGGAATGAAAATGAGGTGCTTCAAGAAAAGGAAATTCAAAAGAAGAAAGAATGAGAAAAGAAAAATATTGAAAAGAAAAAAAATGGTGAGAAATTAGAAAAAAAAAAAATCGGTTAGTTCCTTTTCCAATTTCTCGTAAATTTTGAATCACAATTCCCTTTCTTTCTTACCCTTACGAGCCCCATTACAACCCTACAAAAGACCTTCATGATCCGATCTTGCATTAGTAAGCATCTTGTGAGAGTCAATATATAATACTTATGCCACTTGATATGCCATGCTTAGGACATACAAGTATCTGTTCTTATGAGATTTATTTTTGTTCATTGATTGGATCGTATTTCATTTACATGTGAGACCTTTTATTTGCTTTGTATTGATCTCTCACATGTGGTAAAACTTACCCATCATCGGAGTGATTTTATTTTGAGAGTATACCTAAAGTGAGGATTGAGTCGAGACAACGGATCCGATGGTTTTCCGCTTGGACTAGTTTCAGATGGATGAATCTTGGTTTTGGTATGCACACACTTCACGCTTAGGCATGAATGAATGAGTTATCTAACAATTTGAGCATTAAATTAATTTGAATGGATACTAGCATGATTGACATGACTTTAATATTTGAGATTGATGATTCACATATCGAAGCAATTAATGATTTTGTTTTTTGAATAGTACATATGTTATAAAAAAAATCATGTTTTGAAAACTAAATTTTACCGATGGTTTGAAATTTTGGAAGTTTGTGGGTAACTTCACCGCAAACCCTCGGAGACACAACTCCTCCACTAGGGATCACCTAGGGGTTTAAAGGCTTGTTGCACATGCTAAGTGCAATCGTGTTCTACGAAGTGGCATTTAAATTTTAGGATGTTAGTTTGATTTGCTTTATATTTCTATCATTCTCTTTGCTCGAGGACTAGCAAAGTGTAGGTTTGGGGTGTGATGAGTAGTGAAATATGATAATATTTCACCCTAAATACCTATATTTAGTCATCCGATGAAGGCTATCTGATGAGATTTGCTAGATTTGAAGTGTTTGTGTAAATACCCAAGTTTCTAAAACAGCCCAAGAATCCCGAAAATAATGTCAAAACACTGCTATTTTGGGTCATTGAGAACTTAGTGCGACTTGCAGCTCAATTTGGACCTTCAAGACGTCAGATTCAGGAAATGGCTAAAACATAAAAGTTGTAGAGCTCGTCATCAGCTTTCCAACGCCTCAAGAATCACCTCAATCCGAGTTCGGTACAGAAAATTATGAGCAAAATACCGAGGCAGTATCTAATGCAAAGCTAGGCGGGAATTCACGAAAATTACTCTTAGATGTCAATCGAGAGAGGTATTAGGGTTAGGCTATTATAAAAAGGGAAGCCACGAGTTTCTTAAGGGGGATTTTGGCAATTAGAATATTATTCATTCTTTATTTTTAGTTTTTAGGGCTCTTCACTTTGGGGGAATATTTTCTTCATCTTTTCAAGTCTTCTTCTCTCTCCTTCTTCAGGGTTTATTCAGTAGATTGTACCTAGGATTTGCATTATTTTCTCGAGAAATTCATAGATTGTATTTAGGAAAAACAATTGCAAATATCTTTTGGAAGAAATAAAAGAGGAATGACTTTGAAAGAAAAGGAGATCAAACACCAAAGATGAGCTAAATCAAGAGATCGGGAAGATGCGATCCCGATAAGTACCCATGTTTATGATTAATACCGTACTATTATTGTTATCATGGAATCGTTTTACTCAAAGTTTGTGTGATTGAAAATATTTTGAATGCTTTGTTATGACCGTTGATTGCGCGTATCAACGGCCGTAATCGCTAGATCTGGACCTGCAGGCTGATCTAGGCTGTAGAGCGATTATGTGCTGGTTGTCGTGATCTAAATATCATGAGATACGCTATGCTTTTTACATGACTCATACCGCAATGTTAGGCTGAGTCATTGTTTTTAGGTAGGGTATGCCGGATTGATGATCATATTTTATTTCAAGTCATTTTTCTAGATGAATGATGGTGTGAATGATGATTTAATGAAACTGTGGGTTTTAATGATAGAAAAGGGGTACGAATCTGGGGTAGCATATTCCTTGATCTCATTTTAATATTGTTCGTAGATTTATCAGTAATTAATTGTTTAGATTAATTTATTTTTCTGCATTTAGGAAAAGTGTGTTAAGTTTTTGGTAAAATTGAATCTGCCCTTTGGTACTTCCTTAGGGACGTTTTTAAAATCTCTAAAAGAATTAATTAAAAATTCACGTTTCCCTGTGGGTTCGACACCCCTGTTCTTGCCATACTGCAATAGATCTTGTGCACTTGCAAGGGTTACATTCTAAATCGATCAGGCGGCCTGACGTTATTGACTGCCCCAACCTTCATTGCTTAGCCCCACTGCACTTGCTGCCAATTGCGTCCCAACACATCAGCTGCTTGGACTTTGCCAACACAATACTTGCCTGCCATATAACAATGTCTAATTCTGCATAGTGCTGATTGGAGTTCTATTGGTAGAGATGTTAGATTATGGAAGGATACTCCTAAAATAAGTTTATTTTTCTGTCTTTCTATAGAGCTTTTTTACCTATAGGCCTCTGATTCGAAAACTGTGGTTTAAGTTAGGGGAACATCAGGACCCCGTGAGATTAATCGAGGTGCACGTAAGTTGGTCCGAACACTCACGGATATCAAAAAATAAAAAATAAAAATTAGGATAACTTGTTAAAGTGTAGTCCTAAATTAGGAAAATTATAGCCTTTTCTCTCCCCTTATAATATTTGAGCTCCTTCGCCGATAGCCAATTGGTTTTGAGTTGGGTGCATAGATTTATCATGGTATCAAAGCAACCCTTTCTCCACTCCTTGTCACCCAATTCAATCCACACCATTTGGCTTAGTCCCAGAAAAAATTAAAGCCGCCGTTAGAAGTTTTCCATATTATTGAGAGGGTTAAATTAAGGGCCTCAATGGGCCGGACAACGTTCGAGCCAGGCCTTAAACGAGCCAATTATAATCAGGCCTCTTGAAACTAGCCTATACCCGCCCCGATTATTAATCGGGCCAGGTCAAGCCTATTTTTTAAGTCACACCTACTTACTTCAGCCCATCCCTGACTCATTTTTGGGCCAGGGAGGGCGCCCGACAATTCCTATACAAATTATATAGAGATCGTCTCAAATCTTCCATATAATAATTCTTATGATTATAGGCCTATCATCAGAAGGTCAAACACATGCCAAAAGGTGAATATGATCATAGTGTATCATTAAATATGGTTCACATTCACTTTTTAGGGTGTGTGTCATATGGAATCAATATCTCACCGTCTGATAGTAGGCTTATGATCTCAAGGTTTATTATGTGAAACATTAGGACGAAAAATTATATTCATAGTCTGATTTAAAGCAGTCAGTGAATTTTTTCTTTTTTTAAGTGAGGTAGCAGTAACGTAAAGTAGTGTGGTAGCAACTCAGCCATTATAAAATTTAAAATAATTATTTTATAAATATTCCATTGATAGTATCCTTGGATTTTGTCTAATTCATATTAGCCATGTCTAATTCATATCAGCCATATCGGATCGCATGACCCCTCGAAGACATGCACCATGTATATTTGCTGTGCATGGATTCTTTCGTAGTTTTCGATATTTTTTCGTTTTCCCCTTTGATTATGGATATATGCTAGTTTTAAAACGAAATCCGAACCCAATTGAAAAATCGGCAGAACAGAATCGGTCTGAATCAAACTTAAAACTGATTTGGACCGAGCCGACAGCTGGGTCAGTTCGGTATCCGTATAGGTGCCTGGAAACCAAAACCCGTAGGGGTAGAGTGAGGAAATGGACCCAAAACCGAATAAAATCCGGCCAATAACCGAACCAAACCAAAAAAAAAAAAAAATTGAAACTCGGCTATCCCTAAGTCGAACTGGTAATTTTTACACTCTTTTGCATAAAAATCCCAGGATTTTTTACATAAAAATTGAAACCCGGCTATACCCACTCAACCCAAAAATATAAGAAAATAATAAAAAGAAAAATGGGAACAAAATTTTATCCGACCGGACTTTAAAAACCTGAATCAGATCGGCTTGGTTCGTTTCGGTTCTCAAATTTTTAATCTTCAGTAAACTGAAACCCAATCTGTCTTGGTTCGGATTCGGCTCAGCGTGAGCCGAACTGAAAAAAGAAAAAATCAGTTTTGGGTCGGTCCGATTTCCCGAATCTGCAACCCTACCATTTATAGACTTGGTGGACTGCATGCGTTTATATGATAATGCCTACCACCACTACAAAAAATAAGACTATTAGCGGCAGTTGTTTGTTAAAAAAACTGCCGCTATTAGTGTTTGATTTAACCCAATAAATGGGTTTCAACATGAGTGAACTTAAAGAGGCGAATGGTGAATTTAAAAGTACTCTTTTGAAGTGGTCATTGGAGTTTTTTCAACTGATCGACTCATGAGTACATATATTCTTTCATCATTTAAATCAAATTTGATTATTTAAGTACTATCTTAGTCAAATAATTCAAATGATGGTTGATGGTGATAAATTAATCTATAAAGGATTGAAAATAGTGTCCGATGTTAAAATTTTCAATATATAAAGCTATTATAGTAATCATCATCCCCTTAGGGTCAAGGTTTTGCGTGTCGTTTCTCAATCCGCTTTTATTTAAGGATATTTGAGGACTGTCATATGGAGCATTTATTGATCAAACGGTCACTGTTTTATTTTACACGATGGATTTTGAAATTATCGATGTACCATCAGACGATTAGTGTTTTATTTCACGTGGCACACATCTCCGAAAAGTGACCTTAACATTACATGCACGCTTAAAATTGATTTTAAGGTCACTTTTATAAGTTGTACCATATAAAATAAAAAATCGACTGTCTGATAGTACACCCATGATCCAAAGATCGATCGCATGAAAATTGGGATGATAAACAATCTCCATCCTCTGATTCAATGCAGTCAATGTGTTTCAGCATGGGTGAACTCAAAGATTTTGTGGGTGGATTTAAAGGTATTTAATAAATGGCATTGAAGTTTTTACTTTGAACTGTGGTAGTTGATGTGACTTAATTTGACTTTAAAAGCGCTCTCGTTCGTTTGATCAGGATCGAGGGTGCAGATCATATATTGAAGTGTAACATGCCTAAAAATAGTATTTTAAGGAGATATTGACTATAACATCACTCGTTGCTTTTAGTTTTAATAGTTGATATTAAAGTTCGTCAATCGGATTGTTGACGTCCACTTATCTGCATATTTCATTGGGCTAAGATTGTCATTCTTAAGCCATCTGATTTGTAGAGTTATTATCAACCTTTGTTTTAAATTTAATGACTGATATTAAAGACCATTAATCAATAGCTTAAGACGGGCCCTAAAGGTATAGATTTTAAAATTGGTCTAAGATGGGTTGTGCTTTTAAAATTTAAAACTCATAATTTTTAAGGGACTGACTCTCTTGATCGTCATTGGTGTTTAAATGATCTTACACCATCAATGGTTTAAGATGTGGGTGATCTGAACCATCAAAGTGACAAATCATATATTGAAGTGGAGCATATCTAAAAATAATATTTTAAGGAGATCTAAACCATCCAATCCATTAACTATAATATCACCCATTGTTTTTAGTTTTAATGGTTGATATTAAAGTTCGTCAATTAGATTGTTGACGTTTATAGTCCACTTATTCGCATATTTCATTGGGTTGAGAATGTCATTCCAATTATAAATTGCTAATTGGACAATTTAGATTGATGGCTGACAAATCAAATTTCAATGATTTGAGATAAAAAAAGACATTGTAGGGAGATTTAAGCCATCATAAATGACCAAAAAAGGCATTGTACGTAATTTTAAACCATCTAATTTGTGAACTATATATAATATGAAAGAGTTTAAAAAATCAAAAAAATAAAGTTCGGTAAAGTTCGGAGCATACTTTCAAAAATTACTTGAAATTTGACCAATTTACAGTTCGAGTGGTGAATGAAACTAAAACTGAAATCGAAACCGAGATTTTGATCCATGAGTGCAAAATAATGATTAAGCTATTACAGTGGTTAGTATAGAAGAAGAAGAAGAAGAAGAAGAAAGAAAACCCATCAAATTTCTTTAGTTATTCTTCTAATTGACACATTTTCTCTATATTTAATTTGTTTTTCTTAATATTTTCTCTCTTTTCATTTTATACAGAGCAAGGAATGCAATAGAAAATATGAATTTGAGTTCTCTAATCATTCTATTTATCTATTTTAGATTAGGGCTCTTGTTATAGGAGAAAAAACTAAAAACAAATGTGGACTCTTGCAGTCTTACAAATGTAAGTGCTTAAGAGTTAGGGGCATTTTGGGCATAGAAAATTGACATAAACTATATTTACTTTTATATAGTAGTAAGGATAAAATCTCCCACCTAATTATTGAGGGCATCACTTATCAAATCATCTAAGAGTGAGACTAAGTGGGTGCTTTTAGAGATTTGGTAAGTGCAACTAGAGGTATTATATACTAATTGCACCCTTCTCTATGTCACAAACTATTGAAGATGAATACTTCTCATACCAAGGCTGTGTATGACATATACTCTTTGCTAGCTCCTATCAAGTAGAGTTCACCTGCGTATGACATCCTGATACCTGCTTTAGCAGGTACCCCTTATCCTTGATAACTCCTTACATAGCAAATTTTATGCAGGATTTACCTGTTCAGCAATTCTACCCTCCTCTCCACTCACTCATTGTCAAAGCAGATTTTATTTGCTCTATTAGGGAGTTAGTAGAAAGCAGGGAGGTTGCTGCTAGAGTAGGTAAATCCTCCTTTTTGCATAGAGTTAGAAAAGAGAATAAAAACCAACTAAAGCAGGTGAACTCTCTTGTGGTAAGGGCTAGTAGGGAGCTATGTCATACGCAACCCAATACTCCAAAATCCATCAGGTTACTGGTCGGGCCCCCAGCCGATACATATCGGGTATATTGGATAAGTATCAGCTGATACCACTGGGGTGGCTTGGAATAAGAAAGTATTTAAAAGAGTAAATTATGAAGGTTGGTATTAACCACACCATTTTATGTTAAAGCCAACTCACCTTAAAAAAGGAAAAATCCGTTGATTGTTTCAAATCATATGTCCAAACAATAGATTCTAAGATCATAATGAGCCTATCATTAGACAACCAAATATTGATTCCCCCTGAAACACATACCAAAAGGTGAACATGATCATAGTGTACCATCAAATATGGTTCACATTCACATTTTGGGGTGTGTGTCATGTGGAATCAATATCTCACCGTCTGATAGTAGATGCATGATCTCAAGATTTATTATGTGAAATTATGTGAAAGATTGGGACGAAAATCGATATTCATCATCTGATTTAAAGTAGTCAATGAAGTTTTCCATTTTAAAGTGAAATGTTTGTAACATAAACTGGTGTGGTAGTGACATAGACATTACCTCTCCCTTCTTTTTCCCCACCTAAGGTTTGCACATGGGAATTGCGAAAACTCTTGGTTTCATTTGACATACATCCCAAAAAAGTTATCCAAGAAACCGATGATGGAGATTGTTTGTCGTTGAGTTGGATGTCAGGTCGACGGGTTGCGCATCATGGTCTGGTTGGTTACAAAAAATCGACCGGAAGGTGGGGTAGGGTCAGGCCTAAGGCGACATAATTTTTGCTCCGACCCGACCCACCCTAGATCTAATAGGTCCAAGAATTCATGTAAAATGCATCTCTCTCGCACGATTGACGACATTGAATCGTACATTTTTAACATGTGTAACTGTAACTTTTATATCGGGTGGTTCACATCAGGTGAGGCCCCATACTTTTTCCTTTTTTTTTTTTTTCCGATAACTTCGGATAATTCTAAGCTTAAGTACTTAATAATACCTAATTAAGGGATGCTCTCGCCCCAACCGTTAGGTCAGATCCATCCATCAGTGGCTCACTCCATTCTAGATTTAGTATGGGCGAGTCATCCAACTGTCGAATGAATGGTTGCCAAAATTCGCAATACATAATAGCGACCATTATTTAACAGGTGGTGCCAAGATAGGAAAGAGTCCAATACATAATACCAACCAAAACTGGAAAAAGTAAAAAATATGAAAATTATAAGGGTTAACAGGTGGTGCCAAGATAGGAAAGAGTCCAATACATAATACCAACCAAAACTGGAAAAAGTAAAAAATATGAAAATTATAAGGGTAGCTCTAAACGTGCCGACGCGCTCTCTGAAAGCGTCTATGCCGGATTTCCCTTAAAAATTATTGATTGTGTCGGATTAGATAATAGAAATCGTGTTTCACCCATAAATTCCATATAAAGGATATTGAGATCATGTCTAACTTATCAAATGGTCAGTTTTTTAGTCCCCATGTTACAGATCCTCCAAATATGGCCCTAAAATCATATTTGAGTGTGATGTGTGCCATTGTGCACTAAGACATTTTGTGGGGATTTGTGACATGTGAAATAAAAAGTTGACCGTATGATAGGTGGGAAATAATCTTAAGATCCACTTTGTGAGAGATCGGGGTGGAACACAATCTCCATCATCATATCCAATGCAATCAACGATTTTTAAGGGGTTGCACACGTGATCACTTCAAGAGAACGCATTGGAGTGAACAAAGACCCAAATTATAAATGGTGGACAATTTTGCAGACAGCTTATGTGGCGTGATGTGATTGGCCCTCACTATGTATGCAGCCAATCACATTGCACCACATAAGTTATCTGCAAAATCGTCTATTAAAAATTGTCCACCATATAATAATGTCCAATCGAAATAATAGGAGGCCAGGCTGGTGGAGGGATGTCCGCTTCGCTCTACTTAAATTTCTTAAGGGTCTGTTCTACAGTTGGTGGATGGAATCGGGTTTTGGAAGGATAATTGGTAGGGTTTTCGTAATCTTCATGACGAGTTTGCTAATCTTTGTTTCATTACAAGTGATGAAAATGCGGTGTTAGTTGATATTTATGAATTACATGAGGAAAAAGGAGCTTGGAATATTAGCCTTACCGGAAAATTATAGACGTAGGACCATGGATCAAAATTTCGGCTGAGTCGTCTCGATTTCGGCTTAAACCGAGAAGAGAATATGTAAAATATCGCCCCCTTCTGAAAATATTAAATTATCGACCGATCCCCCCCCCCCCCTTTCTGAAAATATCAAATTATCGGCTGATAATTTTAAATTATATATCGGCCGATACCTGTTTTACATTTAGAAAAAAAAAACAAATTGGGTATATAACCCATTTTTTTTTCAAAAATTTCGATTCTTTTCTTCTTCCTCTTCCGCAAACCACCTTTCTTCTCACCGAAAACCCGCTGGAATTTGCCGGATTTCCAAAATTTTTTGGGGGGTTTAAAACCCATGGAGAAGAAGAAAAAAAAAAAAAAAGCAAAAGATGATGAAGTGGTGAAAACTTACCTGCTATTCTCCTTTCTTTCTTCCTCTTCTTCCTGTTTTTCTTTTAATATTTCCGTTTGCTTCTTAGTTTTTTAAGGTAATTAGTAAACATGCACGTGCTTTGCATGTGTTGCTCTATAAAATCATAAAAAAAAAATAATAAATTTATAAAATGGGAGAGGTCTATAGGTTCTAATGTATGGATGAACTTATGCATTCAAAACTTAGATCATATATCACGTGACACCTGATTCTAAGATGGTACTTTTTTTGGGATTGTGTGTAATGTCACATGTCATTTATTAAAAAAACTTAAAATTTTGTGTGGTCTAAACTTCAGCCAAAGTTTGTTTACTGCCTCGCACATTATAGAGCATTAAATTTTTTATCGTTTGACCACATTTTGAATCGTGGATGTCCACTCTTTTTCAATAGTTTGTATTCATTGATTGCGGTGGCTATAACATAAAGTGATGTGCCGATAACACCAACCAAAACATCATCAGACTAATTTGATTTTATTACTTGACTCAATTTTTTAACCAGGTTGATCACATAAACTTAACCCCTCAGATAAGTTTGAGCATGAATCAATTGAAGATTAAGTTGACAAACTTTTTGTATGCAAAATATGCAGAGTTAAGGAGAATTATGAGAATTGAACTGAGCTATGTTTGGTAAAGGCGTGCACTGAAAAAAATTCGGAGTCAAATGTGTAAACTGGAGGAGCATGGTGAGATGGGTTTTATCAAGATATATGTGTTTGGTGCATTATGCTATCATTTTAACTTTAAAATGTATCCTTTGCTCGTTCAACCTAGCAAGTCACATGCTCATGATAAGAAGGACCATCCACAACCACAATAGTAAATATTTAAAAATTAATAAATAAATAAAATAAAATATTCATGAAAGGTATCTGAGGTATTCGGAAAAGTAGAACAAATTAAATAATCTTTTTCAAGCTTCTAATCAGTGGTCATTTTCATGACAGGGAGGGATTACTTGCACACGCAAAGTTGCCCTTACACACAAGTTGAAAGAAATGCGTTGTATTATCTATTGTGGAGACTTGTGCCATGTGTAAACGCCATCTATGCCATATGATTTGAAGGCCATGATTTAAAGATCTTTGGCGCAAAAGATTGGCCCGCAATACTATCTCTATGATATGATTCAATGTAGTCAAATGCCATCATCTAATTCAATGCTAGACTCTATTGAATCATATGATAGAGATGTATTTCATGCCAATCTTTTACACATAAATTCTTTAGATCATGGCCTTCAACTCACAAGACTTGGCATTTCCCCATGGCTAAGTGCCGCAAATACAAAATCTTTCTTTCACTTGTATGCAAGGGTAAATTTGTATGCTAATTAATGGCTCCTTATATGTTAAAAGTAAATATGTGTCATCTATTTGTAAATCATATAAAATTTTATTGGGATGTGTGCTATGTGAAATAAAACATTGATCATATGGTGATGCACGCCAAAGTTTTATTGGGTGAAAGATTAGGATGAAAAACAATATTCATCATTTGATTTAACCCAATCAATGGGTTTCAACATGAGTGACGATTGGTGAATTTAAAATTACTCTTTTGAAGTGGTCATTGGAGTTTTTTCAATTGATCAACTCATGGGTACAGGTATTCTTCCATCATTTAAATCAAATTTAATTATTTAAGTACTATCTTAGTCAAATAATTCAAATGATGGTTGATGGTGATAAATTCTATCTATAAGCGATTGAAAATAGTATCGGATGTTAAAAATCTTAATATAAAAGGCTATTATAATCATCATCCCCTTATCCTATCTAGTTAGGGTCAGGGTCAGCTTTGCGTGTCATTTCTCAATTCGCTTTTATTTGAGGATATTTTAGGGCTGTCATATGGAGCATTTATTGATCAGGCAATCAGTGTTTTATTTCACGCGATGGATCTTGAAATTATCGGTATACCATTAGATGGTTAATGTTTCATTTCACATGACACACATCTCAGAAAAGTGACCTTAACATCACATGTACACTTAAAATTGATTTTAAGGTCACTTTTATGGGTTGTACCACATGAAATAAAAAATCGACCGTCTAATGGTACACCCATGATCTAAAGATCGATCGCATGAAAATTGGGATGATAAACAATCTCCATCGTCTGATGCAATGCAGTCGATGTGTTTCAGCGTGGGTGAACTCAAAGATTTTGTGGGTGGATTTAAAGGTACTTAATAAATAGCATTGAAGTTTGTACTTTGAACTGTGGCAGATGATGTGACTTAATTTGACTTTAAAAGCGCTCTCGTTCATTTGATCAGGATCTGAGGGTGCAGCTCATATATTGAAGTACAATATGCCTAAAATTGTATTTTAAGGAGATCGAAACCATTGACTATAATATCACTCGTTGCTTTTAGTTTTAATGGTTGATATCAAAGTTCGTCAATCGAATTGTTAACATCCACTTATCTGCATATTTCATTGGGCTGAGATTGTCATTCCAATTAGGGAGATTTAAGCCATCTGATTTGTGGAGTTAATATCAATCATTGTTTTTAATTTAATGGCTGATATTAAAGACCATTAATCAATGGTTTAAGATGGGTCCTAAAGGTATAAATTTTAAAATTGGTTTAAGTTGTGCTTTAAAAATTGAAACCCATAATTTTTAAGGGACCGACTCTCCTGACCGTCATTGATGTTTAAATGATCTTACACCATTAATGGTTTAAGATGTGGGTGATCCGAACCATCAAAGTAACAAATCATATATTGAAGTGCAACATATCTAAAAATAATATTTTAAGGAGATCTAAACCATCCGATCCATTGATTATAATATCACCCATTGCTTTTAGTTTTAATGGTTGATATTAAAGTTTGTCAATCGGATTGTTGACGTCCATAGTCCACTTATCTGGATATTTCATTGGGTTGAGAATGTCATTCTAATTATGGATTGCTACTTGGACAATTTAGATTGATGGCTAACAAATCAAACTTCAATTATGTGAGATAAAAAGTGCATTGTAGGGAGATTTAAGTCATCATAAATTGCCAGAAAAGACATTGTATGCATTTTTAAGCCATCT
Source organism: Chloranthus sessilifolius (assembly GCA_021018995.1). Classification (NCBI taxonomy): domain Eukaryota; kingdom Viridiplantae; phylum Streptophyta; class Magnoliopsida; order Chloranthales; family Chloranthaceae; genus Chloranthus; species Chloranthus sessilifolius. The sequence continues at coordinate 91,896,672 of CM037592.1, forward strand.
AATTTGTGGACTATAATGTGAAGGAGTTTCAAAATATCAAAAAAATAAAGTTCGATAAAGTTCAAAGCATATTTTCAAAAATTACCGAAAATTAGACCGAAATTTGATCAATTTACAGTTCGGGTGGTAAACGAAACCGAAACCAAGATTTTGATCCATGGGTGCATAACAATGATTAAGCTATTATGGTGGTTAGTATATAAGAAGAAGAAGGAAGAAAGAAAGAAAACTCATCAAATTTCTTCATTTATTTTTCTAATTGTCACATTTTCTCTATATTTAATTTATTTTTTCTTAATATTTTATCTTTTTCTCTCTTTTCATTTTATACAGAGCAAGGAGGTAGTAGAAAATGTGAATCTAAGTTCTGTGCAGGTAATCAATTTATTTTTCTGTATTACATTAAGACTCTTGTTATAGGGGAAAAATAAAAACCAAAAGAGGACTCTAGCAGTCTTACTAATGTAGGTGCTTAAGAGTTAGTGGCATTTTAGGCATGGAAATTTTACGTAAACTATTTTTACTTTTATATAGTACTAAGGTTACGGACATATATATGCAAGGAGTATAAGACTGACTCTCCTACAAATCACATACGTACTAGAATTATGTTTAAATGATCTTAGATCATAAGAGTTTACGATGTAAGTGATTTGAACCGTCAAAATTATTTTTTAGGAATACTTGAACCATCTGAACTGTGGACTACAATATCAGCTATTAGTTTTTATTTTAAGGGTTGATATTAAAGTTCTTCAATCAAATGGTTCACATTCACTGCCAAGCCTTCAATCTATGATCGATTAGACGATGTTTAAATGATCTCACACCATTAAAATATCACTTTTTATTTCACACAATTAAAGTGTGATTTATCATTATGTCATGTGGCACACACCTAAGATTTGTCAAATGGTGTTCAAATGATCTTACGCCATTAAAAACTCACTTTTATTTTACACCATTAAAGTATAATTTATCATTATGATTGCGTCAAATCAGACGATGGAGATCTTGTTTCACCCAAATCTTCCACACAATTGATCTTGAGATGCGAGGCAGTTAGTTTTTTTATTTCAAATATCATATATCCCACCAAAATGGCCCTAAAATCTTGTTTGAGCATGATGTGTGCCATAGGATTGAAGGAAAATTTTTTGGAGATCTATGACATGTGGAATAAAAAATTGACCGTGATAGGTGCAACATTATCTCAAGATCTATTGTATGGAAGATCAGGGTGAAACATGATCTCCACCATCTGTTCCGAAGCAATCAATGAGTTTAAAGGGGTTGCACATATATATATGGGCACTTTCAGAGATTGTGTGAGCGGTAATAGAGGTACCCATATATATAGAGGTACCCAATATTTCATACAGTAGATCTTGAGATCATAGCCCAACTAGCAGACGGTCAGATCTTGATTCCATGTGGCATAAAAGTGTCCCTGATCATGGGCGTATCATGAGAAGGGTTCTCGGGTCACTTATGACATTTATTCAAGAGCGCAAAATCCATTGTGTGACGATTGGGACAAAACATTATCTCCATCGTTGGATTCAATCCGGCCAATCAACAGCTCTTAGGGTGCAAATCCTAAGTTTCCCTTAATATTCAGTTGCAAATAATGATACCTTTCTAAAAGAGTCAAACTTGAAAAGAATGATCTCACCAGTGTAGAAAAGAATGGTATAAACTCATGAGAATTAGCCTTACTAGTGTAAATATGTGTTCTAATAATGTTAAGGAGTTTAAAAAAAAACAATAAAATAAAGTTCAGCAAAATTTAGAGCATATTTTTAAAAAAATCCAAAATTTTAACCGAAATTTATCGAAATTTTGACCAATTTACGATTTTGGTCATGCATGAGACCAAAACCGGAGCATATAAATATTCAATTGATGGCATCCTTGGATTTTGTCTAATTCATATTAGCCATGTCTAATTCATATCAGCCATATCGGACCGCATGACCCCTCGAAGACATGCACCATGTATATTTGCTGTGCATGGATTCTTTCGTAGTTTTCGATATTTTTTCGTTTTCCCCTTTGATTATGGATAAATGCTAGTTTTAAAATGAAATCCGAACCCAATTGAAAAATCGGCAGAACAGAATCGGTCTGAATCAAACTTAAAACTGATTTGGACCGAGCCGACAGCTGGGTCAGTTCGGTATCGGTATAGGTGCCTGGAAACCAAAACCCGTAGGGGTAGAGTGAGGAAATGGACCCAAAACCGAATAAAATCTGGTCAATAACCGAACCAAACCAAAAAAAATAAATAAATAAAAATTGAAACTCGGCTATTCCTAACTCGAACTGGTAAATTTTACACTCTTTTGCATAAAAATCCCAGGAATTTTTACATAAAAATTGAAACCCGGCTATACCCACTCAACCCAAAAATATAAGAAAATAATAAAAAGAAAAATAGGAACAAAATTTTATCCGACCGGACTTAATAAACCCGAATCAGATCAGATTGGTTCGTTTCGGTTCTCAAATTTTTAATCTTCAATAAACTGAAACCCAATCTGTCTTGGTTCGGATTCGGCTCAGCGTGAGCCGAACCGAAAAAAGAAAAAATCAGTTTTGGGTCGGTCCGATATACCGAATCTGCAACCCTACCATTTATAGACTTGGTGGACTGCATGCGTTTATATGATAATGCTCCTGAGATTTATATGATATTTTACCTTTTATCTATATTTATACCTTCCAATAAAAAGAGAAAGGATAAAGATAAATTTTGACTAATTTGATTCCTTCTTCATTCGAATATTCTTTTTCGTTCTATCACAAAAGGACAATTGAAGGCGCAAGATAGAAGACTCCTCAAGCTACACTAATTAGCAAACCCGAACAACCCCCACACGAAAAGGTACTTCCTCTTATTCCACTTTTCTTTTAGAAATCATCTCTTCCTTAGTACACTATTACCCATTTTTAGAAACCCTAATATCTTTCACTTTAGGACAAAATTCTAAAGCTGCTAAAAATATATTAATTTATCATCAGCTTTTCATCCCAAGAAAGACATTTTCCCTTTAGAAATCATCTCTTTGCTACCCAATACTCATTTCAAGAAACCTCAATCTCTTCCACTCGATTCTAACCAGTGGAACAACACTCTAATCCCTTCGGCTCGATTCATCATCAGCTTTTAGTCTTCAAGATTAAATGTGTTTGGTAAAACAACTTCTTTATGTGTTTTTCAACATTAGTTTTTTTTCTTTTCGTTTTGTTTTTTTTTTTTGTTCTTTTCTGAACATGTATTTTATTATTACCTTCCTATAAAAATAGAAAGGATAAAAAAAAATTTCGACCAGTTTGATTCCTTCTTTATTCGGATATTATTTTTCATTCAATCACAAAGCGACAATTGAAGGCGTAAGATAGAAAACTCCTGGCGCTATTATCACGACCCGAAATTCTGCGCCATCTTGAGGGCCTAGAATTTCGAGTTATGATCCGCACGCATCTCATATATGTTAAGCAGACATACACATAATCAAAGTTCTCGCGCAATTATGGTCCCACAAAATCCGTAAACCTAACAAATAAAGATGATATATAAAGACCACCGCAAATATAAATAAATGTGATAAAATCAGATAAACATATCACAATCAAAAGGAAATAGAAATCGAAAACAAATCCGCTAGTATAAATCGCTCGAGCGAATTGTAACAGAACTTTCAACTCAGGGTTTCTGAAGGTATCGCTCGAACGAGTTCCTTCTATAAACTTATTGGATTTTCAATTGGTGTTAAGCTGGCACACTAAAAACAGGAATATAGGCTCTCATCAAAAGGCCTAAAAATAAGGTCTAAAATTCCCTACAAGTCTTGATCCTTGGACCACCTGTTGACCAACCAAACTTCTAAGCACTATGTCATCACATGGCTTGCGTAACCATCCTTTGTAATAACCCCAATTTCCTTGACCGTATGAGTCAAATTATATGGGGACAGGTTGTAGGTGTGTGTGGTTCACAAGAGAACCCATACACATTCACTCACCTTTGTGTGTATGTGACTAACACATTGGAGTGTTAGTGGATAAGCTAACATGAGTCTTAGGTGTATGTGTTTTAACATGTAAGCAAACTCATTGCTAGAATAGGGGAAAAGTCTCACACGTGAGTTCCTTCCTTGCTAAGTTGTTGAGAGCTTGAGAGAGAGTGAGAGAGAAAGGAGAAAGAGGGTTTTTAAGAAGAAAGAAAAGTTTTGATTGAATCCTTGTGATAGGATCTATAGAGATTGTTATAAGAGTGGTGTAAGTGTGCATGAGGAGTTGAGCAACACGATTTGGATGACCTCGTGGTGATTGGAGTGACTAGTGTGAAGGTGTTGAGTAGATTTGGATTTTTGAAACCCTATTGTCCTTCAAGAGAGAACAAATCCGATCTACGGAGGGATCATTGTGTTTAAGATATGAAATCAATGCTCATTGTATTTATGATATGTCATTTATTGTTCATTATGATATATGTGAAAAATGGTTGAGAGTTGGTGAAGATCGAGTTGAAGAGAAAACTCAGATCTGAATATCTCTGGTTCTCGCGCGCACGAGCTTCAAAGCTCGCTCGCGCGAGATTCAGAGAGAAGGCTTGGGGAGCCTCGCGAAGGCTTAAGTAAGTCCGTGAGGACTGTGACTCTTAGCAACTACCAATTTCCCAAATGGTCACATGAGAAATGATGGGTCTTATGCTCGCGCGAGAATCAGAGTATTCAAGTTTGTTCTTTTGCTCTGAATTTTTTAGTAATGCATACCTTAGGTTCTTTTAGGTATTCTTATGGGATGTTTGGACATTTTGATTATATGATTGACGTGTGGAAATGTGTAGAGACTCATGAGGGATATAATTGGTTAAACCTTTTGTGTGACTCCATTTGAGGTAGGGAAACTCTCTTTAGGATATATATTTGATTTCAGTTAGTATGTGTGTAATGACGGGATAAGAACCTGTGTACTTTCCAACTTGGCTTCTGCAATAGCATGATGTCTTCCATATCTTTTGAACATGTGCAACTAGAATATGTGATCATTAAGAGAAGTGTGTGTGTGTGTGTGTGTGTGTGTGTGTATTATGTGTGAATGCAGAACCCTTATGCATGTGACATGTGAATCGTTATGTGTGTGACATCAATAGTTATGTAAAATATGAATGTGTGTGGCCCTTCCGAAAAACTTCGAACTATTATAAATACCACATATTCACGGTGATAAATTATATGTACTTTTGCACTGTTGATTTAATGTTGTATATGTGAATACTCAACCGATATGGCAGGATATCTGTGACTAACACGACGGGATATTCGTGACCGGTACGGCAGGATATCAACAGTGGAAATACTTCGTTCGGCACAAGCCACCTCATGTAAAGGGACTTGGGCATTATGCAATGATTCATGTGGACGACGATAGTGAGTATTTTCATCGGGGGTTCGATGCTATACATGTTTGAGGAATTATTTAAGTAATTGATTTAAGTGTGTGTGTTATAAGGGTGTGTTCTAGAAACCATGAGTAATATGTTTTGAAACTATGCATCAGATATTCATTTTCAGTTATATTAAATGCTTTAAATTATCTTTCGTATGCATTAAGATATGTCATGAAAGATGTGTGTGATGTTAGAAGATATCCATGCTATTATTTTTCTTTACTGAGCTATGATGTAGCTCACCCTTCGACTATACGTCACAGGTTCAGAGATTGCAGAGGATACCGAGAATCAGGACTTAGAGGATTCCGAGTACATTCCCATAGAGGAAATCGAGCCCCCTTCGGAGGAGTTCTTGTAGATCTGTTGTGTCACTTTGGTGTATTTGGAGAGATCAATTGTAAGGTTTGGTACGTCCGGCCATTTATATTTTGTTAGGAGATACTCCATGTAATGCTTTATTCTTTTTGCGAATCATCCTTATGTGACTTTTGGTGTATCACTGATGGTTAGATTCGGTTATTTTGCTCATGCGATTGGCAAGATATTTGAACCGTCTTTTGTAAGTTCTTGAGTTAGCTTATATAGAAATGGAGGTTTCTTTTCTTTATGATGACTCTACCTGCTTAGTTAAATTGTGCTTTATTTCCGCTTTGTGTGTGGATGTACCAAGTGTTCCGTGTAACATGTGGGGCACGGCCTTGAGGGTCGTATCGACGGCACGAGTTTCAGGATGTCGAAATCTAGGCTGTCACACCCTTAGCACAAAGATATACGTCTTTAAAATAAAATATTTCTAAAATCCAAGACATGTATTATATACCTTGTTGGACATCAACACTTTATTGGGTGTCCCAATGTTCGAAATTTTCAAGATGTTACGGACAACCCACGCAAGAAAATATATTTCCCTATTGCCTCATACAATCCACTTGTCATTTAGAAACAATCTCTTCTCCATTATACTACTACCCATTTCTAGAAACCCTAATATCTTCCACTCGAATCTAATCTTTAGGACAAAATCCAAATACCGCTAAGAATAAGTCAATTCATCATCAGGTTTTCATCCCAGACAACCCACTTTCCCTTTAGAAACCATCTCTTTACTACCCAATACCCATTTCAAGTAACCCCAATCTCTTTTACACGATTCTAACCCGTGAAACAACACCCTAATCTTTTCCACTCGATTCATCATCGGCTTTTAATCTTCAAGATTAAATGTGCATGATAAAATAACTTCTTTTGGAGTTTTCTAACAGTAGTTTTTTCAAGATTTTGAACGTATTTTAATTATTACCTTCCTATAAAAAGAGAAAGGATAAAGATAAATTTTGACTAGTTTGATTCCTTCTTTATTCGGATTTTTTTTTCTTTCTATCATGAAACGACAATTGAAGGTGCAAGATAGAAAACCGGAGGTGCTACTTAGCAAACTCGGACAACCCACGCAAGAAAAGGAATCTCGTCTTATTGCCTCATACAATCCACTTTCCTTTTAGGCCTTGTTTGATAACATGGAAATGTAATTTTATTGTGGAAATGAAATTTAGTTTCCAGTTGCTATTATTTGATAGCATTTAAGGAGATGGAAATGAAATTAAGTCGCCCCGCATGGAAATTATTTTAGGAGGAAATCATTTCAATCTTTTATGTGGCTGAAATTGAGTTTCCTACTAAAATAAATAAAAAAATTTGTTATTGCAAATCTAAAGTTACTTATAAAAAACCTAAAAGTAAAAAAAAATATTTTTTGACTATTAAAAAGTAACTTCAATTTCTATGACCATCATACTAGCACGATCACTATGACCACCACATTACCTACATCATACACTTTTCAGCTAATATTTGACTTCGGTCAAAGTTTGAATTTAATCAAACTTTAATTGAATTTATAAGCTATATAAAGTTTTGACTTTTGATCAAACTTTGACTACTGAAACATGTTAGTAAGTTGTAAGTTAGTAGTATATTATCAAATTTTTAGAGGGTCAAAGGTTGATTTAAGGTCAAACTTTGACTTTTAATTAAAATTTTACTTTTTATTAAACTTTGACTCCAATAATTTGATGGCGAAAAAAAGATATTGCCGCATTGATGTATAATTTGATACTAGATTCTCAATTGTATTAGTCAATAGATTAACCTTTAGTCAAACTTTGACTTTTGATCAAACTTTGACTTTTACATAAAATTTAGTTTTAGTCAAACTCGAAACCTGCTTATGAATAGAGTTTACTATTACATAAATTTATACCGTATCAGTGTGATGTTATCTTAGTCAAAGTTTGACTTTTGATCAAAGTTTGATTTTCTATAAAATGTTATAAATTTTTATTAGTGAAATATTATAATTAAAAATATCTATCATTATTTTAATTTATAACTCGAAAATACCTTGCCTCATTTTTATTGGTCAAAGTTTGACTTTTATTCAAATTTTGATTATAGTCAAAATTTGAGGAGTGCATATTGACAGCAGATAGTGATTATTACTATTGTTATTTGTATTTTGGTAATGTAAATTTTTATTAGTCAAAGTTTGATATTTGGTCAAACTTTGACTAAAAATACAATTTGATTTTTTTGAACTTCTGTATTCCCAATGAGATTATTATTTTTTTAATTTATTACTTTATAGTACATTACCAAATTTTATTTTGCTTTTTTTTATATTTGGTCAAAGTTTGACTTTTTTAAAAGTTGATATTTAGTCAAATCTTTTTTTAGTGTAACCTAGCGATGGATACAAATATTGCTATATTAATTTGTAGGTTGGTGGTAGATTGTTAAATTTTTTATTAGTTAAAATTAAAAATTTTGGTCAAAGTTTGACTTTTTTAAAACTTGAATTTTCTTTGAAGTTTAAAAAATTGAATTTTGTTTCAACATATAACCTTGTAGTACATACTAGCATTTACTATATACTTTGTACTTTAGTTTTAAATTTTTTTATTAATCAAAGTTTTACATTTAGTCAAAGTTTGACTTTTATTAAAAGTGAATATTTGATCAAATTTTGATTAGTATAACCTAACAATGTATATGAATACTGTTATATTAACTTGAAGTTGGTCTTTTATAACTTGTTCGTACACTGCAAAATTTTCTCTTGATCAAAGTTAAAATTTTGGTCAAAGTTTGACTTTTATAAAAATTTAATTTTATTTCAACGTATAAACTAACATTAGATACTAGCATTTACAACTTTGTTATTTAACTTTACATACTTTTTTATCAAAATTTTAAGTTTGGTCAAAGTTTGACTTTTTATTTGAGTTTGACTTTTCAAACTCTAATTTATGTAACTTAGTAATAAATAATGATTACCATGGTATTAATTTGTAACGTAATAAAATATCATTAAAAAAATTATTGGTTAATATTTGACTTTAATTTTGATTTTAATAATAAATTATCAAAACTTAAAAACTTATTTTCAAATTCAATTTTAAAGATACTAATCAAACAAGAGAAATCAATTTCCAATGAAATTCATTTCTCAAACACACTAATCAAATAGTAGAAAATCCATTTCTCGAGGAAATCATTTCTCAGGGAAATCAACTAAAAAATTGATTTCATTTCCTCTTTGGAGTTTCATTGCTATCAAACAGGGCCTTAGAAACAATCTCCTCTACTACAGTACCCATTTCGAGAAATCTAGTATCTTCCACTCGAATCTAATCTTTAGGAAAAAATCCTAAAGCTACTAAAAATAATTCAATTAATCATCAGCTTTTCATCACATACAACCAACTTTCCCTTGTGAAACATCTTTTTACTACCCAATGCCCATTTCAAGAAACCCCAATCTCTTCCAGTCGATTCTAACCCATGGAACAACTCCCTAATCTCTTTCACTCGATTCATCATCAACTTTTAATCTTAAATGTGCTTATTGAAACAACTTTTAATTTGTCAGCATAAATTTATTTTTTTCTCCGATTTATTTTGATTTTTTTTTTCTATTGGATTAATAATTTCCAGGTTGTATAATAATTTTGGGATTATTTTTTTATTGGGTAAATTTAGGTTTTAGGTAAAAAATTTACTTTTTTTTTTTGGGTTGTTTATTTTTAATCCCAAGAGCCTAACTCAACCTCACAAAACCGGCTTGTAAGGGGAAGAATGCCCGAATTATATATAGCCCAAAACGTTCATGCCCATAGGGGACTAGTGTAACACGCCACTGCACGTGTTGGCGAGATTGAGCCAAACCACCAATCACATGGACAATTAAATAGGGTGACAGGGAGTGGAGAAAGGCCACATCTCCTTGGGCTTGGAGGTCTTGGGCTATATATAATTTGTGCACTCCTCCCCTTACAAGCCAGTTTTGTGAGAGGAGTGTCCAAATTATGTACAACTCAAGACCTTGAAGCCCACAGGCGAAGTGGAACTATTCTAACAGTTTAGTTCAATTTTCTTTTGGGTTAATGATTTTTCGATTCTATAATAGGTTCGAGAATTTTTTATTTTGAGGTTTTTTTTTTTTTTTTGATTTTTTGTTTTGGTATTTTTTTTCTTGGTATTATGTCATGGATTTTGGGTTTTATTTTGGAGTTTTTTAAGGTGTTTTTTTCTAATGAATTTTTTTAGGCCAATTTCTCTCAAAAATCTCCCATTATCCTTATTTATCCCAATCAAACCCCTTAAGTTATAAATACCATAGCAAGGCCTCTTTTAGTTTTTTAGACTAAAATGCCCTTCATATATAAAGGGTATTAGGCCTACACTATTCCCTCTTTCCCCTCTCTTCCTTTCCTTCTCACGCTCGTTCCCCTTCTTCTTCGTGCAAACCTCGTCGACGAAGAAAACAACAGGATTTTTCTCTCTCTCTCTCTCAATGATTCTTCTTCCTCACTCATTTCTTTTTTATTTCTTCACATCAAAATCAAAAACTGGCTAGATAAGTTGTCCTAGGTTAATTTTTTCATGTTATGGTTGGATCACCTGGTTCAATCTACTCTGTAAACTGACCTATGGTGGCACAAACTGACCTAGAGTGCCGCAAACCGACCTATATCAGTTTGAAATAGGGAAATGGGTGAGATAAACTATCCTAGGTTAGTTTGAAACTACCCTAGGTCAGTTTAAAATGCCCTAAGTCAGTTTTAGTGATCACCTAGTGTAGTCTACTCTATAAACTGACCTAGGGTGGTGCAAACTGACCTAGAGTGGCGCAAATTGACCTAGAGTGGCGCAAATTGACCTAGGGCAGTTGAAACAGAGATATGGGTGAGATAAACTATCCTAAGTTAGTTTAAAACTATCCTAGGTCAGTTTTGGTGATCACCTGATGCAGTCTACTCTGTAAACTGACCTAGGGTGACACAAACTGACCTAGGACAGTTTACAATAGAGATATGGGTGAGATAAACTACCCTGGGTCAGTTTGAAACTACCCTAGGTTAGTTTAAAATGCCCTAGGTCAGTTTTAGTAATCACTTGGTGCAATCTACTCTGTAAACTAACCTAGGGTGGCTCAAACTGACCTAGGGCAGTTTGAAACAGGGATATGAGTGAGATAAACTACCCTAGGTCAGTTTGAAACTACCCTATGTCAGTTTAAAATATCCTAGGTCGATTTTGGTGATCACCTGATATAGTCTACTCTATAAACTGACCTAGGGTGACGCAAACTGACGTAGAGTGGCGCAAACTGGCCTAGGGCAGTTTGAAATAGAGATATGGGTGAGATAAACCACCCTAGGTCAATTTTGGTGATCACCTGGTGTAATCTACTCTGTAAACTGACTTAGAGTGGCGCAAACTGGCCTAGGATAGTTTGAAACAGAGATATGGGTGAGATAAACTATTCGAGATCAGTTTAAAATACCCTAGGTCAGTTTTGGTGATCGCCTGGTACAGTCTACTCTGTAAACTGACCTAGGGTGACGCAAACTGACCTAGAGTGGCGTAAATCGACCTAAGGCAGTTTGAAACCGAGAAATGGGTGAGATAAACTACCCTCAATCAGTTTGAAGCTAACCTGGGTCAGTTTAAAATACCCTAGGTCAGTTTTGGTGATCACCTGATACAGTCTACTTTGTAAACTAACCTAGGGTGGCGCAAACTAACCCAGAGTGACGCAAACTAACCTAGGGTGATCATAAACTGACCTAGAGGTGTTCTACCTATTGTTGAGTGTTCCTCAATGCATTGTGAATTAAAATATATACTTTCTATGGAGTTGGAGGTTATCTAATGCAGTCTGTGCTATAAATGACCTAGGGTGGCGTAGCAAACTGACCAATGTCAGTTTGAAACTGAGAAACGTAATCTATAAACTAGCCTAAGGTGGCGCAATCTATACTTTTCATGCAAAAAAATTATTTAGAAAGTTATTCTAAACCTTAAACCCTTAATTATAGGGTGAGATAAACTGACCTAGGGCAGTTTCAAACTGACCTAAGGCGAGATAAACTACTCTAGGTCAGTTTGAAACTGCCTTAGGGCAAAGCAATCTATATTTTTTATGATAAAAAATTATTTAGAAAGCTGTCATAAACCTTAAACCTATAATCATAGGGTGAAATAAAAAATATTCTTTCGTTGGTAATATATGATTGAATAGTTATACCAGTCGATTTATGATATTAATCTATTTCCCTTATTTTTAAGTCTTCATAAACCAAGGACTAAAGCAATGGTAATATAGTTTAATATTATTTAAAAAATTTTCAATCATGATATCTCTTCTATATATGTGAGTCTAACCTTCTGCTTTTATTTTTGCTTCTGATAGGCTCATGCGCGTTCCAGATGTACTCCAAAATCAATCGTCTCTCGGCTTGAGAGATGTCTGAAATACTTGTGCTCTGATTGTGAATAGAGCATTTCTAATTCTTGCTTTGGTCAATTTGTAGGAGTTAGTGCATTCAAATTTTCAAGTTCCATTTTCACATGTGTATTAAGGAGATATAGCGCTTCAAATTTAGTAACAATTGGTGAAATTATCCACCAAATCGATCCTATAGACATTGCGTTGATTATGGAATTGAGAGTTGTTGGAGACACTTCGATTAAGTTTGACCTACAAGCCATAGAGCCCATGTCTCTTATTGGGAGATTTTTTCCTAGGCATGCGACCTAGGTTAACGCTGATGACATAGAGACTCTTTTTGACCAAGAACTTGGGGTTGAGGACTACGTGAAATTGAAGCTCTGTCTCGTTCTTGTAGTTTTTTTGCTATATAATATATCTAATTCATTAGATAAAAAATACATACATCTCATAGACGACTTAGATTTAATAAGTATCATTGGGGGCTAGTCGTCTACAACACACTCCTCTCGGAGATGCAAAAGGCCAGTAAATTTAACTTGAATGTCTTCTATAATATATATGGATGTGCCATTGTTTTGCAGGTGAGCCTTATATCTTTTAATGTTTGCCAAATTGAAAGTTTTTCCATATTGTTAGATTGAAAGTTCCAATTATTTTAACTTTTTATAGTTGTAGGCGTATGAGCATCTAAACTTTACTGCCCTGTTTGTAAGAGATGGACCACAGTTTCTGTGGTTCAAGCGATGGGAGCACTATCCATTTCCTCCACACATGAGACAAATGGCGTCAACTTTTGAGAAATGCAAACTGGTATTAAGACTTACTACAATTCTTGATTTCAGGAATACAAATTTGTATTCTAGCATAATTTACTTCCCATTTGATTTTGTCTGTGTAAGGCGTCCTTCCAGCTCACCCCTACCCAGGAGGAGTTCAAAATTGAGTTCATTTGTAAGGCTTGGGATAACAGACATCTCATGATAATTTACTTTTCTTTTAATATCTTTCATTTGACTATTTAATGCACATATATTTGGTCATGTGTTAAAAGCTCATAATAAAATCTTCTAGGTTCCTCCGGAGACGGCTGCCCCACTTCTTTTCCACTTCTTCCTCTTTCACCGGCCTCTTCACCGGCTTGTTCGTTGGAGCATAATGTAAGTAACCCTTTATGCTTTGACTATTGCATTAGCTATAAGTTATAATATATTATGCTTATTATCATTGGTAGGTAAAAGTTAGAGGTTTAAAAAGAAAAGAGAGAAAAGAAGAGGAAAAATTTTTTGAGGGAGAGGGGGAGGAAGGGAAGCAAGAGGGACACTACTCTAGAAGAAAGGAATGACGAAAGAGAATGAGAAATCAAGTATCTCAATTATTCGCTGAGAATGTTTCGTTAAAGGAAACTCAAAAATCTTATGATGAAATCTTACAAAAAAATGAGGTAGAAATAAGAAAATTTGCTGGAAACAGTACGGAAAAATAATCTGAAAATGAGAGAGCTGCGAGAAATAGTACAAAAAAATTATGTGCAAATGAGAGTTGCGTGACAGGCTCACTATGTTGGAGCAAGCAATGAGTGTCAAATCGTTTAGCATGCACCTTTTGTATTTTATTGCATTCTATAAATTCTTTTAATAAATATTACACTTTCCTAATATTGAGAAGTTATTGTCATTCAGGACCTTCGCATGGGCTGCAGCCCTTCGACATAGTCTAATCCCAACACTGCCACACCAACGGATAAGAGCCCCGAGACCAAACGCACAGTAGGTCTAAAGGTTATAATATTTCCACATGAATTTTTTGCTACTTGAAATTCTATTTAGATGTATTCATCTGTTTGAAAATAATGATATTTTATTTTTCTTAATTTTGCGAAGCTGGACCCGATCGTGCAGGGCATGTTGGATTTGAGTGCTCCTATTACGGTAACACATATTCACATAATTGATTCTTTTATACAATATTATCAATTATGTTACACCTTTTTATGTTATACTTTTGATTTCATTAGTATTCGGCCCCTATCACATCGATAGTCAGACCTCATGTGATGGCAAAGGGGCACAAAGTCGTGATTACTGACTCGAGCAAGAAACCATCAAGGAAGGTTAGATGTTCTTTTATGGCCTATTCTAGTATAATTTATTTTTTACACATCATTCTCATACAGAAAATAGTAATAAATAATATTTTCGCATCGATTTCAGACTGAAGGGAAAGTTCTAAAGAAAATTGAGAAACGGGTTAGGCCACCGTCAAAATATTTGAGGCTCCCTTTTCTTTTAGTTTTCTTCTTCTCTCGATAGATTGTATTTAAGTTTTTATAATTATTTTTCTTAGAATTTTTGGAGCTTAGTTTGTACCTAGGAACCAAAGCATTGTAAAGAGATTTTTGTGATAAATAAAAAGTGCATATTCAAAAGAATGACTTCGAGTTTACAACGAGATTGTACACCAAGGATGAGCGGCTAAAACATTTGTTTAAGGAGGATGCGATCCCCAGATAAGTAACATTTATATTATTAACTCCATAACTTCTTAGTTTCGTCATGGAATCATTCTGCTAAAAAGTGTGTTTAATTGAATATCTTTTGAACGACCAATTATGATCGTTGATCTAGGTTATCAATGACCATAAATGATTCATTCCATCTAGATCTGTACCTGCAGGCCGATCTAGGCTGCAGAGTGATTATTTGCTCATTATCGTGATTTAGAATTTTGAGATACGCTATGCTTTTTATAAGATTCATACCGCAATGATAAGCAGAGTCATAGTTTTTAGATAGGGTATGCCGGATTAATAATCGTGTTTTCTTACGATTCATTTTTCTTTTAAAAAAATGATGGTGTGATTGATGTGTTATGAAATTGTGAGTTTAATGGTAGAAAAGTTATAAATTTGGGGTAGCAAATTTCTTGATCATTCCTCAAGTTGTCCTTTTATTTATCAGAATTTGTTCTTGCATAGATTACTTTTCCCTTATTGCATCTAGAATAGTGTGGTAATTGTTTGGCAAATCAAACTCTCCCTTGGTACTTCCTTGAATATTTTTTTCTCTTTAAGAATTAATTAAATTTCAAGTTTCCATGTGGGTACAACACCCTTGATTTCACCGTGCTACAACCGATCTTATGTACTTGCAAGGGTATATTTTTAAAACCGATCAGTTGTACCTCAAAGAAATCTTCAGGTTACATGGCATCCCTACGAGCATTGTTTTAAATAGAGATCCATTGTATACATTGCAGTTTTGGCAATGATTTCAGGAAGGAATGGGATAAAGGTTAGATTTCGGTTCCACGTTTCACCCTCAGACGGATGGACAATCCAAGAGAGTAAATC
Source organism: Chloranthus sessilifolius (assembly GCA_021018995.1). Classification (NCBI taxonomy): domain Eukaryota; kingdom Viridiplantae; phylum Streptophyta; class Magnoliopsida; order Chloranthales; family Chloranthaceae; genus Chloranthus; species Chloranthus sessilifolius. The sequence continues at coordinate 91,912,278 of CM037592.1, forward strand.
AAATCATTGAAGGTACTCTTCGAGCTTGTATGCTATATTTTTAAGGATCATGAGATCAACATCGACACCTGATCAAGTTTGCTTATAATAACAGTATTAGGCGAGCATCAAAATGACTCCCTACAAAGCATTATATGGGCGGAGATGCAAGTCTCTACTGAATTGGGACAAAATCGGAGAGAGGTTTGTATTGGGTTCAGAAATTATCGAGAGCACAACTGAAGCAATATGTGTGATCGGCGAAAGGTTAAAGATCGCACAAAGTCAACAGAAGAGCTATGCTGATATGAAAAGAGCAAGCATCGAGTTTTAGGTTGGAGACAATGTATTCATTAAGATTTCATCTATGAAAGGTGTAATGCATTTTGGAAAGCGTGAAAAGTTAAGCCTGCGCTATATAGGACCATTCGAGATATTAGGCCGGGTTGGTAAAGTTGCGTATCGGATTACTCTACCGCCGCAACTCTCAAGCATACACAATGTGTTTCATGTATCAATGCTGATAAAGTAAGTGAATGACCCGACTCATATCTTGGACTATCAACTGATTGAGCTTCAAGAGGATATGGCCGTTAGAGAAGAGCCAATGCAAATCCTTGATCGGAAAGAGCAAGTGTTATGTACCAAGCAGATTCCACTTGTACTCGTGAAGTGGCGAAACCATTCACCAGAGGAAGCAACTTGGGAACGCGAGTCGGATATAAGCGATGCATATTCGCAACTTTTAGAATAAGCGTGAAGTTTTTAAGGAGGAGAGCTCATCGCTCTATGACTTGTAGCCTTCAAAATTGTGATTTATTGTAATACTGATTGTAAAATTTTCTAATTCATGGTGTAAAAGTGTTATAAATTTTTCTAGTGTGTTACCTTGATGCCATGCAATGTTTCTGTGTAATTTTTTCGCGAATTAGCACCATGCATGAAATTCTCAAGTGTATCGGAAATTATCATGTATCATCATAAAAATGATGATAGAAAATCCTAAACTTAGATTCAATGTGATGTTGATAAGTGAGTAAACAATGATACAAAATTTGAGTGCAAATGATGGTAGAAAGGTAGGTGTAAAGAGATAGAACATTCCAATGACTGTTTTAAATAAAGAGCACACAATCTGGAGAAATAGCGCCCGCGAATTTGAAATCGCGCTCTATGCGTATTGCACGCGCGAATTTTTCTGTGGACCTTTGTAAATTCCAAATCGCGCGTGCGAATTTGCTTATCGCATGCGCGATTTTCTAAATATAAATGGGTTTCACGCCCATTCCTTCATTTTGCATGTGAAAGTTAAAGCTAAGCTAGGGTTTTCATTTCATTGCCTACAAAGATTCAAATTTCTTCTTCAGATTTGTTCACGCCTTCGATCCGCAAGGCGTTCCTTTCGGATTCTCTTCGCACAAAAGGGTAAGAATTACCTTCTATTTCAAAATTTCTTTTCAAACAATCGATTTCTTGTTGAATGGGTCCTAGAAAGAAGCTCGCGTCTAAGAACCCGACTTCTAAAGCCAAAACCCCAACTTCTAAACAGCCAAGGTTGACCCACCTCCAATTGTGCGCGATCGACCCTCCGCATGGTAGGATGCTAAGGGGTTCGAAACCGAGTGGTCATTTGATAACGACCTATTCGAGGACTATGACGAGACTAGATGAACCCTAGATTACCTTATTGCGGCCGAGATGAAATCACTTCTCGAGCCATTTAATGATTATTACTACTCGCGGTTGGTAAATTTTTTTTACCAAAACTTACGTTTTAGTACAGATGAATCGAAACTATGCACTAAAATAGATGGCCGAACTTTTGCATTCGACCTACTAAACATCTTTGTTGCTATGGGATGTTCTTCGGAATTTATTCGGGATAGAGGTTTGGCACCTCCGAATCGTGTTGATGTGCCATACTATGACATTCTCGCCAACATGACCCATGGGGAACACGGGTCAGGAAAATCAGTCAGACGAGCCCAATTACTGGCCCACATGTGGCCATTAGATATAATCCTTCGCAAGAACCTATTCCCGTTAATGCATGAACAAGAGAGAGTTTATGTCTTTCTCCAAGCCTTATATGCGGCTTATGAGGAGAAATGGTTTAGCGTGCCAGTCGTGGTTTGGGACAGGATAATTTATGTCTGAAATCACTCAAGGGAAGGTAGAAAGACACCTTTGATGACATTACCGTAAGCTCGATTAATCATTCGTATGATCGAGCAGTACTAGGACCAAGAGGAAGACGAAGAATATGAAATTTCACCAAATGAACCACAGTTTGTCGATAACACCAAGAGATACTGGTTGGAGGATTTGAAGCTCAATTACATCGGTTTGAATGCAAGTGTGCAAAACCGACAAGACCAGGAGATAGCACGACGAGCCCAACAAGAACAAGCACCATAACCACTTGAGCAATCAGCCCAACCCCAGATGCCACCACCGTGACAAGTTTCAGCCCAATAGCCGCCCACCCCACATACCAACGTGCCTCTCCGAACCGAATTCGAGAGGAGAATGGATGTGAATGAACAACTGCTCTGACAAATGTCGCGGCAACTGAACTTTCACGAGGCCTTGCTCACTGACTTGATGCGTTCCACATACCCAACCGACTACTCTTAGCGCATCGCAGTGGCACGGACTTGTACACCGGGTGCATCCAACTCATGAGCCGGTGATGATGCTGGAGATGATGCGGACAAGGGAGGTGATGGGGCGGACTAGCTGGAGCTTTTGTTACTTGGACATTATAGTTTGGTGAGGTTATTTTTGTGAATTTTGAGAAAATTTTGGAAAATTAAAACAGTCGTTGGACATGTATTTTGTTCGTAATTAGTGTTAAAAACTTTGGTATAGTTGAAACTTTTGAATGGTGGGTATGTTTATGTAACTAATTGTGAATATTTTCGCATTTTAGATATACTTAAATGGTTGTATATTTGAATAGTTGGCTATTATGATTCAATGCCATGCTTTAATAATTGTTAGAATGGCTGTGGTGAGCAAATGGTTTGAAGGGAATCAGTTTGGTTAATGACCATGTGTGCTTTCCTAATTATTGAATGGTTATTTAAAATGATGTGAGAATTGCAGGTGACATTATTGTTTTGTTGGTTGATGGTTATCAAAATTGTTAATTTAGTTGTGGACTTTATAAATTAGTTGTGGATATTGTTGTCATAGATAATGATTTTAGTTGCGGGTAACTTTTGATTTTCGTTGTCGATAATTCGTAGATAAAGTAGTTGTGGATAATTTCTTTACTGGTAAAACTATTAAGCTAGCTGTCGGTATCATCGTCGAGGAATTATGGTATTAGTCGTGGATAATTTTGTTCTAATTGCAGTTCGAATTGTCATATTATCGTGGATACACTCTTAATAGATATGCCTTTTTGTTGCAAGGTAAATGGACCTTATAAAATATTAATGGTAAGTTCTGTTATTGTATCGTCAATTTTCGAGGAAGAAAATTCTTCTAAGGAGGGGAGGATGTATCATCCCCAAAATTTTCAAACCGTGTACGTCCGCTGGGTGTACGCATCTCGTACGACATACTATACACACTTGCATGATAGAGATATATTTATTTTATTTTGAATTTTGAGGATGAATTAATTTGGATACATTTGAGTTCCATTTAACCCAGTGGTATAAAGGCTAATACACTTTTTGTGTGTGCTAGCTTCACACAGAACCAAGCCTTCTTTTGAATAATTGCTAACATCCAATTTAAGTGTGCAAGCATAACAACAAACCCAAACCTTCTCTAGATAAGAACTAACACTCAATTGGTGTGGTTGTTTCACATGGAAGCAAGACCCTTAGTTAAGTACAATGGCTTCTCACGTAAGCCATTGCATTGCATGAGAAATCTTGAGAGAGAAAGAGAGAGAGAGAGAGAGAGAGCTTGAGAGGAAGAAGCTCTATTCTTCGTGCCTTGAGATCCGAAGCATTGTTGATCTTTCATTCAATTTTTCTTTGATCATTGATGCAAGAAGCAACGATCTTACATGTGGTTGTTGTCCATGAAGAGCGTGAGAACTTCGTCTCTTGCATATTGAGGGGTGGGAGCGTTGTTATTCTTGATATCGATTATCGTACGCATCGTTCGAACGAGCTTGGAAAGGTAAAATCTTATGGATGAATTGTGGTTTAGATTGATGGTTTGAGTGTCTTGAATGTGTACAAAGAATCAAGGGTTAAGTGGTGAGAAAAGATCAAGAGAGAGAAATTTCTGAAATCGGGCTGAGTGTGCAAAATCACTCAAATTCGCATGCACAAATTGCCTTCAAATATAAAGGGAAATTTTTCCTGAAAAAATCGCGCGGGCGAAATGCACATCAACTTTCAGGCCAAAATCACACTAGAAATTTTCACCCACGCTATTTGGTAGGTGCTAGATGAAAATCACTCGCGCAATTTTTCCCGTCAGGTGAAATCGCTCGCACGACTTGAGATTCGCCTGCGCGATTTTCCCTGTTTGGCTTATTTTGAAGTTTTCTATTTTCCTTAGTTTTATATATGAAATATCAGGTTGGGTCCAATTGATCCAATTGGAGCCAACCCGACTTGATTTTAGTTTGACTCGACCCGATCCAACATGATTTCAGTTCGACTTGACTCGATCCAAACTAGGCCAGAGTCAAGAAACTAACCTAAACGCACTATACAAACTTGAGGGCATAATGGGTAATAATCAGTATATCACTGCAAATTATAAAATACTATTTTTTTTTTTCATACAAAATTTGATGGCTAATGAAGCAGTTCAACAAGAGCCTTTAAAATCCTAAAGATAACATCAACTTCTTCACCTTCATGACTTAGCTAAAGAGAACTAGAGATTTGGGGGAAAGTTTGTTTGTACCCCTCAGGTGTTTCCTGATTTTTCTTAGAAAAGCTCAGACTCCTAAAAACTTAGATTCCTACAGTTTCATGGCAGACTCAGATTCCTGACTTTTTCTAGATGCGTTCTTAAGTTACTCTGATTCCTGATTTTTCTCCACGTAACTCAGAATCTTATCGTTCTTAAGTTCATCTCAAAAAAACTCAGAATCAGTTTAATAGATGATTGTGCTACGACCATATAAATGTTATTCAATCATTGAGTCATATGTCGTTATCAAATTTGATTGAAATTTTACGGGTTGCTAATCCATGCGAGGCTGAGCATAGTTGACGGATTTTTTTTCCAATAAGATTTCATGAAAGGTAATTACCAAAACATCACATACACATAGCGAATTTAATACAAAATTGACGAATTTAATAGTTTTGATGTTTTTTTTCTAGAAAGGGTGGCGTTAAAAATCATTGACTGCCTTAAATTAGACGATCGAGATCATTTTGCGTCCCCATCTTCCACGCAATAGATCTTGAGATTGTGGTGACCTATCAAATGACCATGATCATTGGCATACCAAGAGAAAGGGTTCTCAGTGTCACTTTGAGGGATGTGTGCCATGTGGAATCAAGATCTGACCATTTGATAGGTGCTCCAGGATCTCAAGATCTATTGTGTAGAAGATTGGGACGAAAAACAATCTCTACGTCTAATTCAAGGCATCAATGATCTATATTGTCTATTAGAATTGCTATCCATTGATGACATTGCCAGATCTAAGGGAGGAATGTAATTGACTAGTTATAGCAGTCATACACAAATTATAAAATATATGGTATTTTCAATTGATCCATACACTTGGAGTGGTCATAAGTGTATATCCGACTTGACTTGATTCGACCTGATGGGTCAAGGATATATGTCCAACCCAACCTTAAAAACTAACCCGACTTGATTAAAATCCCCTTATTTTCCTTAGTTTTATATATGAAATATTGGGTTGGGTCCAATTGATCCATTGATGACATTGCCAGATCTAAGGGAGGAATGTAATTGACTAGTTATAGCAGTCATACACAAATTATAAAATATATGATTTTTTCAATTGATCCATACACTTGGAATGGTCATAAGTGTATATCCGACTTGACTTGATTCAACCTGATGGGTCAAGGATATATGTCCAACCCGACCTTAAAAATTAACCCGACTTGATTAAAATCCCCTTATTTTCCTTAGTTTTATATATGAAATATTGGGTTGGGTCCAATTGATCCAATTGGACCCAACCCGACCCGATTTTAGTTTGACGCGACCCGATCCAACATGATTTTAGTTCGACTCGACTCGATCCACACTAGGCCAGAGCCAACAAACTAACCCAAACACACTATACAAACCTGAGGGCATAATGGGTAATAATCACTATATCACTACAAACTATAAAATACTATTTTTTTTGTTTCATACAAAATTTAGTGGATAATGAAGTAGTTCAACAAGAGCCTTTAAAACCCTACAGATAACATCATCTTCTTCACCTTCACGGCTTAGCTAAAGAGAACGAGAGATTTGGGGAAAAGTTTGTATGTACCCCTCATACATCCAAACTCAAAAGGTGGCTTCCCATCGGCCAAATGACTTACTTGCTAATGCAAATTGGACCTTCCATCGACCTGCCATCGACTAGTGGGATACGCAAGGCTTGCTGCATTCCGATCACAAATGCCACGAAAGGCTAGTTAAAATCAGTAAAAATCGTTGAAATGGCTAATTACGATAGATGGGAGATGACCATTGGAAAAAGCAACTAATGCAATATATATATATATTTGAGAGAAGTATACCCTCTTGTATTTGGAATCCGAGAGTTTTCGAGCCAAAAGCTATGACATCCTCCTGTCGCTTTCGCTCGAAAAGTCTTAGAAAGCTCTTCTCCCTAGGCAAACTCGCGAACAGAGGAAAACGACAGAAAAACTCAGAATATGGGTTTTCTGAGTAAAACTCAAAATATGGTTTCTACGGTCTCTCAAACAAGGCCTTATAATCTTAGTAGAATCCATCTCAACGATGGACTCAATCCAAAATCATTCCTTTCTTTTCTATGAAGAATCCATCTCACAAATGGACTCTTCCCAAAATAGTTCCTTCTTTCTCTCTGTTGATTTGAAATTGTATACGCTATTCTCATCGATTTTCGGAGTAAGTGATCACAGTATTTCATAGACGAAAACCATTGACTAATTTGAATCAGATGATGGAGATTGTTTTTGTGACAGCCCAAATTTCGGCGCCCCGAAACCCGTGCCGTCGGTGGACTGGCGCTAAGGCCGAGCCCGTAATTGTATCACATTGCGTCTCACAAAGTTGCACAGCGGAATACTAAGCGGAACCACACTGACGAAACTTACATCAAAAGACATATTTCTATCATTTATAACCCAAAAGACGGTTCTAATCCCCTAGAGATGGAAAAGAACCGTTTGGAACCACCGGTAAGGACCCATCCTTACCGAAACATGGTTCCTCCAAAAGAATATCCAAAAAAAAAATGTAATTACAGAGTATACTTTTACAACTTAAAAAACTCTCAAAACATGGATCTAAGGTCTAAGGCCGGACCTACTCCGGTTGGGCACAAACGAAGCAATTCTCCGGGTTCGGCTCCTCTAGATCCTCGCTTGGGTCAAAGTCAGGATCCTCGCCCTCGGGTAACTCAGCCCCAACTTCTTCTCCTGGCACTGAAATATTAGTGAAGGAATGAGCTTCATCCAAGCTCAGCAGGGTAAAACTTATAGCATGCTTATCGAACATCAAATACGTATATCATGGCATGACAAACGAAACGAAACAAAACGAAATATATCCAAAGTGATCTCATAGTTTTACACACATACATATGGATTCATGTTCATGCACACATATCATCGATGAAAAGAAAAACTTAAAGTGCTTTACTTAAAGTAATAGAATGAGGAACTATAGCCTCAAGCCCCGATGGAATACCCACCATCGTCACTCACATGAGTCATATTCACACATATTCAAGGTCCCATAGAGTTGGACACTTGCCGGACGAAGTACCGTTAAACGGTAGGGATCACATATCACACAAAGCATACGAACGTATCACACATACATACGAACGTATCACACAAAGGGTGTAATGGATTGGCGCCGCATCGTCACGGATATCCCTGCCGCGCCACGGTTATACCGCCGGTCGGGTATTCACATAACCTCAAATCGTGCGTACATATAGCTTATCGCCGTGTGTTTGTGATAACTATACATTAGATGAAAACTACTTTGAAACCAAAACTCACACATGCTCATATCACAACGCTCTCGAAATCTCATATCTTGCACATGACGTCATATCGAACATATCATAACGGAGGTCACATACTCGAAGCATATACGGAAACATATGTCAAGACTTATGCGGAATTCATATACCAAAACATAACGAAAGCACGGTCAAGGCATATCCGAAAATCATATGTCAAGCAAATACGGAAGTCATATCAACAAGAGACATATCATGACACAAAGATACATATCGTCAAAACAATGCACATGATAGATGGTTTTCCCTACCTCACAAAGTAATTCCTTGCATGCTCATCCTTCACGAAGGTTGGTTCGTTCCACACGTAGCCTCACCTGAACAAGGCATACTCATTCATTAGAATGATGTACAACCCACTGTGGAAAGTCCCCCCAGGTTTCCACAGTCAAAACAGAATCAAACCAGAAAGACAGGGGATTTCGATCGGTCGAATCCGAATTCGAACAGCTAAGGCTGCGTTTTGAACGGCGAAAATGAATTCGATCGTCGAAATAAATTTCGCCGGTCGAATTCTACAAGGCAATTTTGCATTTTAAATTGATCGGTCAATTCAAATTCGACCAGTCGAATTTCTCAAAGTCCAAAATCACTTTTACATTTATATAGAGTTCGATCGGTGAATTATAGCATTAATTAATTTCACTTAAGTCCGAAAAGCCTTTTGTGGCTATTTCGATCGGTCGAAATGATTTTCACCCCGAAATTGCCCGCTTTCTTCAAATGAGGTTTCTCACCGGGTTCAACCCACTTCGAAAACTCAACTTCTTCTCATCATTTCAACCCAGATTCTACTACTTTTAGCTTGTTGAAAGCCATCTATAACAGGTATTGAAGTTCCTTACCTAGGTTTGAGCGAGATCTCCTCCTCTAGCTCAAGAACAGCTAGGGTTCCATGGAGTTGTCTTTTGACTTGGTGGATCCTTGCTCGATTAGTCGTTCTTCCCTTGACAATGATCGATCTCTGACTCACTGTAGCATTGAATAACCCTAGGTTTGTCTCTCTCTCTTCTTAACTCTCTTCCCTTTAGCAGTAAATAGAAATAAATGCCCTAGGTTTCTATTTATACTACTTTCTCTCTTGACTGGGTGTGAAACAGCTACACCACAGTCCAGTATACATGAGCATCAAGCTCTTACACCGGGTCTAGTTATCATCGATCAAGTTCATTGAATTTGATCTATAGACATTACATCATTGTAAAGAGGCATCCTCGGCTCATGACCCATCGGCACAAGTACCGAAGTGTACGGATCAAGGCTATGCAAAGTCGGGATGTTACAGTTTTTGGCTCCAAGCTTCTCCAGGATAAATCTTAAGATCATGGCGTGCCTATCAGACGGTAAGATGTTGATTCCACATAGCACACATCCCCAAAAATGACTTGGATCATGGGCCAAGGAGTTAGACCTTCACTTTTAGGGACGTGTGCCAAATGAAATCAACATCTAACTATATGATAGGCGCTCCATGATCATAAGATCTATCGTTGGGAAGATTGGAACATAAAACAATCTCCATCGTCTGTTTCAAATCAGTCAATGGTTTTCGTCTGTAAAAAAATGTCGTACTTTGAAAACGGGTAAGAATTGCCATATCCTTTCAAAATTAGAAAATTTATTTTTTTATTTAGGTGCTAAAGGTGCTTCTCGATTCTTCTTTTCGAATTTCTTTTTTGTATGTGAAATGATTGCTTGCTCACACTGAAAAAAATCTTGCTTACATCCCTGTAAATTATACGCACCTACTTATGTGAAATTTCGAACTACTAATCAAAACTTATTTATGAGCTTCACGTTGGGAGACATGATTAAATAGTCATAAGTACTAAAGGGAGAGAAAGAAATTCATTCGGGTAAGAGCTGATGGAAAGTCTACATGAAATCGAAAGCATAAGTGATTAAGTCTATGCACGCTTTTTCAAACATGATTCAAGGTAACATAAAAAATGTCAATGTTAGTCCAAATGTGCTTCTAAGACGATGTGCTTTGGTTGTCCCATTAGAGTGAAAGTTTTGCACATAACTAATACTTTGATTAATATGACATGACTCGAGGTTGAATTAAATCCTTTGATGATAGTGAGTTAGAAATGATCATAGTTTTTGGTGAACATTTTAGAGTAGAGAGTGAACTATTTATATTAGTGGCAGATTGCAAATAAGAAAAACTTATTTATTTATTTTTATTTTTTAAAATAACCCTAATCTCTCTCATCCCTCATCTCTCTCTTATAGTCTTAGTAGAGGTCATCTAAGAATGGATGCACTCTATCCAAAATCGTTTCTCTTTTCTATGAAGAATCCATCTGATAGATAGACTCTTCCCAAAACAGTTCCTTCTTTCTCTCTATTTATTTGAAAATGGGTACGGCTATTCTCACCAATTTTCAGAGTAAGTATCACACAGTTTTTCATGGACGAAAACCATTGACTGGTTTGAATCAGACAATAGAGATTATTTTTTGCTCCAATCTTCTCCATCATAGATCTTAAGATCACGGCGTGCCTATCAGATGGTAAGATGTTGATTCCACATAGCACACATCCCCAAAAGTGACTTCAATCATGGGCCAAAGAGGTGACCTTCACTTCTAGGGATATGTGCCATGTGGAATCAACATCGATCTGACCATATGACAGATGCGCCATGAACATAAGATCTATTGCGAGGAAGATTGGAATTAAAAACAATCTCCATCGTCTATTTTAAATCAGTCAATGGGTTTTGTGCGTAAAAAAATGTGTAATACTTACTATGAAAACATGTAAAAATAGCTTTATTCTTTCATAATTTGAAATTTTCTTTTCTAATTTAGACACTAAAGTGATTCTCAATTCTTCTTTTTCGAATAATTGCGCCCTTGCCCCCACTGAAGAAAAAAAATATGCGTTGGCCATAGTTGATGGGGCATCATCATCTACACTAAATTTTTGTTTCTTTCTTACAATGCTCTCTAAAACCTCTCTTTCGTAGACTTTGTTTGCTATAGAACTGTCATTTGTAACATACTAAGAATATCAACTAAGAAGCTCTTTTATTTATTCTGGCCCTGTTTGGCAACCTATTTCCAAAAAAACACTTTTTAAGTGTTGTAAAGAGGTGTCACATGATACTTTAAAAAAAAAAATCATTTTCAGCCAGAAGTGGCTGAGTCTGAGTGAAAAGTACTTTTAATCCAACATTTTTCACAAGAAAAGTGCTTGGTACAATGCATCAACCTCATTTATTATGCTTCTTCGTTGGGAAATTCCTCCTAACTTCCCATAGGGAAGCTGAAAGTATAGCTTCTTATCCAGCTCCCATAGATAGATTAGAAAATAAATTTGAAATTTTTTTCTTTTAGAGCACCCGCCTAATCCCAGGGGCACATGCACACCTTAAATTCAGCACATGCCGGATCAGCACAAGATATAAATCCCTAAAGTGGTCTCAAAGGAGGGAGGGGATTCGAACTCAGGTTTCTTGCTTTTGGAAGCAGGTACCTGATCAGCTCACCTAACCCGTTGAGGTTAAAAATTTTCCATTTGTTGATCCTAAAGTACAACACTGTTTCAGGAAAAAATAACAAGATAAAAAAATTGTTCCTTTATAGGCTCAGTCAGCTTTCTTAGTAGGTCTTCAAGTCAATGGGAGGCTATTGGAATTGGAAATTGAAGAATCAATGGAGTCATTGGTCTCTGTAACATGAAAAAATTAAGGCAATTTATATGCTCTCAATGGCTGATGAGTTGGTGATTTTTCAGGATGTGTGTCACATGGAATCATTATATGTGCCCCTTGATAGATGTACCATGATCTATATATATTTAATATAAAAGATTGTGATAAAAAATTATCTTCATCATCTGATTCAAAAGCAATCAAACTCCATAAAACATTAATGGTATGTTGGATTTTAGATGGTTTTTTACTGCTTTGAATCAAACGATGATCCATTTTCATCCCAATATTTTATGTCAAAGATGATTTCACGAGGCACAACCCTAGAAAGTGGGTGTACCAAGTCACTTGGCGCTCTGGCTACTTGGCTAATACTAACTCTTTAACATAAATGTGCTTTCAATTTGTAAACTCTTGTATGGAAAGGGCTTAAAAGCTGGTTGAATGCCGCATAACGCTCACCTGGTTGCATGAATTGCACCTTTACCAAAACCCAATTGACTGAAGGGTACTCCTATTAGGGCCCACACAATATCTGAAGGTGCCCACATCGAAAATCCCTTCAAAACTATTGATTACTTTTGATAAGATAATAGAGATTATGTTTTACCTCGATCTTTCATACAATGAATCTTGAGATCATGTCTCACCTATTAGGCGATCAGTTTTTTATTCTATATGTCACAAATCCTCAAAATATGCCCCTTGAATCCTATGGTACACATCACGCTCAAACATGATTTTAGGGCATTTTTTAGAGATTTGTGACATGTGAAATAAAAAAATGACTGTCTGATAGGTGCAACATGATCTCAAGATCCATTGTGTGGAAGATTGGGGTGAAACACGATCTCCTTCATCTTATCTTAAGCAATCAATGATTTTGAAGGGGTTTCCGACGAGGATGCCTACAGAGATTGTGTGGGCGCTAATAGAAGTACCCATTGACTGAATCCCTTATTTATTTATTTTAAGTGAAATAAAAGTATTTCATTTTAAAAGAAATTTTGACTAACATATATAAATCTTCTAAAGTTGTAAGTTCTTAGTCTTTTTTTCTTTTTTGTTTTGATAACTAAGGGTAATTCCAAGCTTACGCTTGGACTAATCCCTAAGGGATGCCTTTGCCCCCACCGTTTAACGAGTATTTCATGATTTGGCACGTTTATAAATATCAAATCCACTTAGAGTGATAGGCTACCACTTATTAGTACATACCCTATTCTCTGTAAATTGACTTTGGCACGTTTATAAATGCCACCCCGTGTTTTCTCCCACGTTTTGGCATATTTATAAATGTCAACCCCTGTTGCACTTATTTATAAATAATTCCTTAATTTACAGTTTTGTGTTTAAATAACACCTTGAGTTACTCTTCCGTTAACTGCCGTCTCTAAAAAAACAAAGTGACATCAGAGAATGGGCTAACATTGAATCAATTAACCATACTAGAATGGGCTAACATGAAATCGGAATTTCAGGGTTGGTGTGGAAAGGAGATTACAGACTTCTAGAGCAGCTTGATGCTTCAGGATTGAAGGTTCCTTAGGTCCCTTTTGTTTTCAGTATGTTTCTCTCCTCTTGGGCCTCTTTGGTTTTATGCTTGTTCCTTAGGCTGCGTTTGGGTTAGTTCTTTTGGGGCAAAGAGCAGCTCTCTCACTTTTTGGCTCTGGTAGAGAACTATTTTTACATTTAGTAACACAGCTCCTTGCCTCATTTGCTCTGACGGGAAACTGTTTTAAGTGATAAAACTGTTCTATGTCTGCTCTATCTCAGAGCAAAGCAGGTAAAGAGCAGCTTCTGCTCTTATAAGAGCTAACCCTAACACAACCTTAGGGTACTTCTAGGGATGCAAGTTTGGAACTGAAAACCAAAACTGATCGGAAAATCGGTCTACCAAACTCGACCAAAACTAAAGAAACCGATTCCCAATCAGTTTGGTTTCGATTTTAGGTGGCTGAAGCTAAAAACCAGCTAGTTAGGTTTAGAAAACTGACAAAAATTGGAGAAAACAAAAAAAATCACTAGCATTAAAGTTCACTTCATATGATGCCCAAGTAGTTGCTTAGTTTGTTGATTCGCTCGATTCGAAATCACAAATCATTATTATAAAGTAAACTCGATTCATTAAGAGTTAGATGAGTTTTAAAAGTATTTATTAATTTGATAATACAAATTTACATTCTTTCATAAATGAAATACAAATGATTACTTGATTAATTTAAAAAAATTTAAATCATAAAGTCTTAAGTTTAAATCTACTCGTTGTGCCTTATTATAAACAAAATATGTAGCATTAAAGTCATTTCATTGTCGATGTACTCCAAAAATTACGAATCCATGATATGGGCATATAAAATGTTTATTCATATGATATCTATCATTCGGTTGATAGTAAAGGTCACTTCATTTGACGCCCGAAGTATAGTTACTTAGTTCACAGAGTCAGCTCGATTTGAATTTGAGTTCGCAATTCGCTATTATCAAACAAATGTAATTTGAGTTCACAATTCGCTATTATCAAACAAAGCTAATTCACTAGGGGTATACTGAGGTTTTTAAATATTGGGAAATTTACACTTTCAGTTCTATAATTTTGCTTATTTATAAAAATAGCTCTATAATTTTAAATTTTGCATAAAAAATCAGCTTTAAGCCAAGTCCTTTCCACGTCAGCAATCATATATCCTCCTCTTTATATATAGATGCGAATTCCTTTTGATATGAGATATATATGAGATTTCTCCCCCTATATTAAAATTTCCTGTACTCTGTTTTCTTTGTATCAATACAGACCACACTGTAAGCTGTAACACAAGAGCACTGATAAGATAGTATTTTTTCATGTAGTTTCTTTTTATTAGTATAGCCTATCGCTACCATAAGGTAGCATATTGCCACCTTAAGTTAGCGCCGCTAACTTAAGATAGCGTATTGCTACTTTATGTTACGTTGCTATCTTAAGGTAGCGATACGCTACCTTATGGTAGCGGCGCTAACTTAGGATAGCGGCGCTAACTTAAGATAGCGTCCCGCTACCCTAAGATAGCGTCCCGCTATCTTATGTTAGCGCCGTTATCTTAAGGTAGTGATACGTTACCTTATGGTAACGATACGCTGTATACCTGAATAATATGAAAGAGTTAGTTTGACAATTTAATATTTCATTATTTTTTATATTTTAGGATGAAATGGATGTTCCCGTACTTTGTCATTTTGATGGTGTCCGGGTCGGTGATAATACTTATAACGGTGAATATCGAAAGATTGTCGTTGTTAGAGAGAAGATATCATTTGATCAATTTAAGTAGAAAATATACAATGTCAGTAGGACTCGATCGGAAGAACATTCAATTACACTATCTGTTTCTTTGCGCATAAGAAATGAGTTAGTGTTTGCCGAATTGTCTGACTCTGATGATTTTGCGAACTTATTTAAAGCATATCGTATTGGTGATGGTGTGATAAATATTTATATCGAAAAATCATTAGCAACTCCTATGACCGAAATTTTATCATCTATTGAAGCATTTCAACCGTTCCAACAGGAAACAAACGAAGATGATAAAAAAATTGAAGAAAATGCCAGATTAGGAGATGATGATAGTGTAGAACCAGAACATTATTCGATTAAAAATCAAGGAATACTGTTTGAGGAGGAGAACTTTGATGCACCGATAATAGTCGCAATGATAGAAATATAAATATAAGATTTCGCCCCTACCGTAGGCCTCTGGAGCAACCTTTTTCAGTCATTCGAATGAAAAAAAGCGATGAAGATAAAGGATATTGTCCTCAAATAAATTTGATGCATGATGCATTTCAGCTTAACTTCGAATAAATAAACAATACATTTGACTAGAATCAGTGGGAAATATTTTTAGAAGACCTTAGTCCATATCAATGGCCTTACGAACCAATAACTTCGGAGCAAACGATAATTAAGCCTTTGACAAAACAGCCTCTTACACCTCAAACATTCCCACCTCGACCAATCTCAACCCAAACAATTGCATTTCAACCAAACGTACCTCGACGGACTCAATTTCAATCACATAATAATCATCCAGTCGATGACGGTAATAGTGATCCTGAAAATAATAAAGTACCGTCGTCGCCCACTTCGCGTGTTGATACTAATAAGGGAATTGATAAATCTCTGGTGGACGATGACTTAAAGGGCGAGTATATGGATTCGGATGTTGAAGAACTTTATGAAAGGGGGCCATTAACTGTTGGTCAGATATTTAGAAATAAAAAATCCTTTTAAAAAGCTCTTAAAAAGTTTCCAATGGTAAATAACTTTTAAATTAAACCAATAAAAACCAGTCCTCTTCGAGTTACGACGAGGTGTGTTGAAGTAGGGTGTGTTTGGAGAATACATACATCAAAATTGGTCGGTGTGGACATGTTTGCCGTGAAGACTTTTCGCTAGGAACATACGTGTGGAATGCCAGCTTTCGAAAAAGGGCATCGCCTGTGTACGACATCGTGGATAGCTTCCTTCTTGAGGGATAAGTTGTTAAACGGCTTTGACGAGAGCTCTGCTTCAATAATTTTTTATATTGAAAAAAAATACGGTGTAATAGTAAGCTACTGAAAAGTATGGACAGGGAAAGAAATGGCGTTGAATGATATCCGAGGTAGCTGGAAGGAGAAATTTAAGTTGTTATTGTCATATATCGCTGAATTACAGAGGGTTGATCCATACATACAGACTGAATTGTGTCGCGAGCCTGATAATGCCTTTCAGAGGTTCTTTGTAGTATTTGGACCTTGCATTATGAGCTTCCGTAATACTTTGTGAAGAATAATTATGGTAGATGGGACACATTTACGCGGCTGATACAAAGGAGTGTTGTTAATAGCCACGGCGATAGATGGGAATAGACATTTATTCCCTATAGTGTTCGGTGTTGTACCCAAAGAAAATGAAGATCATTAGACATGGTTCCTTGATCTATTAGGGAGACGCATAATCGGAGACTTTTAAGAGCAGTTTGTATTGATATCAGACCGGCAGAAGGGGTTGATGGAAGTTGTGTATAATATTTTTCCTAACGCCTTTCACAGCTATTATATGCGACACCTACCTTTGAATCTTTTTTATACATATAAGGATATAATCTCCCGACCGCTGTTCTGGGTTGCTGCCGGTGTATTTTCGAAAGCAAAATTTAAAAGAATTTTACGAAAAATAGAAGACAAGCCTCCCCCGAAATGTATAATATGGATTAAAGAAGTTAGTGACCATTTCTGGGCGGGTGCATATTTTCCAGGAAAGCGTTATGATATGTTGATAATAAATATAGTAGAAAGTATTAATAGTGTGTTGAAGATAGCAAAAGAGGAATCGATCGTGACAATGTTAGAAACCATTCGCACGAAGGTAGTCGAATTCTATTTTCAGCATCAGGAGGAAGGAAATAAAATGACACACGTGTTAACACCGATGGCGGAAGAACACCTAACACGAAACTCAAGGTGGGCCCGTCGAAAGAACGTTGTTCCCTATGGTCGCAATACATTTCAAGTTAAACGGGGCAATACACGCATAGTGTTAATTTAGAAAAATGAACATGCACATGCAGACGTTGGGCTATTTTTAGATTAACATGTTCACATGCGATCGCTGCATTATCGAGCAGGAACATAGACAGAGATTCCTTAGTTTTGTGAGCATTGGTTTACTAGTGTCATATTTAGAGAAACTTATAAAGAACACTTTATTTCGACCGTTGATAAGTGCCAATGGACCGTTCTAAGGGAAGACATCAAAGTTTTGCCTCATCACAGGATACATCAAGGGGTGGTCGCCCGAAGAAAAGGAGGATAAGATTTAAAGGCAAAGTTCGACCACTACGGTGTAAAAATTATAATGAATACGGACATAACCGCCGCTCATATAAATTTAATGGAATATGAAACCTATTTCATAGTATAATTTGTAAAAATGAGATTAGATCGAATATTTTTTGAACTTGTCAAATTTTTCTGAATTTTTTTTATTTTTAATCTTGCCGAATTATTACTAAAACTCGAATTGGTGACTATAAACTTTCAATCTATCATTAAACTTATCTCAACCCAATGAAACATGCCGATAATTAGAGGTGTAAGATCATTTAAACAGTTAGGAGAGTCCGGTTCCCAATTTAAATTAGGATGGTGCTCAAAATAGTGTTTAAATGATCTTCCACCATTAAAATTAGAATTTTTATCTCACACCATTGAATCGTGACTTATTATTATGTGTTGTGGCATCAGGTGCAAGGTTGGCATCAGGTGCAAGGGTAAAAATGCGTCGGGTATGAGTGAGTTAAGTGAATCCGATTAAAAAATAGGATCATACCGGGTCGAGCATATTAATAATTGGGCTGAGTATGGGCTAGTTTCAAGAGTCCCGATTATAACTCGCCCTTTTAACACCCGACCCAAACTACCCCGACCCGACGGAACTCAACCCATTAAGACCCCTACGGTGATGGGTTAACATAACTTTAATGGTATCAACAAGCATTGTGGCATCAGGTGTAAGGTTGGCATAAGGTTTACTAAGTTAGATCAAAAAAAAAAAATTACAGAAAAAATTAATCTCCAAACAAAAATTTACACAGAATTTAAACAATAAAAATTTATACAAAAATATATAAGTGAAAGAAAAATAACTACTCAATTATTTTTTCAAATGTGCACAAGGAATGTCTGATTTCGGCTCGAAATTGCTGCATATTTTTCTCGTCGAAATCTATTCCCCACCGTTTGAAAAAGTACTCAATATACGTTAATACAAAAATACCACAGTCCCAACCGTTATGTTGGCGGGGAAGATCGACACTGTCCATCACCATTAGCTGCCACAGTTGATCGAGAGCAGAACTCAATCCAACAGTGTGAAGAAGTTGTGGCAGGTGACGCAACAAACTTTCTTTGTGCGATTCGAACTTCCTTGAACACTCTAGGATGGCCGGGTCTATCAGCTTGACATTGCGGTTTCCTAAAGACACAATAGCCAATGCCCAATGTTGATGTCTCAGATATGCATTGAACAATAAATCTGTGTGTAACCGGAGATCTAATTAGTATTGTGTTTATTAAGAAATATGAAAAATATTAATATAATCTAAAAAAGAACTTACCGTCCCACAATCGACAGCCTTAATACCGCGTGTCGTACTCTTAAACAGGACCTTAAGTGGTTTGCTCTGGTGACGAACATTCCACCTGTCACAATACGCTTCCCATTTATCAACATCGTTGAGTGGCTCTAGATTTTTATCAGCCACAAATTTATTAAATTTTGAGTGGTCCGCTATAATCAGGGTTTGTAATTGATCATTAGAATAATTTATTAATTGAAAGGCACGAGTTACGTAAATAAATAAAGGCAAATAAAGAAATAAATAAATAAAATAATTGATACATACCAGGGCCGAGGCCGATGCAAAGAAGCTCTTGTCCATCATTTTCGTAAACATAGAGTTGTTTTTATACTCTAAGATTTTGAAGTATGCGTCCATCACTTTATTGTCAAGCCACTCCCTTCCTTTGAGGACCCTTAAATTCTCTACAGTGACATCGACACCAAAGATAGTATTGACAAGCGCAAAATCGTCTTCCGTAGGCCGATTCCACATACTACATATAAATTTATGTTCCATGGACTAGGGTTCTTCTTCATCGGATTCAGTAATGACCAATCTTTTTCGTTTTACACATTTTCTAGTTGGCATCTTTCTTTTCTTTTGTGCTCGCAACTCGTAACCCGTACCCTTTTTTTCTAAGTCAACTTTACTCTTTGAAGTAAACAGCTTCACTAGAAGTGATTTAAGTGATGTCAGCTGCGACTCATAAGTAGGCTGGGTTACTGGAGGCTCAACCACATTTTCGATCGGCGATTTGAATGTAGTGGGATGAGAGGAGGAAGCTTGGGTGGAGACGATTGAGGGTAAATGGGTTCAGAGGAGAAGGCTGTGGTGTATAAGTTTGAGTGGTAGAAGGCTTAGGTAAAGAGGGCTCAGAAGGTTTGGGTGCAGAGGTTTGAGTGGTAGAAGGCATAGGTAAAAAGGGTTCAGAAGGTTTGGGTGCAAAGGTTTGAGTGGTAAAAGGCTTAGGTAAAGAGGTCTCATGAGGTTGAGAGGGAGGAGACTTGGGGGTAACAAAAGTATCAAAGAGTACTGAAGATAGCACATCATCCTATAAAGTTATAAAAAAAAGAAGTTAAATTAGTTTATTCATTATAATCGCTATCATACCGCTATCTTATAATAGCGTTTTGCTATCTTAGGATAGTGTTTCGCTATCTTAAAATAGCTATCCGCTATCTTAGGATAGAGTTCCGCAATCTTAAGGTGACGTTCCGCTATCTTAGGATAGCGAATCGCTATCATAAGATAGCGGAACGCTAATTTAAAATAGCGATCCGCTATCTTAAGATCGCGGAATGCTATCCTAAGATAGCGGATAGCTATTTTAAGATAGCGAATGACTACCTTAAGTAAAAAATATAATATAAAATGATAGCTATTTTTAATAATTTTGATAAAATGATAGCTTTACGGTTATTAGTGTTAATAATCTAAAAAAATAATGTAAAAAAAAATTATATACCTTTGATAAATGAGATTTTATTGCTTCAAGATCGTTCTTCATAGCAGTATTTTCGCCACTCAAGTAAGTCACTTGATTTTCTAAATACCCTACTTTCGCTTTTAATATTTTCTTTTCTCTTCCCAGCTGCTCAATAGTTATCGCCTGTCATTTTAAAATAGAAAAGGGACAATTGAAATCGCCTTTCATTTCTCTAACTTGTATTCAAAGAGACAAACACTCTTTACGAAGCTCCGTTACTTCGTTTATAAGTTGGGGATGCCTAGTAGGCTATTCTCTTGTTGGCTGCTTCATACTTTCTGGTTCATTCTCTTTTGATTTCACTTGGTGACATAGAACGACCTCGTAATCGTCATTATCGTCATTGTTATCATCGTTATCGTTATCGTCATCGTAAATATCGTGAATTTCTTTCGCTCTTTTTTGGGGCGGGTGTTATTATTCTTTTTTCCATTCACTTTCCATATCTCTTTGCCTGAAGAATAGCTGAATTGATCGATATTGTAATTCATATTTTTCAACATCGAGGTTGACGATGACCAGAGAGTTAAGAATTTTTTCTCGGTAATAATTTGGATTATAGCTGAATTTCGTTGCTTTCTATTTCAACAACCTCGGAAAGGGACTTTTCAACTCAGTACGAGTGGGGTGGACTTCTGGAAAGTGCTTCAACGCTCAAATCTGTAAGGCGATAGTGCACCCATAGATGTTATATTGCCTTTGTGGATTCATTTTTGCTGCTTCTCTTCTGCCTATCGCTTTACATATGCAGTCAACTAAAGTTTTATATACTACCAAACCCCACGGATATTCGTTGAATTCTTCGAGGTTATCGACTGAATCCCAATATTTACTATCCACTACTTGGTATGTATTCAGAAGTAAGAACGAGCATACGAGAAACAACAATAATAGTTTCAAAAATTCATCGTTCGAAAGATCGGCACTATTAACAATTTCTTCAATAAGAGACCTTTTAGCTGGTTGTCCCCGAAAGAATTTGTATCGAATAGTTTCTGCCTCTCTTATAGCCACATGCTCAGTCTAAGAACCTTTTAATATATTAAGGCCTAAAATCAATGATATATCGGCTTTTTCCAGAACTATTTTGGTATTTTTTACCTTAAATATGTTATTTTTAATCCAGAAGCTTAATATCGCGTCAACGAAGTCTCCAATAAAAACTAAATTCTCTGTAATATTAAATAGATAATAGAAAATTGATTCATCTAATATCTTCTTCTTCTCTTCGTTACAATGTATGTAAAATTTTTTAACACTAACCTCTGAACATTTCCCGTAGGCCTTTAATTACTTAGACATTTTAGAATCAGAGAGTGGTAACTGCATAGATCATAAAAATAACTAAGTAATTAAAAAAATAATTTTAAAAATCTATCGCTTCTTACTGCTATCTTAGAGTAACGAACCGCCATCTTAGAGTAGCAGACCGCCTTCTTAGCGTAGCGAACCGCTTTCTTAGAGTAGCGTTCCGCTACCCTAAGAAAGCGGTCCGCTACGCTAAGAAAGCGGTAACGTAGTGGACTAGGATAGAATGAAAGTGGGGAATACAAATTTCCTAAAACGTAAAAAAAATTAACTGAAAAAAAATTACCTCTTTGTCACCGCTTCGTCGCCGTTGCCACTCTTTCAATAATTATAGTAGTAATTGCGAAAAATGAAAAGTCAATGGTTGGTGGTAACAGTTTAAAAGTATAAAGGCTTTTAAAATATAAGGGTACTTGAGACATTTTCAATGCCGGTGCTGACGTGGAAAGGGCTTAGCTTAGAGCTGGCCTTTTGTGCAAGATTTAAAATTACAGGACCGTTTATGCAAATAAATAAAATTATAGGGCCAAAAATGCAAATTTCTCAAAAATAGTTATTAATTTGATAAGACAAATTTACTTACTTTCATAAATGAAATACAAACGATCACTTGGTTAGTTAAAAAACATAAATATGCTGAGGTTTAAAAGATTGATCTAAACAAAATAACATTATTGTACGTGACACTAAAAATAGTGTTTTGAGTGCCATGTAAAACTCCAAGTTGACCATTGGGATATGCTTACCCTACCCCATTGAGGTACGTAATTGTTGTCCTATATATATATAAGGGTTTTGACTGAGTCGATCCGAACTGGGCTTGTGTCGAGTTGGGTTTTAGAGTCAAATTAAGTCAGGTCAGGTCAGGTTGGGCACACCTTTGGACCAGGCTTGAAATATATCCTGAACTTGTTGGAGAGTTAAATTATTTGGCCCAACTTGACCCAACAACAACTCTCTTATTGCGACTCTGGTTGTAAAAGTGCAACAGTGAGAGTGTTATCCTCAGGCACTTAGATTTTGTGTTCAACCAATTTTACAACCATGAGATTGCATATAGTTGGATCTTGACTATATATTATCCTATAAATAGAAACTGTGCAAGTAGAGATTCTCTTCTATCAAATGGCTACAAATTTGGTTTAAACCTTAAAAGGTTAGATAGTTGGCAAAATACCTGCTTTCAAAAGCAAGAGACCTGAGTTCGAATCATCTCTCCCGTGGCCGCCATAGAGATTTATATCTTGTGCTAATCCGACATAGGCCAGAATACCCGAGTGATAAAAATAAAATTAAAATTCAAGCTCAAAATGAAATAGCCGTTATATTATTTCACAAATAAAACCCATTTTTGTTAATGCATTCATACCTTTTAATTTTTTAATTTTTATTAATAGTAGGACAAATATACCCTCTCGATCATAGCGGAGTGAAAACTCTCCTCTTTTCCACGGTTAGGGCAGTTTTGTCCTGAAGGACCAACATAATTTCCTTTTAGTCAGTAAATAAACAAACTCATAATTGGGCATCTTTACTTTCCGCAAATGCCCTCTATTTTCAAAACCTTACCGACGTCTCCGATGCCCTTAGTTTCAAACTCGTTTCTAATCTCAGCCGTCCGTTCTCCTTCTCCCATCTCGAAATTCAAAACCATTTTGCCTCTCTCTCTCTCTACTGTCTTCTCAACTAAGCTCATCTCATGCCATTTATTCTGTAAATCTCATTTTTTTAAAGATATTTATATACTTTTTCTACATGAAATCTCAAGAAAATTGATCATACGGACCAGTCATTACGCTTCGTCTTAGGATCTTGTTCTTCAATTCTTCTTTCAGGTAATCATATATATATATATATATATATATATATATATATATATATATATATATATATATATCATTTTTTATGTATCTGAATTTGCACTTACTAGCATGCTGAGGAATCTGAGACTTCATGTAATTTTTTTTTTCAATTTTTTAATTTTTTTTTAAATATTTGTTTTTGTGTTTGAATTTGCACCTACTAGCATGCTGAGAGATCTGAGAATATTTGGTCGGAATTCCGGCAAGAATTCGAATATGAAGTCCGAGGGTAATGAGAATCTCCCCATGAACCCTGGGGATTCGTCGACCCAAACGACAATGCCCGCAGCAGATTCATCTCGGCTGCCTCTAAATTCGATTCCAGAGCCTACACAAAACCCTAGATCTGCGTTGGATCAAGAATTAGGTCTAAGGAGCAAGATCGATCGGACTCCATCCAAGATCAAGGGCAAAGGTCCCGATCTTCTGTTGCCGCACCGTACACCAGAGAAACATTCTAGGGCAAGGTTTGGATGGGGACCCGGAATGAGGAACGAAACTGGCACCAATGTCACAGAGACCGATGTGACACACGGTTCGAGCCGGTGTTACACAACGCCTCGTTCAGTGCGGACCACGGGTAGGGCGGTTTCGAACCAATCAGAGACTAGTTCGGCGCAAAGTACACCCACGAAGAGTGTGAGTAAACCTAATTATTCAGGATTTGCGCCTTTTGGTGGATCGCGTCCACCTTTGGGTACAGGGCCTCGGACGGGGAATTTTAATTTCATGTCAAAGGGGTTTTCGGGTTCCTCGGGTTCGGCTTTGGTTGTCAATACCGTTGATGTGCCTCATTTTGAGCTAAGAGAGGATCCGTCGTTTTGGATGGATCACAATGTTCAGGTATTCAATTTATGCATCCCCTTTATTGTGTTCCGAATCTGATTTCTTATTAGCATTTTGTTATTAATTGTTAATTAGATGCATTACCAGAGTGATTTGATTAATTCAATACGATTCCAATATTACTATGCTCGGAAGGATGAATTTAATGAAGATTCTTTGGATTTTGTTTCCGCGAACTCGAAAATACAAAAATGTAGTTACAAGGATCAAACTAGGAATTTTCTCTTGCCGCTGGAAGCTATTTTCGGTAGTTGAATCTGGTGAGCCGAAAAGTTGATGGCTGAAGTAATACTTCCTTTTATTTGCTGAAATTAAGAAAATGCAAAGCCGTTTTTACAAATGCAACTACTGTCAAATTCCGTAATCATGGGTTTACCCAAGCAGAATCCGAAATTGGAAGCCAATTTACTTGTAAAAAAGATGCTACAAAATACTTGTTAACGATTATTAAAATCTGGGTGTTGGTCTTTTTATCGATCTGTGTCAATACCGAATTCTATCATCTCAGCTATTGGGTATCATCTCGGTCACTGGTGATACAATAGTATATATATATATCGGCTGAAACTTGAGGATCGAGATGATTCATTTGTCTCTGGTGTCTACGATACTGAGATGGATCACCTAATACATCTCGGTATCAGCCAACATATTGATCTCATTGGAAAACAGTAAAAAAAGAGAAAAGTACTCGTGGGAGTTTGGATGCAGAACATGCTACCAGTAGATGTTGACCAATGTTGGACTTGTGCAGGTTCTAATACGGGTCCGCCCTCTCAATAGCACTGAACGGACTTTGCAAGGGTACAATAGATGCTTGAAGCAGGAAAGTGCTCAGAGCATAGCTTGGATTGGGCAACCGGAAAACCGATTTACCTTTGACCATGTAGCATGCGAGACGGTCAACCAGGTCTGGTTTTAGATGGAGAAATTGTTGGTATTGTCCCACATCGATTGTGGGCAGGCCCTTCTTGGGCTCTTTATATCTTAGGCAAACCTCACCTTACAAGCCGGTTTTGTGCGGTTGAGTTAGGCCCGTTGGATTTCTACAGAAATAACTAAAAAAAGTTATTGTCATGTTTTGTAACTTGATCATTGTTTGATGTTTCAAATTATATGCAGGAGATGCTTTTTCGAGTGGCTGGTCTTCCAATGGTTGAGAATTGTTTGTCTGGATATAATAGCTGTATGTTTGCTTATGGTCAGGTACTTTTTGCATCTCTCATGGTTAGTTTATAATGAATGTGGATGTGTACATGGTTTAAAATACTGGTTTTCCGGTACGTATCGTCCAGCTCCAAAATCGATACGTATCTGTTTCAGACGATATGGTGTATCGTCTGATACATACCAATATATATGTATATACGATACAAAATATCATACCGGTGAACTTCGAAACCGATACGTATTGTACGGTACATGCCAGTTTCGGACGAGATTTTGAACCATGGATGTGTAGTGGCATGCTTGTGGTTACAGTAGTAATGCGAATAAATGATCTTGCAAATGCCACGAAGGCTTTAGTTAGATCTGTGTTCAGTTCATCGTACATGATTCACTGTTTGCGAAGAGCTACACATACTAATTATCCAATTTGTTCACTAAATCAATTTACACTTAGTTTATCTTGTCCTTTTCTATTTTGAGGGATGGACGGTTAGAAATAAGTTGGTGATTAGAGATTTTGTATCGGCCTTTCTTTTAATTAGTAAAATTGATGTTGCTTATAGAAAAAACCGTAAATTGGACTAAATCAGGTTGTTTCTTTAGGCTGTTAAGAGGAAATAGTATAGTTCAACTTTCCTAGTTTTAGTCATAGTTCAAAATCTTGAATGATACCAAGACTTATTGGCGGTATGTCTTGGTAGCGGAGCCACCCGAGGCAAATGTATCATCTCAGTCTCGTGTAACTCTATGTACATATACTTTTGTAGTATATTGTATCATCGATACCCGAGAGATAGTACTTCCCAAATTACATATACTTTTGTTGTATATTGTATCATCAATACCCGAGATAGTACTTCCCAAATTAACCAACATTTGCATGTTATTTCTACAATGTTTTCTTGTCTTTTTTTTGGCTGTAGACGGGAAGCGGGAAAACACATACCATGCTTGGTGAGATCGATGAGCTTGAAATCAGGCCCAGTCCAGATCGAGGAATGACACCACGCATCTTTGAATTCTTGTTTGCAAGAATCAGAGCGGTAGTTCTTGTTATCAGTGCTTAACGTCTAGTTCTCTATTTGATTTTTTTTTAAAAATTTATTATTTGTAAATGTAGGAAGAGGAAAGCCGACAAGACGAGAAACTGAAGTACCATTGCAAGTGCTCCTTCCTAGAGATCTACAACGAACAGATTACGGACCTTCTTGATCCTTCCTCAACCAATCTGCTCGTAAGTTTCCTGGCTTATTTTCCTTTTCAAGGGTGTGCATATTTAACAAGCTTATCCATGTGAGGTATACGGTTTTTTTTTGAACTTGCAATGCTTGGTAGATTTAGATTTTAACTTTGAATCTGTGCTTTTCAGCTGCGAGAAGATATCAAGAAGGGTGTGTATGTAGAAAATCTCACTGAATATGAAGTTGAAACTGTGAACGATATTATTAAACTTTTAATCCAGGTACGTGATCTTTGATCGTTTTCTCTTTCTTCTTTAGTTGGAAGTTGTTCTAGTTGTATGCATGAGTTAAAATCTCGGAATTCCGGACGATACGTATTGCTGTACCAGCCAATACATTGAATGTATCACCGATCCGTTGATTCATTGTATCGGCCAATAATTTTTTTTAAAAAATGCCTAAAATAAAAATGTTTTTTTTTTTTAAATATTATGGATATTTTTTTAACATATCTACCATTTTTTAAACATATCTACGGCATTGAAATCGCGTTTTGCTGGGATGAAATATGATGTCGGCGGTAGAGGGGGGAGGGGTTAGGGAGAAGAGGAGAGATAAGGATGAGAAGAATAATAGAAACGGGTGTCTATATGGGGGGTGTCACTTACGTAGCACCCCCCAAAAAATTTCAAAATGTCGTACGATATGGTCAATGTATCATTCAAAATTTTGTTTAATTCAAAATATCGGACGATACAAATAATACCAAGTCTCGATCGTCCTATATTTTGGACGATACTTAAGAGGTACGATAGATATTATATGAATCATACTGTCGTGATACGATACCGGTATGTATCATCGTCCGATACGTACCGTTACAGACTAGATTTGATCCATGGCTGTATGTCGTTCATTTGCCTATAGAGCTTTCTTTCAGGTATTATACCTTCTTTTCAGGGTGCTGCAAATAGGAAAGTTGCGGCAACGAACATGAACCGCGAGAGTAGTCGGTCACATAGTGTTTTTACATGTGTTATTGAGAGTCAATGGGAAAAGGATTCCACAACAAACCTACGGTTTGCAAGACTAAATCTTGTAGACCTTGCTGGTTCTGAAAGGTATGTATTAGTATTTTCCTTGAGCGTGGTTGGGAAACGATACTTATTGCCGTCTACAACAGGCAAAAGACATCAGGTGCTGAAGGAGAGCGCCTTAAGGAAGCTGCAAACATCAACAAATCGTTATCAACACTTGGGTAATTTGCATTGGAACATTTGACTGATATTTCATTTTTCAAATTATTATCCCTCATACTTCTTTACTTAGTCAGTTTTATTATTAATGATTAAGCCATTGCCCTTTCGATATGTGTCTGTGTATTTACAGTCATGTAATAATGATTCTTGTTGATGTGGCACACGGGAAGCAACGCCATATTCCTTACAGAGATTCACGGTTGACATTTCTTCTTCAGGTCGGAATTTCATTTCAAAGTTTCACCTTCTGTCCTTTCTTTTTATCTTTTTTAGCTCTTTTTTTGACTTTCTTTGTTATATTTTTGAAGCGATTCACAATCAGGGTTGAGTATGTAGAATTGCTATGGGTGTAAAAAAAACCGAAAAACGGAAACTGATGAAACCAAATCGGAAAAAAATGATCTGAAACTGAACCGAAACCAATCCAAAACCAAAACCGGTTTTGGATTGGTTCAGTTTTGTTTTTGGCACGGTTGAGCAGGGAGAGAAAACCGACCCTCAAACCAAAAAAAACAGGAAAAAAAACCTAAAAGGAAAAAAAGAAAAAACAATTTTGTTTTTTTTTTCAAAAAAGCCAACCGAAACCGAAACCGGGTCGGTTTCGGTTCCAGGGCGTGGGGATTTCGGTCAATTGAAACCGAAACTCTTAAAATTTTGTTCGGGTTCGGTTTTGTGTAAACCAACACCGAAACTGAAATTTCAGTTTGGTAAACTGAACTTCCACCCCTTATATCCCAAGATCAGAAAAATGAATCGTTAAATAGAAGAAGAGTTACGGCTATCTTACTGTTTATCTAGGCTGAATCTTTAGTGGCAATGTTGCTGCAGGACTCCCTTGGCGGGAATTCGAAAACCATGATAATTGCAAATGTCAGCCCTTCGATATGGTGTGTGGTGATGTCATAATAGTTGTGCCTACTTTTCTCCTTTTTTAAGTTGTCATATACTCATTGTTACGTACCTTAATACATGTATTTTTTCTTCCTCTTGTAGTTGTTCAGGCGAAACCCTTAGCACTCTCAAGTTTGCTCAGCGTGCAAAACTTATTCAAAACAATGTAACGGTTATTCTCAGTGCTTATGCTTGATTAATATGATATTTTTGAGTTGAATAATATTAAGAATTACTTAGTCTCTAATTTTTTTTTTTTTTCGCAATTTGAGGCTGTTGTGAATGAAGATGCTTCAGGAGATGTAATTGCATTACAACACCAGATACGCCTATTAAAGGTTGTGTACTTATATTGGATCTAAAATCATCTATGTAGAATCTTTCTTGTGACATATTTAACATTACGAGAATATTGGAAACAGGATGAGCTTTTTGTCCTGAAGCGACAAAATATCTCGAGATCTTTATCATTTCGCTCTAAAATATTTGGAGACTTCGAAGGTGAAGGATGTGATACTGAAACTGCTTCTATGGAAATGCCGATTGGGGGTGTGGTTCAGGGAAATGCTGATAATTTGCATGGATTTGCATCTTTAGGCACTGTAAGCGTTTCCACCAAGCAGGTATGCTGTTTTGGCATGATCAATGAAAACTGTTAACATTATACTGGATTATTTATGGACATGATAAATCTCTATTAATATCAATCATTTTCTTAAATTCTAAAAGGGATCTACAACTTGCACATGTGATTTGTACCGTGGCACATGATAAAAAAGAAAGACTTTTATATTTTTGGGATCTGTGCCACGTGGGATACCATCTAAGCTGCTTGATTTATATGCCATGGTGTAAAGATCTTTGAGGCCTAACATTGGCACAAAACGCTATCTGTATCATCTGATTCAATACAATCAAAGGCCATCATTTGATTCAGTGGTTGACTCGGACAAGTCAGATGATAGAGATTGATTTTCGTACCAATATTTTGCCTCAGATATTTACGTCATGATCTTAAAATCAGAGGGCTTAGATTCTGTTCCATGTGGCACAGATATCGTAAATTACAGTCTTTCTTTTTAATCATGTGCCACGGCACAAATCTTGCTTGCAAGTTTTAGTTCCCATCTAAAATCATGGTCATTGTTTTTTCCTAATTTTGTGTTTAATAATTTTGTAATGTTTATGGCAAAAATTATTCTACAATTTAAGATATGAAGATTAGGGATATAAATGAATGAGAAAACGAAAAATATCATTTAAAATAGCCAATAGATCATGTAATGATGTAATAGTCTTCAACATGTAGAATTATGCATTAACAGAATAACAGTTTTCTACCATGGAATTCTTTCACCACTCGAATCCTAATGTGAAATAAGCCAAGTGGCCCAAGCCAAGGTGATCTGGGTTCTATGCTCCACTCTTGGGAAAGAAACCTGTTATTGGACATCATGTTCATTTTTTTTTCTAATTTTGTGTTTAATATTTGTGTAAATTTTCTGACAAAAATTTCTCTACAATTGTAGTTAAAAGGTGAGGGACATAAATGAAAGTGAAGTAGACAAATATCATTTAAAAAAAGCCAATAGATCATATGAAGTCTTCAACATGTGTATAAATTTATGCCTTACAAGAATGATAGGTTTCTACCATGAAAAGGAAAACCTGGAATTATTTCACCACCCGAATCCTGATGTGAAATAAGCCAAGCCAAGCCAAGCTGATCTGGGTGCTGTATTCTACTTTGGGAGTTCATGGACTCAAAGCATTCTATTTCTACGTATCCCATTGTAGAAAATTCTTTTATGCATGGATTTATTTTTCATGCTTATATATATATATATATATATATATATATATATATATAGTCTTATTTGATTAAGAGCTTTAGTTTTCCACTCACAGTGGCGCCTCTGATTGCTAAAGTGCTATCTCGACTGCACCTTTGTGCTTGCGATTCCTATGACAGAGAAAGTGATTCTGCATTCAGAATAGTGAAGCCGTTATGGCTCTCAGGCAACAACTATTCATGAGGCAGGGCAAATTGATATAAATGCCTCTACAGTATACACATGACAACTATATACATAAACTGATGTAAGAGACACATACATTATTTGAGCGGGTGTTAGGTACCTGACCCGAGTGCTAGCGGCAGCACTCAGGTCAATCTCCTTTTGTCCGAATGGTCAAGCCTTGGGACGGTCACTGCTATGTATGAGCACACAAATCAGTGAAAATTAACGTTTGACATTTGTGACGGTTTTTGATTTGAGATTGACCTGAATGCTGCTGTTGGCACTCAAATCAGGTACCTTGTACTAAGTCATATTATTTACAATATTGCATACTCTAAGATGAAGCTCATCTCTCCAGTTCTTCTTTTCCAGTCTGTCTAAATCATGGTTAGGATTCTGTTTGTTTTTATTTTTCTTCTGGTACCTTTCTAGGATTAACTAACATAATTTACTAAGATATATATATATATATATATATATATATATATATATATATATATATATATATATATATATATATATATATATATTATCAGTAAAATTTGATTTGTTAAGAAATATGGTGGCACTTTTCCTATTTATCTATCAGTTGAAATCTTTGGAAGCAACATTGGCTGGTGCCTTGAGGCGAGAAAAAATGGCAGACACAACTATCAAGCAACTTGAAGCTGAAATTGAGCAGCTGAACCGCTTGGTACGTTTGATGTTTAAGAAGATCTTGTTGCATTGCCTAGTGAAATGTTCTTAGTTATATTTATGAATGCCCATGGTATCAAACTCGGCCGATACTGATATGTATCCATTTCATTGAGAACCGATACCGATACCATCCCCATGCAAGGATTGGGGTGGTATCAGTATCGGTATTGGACCAATACAGGTCAGTATCGGCTGATACTGTCTTGGTATCGGCAAATACTGGCCAATACAAATTATTATTATTTATTATTTTATTTTTTTTCAAAAAATAAAAAATAAAGACTGATTCGGATCAGTCCAAGATGAACTGATATCCGAAACCAATACCGATACCTTGTGAATGCCATTTGGGTGGCAGGTGCGCCAAAGAGAAGAGTACACCCGCAGCACCAAAATGACGTTAAGGTTTCGGGAGGATAAGATTCGCAGAATGGAGTCACTTTTAGATGGTTTAATGCCGGTGGAGTCATATTTGTTAGAAGAGAACAGTGCTCTAGCTGAAGAGATTCAGTTGCTTCATACTCAAGTTGATAGGAACCCGGAAGTAACTCGTTTTGCATTGGAAAATATCAGGCTTCTAGACCAACTTAGAAGGTAACTTCTTAAACTTATCTGGTACACTTAAAACCAACGTTACCTGATTCGTGGGTTCGAATTGGGGACAGAATTCGTGGTTCGCCAGAGTCGGGCAAACCTGGTTTGCTAGGGGTAGGATGTGTTCCCTTATATGAGGTTTAGTAAGCGTATTTGTTATATATTTTTAAAAATCAGACTTTTTTACAAAAGAGCTGTAGTAGAGTTATTGGTTTAACGAGTTTGCTTGTTCCCTCAGGTCTGAGAATCGACTCCTCTTATTCACTTCTTTTTGACCTTTATACAAAAACCTAAAGGGTGGTAATCTGGTTCGCCAACTAGCAGCGAACCAGACTGAACCGAACACTGAACCGGTTCGGGCGAACCTGTTGGCAATTCGGTACCACTTGTAGCGAATTGGGTAACCCTGCTTAAAACAATGCCAAAATGTTAGATTAGTTGCCTTATGCTTAATATTGCATGCTTATATAGGTTTCAAGATTTCTATGAAGAAGGAGAGAGAGAAATTTTATTAGCTGAAGTGTCTGAATTGCGGGATCAGGTCTCTATGACAGTCTAAGATAACATTACACTTATGTCGATTTTTGCATCTGTAATGAAAAATATCTCTGTATTTACAGCTTGTTCAATTCCTTGATGGGAAGTTTGCACTGGATAAACATCCAAACTTGAATATGACATTCCAGGTTGGATGATTTTTGTATTTACAACCCATTTTGTTTTCCTTTTCCAAGTCATCTTAGCAATGACATTTCTCCTTCATTTTTTGCTCCTCTTTTTCATTCTATTTAACAAATTCTTTTCCATAGGCACAGGAAGCTGGACATGTTGGATTTGATAACGCAAATACAGAAAACGATTCATTACATATGGAGGTTTGCTTAGATGCAAATTATTCAAAGTGGAATAATGGGATATGAGAAGCATTTATAAACATTTCCCATGACGCACCCATTTTATGCCACGTGTCATGCATTTTTTGTTATTTTAAGTTTTAGTGTGAATGACCAGCACTTGCACTACACGCAGCCCAAATATCACGCATTTCAGAGCATTGAAATCATCCAATCCGAGTGTTTTAATATGGACTGTTGTTCATATCTATTTATTAATTCATATTAAAGTGCTTTGATCGGATGGTTTCATTGCTTTGATTTGCGTAAATTTTTGGATGAGTGTGGTACAAGTGATGACCACCCACATGAAGCACTTCAAATGACAAAAAATGAATGCCAATTGGCTTAAAATGGGTGCTTCTCATGGAAATATGCCCATATCATTTAAAGCAGTCATATGAGCTGGTTTCATTCAAACTCTGTAATTTATCTTTCGGAATTAACCTCTTATTTATCACAACAATATTTTTGCTTCATTTTCAGTTGAATGGCACGTGTAAAGAGTTAGAAAGCTGCAGGAGTAACTTAAATTCTTGCTTAGAAATTAATTCAAAACTAACTAGGTATTTGAATTTTTTCCTTTGTTTTCATGTGAATTTGGTTTTTTATTTGTAAATGGAAGTATCTGGCATGTGCAGTGGCTTATTTTTTTGCTTTCATCTGCCCGTTTTCCATTTTTTGCAGGGAGATAGATGATCTTCGTTCTCAACTAAACAACCTCAAATCTGTGTGCAGTGATCAATATGTCAATATTG
The DNA here is from genome assembly GCA_021018995.1 of Chloranthus sessilifolius. Lineage (NCBI taxonomy): Eukaryota > Viridiplantae > Streptophyta > Magnoliopsida > Chloranthales > Chloranthaceae > Chloranthus > Chloranthus sessilifolius. Next base: position 91,946,243 of record CM037592.1, read on the forward strand.
AACTCCATAAGGTGCTCAGCTTCATTTTTTAGTTCCAGTGAATTTCTTTAATAGTGTTCATCAAAGTGACAAAATACGGGTAGGGGTATAATACGGTGAGCGAGAAAGCCGGAAAAAAGGGAAAAATATGGGAAAAAATCGAAAGGTAAAAAAACTATAAAATACGAAAGACTAAAAAAGCCGGGAAAATCAGGAAAAAATTGAGATAATATTAAAATTAGGGCTTTGCATTTTTTGGACCGAACCAACCGAACCGGATCGAACCGCTGGGTTTGGTCCGGTTTGGACGGGTACCAGTTTGGGAAAAAGGAAAACCCAAAAGTTTGGTTTGGTTTTGGTTCCAAGCTTCCCCAAGCCGAAACCTACCGAACCTAACCGAATGTAGTTTGTAAGTAATTATATTTTTTTTGATAACCTGGGTATCCGGGCCTCTTAGAGCACCCGTCTAATCCCAGGAGCACATGCACACCCCCAATTCAGCACATGCTGGGTCAGCACAGGATATAAATCCCTAGGGTGGTCTCAAGGGGGGGAGGGGATTCGAACTCAGGTCTCCTGCTTTTGGAAGCAGGTACCTGGCCAGCTCACCTAACCCCTTGAGGGGTTTTGATTAATTTTAAACGGTCCATCATCTATTCATGTCTTCCGGTATTCTTCTTTATCCAAACTCTGATTAATTAGAGTTAATGTGATGCATTTATTTTTGTTATCTATTTTGAGAAGGGTGGATAGATTATAAAAGTAAAACAACTACGGAAAATATGAAAATAATAAAACTGTAAAAACAGGTTGAGAAAATTTTGATGTGCAAGTAGAACTTATAGGAAAACCGAAACTGACCGAACCAAACCGAATCGAATCGGGTTGGTTTCGTTTAAGAGTTGGACGGTTAAGTTTGAAAATCTAGAAACCGATTAGGACCGGTTTGGTTTGTGGTTTTGGTCCAAAATCGACCAAACTGAACCGAATACACCCCTAATTAAAATTTTCTTAAAAATGTTAATAACAGTTTTCTAAAAATACAGGAAAATAAGATTATTATATGAAAATATGCATTTAATTCAAAAATATTGTATTATATGTGTTTAGTACGTTGTGGCAAAAAAGCGCGTATTTTTCAAGAAAAAAAAAATGTTGTATCTTGTCACAGTGGTATTAATGCATGTTGATAGGCTGATGACCACCTAGGAATTACTTGTTTTGCTTCAAATATTCAAGTTTAAGTTTTCTTACTTAGGTGTAAACTATAATATATAGGAGCTTTATCGGGATTCATCCGCAACGGAATCTCAAACACTAGAGATCCACATGTTTGAAGCTGTTCAGAAGCATAATGCAGAATCGAAGCACGAAGTAAGTATGAAGCACGCTGAAGAAATTATGCATTTGCAGCTGGAGGTGGACATACTAAAGATCATTCTTGAAGAAGAGAGGTTGTCTCGTTGCGATGTAGAAGAAAGGGCTCTGCGGGTTCATAAGGACCTCGAAATGGCAAACGATAGGTACTTGCAGATCAGCAAGAAATACGGGGATGCAGAAAATGAGTTGAAGGATATACGGTCGGTGATTGAAGCTCTTGAATCCCAGCAAATTCTATCCATTGATGAGATGGAGGATCTGAGAGAGAGTAACGACCAATATGTTGAGCTTCTAAGGAAGCAAGAGGTGGAGATTTCCACGTTGAAGAAACAAATTGGTCTTGCACATCAGGTGGTGAGTGATCAATCGTTGAAGCAGTCATGGAATGAGGATTCCCCGTTGCACTCAAAACTGAAAAGAATGCAAGATTCACTTGAAAAGGCGAGGATGCTGAACATGAGATATCAGAGTGATGAAGCATCTAACACATCACATGAACGAGAAATGGACGAAATCCGTAGACAGGTGGAAGCAGAAACAGCCGAGGTGATTATTTGCTTGCAGGAAGAGCTTGCCGCACTCCAGCAACAAATGGACAATAGTAATGCCATTGAGTTGGGGACAAAACAAAATTTGATGATTCTGGAAATTGAATCCGAAGAGCTTCGAAGAAAGCTTGAATTGGAAACTGAGAATAGTCGACGGTTAGGTGAGTTACTAGAGGAGAAAGAAGCGGAACTGACGTCGTTAAGTGAAGAGTGGGAAAGGGTAGGCTGCGAAATTTCCGAAGTTCTCTCTGATGCGAATATGGAACTCGAAGATGCTTCTGACCAAGTTGAATTTATTGCGGATTCTTTCCCTCGGAGGAGTTGGATTGGTGAGCAGGTTGGGCGGATGATAAGAATCATCGCTGAAAAGGAATTTTTGATTGAAGAACTTCAAAAATGTTTGGAAGAAGCGCAGAATATTCGAAGCGATATGGAGTGGAAGTTGAGGTCTCTAAGGGGAGCAACACTGGCTATAACTGAAGCACAGCAGCAAGAAAGCAGCGAGAAAGAAAAAGAAGTTCTCTTGTTGACGTCACAGTTACGTGAGAAAATGACTCTTATAGTGGAATTAGAGAACATGGTTAAGATCGGAGAAGATCAGATTCGGACAGCGGAAATCCGTGCCACTGCTGCTTTCACGACAGTGAAGAGATTGACCGAGATAAATTCTATGCATCTTGAGGCATTGAAGCATGCGGAGCTCCGGCTTAATGAGTCTACGATAACGGAATTGCAAAAAGATGCTCTTTTGCGAGACCAGGTTCTAGCGACTGCTAAAGCCGATGAACAAATCCAGGCTTTGAAACGAGAACTAGAAGTTTCCGACGAGAATGCTGCTAAAGTAAACAGCAAACTTGAAGAGGAGCAAGAACGCCTGCAAGCCATGGAACTACAACTGGAAAAGGTCAAGAAGGAGGTCACCGAAACGAAATTAGCAGATGATCTTGTGAAAACAAAGGAGAAACTGAGTGAGTTTAAAATGGGAGTGTGCACACTCAATTCTTGTGTGAATGAGTATATAGAGAAAGTTGGAGGACCCGATACGGTCATTAGTCCAGAAAAGCATGATGTTTCGTGTGGGGAAGGTGATTCCGGGAGACGGGTAAGCCAACACCTGCTTTTAGAGAAAAAATATGAACCATCTTAATATTTTATTTCTTAATCTGTAAGTTTTGCTGCCAAAATGTTGCCTAATGAATATTACTTGAGATTGTTGTTGAATGGTTATTATATTAGTGTTGATTCAAGAATAATATGATTGTTGGAAATTGATACGGACCAGAAGAGAGTTCAAGAAGCCTTGAATATTTTCTTGGGCAATGCTAAAATATTGCATTCAATAGTTGCAAATTCACAGTTCTCAATCACAATTTTAAAGAGAAGTTACCTTTCAAAAAATAAAAAAAATAAAGAGAAGTGACAGGCTTAAATTATCCTATAACTATTATCAAATTCAGAATTTCGACCAATAGCAACAAGTCAGGTCACTATTCAAGCAGTGTGGTTAGCGTAAAACTTGACGTTGCTTTTGCCCGCATTCACGAAAACTCGATTGGGTTGCGAAAAACTTGACGGGTTTTTATTGTGTCAATTAAATTTCAAGTTGTACACCTCGTACTCGATTTGTTGTCTAGACTTAATCGGGTCAACTTGTCTAGTTTCTCAAGTACTTGATCGAGTTTTTGAAAAATGATTTATGTATTTTCGGCATTTTGCAGACCAGCATTGAAACAACTCAAGGCATCAGTGACATTTTGCAGACTGGCATAGAAGGCCTGTGTAATAGGGATTTAACCATTCTTCTTCTTAGAAAGGAAATAGAGTCCGCTTTCGACAGCTTAAAGGGAGTACAAGATCAAATGAGCAAACTACTTGAAGAGAGAGAGGAGAATAAGAAATCCGAGAAAAACACACGGGTGACCATGGAATGTCTCACAGCTCAAATTTTTGGATTGCAAAGGGATATGGATGATAAAGAAAAACTGTTTGAAGTTAGAATGCTGGAGTTGGATCAAAAGCTTGAGACAATTGAGGAAATTGCGGAGGAAGCCAATGCATGCTGGTGCCTAACCAAAGAGGTAAGATCTATATATATATATATATATATATATATATATATATATATATATATATATATATATATATATGAGAGTTGGAGAAATGAATCCGGGCGTAGCCCTCCAGAGGGCTACACCCAGATGCCAGGTGGCATGATCAACCCAAACAACACCAGTTTTGGGTTGACCAGCCACGGGACACGTGATTTAAAAAAGTAAAATTATTTTATCGAATTTTTTGCCCTCCATTTGATGGGTCAAAGATAAGGTTACACCAAACCAACTTGGTGCATTGTTTTTGAGCACCTTTGACCACATTTTCAAACGTGATTGTGCACTGAATCATGCCCAAATTTTGTGAGTGGTTTGTCTGAGTTATCAGGGCACCTGATCCTCATGATGGGTACCACATGGTGGCCATCTGATCTGGACGCAGCCCTCATGGCCACGTCCGGACATATAGTCCCAGGCCTCTATACATATATATTATTATAGATTAGAGCAGGATGCTTATTTCTATGGTAGAATGCCATGTGCTATTGTACTGAGAGTTTTATCTACGTTGGTTTTTACTTTTTACAGGTGCTTGAGGTTGAGCTCAGTAATGCAAAGATAATTGCAGCCCAGAAAACTACGGAGGCTTCCGGTCTGCTTGCTAATTTTGAGGAGGCTCAAGAAACCATAGCAGAAGCAGATGTTACGGTAAATGCACTGGTGGCAGCAAATCACACTGCAAAGCTGGAGATAGAAAAGTACAAGAAAATAGAAATCACATTAACCCACGAAAGAGATTATTTAGTCAACAATGTCCAAAGTCTCGAGGCTTCTAACGATCTGAAGGAGCAACAATACAGGCACTTAGAAAAGCAGTTCCATTCAAATCTCGCTGAAACAAGGAGCCTAATTCTCGCATTGGAGGATATTTTTTTGCAGGTTCAGACCACTTTCAATCAGGAATCCAGGCTTATAGTCTCCGGTATTCACGAGCTGAAGTCCGAGCTGCTACACTCAACAAATTTAACAAGGTCGTGGTTAGAGGATATCTGGTCCGAGATCATCGGAAAAGATTGCGCTGTATCTATATTGCACCTCTGTCACATGGGAATTTTGTTGGAGACGGTAATGGGGCTTAATGCCGAGAACGGTTTCCTTCATCATGGGCTTTGTGAATCTAATTCTGTCATATCAGATTTGAGGGAGCACAATTTTAGAGCAAAAAAAGAGCTCGAAATGTGTAGCATCCTTAAGGGAAAGCTACTTGTTGACATCAAGAATAGTTTCAATCGCATCACGAGAAAAGAAGATGAAACCGGAAAGCTCAGTGACAAAGTAAGCTCTTTCGAAAAGAAAATTGTCAATTTGCAGTTGCAAGAGGAATCAATGCTGGCTAGATCAAATTCTATGGGATCTGAGCTAGCTGTGCTGATGAAAGAGTTGGAAATTAACAACTCAATGGTCCTTTCGGATCAAGAAAAGCTAATGAAAGAAAAAGATGAGCTCTATCGTCAGCTGGGTAATTCCTCCCGATTGCTAGAAAACGTCCGGGTTCATTTTGAAATGTTTAGGGACTCGGTATGTAAAGGGCTAGATTTTCTGGTAGGAGATGTTCTTTCTGAGTCTGATATAAATCTAAATGATCTAAAATCTGTCAATATAGAACTAAAAGAAGGGATTGAATATTACGAGGCGCTTATAGGATGTCAGACAGATCTAATTATGATTGACTTGGCTGCCAAAGAATTTGAGTTGCTTATTATGGTATCGGAGATGAAGCAGAATATTGTAGAATTAAATCAGAGGGAAATCGATATTGAGAGAATGAATGCGGTGGATGGTCAAAATGATATCTTAAAATGCCAACTGGGCGAAGCTGTTGAGGCTAGAGAGAGATTATCAGCACAAGTTCGAATTCTCAATGCCGACACTGAAAGACTTTATGAAGAGTTGCGAATGAAGGAAGCAGCTTCGGTTTCTTCTTCTGCTCATATTTCTGCCGTTGATCTGCTGAACCAGAAATTGCAGGTTGATATTGGTTTGCTTCAAGCTTCGATTTTGGGACTCCAAACTGAATTGGACATGAAGCATGAAGAACTGAATGATACAAAAAATTCTAAGTTCATCATGATTAATGATTTGGAATCAAGAAATATCGAGATGGTAAATTTGAGCAGCCAAATGGGTGCTATGGAGGAGGAAAATCAGGTACTTAAAGATTTGCTAAAGAATCTGAAGGGTGAACTTTCCAAAGTCATTGAAGATTTGAAGGAGAAAACGGCAGAATCTGAATTTTCTTCCAGTCGATTACATGCATTTGATCAGGAAAATCGTGAGTTGCAAGAAAAAGTTTGCTCCTTGGAAGCCTGCATTACCACTCTACAAACTGATCTGAACCTGAAAATTACTGAACTGGCAGAAAATGAAGCACTGAATGATAAAATGAGGAATCTGAAGGATGAACTTTCCAAAGTCTTTGAAGATTTGCAGGTGAAAAGAGCAGAATCCGAATCTTCTTCCAGTCAATTACGTGCCTTCGAACACGAAAATCACGAGTTGCAGGAAAAAGTTTTATCCTTGGAAGATTGCATTACCACTCTACAAACTAACCTTGGCGTAAAAATTTCAGAATTGGCGGAAAATGAGGCATTGAAAGATGAGGTGAAGAATCTGAGGCATGAACTTTCCAAAGTCTTTGAAGATTTGAAGGGGAAAAGGGCAGAATCTGAATCTTCGTTCAGTCAATTACGTGCCTTTGAACAGGAAAATCATGAGTTGGAGGACAAAGTTTACTCCTTGGAAGCTTGCATTACCACTCTACAAACTGATCTAAACATGAAAATTGCAAAATTGGCGGGAAATGAGGCATTGAAAGATGAGGTGAAGAATCTGAAATATGAACTTTCCGAAGTCATTGAAGATTTGCAGGGGAAAAGGGCAGAATCTGAATCTTCTTTCAGTCAGTTACATGCCATTGATCAGGAAAATAGCAAGTTGCAAGAAAAAATTTGCTCCTTGGAAGCCTGCATTGCCACTCTACAAGCTGATCTAGACGTGAAAAGTGCAGAATTGGTGGAAGCTCGGTGTTCTTATTCCGTTGCTGCAAAGGATTTGGATTTGAAAACCTACGACGTTGAAATTCAAATGGACACAATGAATGCCTTAAAGGCAGAGAATGGTTCTTTGGAAAAGGAAAATTCGTCTCTCCGGACCGAGTTGCTGCGAAAAGATGAAGTACTAGAAGGTTTATTGTTTGATTTAAGCTTATTGCAGGAGTCAGCTTCTAATGCAAAGGACCAAAAGGATGAGTACGAAGAAATGGTTGCCACATTAGAGTCGTTAGAAGATGATTTGGCACACAAATCAAGTGAACTCGACGAGGTTATCTCACATGGTCAAATGCTTGAATTCGAGCTTTCGAAAGCAAAGGAGTCACTAAAACATATTTCAGCTCAGATGGAAGAACTATTTTCGATGAAAAATTCTATTGAAGAGGAGCTGTTGGAAAAAAGTAGAGTAGCTGAAAGTCTAGAAAGGGAACTTGTAGAAATGAGTTCAGCAATTGGTCAAATGAATGATCTGGTCAATGACCTGAAGAGTGATTTGTGCAAAGTTACCAATGAGAGGGATTGCTTTGATTCTGAGGTACTCGCCCTGAAAGAGCAGTTAGAAATGGCGCAGGCTCTGGCTGATGAAAATGAAGCTATTGCGGTAGAAGCTCAACAGGTATCTTTTCATTCCATATTTATTTTCTTATCCCATTGTCCTTCATATATGTCATTATTTCTTATAATTGTTTGTTTTTTCAATCATAGATTGCTGAGGCACGAAAGAATTATGCCGAAGATAAGGAAGAAGAGGTCAAGCTCTTAGAAAAGTCAGTCGAAGAGCTAGAATCTACTGTAAATGTATTGGAAAACAAGGTGAATTCCGCGGATTTTTGCTGTGATTTGATTCTAGACTCTAATTGTATGTTAATTTTATACATCTAATGGTAGCATGGTATCAAATTTCGGCCGATTCCAATATGTATCAGTTTCATCGAGAACTGATACCGATGCCACTCCGATATAGGTATCGGGGTGGTATCGGTATTAGTATCGGTATCAGACTGATATGGGTCAGTATTGGCCAATATTTTCTCGGCATCGGCCGAGATTGCCTCGGTATTGGACGATACTGACTGGTACATAAATATTTTTTCTATATTTTTAAGATTTAAAAAAACAAACAAATCTGATACGGTATCGACGATACTGTATCCGTACTGGCTGATACATATCGGTCCAAGATGGACCGATACCCAATACTGATACCTTGAATGGTAGTGTTTGGAAAGGCTTTTTCAGGGCCCAATTCTAGCTTCTGGGCCCTGAAAAGGAAAACACAAGAAAAAATTGGTGTTTGGTAATGCCCAACTTCTCGCCCGGCATTTTTCCGTAAAAGCTGTCTTAACTTAAAAATGGGTGAGAATCTGGAAGCAGCCTATACCTGCTTCTGGATTCTAGATTTTGCAGACAGCCATTTTTCAAAAGACTTAGGCTTGTCATTTTGGTAGGTGGAGATTGTCAAAGGGGAGGCCGAAAGGCAACGGTTGCAACGAGAGGAGCTAGAATTGGAGCTTCAAACAGTGAAACATCAGTTGCTGACAGTACAAGCATCTAGTGCAATTGTGAAGGCAGAAATCCAGACTGTAACAAAGGGTGGATGCGGTGGATTGCCAAGGTTTCTATTTCATTTATAATCTGTTGTCTTGATGTTCTGATATATTTCACACATCAGTGTATAGATATCATTTCTGCGTTTTTGCTTTTCCGCAGGCATTTGGAAGAGACAGTGAGTGACCTGCAAGAAGCCCGTAAGAAGATAAAAATTCTTGAGAAAAATGTAGCAGAAAAGGATGCAGAGGTGTGCAACCATTATGTGCATGTTTTTGTATACCTTACTTAATGAGCAAGATGGTTTAAGATATTACAATCAAGGTGTCAAACTCGATATCGGTATCGGGTATGGGCCGTTACGAAGATGGTATCACTGATACTGTATCAGTCGATTTTTTTAAAAATAAAAATTAATAATTGGTTGTATCTGTCAGTATTGGCCGATACTGAGATATTATTGGCCGAGTTTTGATACCATGATTACAATGAATTTGTCTACAATGACTTGATGACTCAATGCGAACAATGAGCTGATGCTTTATCAGCTACACGTGCGGTGAATCGGAGACCTTGAGACACATGTTTTGAAAAGCATGGAAATCTGTGCATCTCTCGAGGTCGGTGTGGCTGCATAACTGGCAAAACATCAGTTCATTGTAGACAAATTTTATTAAGATAACACACATTTCTATCTATCTATCTATCTATCTATCTGTCTGTCTATCTATCTATCTAGGGATAATGGTTCCTGGCCGGCATTTAAACACCAAATGGTGTTTAAACGATTCCACCATTAATATGTGTTGTTTACTATTATGACATGTGGTTCATATTAATGATCAATCTAAATTGCCCAAGTGGCAAGCCATCATTAGAAAATGCTTTAGCCAACGAATTATGCCCATAATTGAATGTGAACCATCCCATTGGTGAACTTTAATATCAACCATTAAAACGAAGTACAATGGTTGGTACTAGAGTGCACCGATCGGATGGTTCAAAATTTTAAGAACATGTATTTTTGGGCCAAGCGCCTTTCAATCTATGATCTATCACTTTGACGGTGTGGATTGCCCACATCTTACACCATTGATGGTATATAATCATTTAAGCATCATTTTGGTGTTTAAATGATGGCTAGGAGAGTTGTTGCCATCTATGTATCTATCTATCTATCTCTTTCTCTCTCTGTCTCTCTTATGCACACACATAAACATACTTTATTTATGCATATCCATCTTTTGCATGCATCTGTGGCCTTGTATGGTGCTTGTTGGGTCCCTATACAACCCTTGTGGGCCCGCCAGGGGGGGGGGGTGTCTCGAAATGCTCTCCCAACACCTTAAAACATGGACTTGTGCCTCTTCCATCAACAATTGATTTTAGTCGGAATGGTAGTTCAATGGGGTATAAGATCCTACAAGTAGTATCAGAGTCATGTTAGGGGTTCAAGTTCTGCTCGGGTGGTACTAGTAGCAAGGTATCAAGTGTCGGCCAATACCAATCCGTATCGGTTTTTCGGCCAACCGATACGTATCGCCCTTGATACAGTATCGGGATCGGTCTCGGTATCGGTATCGACCGATACAGGCCTGTATCGGCCGATACCTCTATCATTTAAAAGAAAAAAGGCAGTGATATGAATTGGTCCTCCATTGACCAATACCCGCTTTGACACTTTGCTAGTGAGAGGGGGTAGAGGATTGTTGGGTCCCTGTGCAACCCTCATAGGCCTGATACCCGCTTTGACACTTGATACGCTCTCCCAACACCTTAAAACATCGAGTTTTGCTTCTTCCATCTCCAATTGGTTTTGGTCGGAATGGTAGCTCAATGGGTAAGATCCTACAGAGCAGCAGTCCTTCATGTCCCAACTATTTTCTCCATCCGGCAGTTTACTATTATGCTGCATTGCTTTAATTTTTTTCATTGGAATTAAATTTCTGTTAGTACCTTGGACTTTAGTATGGGATCATATAAATGAAAGAAGCAGAATGAAAAGCTTATGAACTAATCCAATAATTGTGATTGCTCAGAGTGGCTTGGTGTACCAATCAATATCGATTTTTCGGTGAACCGATATGTATCGCCCCTGATACAGTATCGGGATCGGTCTCGGTATCGGTATCGACCGATACAGGCCCGTATTGGCCGATACCTCTATCATTTAAAAGAAAAAAGGCAGTGATATGTATCGGTCCTCCACTGACCAATACCTGCTTTGACACTTTGCTAGTGAGAGCCGGGGGGGGGGGGGGATTGTTGGGTCCCTGTACAACCCTCATAGGCCCGATGCCCGCTTTGACACTTGATACGCTCTCCCAACACCTTAAAACATTGAGTTTTGCCTCTTCCATCTCTAATTGGTTTTGGTCGGAATGGTAGCTCAATGGGGTAAGATCCTACAGAGCAGCAGTCCTTCAGGTCCCAGCTATTTTCTCCATCTGGCAGTTTACTATTATGCTGCATTGCTTTAATTTTTTCATTGGAATTAAATTTCTGTTAGTATCTTGGACTTTAGTATGGGATCATATAAATGAAAGAAGCAGAATGAAAAGCTTATGAACTAATCCAATAACTGTGACTGCTCAGAGTGGCTTGGTGTACTAAAGATTAGTTTTTCAATATTTGTGTTACAGATTGTGCAGTGCAAAGCACATATATCTGAGCTAAACATGCATGCAGAGGCACAAACACAGGAATACAAGTTAAAGGTAGATTTTCACTATATATAATTGTTATTTACTTAAAAGTAAATTTGCTTGATTTGATTGCTAAGCCACAGATATTTGAGGCTGGAATAGAGTGGATGTTCGGTTAACCGAACCGAAACCAAAATTTCAGTTTTGATGTTGGTTCACCTAAAACCGAACCCGAAGCGAAATGTTTCGGTTTCGGCCGGTTCGGTTTGGTTTGGCTTTCGACTTTTCTGAAATTTTTTGAAAGAGAAATATTTTAGGCAATCTCTATTCGCGCGCATCTAATTACTGAAAGCACCGATTTAATGATGTCTGGCCCTTTGGTGGGTGATACCGTTCATTAATTAGGTTGGCAGGACCAGAGGTACCCAATTTCTTAGTTTTCCATTTTTCAAAATTTTTTTGTTTCAGTTTTTTTCGATTTTAGTGTTGGTTTTGGCTCCCTACTCAACCGATTTTCGGCACCCAAAACTGAACTGATCATTTTTTGGTTTTGGATCGATTTCAGTTCGCTTTCAGGTCGGTATTTTTCGGTTTGGTTTCGTTGCTTTTCAGTATTTCGATAATTTTTTCACCCCTACGCTGGAATACTTGATTGATCGATTTATTTTTTTCTGTCTGCACCTAATTGACACTGTAATTTTTAAAAACCAGTTCAAAGAATTGGAAGCTATGGCACAACATGTCAAACCCGAATCCACTTCATTCCATCTTGCAAATTCGAGCTCAACCAAGTCAGAGAAACATGCTGTCAAGTCTAGGGGTTCTGGTTCTCCTTTTAAGTGCATTGGCTTAGGCTTGACACAACAAATAAACTCCGAGAAGGATGAGGAGCTTAATGCAGGGAGGCTTCGGATAGAAGAGCTAGAAGCATTAGCTGCAAGTCGACAGAAGGAGGTCTGAAACTCTTGTATTTTTTGTTGTTACTTCTTCCCATGCCTCCAATGTGGAAAGATGGAACTTTGTGATTTACAATTGAGCTTTATTTCTTTTTTCTTCCTAGATATTCATGTTGAATACCAGGCTCGCAGCAGCGGATAGCATGACCCATGATGTAATTCGGGACTTACTAGGAGTTAAATTGGATATGACCAACTATGCTGTAAGAAGATGAATCTGTAGTCCACAATTTTTTTAAAGAATTTGTTCTTATTAGTTGAAATTAGTACCTTTCTCAGTGTTCATGTAAGGTTGCAAGTTCAAAAGATTAAATTTTTAGTCTGGTGTTACTACCACACCACTTTATGTTGCAGCCACCTCTCCTAACTAAAGGAAAAACCCGTTGACTGCTTTAAATCAGACGACGGAGATTGTTTTTTGGTCCAAATCTTCCACATAAATGATCTTGAGATCATGGGGATATTATCAGACGGTCAAATGTTGGTTCGTCTTGGCACACATCCCAAAAAGTGAACGTGATCGTAGCAATGTAGCATACCATCCAACATCCACATTCACTTTTTGGGATATATGCCAAGTGGCATCAACATCTGTCTGTCTGATAATAGGCCTATGATCTCAAGATCTATTGTGTGGAAGGTTGCGATGGAAAACGATCTTCATTGTCTGATTTAAAGCAGTCAATGGTTTTTGTCCTTTGGTTAAGCGAGGTGGCTGTAACATAAGGTGGTGTGGTAGTAAACCAGCCAATTTTTAACCTTGTTAGTGTGTGGTATATGTATCACCAGATCTAATAATAAGATGAAAAAATCCCTACAATTTATGCATTAAGTCCCTATATTGACACTTGGAACCTTTTTATTTATTGATAATAGTTACTATTAGATCGTCATCAAGTCCAAAAGATAACCGAAAAGCCTCGATCCCAAAGTGAAGATTCTCTGGAAAAGGTATACTTTCATTGCATTGTAATAATATTTAATTGGCGCTTTTCTTGAAGTCAAGCATTTTCATTGGTCTTCAAGGAGCAGGAGGTGGTCAAACTAAAGCAGCAGCTGAATGAGTTTATTGAAGAGAGGCAAAGGTAGGATTGGAACCGATCAAAATATGCTACCAGAGCCTCACAATATTTAAGATAGTTATTTTGTGAGTTTTATATTCAGCATGGCTAAGCTGTTTTGGAATTTCATTTGTAGGTGGCTTGATGAAATAAATAAAAGGCAAGCAGAATTGGTTGCTGCCCGAATTGCATTGGAAAAGCTTCACCAACGTGATCAATCTCTTACGACTGAGAATGATATATTGAAGGTTCGAAGAACTAATTTGTTATGCCTCAAAATAGTTTAATGTAAGAGTTTAGCTCTTATTGTTTGATTAATTGATCCATAAAGTGGCTTGCTACCATGGTTCAACATCTCGTCCGAAACTGGTATGTAAAGGACGATACGTACTGGTTCGGAGGTCACTGGTATGATACTTTGAATGTATCATACCGGTGCATTACATATATATATTGGTAATGTATTCGAAACTGTTACGTAGTGGACGATACGTACAGGCTTTCGAGCTGGAGGATACGTACTGGAAAGCGGTATATTAAACCATGCTCGCTACAATCTAAATGCCTTGTCAAATGTAGATGGACAACGTAAACTACAAGAAGAAGGTCAGGGAGCTTGAAGATGAAATGAAGAAATTGTCGGGTCAGCAAAATCTCCAACAACGTATTCATCACCATGCCAAAATTAAGGCAAGAAATATATTAACTCCAATTGATTTATTTCTCCCGTTTTTTTTCTTTCGCTTGGTATTGAAATTGATCTATACCCAATGAAACAGGAAGAAAACAATTTGTTGAAAAGCCAGAACGAGGATCTCGGTGCTAAGCTGCGGCGAACGGAAGCAATTCTTTCACGCTTGAAAGAAGAGCTTGCTCGTTATCGTTCTTCAAGTGGAAGAGATCCTTACCTAGATATTGATGGGGAGAAAAGATTAAAGAGCAAACTAGAGGTTAGTTTGATGAATAGATTTATCTGTTGATCATTAGCCTGAACAAAGACGCCATACTCTATTATATGCACTATATATATATATATATATATATATATATATAGCTGATTTCAGATTGGGGTTAATACATGGTAGCCGAACAATATACCAACCAAAGATAAAATCTTGGTATCAATCAGTGTCTGTTTGTGCTGATACCAACCGAGACGTATCATCTAGGCAAGTGGGTATCGCCGTATCAGCAAATAGAATATACTAGAAATTATATAATTCAAGCGATACCCGAGATGATACATTTGTCTCGGTGCTCCAATACTGAGATTTTGATCTACGATACCAACTTATTACCAAATATTGGTATTTAGAACATATTCTAGCTACACTACATATTGTAAGATACAGTATGTGTCTTACCTAGAGCTGTCAGGCGTCAACGGGCCAGGCTAAGACTGATTGCATGGCAGTTCAGCCTTCGGGCCAGGCTAGGGCAGAGCACTCTCTGCATCTCTCGTAGAATCCATAATTGTTGAGACCATTAATGCATCTCTGACACTTAGCATTCTAACCATCATTCTTACCCTTGAAATATCATATAACTTAGTTCACATCCTCTGAAGAAACAGTACTACATACCATGGATCAAAATCTCGGTTTTCTGGTACATATCGTCCACCATCAATACCAAGACGATACATATTAGGTATCGCTGATACATGAATGTATAATTGATACATTGAATATATATATATATATATATATATATATATATATATATATATATATATATATATATATATATATATATATATATATCGTCGATATATACCCAATGTAATCTTGTAACAGTGGCCTCCGATACCAATATGCAAAGTGAAAAATACGGGTGTTGGTTTTATACGTGAGCGAGAAAGTCGAAAAAGGGCAAAATATGGGGAAAAAGGGAAAAAATCGTAAGGTAAAAAAATGTGAAATAGGGAAGACGGAAAAAACAGAAAACCGAGAAAAACAGGGAAAAAAAGAGATAATATTATTTGTTTTAAAAAAATAGGTTTTAACACAGTTTTTTGAAACACGGGAAAAAACGTTTAATACACGAAAAATGCATCTGATATGCGAAATACGTGTATTATATGGAAATACGTGTTTTATTCGCGGGTATTGTATGTGTTAAGTATGTTGTGACAAAAAGACGTATATTATGCACATTTATTTAAAAATGCCATATTTTGTCACAACGCCCATGGGTCAAAATCTCGGACGATACAGGTACGTATCGTCCGATACATACCAGTATTGGTGGCCAGCGGTACATTGAATGTATCGGCGATACCGATACGTATTGTCTCGTTTTTTTTTTCATTGTATCGCCGCTACATTGAATGTATCGGCGATACCGATACGTATCGTCTCGGTTTTGAGGGTGGATGATACGTATCGAGATTTTGACCCATGACAATGCCAATATGTATTTGCTTCATTCGAGATTTTAAACCATCTTACATACCACTGATCTAGGTGATATGAAAGTCTCTCCCACATCATCTGAACTTAGAATTTAGTGCACATTGGTATGGTATTGTCTCGTTTTTTTTTTCATTGTATCGCCGCTACATTGAATGTATCGGCGATACTGATACGTATCGTCTTGGTTTTGAGGGTGGATGATACGTATCGAGATTTTGACCCATGACAATGCCAATATGTATCTGCTTCATTCGAGATTTTAAACCATCTTACATACCACTGATCTAGGTGATATGAAAGTCTCTCCCACATCATCTGAACTTAGAACTTAGTGCACATTGGAATGGTATTGTCTCGTTTTTTTTTTCATTGTATCGCTGCTACATTGAATGTATCGGCGATACCGATACGTATCGTCTCGGTTTTGAGGGTGGATGATACGTATCGAGATTTTGACCCATCACAATGCGAATATGTATCTGCTTCATTCGAGATTTTAAACCATCTTACATACCACTGATCTAGGTGATATGAAAGTCTCTCCCACATCATCTGAACTTAGAACTTAGTGCACATTGGTATGGTAAGACTCTTACCATACCTATGTGACTTTTTCAATTTAAGAAAAATTAAAGTTATAATAAAGGACTAGGAATGCAAGGAGAAAAGTATGGGAAAATAGAAAATAACGGACAAATGTTTTAAGATAAATATATCCATATAATTGTATATGAAACTTTGCTACATATCATTGGTGTGCATCATATTGGGCAATAGTTTAATTTTGGGTTGCAACTATATTTCCAACAGGACACTGAAGAGGAAAGAGTTCAATTGGCCCAAAAACTTTTGAGCTTGTGTACCAGCATTTTAAAGGTGGACCAGAGTTTTCATTCTGTTTGTTTCTTGCACTTGTTCTTTTCTTGTTTCGAATCTCTATGCAAATTTAAGTGCTTCAACCAGTTTATGGATTGACTCATATTACAGGCAGCTGGAATAACAAGTCATGTGTCAGAAATAAGCCCATCGGTGGCGGAAGATGCACTCAATCAGCTCAAGGATCGGATCACATCATTAGAAACAGAATTACAAGAAGTCAAATTTAAGGTAATGTCCCTTGTATTAGATTTAAAGAGATGGATTAATATTTGGTTCGATGGGATGGAGCAAAGGGTATACACCCGACCAGACCCGACCCCCAAAAAAGTGTCAGGCCAACCTGGTTCAAAGATCCTACGATAAATATATATTATTGATATATAACCTGACCTTCATTGGCCGAAACGAACCTGACTTGAAGTTCGGGTTGGATGCTTCAAGGCTTGATCGACTTGAGGGGTCAAGTTTATATAGCCGACCTGACCTTTGAGTCAGTCTGACCTAATCTATCTTGAAGATCGGGTTGGATGTTTCACGGCTTGACAGATGCCTTACCTGTCCAAAAACTGAGTTGGGCAGGTTAGAGCACAGGTGGACCCGGCCCATTGACCAACCTGAGCACACAATATGAGATTAGTTTTGGACTCAGTTGGACTCTGTCAACCGAAGAGATTGGCTTTTTTCAGAACCAAATTTCCAATGAAAGGATCCGGTTGTCCGAGCTCAGGCAACAATCTTCACCACTAAGTTCGAGGACAAACGAGAACTGCGTGATTACGCCAAGAAGGGCACTGCAAATCCCATCTTTATCTTCTCTGAGCGAGACCATCGATGGGCCGCGGAGGCTCTTTAACATGGATCGCTAGCAATGTAATTAGTTATAAAATATATATGGAAGGCTCTGCAATCTTCAACTGATTCTTTTGTACACGAGACAATGAGAGCCTTTTTTGGCTTATATAATTCAATAGAAATCAATTGTCCTCTTCATTTCTGCTGGTATTGTGTCTGCATTTTCTTCTGGTTCAAATATTGAGTAATTATAACATAATCAGTTATAACTGTTTCTAGGATTAATGGGTTTCACCGGCATTGTAAGGTTATCAAGCTTGTGAAACACCTTTTGGTCACTGATTCTTGTTAAAGCTGACTTTCATGAACTCTTGAGGTCTTTGACAAGGGGATTCTTGTTTTTTTGATAACCTCGGTATCCGGGCCTCTTAGAGCACCCGCCTCGGGTTAGCACAGGATATAAATCCCTAAGGTGGCCTCAAGGGGGGGAGAGGATTCAAACTCAGGTCTCCTGCTTTTGGAAGCAAGTACCTGGCCAACTCACCTAACTCCTTGAGGTTTGACAAGGGGATTCTTATTCATTAGTTTTGGCTGTGTACATCAAATCTTAATAAGTATAATCTTTAGAAATTGTACATTTTGGTTGGGGAGCCCTAGCAGTTTAGTACATAGTTTAAAAAGAAAGACTTGGGATTTTAGTGACCTGTGCCTTATGAAAACACCATATAAGCAGAGTTAAAGGCCTTGATATAAAGATTTTAGGTGCAAAAGATTGGCACAAAACATGATCTTTATCATATGATTCAATGCAGTCAAGTCAGGCTATTATTTGATTCAATAGTTGATTGCATCGAATTAAATAATGGGAATCATGTTTTGTGCCAATCTTTTGCCCAAAAAATCTGTAGATGATGGCTTTCAAATAAGATGTCTTAAATGGTGTTTTCGCCCTAATCTTCCACATAATAAATCTTGAGACCATGAATGTAATGGCAAGTTTTTAATTCCATGTGGCACAGATCCCAAAAAAGTGTACCTAAACTAACATGGCACACATGAAGCTCAAACGTGTTTTTAGGTTAGTGAACCAGGCTTTGATGGCAAATGAAATTTGGGCATCCGAGGTTTGCCTAGCATTGCAATATAAATAAAAGTATTTTTTGCATATATCACCTATGTTTTGGCATATTTATAAATGCCACCGCTTGTTTCACTTATTTATAAATAATCTCCAAATTTATAGTTTTGTGTTTAAATAACATGTTGAGATGTTGTTTCGTTAATTGCCGGCTCTAAAAAGGTAAAGTGAGGCCAGAGACGTATTTATAATTAAAGAGAAAAAACAATGTAGATAATAAGTGCACTTTGCTTTTTCAGAGATGAAAATTAATAAAATAGTAACTCAAAGGTATTATTTAAACATAAAATTATAGACTAAGGATTAATTTATAAATAAGCAAACATGAGTGACATTTATAAATATGCCAAATAGGGGGTATATGCATAAATCCACTGTGAATAAAAACACTTACAAAAGATAACAAATGAAAAGTAGATCTTAAGCACCTATATAGCATCCCTACGAATTTAATTGTTAATATTCCATAGAAAAATGGAAAGGACTGATATTTGGCGGACACGAAACGACCGACCATTAAATGGTGGGTGCGATGCCAGCACAGTGGGGACAGAAATACAGGTCTCAGCGTGTGGTTGCATCGAGTCACATAAGCGGTCTGTTGTTTTACTTTCCGCTCATTAAAATTTTTCAAATGGAAAATGATAGAAATGTTATAAATTGGATTGATGGCGACATCCTAAATTCTATCCATCCTTCCATATGATGCTAAAATAATGGAAAAGCGAAAGGGTAGCATTATTTGCACCCCTTTTTTTTTTTTTTTTTTTTTTCCTGTGAAGAGCACACGCTCTTTTAGAGGGGAAAAATTGTTGACTCCCTTGAATCAAACGATGGCGATCGTTTTTTGGCCTGATCTTTCAGAAAATAGATCTTGAGATCATGGCAGACCTATCAGACGATGAGATGTTGGTTCAATGTGGCACACATCCCCAAAAGTGAGCGTCTAATAGGTACCGCTCATGATCATGTCCCTTTTGGGGATGTGTGCCATAGATAATCAAGATCGGACCGTTTGATAGGTGTGACATGATCTCAAGATCTATTGTGTAGAAGATTGAGGCGAAAACCTATCTTCATCATCAAATTCAAGGCCGTCAATGATTTTTTCCTGCGAAAGAGTGTTTGCTCTAGGGCTCTCAATGGACCGGATTAGGACTGGGCTGGGGTTCAACCCGACCTAACCTACTCGGGCCAGGTTTCCAAATTTTCAACTCGGTCCTAACCCGAACTGCGATGTACTCAGCCCAAGCCCAACACCTATCATCTTTTCGGGTTTTTTTCGATTTTGTTTTTCTAATAATATTTGGTTGAGCTGTTTTTTTGAACTATTTTTTCTAATAAAATTTGGTTAGGCTTGAGCTTGGGCTGTTTTTTTCTAATAAAACTTTGAAGAAGGCTTGACGTTCTCCATCTCACTCAGCCAATGCTCTGCCATTATGGGCTCTCCCTGTCTAGAAAAGCTAGGAGGTCTCATCCTCCTAAACTCAGTAAAAGCAAAAGATGTTGGCGGTGTCGGAGCGCCACTGAAGGTGTCGGTGGCTGATGCTGCTCATGGGCAGTATGAGCTGTCAAGGATGCTGCCCGTTGAGCCATAGCAGCTGCCATGGTCTCAATGGTGTGCATCATCCTCTGACGCTCCTCTCTATCCTCATTCTTTTTTCTAACTCTTTCCTGTTCTCTTTGATCTTGATCCTGACAATCTCGATTACGGTTCTCTTCCTGATCTTGGCTCCCTTGGCCTCTACTGCCAGAAGCCCCTCTATCTCCTATAGGTACTCTATTGGTATCCAAGATAAAATCATCTCGAATACACAAGCTTCTACTATGACCGCCCCTGGGTCGGCCCCTTCCTCTAGAAGACATAACGGTCTGCAAGTGAAAACAAAGTTTTCGTTAGCAGAAGTCCCTATGTTCTGACAAAAGAATGATTGTTAAAATTTTTAAAAGAAAAAACTTTGATACCAACTGTGATAGCCGGGATTTCGGCACCCCAAAACTCGTGCCATCAGCACGATCCTTCAAACCGTGCCCCAAAACTAAACACGGAACCTTGGTATAACAAGCCAAGATAAACAATTAAGGTAAATAATTGCATAAAACAGAAAAGTAACATGCCCATCTGGCATAACCAAAAGACAGTTCTACTTTCATGCCACTGCATGAACAGAGAACCGATCCGAACCATCGGTGATAAACAGATCACCACAGATGGTTTGCCAAAAGAAATAAATCCAATTTTGTTACATTGTTCACCAAAATGAAGGCTTGACATACCAAGACGTAGTTCAAATCTGCTCTAAAAAACTACTAGCTGTCAAAGTACACAGCAGAGTCTTCTAGAAGAAATCCTCGGGAGGAGGCTCTAACTAGTCTCCAGGCACGTAATCTGAATCATCCTGATCAACGCCTCCCGAAGCCTCAGCTGCTGCCAACAAATGACCTGCGACGTATAGTCTAAAGGGGTGAGCTACATCTTAGCTCAATAGGGAACAGACACAATGAACATATAAATTAAAACCCACATATATTCCATGATACTCTAAGCATGATGTGTTTATGCATTTGCTAGAAAAACAATTTAAAAGATGATGATTTACATTCAAGTTTACTGGTAAGTTGCATGTATTACATTACTGATGCTTTATCATGAATGACACTGAACAGGCCTAAACCAAAACTTAAATCTTCAACTTAGGTAATCCCCGAGTAATATAGCATCGAGCTCCGATGAGATACCCTTCATTGTCGTCTAAATAGACAGTTGTTATAAAAGTATTCCCTAGGAATACGACCCAAGCCCCTTTCTCAATAGGCGGCGGGGTTAAAACTTATCTCAACATCCCTGGGATGTGTTTACTGTTACGGATAAACCTTCGCACTGGTGTACTGATTGGTCGCCGTACCGGTCACGGATATCTTGTCGCGTCAGTCGTGGGTATCCCGCCACGTCAGTGGGGTATCCTATCAAACCTTAAATAACAAAAATAACATGTGCTTTACATATAGTTGTTCACCGTGTAAGTGTGCTATCTTATATCAGTTAGGCCTCAACAGTGACTATTCAATCATATATATATACATTCCTGGGATGTATACATACTCGCATCCACTGATACCTTTATTACTTTCTCATCCCCTAGGGATGTCTCATTCTTATTAGATTGCTTGATCTTAATCACTTGCATCACACCGATGCCTTTTTCACATTCTTGGTGTTACACACACACCCATTTTCACAAAGCTTTTCGTAGTTAAAACAATTTCAAATCTGATAATTATATCACTACATACATGCTCTTAAAATTAAAGTCCATGTTCAAGGTGTTCCCTACCTCAATTCTCTGAAGGTCCAAGCATCAAGGTTTCACGCGGCTCCTTGTGCTCGCTTTCACACGTGCCATTTATGGTACATCATAACACATACACTACATCACTAAAGATGTAATGAAGAAGGTCCTAGACCCTCCATGAATCTCAAAGTAAAACTATAAAGCTAGGTAAAATTTTCAAAGTCGATTAATCGAAACACAATTCGATTAATCGATTCTCAAAATCGATTAATCGAAACCCAAATCGATTAATCGATTCCCAAAATCGATTGATCGAGATTCAAATTCGATTAATCGATCCCAAATCGATTAATCAAAGTCTCTAACATAATAAGGTTGATTCTCAAATCAAGTGGTTGAAAATTTGAAATCGATTAGTCGATTCCAAATCGATTAATCGAAATCCGAAGTCGATTAATCGATTTCTCAACTCGATTAGTCGATTTTCCCAGGTCATGTTTCTCCAGCCACTGGAGGTACCCAGTCGATTAGTCGATTTCCAAATCGATTAATCGAACATCCAAATCGATTAATCGAAATCAAATTCGATCAATCGAAATCGGGCTTACCTGACTTTTCAACTTCCAGACCAAAATCGATTAATCGAATCCCAATTTCAATTGATCGATTTGTTCCGATTCAGCTCCCTTTTTGGTTGTTCTTCCAAATCTTTTCCCCTTTCTTTTCTATGCCTTTAATATACTCTTTTAAGTATATTTGACCGAGTTTAATCATCTACAACCTATGCATTAACATTAACTTAAAGCTCACCTTCAATTAATCCTCAAATTGATCAAGGCTTAGGTTAGAATGGCTAGGGCTCCAGCTTTTCGTTTCAACGATCCTAACGCGTTGAATCCGGCAATCAATGCTAACTCCTCTTCTTGATTTGCATTAACCTCTAGCCTTCATCACTCCTCTTTACTTCACTCTCTCTGTCTTCTTAACTCTCTCTTCAATAGCCCAAAATAAAAGGGAAATAGGGTTATTAAACCATTTTATTCTCCTTTCAGCTTGTGTGTTAAACATATACACTAGAGATAGGTGTATGTGACTCTAACTTAATACTATACATCACGCTTAGGTCACGTTTGTACTATGTCAGCTTACCACTCCATGAGTTCATTGTTTGACCATCAGTTGGTCAACCCTATGACCAATCGGGCACAGATCCCGAGGTCAAAGTTCAACGCTCAATTTTTCGGGATGTTACATTCTCCCCACCTTGGGAATTTTCGTCCCCGAAAATCACTCAAAGGTGTGTCGTTGGTTGGGTACCCCACACCCTGGGAGTCGCGTACCCACTCACAAAATGACGCACACATTACATAGTACAAGCAAACAAAATGACGTACACATTACATGCTGAAGAAAATGGATCTATATTTCATTAATTTCCAAAATTTATAACTTGTTTAATTATGTCTTTTCAATTACATCAAAACTCCCAAAATCAGTCATACAAAAAAAAAAACATCCACGTCTCAGTCTCACGCCGTCCCCTCCCCTGGATGATCTGATGTAGGGGCAGGCTGCTCTGGTGGTACTGGCTGGGGCATCTTTGTACGCTGCTCCGATTGCTGTGGCACCGAGCCAGATGCGTCGGAAGCAGATGTGCTCCCATGGAAAACGGCACCCGTATGGAAGGCGGTCCGACCTACTGTCCACTCCGCCTCCTGTGCGAGGCGCTACTGGTAGTCCAACGGATAGATGCAGCGCAGTGTATGGAACAACAAAAAGTCCATCCGTCGGTTCATCCTCTCATTGTTGGCCTCCATCCGGGCTAACACATTCTCGATACTGGGCGCCGGGCGAGCCGCTTGTCGGCGGTAAGAAGACGTCGGTGTGGCCGCCGTAGACTGCACTGGTGGCGTAGGTGAGGCGGTGGTATGGGAGGGTGCCCCCTCCGCTGGTGGATCAACCGGGTGTGCCCCACCCACCGGTGGATCCTGATGTGGCTGTGGGGGTGGTGGAGGTGCTAGTGGTGCTCCTGCTGCTGGTGCTGGTGCGGAACCTGGAGCCGGTAGGGTCCGCTTGAGTAAGTTGTAACTATGGCTCCATGAAGAGTTTGAAAATGTCTTCACTCGGTCCGTAGCCCTCTCCTCATCGGGCGATGTAGCGTATTTTGGAGCGTTTGAGTAACACTCCAGAATGCTCGAGATGAGCCGAGCATATGACATTTCCTCCTTGGGCCTCAAGTTGCCCTTCATCAACTTGCCCTTGATGTATCTCATCCCCTCGAGGATGATCATGGTGGCCTCA
Source organism: Chloranthus sessilifolius (assembly GCA_021018995.1). Classification (NCBI taxonomy): domain Eukaryota; kingdom Viridiplantae; phylum Streptophyta; class Magnoliopsida; order Chloranthales; family Chloranthaceae; genus Chloranthus; species Chloranthus sessilifolius. Next base: position 91,970,338 of record CM037592.1, read on the forward strand.
AACCAACGGCCACAAAATGCCGCGTAGAGTGCCTGCTGCACCATCTCCACCCGCTCGGTGTCGTGACGCAACGGGTAGAGGTTGCACTTGATTATAAAATCAACCATCCACATATAATGGGGAAGGTCGACCCTCCTAATGGAGGATCCCGACTCCTTCCCGTGGTCATTCGGGTCATGATCTCCTCAAATCTCACCTCTTCCTCGAAGGGTGGGAAGAGGGTGGTCTCGGGTACAAAATCGAGGTGACATTCCAGCACCTCGTGGATGTGGCGACGAGTGAACGTGTAGCCACGACCCTCTATCTTGGTCGTGACGATGTCGTCGGTAGGGTCGTCCGTCAGCCCTTGGCAGAATAGTCTAACCAACCTAGGGTAGTAGGACCCACGGATTGGTTTCAAAATATTATCGAGGCTGGCTTTTAGAAGGTAATTATGAGCTCGTTGGGTCTCGCCCGGTACATCGGGGTTTGTAAATAGGATTTGATCGATAATATACTCGATCTCAAAGGTTTTAGCCGCCCACCATTTGTTGGGTTGGAGTACGTTGGTGGGTGGTGGTGGCATGGGCGAAGACGCGGTCGTCGACCCGGATGTGGTATCCGATGTCGACGGTGACGGAGTCCTCACTGGAGATGGGGTAGGTGGTGGCGGTGCGGCGTTCTTACGCCGGACCGGAAGCTTGGAGGTTGCCTTCTTCGAAGACAAATGTATTTTGGGCGGCATTTTTGCGAAGATAGCTCAAAACTAGGGTTTTATAGTTCAAATTGAAGAAAAAGACTCGAATCTAGGGTTTACCTTAGGTTTTTGATCCGATGTCACGCGATTTCAATCCGAAATCGATCTAAATGCCCAAAACCTAGGTTGCTCGGTCGGTTGGAGAAGAAGAAGAAGAAGGCGCGCAAGGAAGATTTCTAAATGAATTTGAATGGGGAGAAAATCCCTTCGATTCATATATATAGGCCCCGGTTCGATTAATCGATTAATCGAGTTTCAAAACTAGGTTCAGCCACGCGAAATTGATTAATCGATTTTCAAAATCTATTAATCGAAACTCAAAATCGATTAATCGAAACCATTTCGATTAATCGAAATCGTATTCATTAAAATTTTTAAGTTTTGGAGCTCACTGGCGTGAGCCAGCTGATTAATCGAAATTCACTTCGATTAATCGAAATCCCAAAATCGATTAATCGAAATCGTGCAGTCCTTCAAATTTTTTCTAAAATCTTTAAGTTACTCGATTAATCGAACTTCCAGTTCGATTAATCGAAATTCCAAATCGATTAATCAAATTCTTCCTCGATTAATCGAAATCATTAATATCCTTCAAGTTCTTCTAAAATTCTCAAGTTACTCGATTAATCGAATCCCCAATTCGATTAATCGAAAACATAAATCGATTAATCGATTTCCAAATTCGATTAATCGAAATTTCACTTTGTCATTTTTCTGAATCCTTTTCAAGTTTCCACTCACTGGCGCATGCCAGTCGACTAATCAACCAAAATTGATTAATCGAATTCCCAAATCGATTAATCGATTTGAAAATCGATTAATCGGTTTTGATCAGATTCTTCAGATTTAAAATTTTTTCATGTCTTTTTGATTTCTCTTAGTAAGCTATGACCAGTTGGTCATTGGTTCTACAAAATACATCATTATGGCCATGTTGTGACCGTGATGAATTCCAATTTCGCGTTCAACACAGCGTTTGAGACTCTATGTGGATAAAATTGTTCTCTTAAGTAAATTGATCATAAGATCGACATTGAATTACAACACATAGTTTAAATCCACAAACATGCTTGCGGTGATACAATTTTGACTCTCAAGCTGTCGCAAACAAGCTTGGATACTGTTCTTTCACGTCGGCCTCTCGTTCCCATGTAGCTTCCTCGGCCGGATGATGCTTCCATCGGACAAGTACTAATGAAATCACTTTTGTTCGCAACACTTGTTCTTTTCGATCTAAAATCTCCACCGGCTCTTCGATCATAGTCATGTCCTCATGCATCTCAAATAATTGACCACTCAACACGTGATCATGGTCATTAAGGTACTTCCTGAGCATAGACACGTGGAACATATTGTGTACCTAATCAAATAACGGTGGTAATCCAATGCGGTAAGCAACTTCCCCTACTCGACCCAAAACTTCAAATGGTCCAAGATAGCGGGGACTTAGCTTCCCTCTCTTTCCAAATCTCATCACCCCCTTCATAGGTGACACTTTGACAAACATGTGTTCACCCACCTTGAAGTCTACACTCGTCCGCCTGATATCGGCGTAACTTTTCTATCTGCTTTGAGCCGCTTTGAGTTTTGCCCTTATTATACGAACATAGGTGGCATTATCTTCAAGTATTTCGGGTCCAAAATAAATTTCTCCTCGGTTTCTTCCCAATTGATGGGCGATCTACATCGTCGTCCGTAAAGTGCTTCATATGGTGCCATCCCAATGCTCGTCTGAAAGCTGTTGTTATATGCGAACTCAATCAAGGGTAGGTGTTGATCCCACGATCCTTGCAATTCTAACATACATGCCCAAAGCATGCCCTCAATGATCTGATTGACCCTCTCAGTCTGTCCATCAGTTTACCGATGGAATGCCATACTGAAATCTAGTCGCGTTCCCATTCCTTCTTGAAATTTCTTCCAAAACTTTGATGTATACAAGGGGTCCCGATCGGAAACAATGCTACTCGGAATCCCATGCAAACGGACAATCCCCTTGTCCATTAGTTCTTGTAGCTGCTCTTTCAACTCCTTCAACTCAGCAGGAGCCATTCTGTATGGTGCTTTAGAAACAGGCTCCGTTCCTGGTGCTAAGTGGATGACAAATTCTACTTCTCTCTGGAAGTAATCAAGGTAATTCCTCCGAAAATACATCGGCGCAGTCTCGCACCATGGCTATCTCAGAGATAACATTCTTCTCCTCTTTATCTTCCTTCAAGAATGCCAAGTATCCACTACACCCTTTTTTGATCAAGCGCTCAGCCCTAACTGCCGAGATATGTGGTAGGTGTGTCGATCTCTCTCCTTGAAATCTAAACGATCTCCTCGTGTTGGGTCTGAAGATGACGACCTAATTCTTGCAATCTACCGCACAATGGGTCGATAACCAATCCATGCCAAGGATCACGTCGAATCCTTGCATGTCTAATAGAATTAGGTTCGCCGGTAGCTCAAAGACATCTCCATCCATGACCCTCACGATTACGGAGTTGCAACCCTTCTCGGTATCAACCGCTTTCCCAGTAGGAACAATCACGATTAAAACGAAGTCTAACTCCTCTGGGTCGACTTTCATCCTCTTTGTAAAGCGAGGGATAACAAATGAGTGAGTAGACCCCGGGTCTATCAACACTCGAGCTTCGTATGTCACGTCGCTTCCCTTCTTATATATTTGTAACATACCTAATCATACATACACATATATATAATGTTTATCATCATACTAGAATTTATCACATGCAAGTCTCTTTTCTATTTCCTATATGGATGCACCTTCTCTATCTAAAAATTTTAAGAATTGAAATTCTTTATTTAAAAGAAAGCTTACCTTGAATGACATCGTTTGTATTCTGAGCCTCTTGAGCTGTGACTACGTAGGCTCTCCCTTGGACAATTGGCTTCTTCGCTTGTATCGGTCGTGGAATAGATACTGAAGTCGTCTTCCCTTTGTTCATCTCAGGGCATTCCTTGATCAAGTGGCCCACTTTGTCACATTGAAAGCAACCCCGAGTGCCTATCCTACAGTCCGCTGTCTTGTGAGGCTTGCCACACTTGGCACAAGTCTCACGAGGTGTGGAAGAAGCTGCTCGAGAAGCACCTTGTGTGACTGTAGCACCGGTAGTGATAGCAGGGCTCTCGTAGCGTATCGGTGTCCCCGACGCGTGCAATGGAAATCTCTCGTAGTGTATTGGTCTCCCATAACCTCCTTGGAACGGTGGTTTCTGATTATTTGGTACGAATATCGGCTTTTTGTTCACCGGTTCATAATTCCCCGTTCTGCTCTGATCAGTGTTCCACCTTCCTTGTTGCTCTCTCTGGCGGTACTTGTTATTTTCTTCCTCTACCACCAAAGCTTTGCTCATGACCTCTCCATAGGTCCTCAGTTGGAATGGTGCTACTCCTCCCCTCATGTCCGGCTTCAAACCTTGCTGAAACCTCTTTGCTTTCATCATATCGGTGATGACGTAGTCGGGCGCAAAGCGAGCGAGTCGCATAAACTCCACTCCGTATTCTCTCACAGTCATCTTCCCTTGAACCAATTGTAAAAATTGAACCTAAATCTGGTTCCTCACCACTTTAGGGAAGTACTGTTTATTAAATTCCTCGACAAACTCATCCCATGTCCAGGGCATATCTGGAGTCTCCTGAGCCCTAGTCCGTGAAACGGACTTCCACCAAGGCCCAGCCACTCCGTCTAGCATATAGGCTGCCCAACGGATGCTCTCGTCTTCCGTGCACGTCAGTACACTGAATACCTTCTCCATCTCACTCAGCCAATGCTCTGCCACTATGGGATCTCTCTGTCCAGAAAAGCTAGGAGGTTTCATCCTCCTAAACTCGATAAGCGAAGATCTTTGGCGGTCGGAGCCCTTTGGAAGTGTCGGTGGGCGATCTTTGCTCGTGGGCAGTGTGAGCTGCTAAGGATGCTGCCTGTTGAGCCATAGCAGCTGCCATGGTCTCCATGGTATGCATAATCCTCTGACGCTCATCTCTATCCTCATTCCTTTCTCTAACTCTTTCCTGTTCTCTTTGATCTTGATCCTGACGATCTCGATCACGGTTCTCTCCCCGATCTTGGCTCCCTTGGCCTTCACTGCCAGAAGCCCCTCCATCTCCTATGGGTACTCTATTGGTATCCGAGATAAAATCATCTCGACTATGCAAGCTTCTACTATGACCGCCCCTGGGTCGGCCCCTTCCTCTAGAAGACATAACGGTCTGCACGTGAAAACAAAATTTTCGTTAGCAGAAGTCCCTATGTTCTGACAAAAGAATGATTGTTAGAATTTCTAAAAGAAAAAGCTTTGATACCAACAGTGACAGCCCGGATTTCGGCACCCCGAAACCCATGCCATCAGCATGATCCTCCAGATCGTACCCCAAAACTAAGCACGGAACCTTGGTATAACAAGCAAAGATAAACAATTAAGGTAAATAATTGCATAAAACAGAAAAGTAACATGCCCATCTGGCATAACCAAAAGACAGTTCTACTTTCATGCCACTGTATGAACAGAGAACCGATCCGAACCATCGGTGATAAACAGATCACCCCAGATGGTTCGCCAAAAGAAATAAATCCAATTTTATTATATTGTTCACCAAAATGAAGGCTTGACATACTAAGCCGTACAAATCTGCTCTCAAAAACTACTCGCTGTCAAAGTACACAGCAGAGTCTTCTAGAAGAAATCCTCAAGAGGAGGCTCCAACTTGTCTCCAGGCACGTAATTCAAATCATCCGGATCAACGCCACTCGAAGCCTCAGCTGCTGCCAACAAATGACCTGCCACGTATAGTCTAAAGGGGTGAGCTATATCCCAGCTCAATAGGGAACATACACAATGAACATATAAATTAAAACTCACATATATTCCATGATACTCTAAGCATGATGTGTCTATGCATTTGCTAAAAAAAAAATTTAAAAGATGATGATTTGCATTCAAGTTTACTGGTAAGTTGCATATATTACATTACTGATGATTTATCAGGCCTAAAGCAAAACTTAAATCTTCAACTTAAGTAATCCCCGAGTAATATAGCATCCAGCCCCGATGAGATACCCTTCATCGTCGTCTAAATAGACAGTTGCTATAAAAGTATTCCCTGGGAATACGACCTAAGCCCTTTTCTCAATAGGCGGTGGGTTAAAACTCATCTCAACATCCCTGAAATGTACTTACTGTTACGGATAAACCTCCGCACTGGTGTACGGATTGGCCGCCGTACCAGTCATGGATATCCTGTCGCGTCAGTCGTGGGTATCCTGCCACGTCAGTGGGGTATCATATCAAACCTCAAATAATAAAAATAATATGTGCTTTACATGTAGTTGTTCACCGTGTAAATGTGCTATCTTATGTCAGTTGGGCCTCAATAGTGATTATTCAATCATATATGTATACATCCCTGGAATATATGCATACTCGCATCCACTGATGCCTTTATTACTTTCTCATCCCCTAGGGATGTCTCATTCTTATTAGATTGCTTGATCTTAATCACTTGCATCACACCGATGCCTTTTTCACATTCTTGGTGTTACACACACACCCATTTTCACAAAGCTTTTCGTAGTTAAAACAACTTCAAATCTGATAATTATATCACTACATACATGCTCTTGAAATTAAAGTCCATGTTCAAGGTGTTCCCTACCTCAATTCTCTGAAGGTCCAAGCATCAAGGTTTCACGCGGCTCCTTGTGCTCGCTATCACACGTACCACCTATGGTACATCATAACACATACACTACATCACTAAAGATGAAATGAAGAAGGTCCTAGACCCTCCATGGATCTCAAAGTAAAACTATAAAGTTAGGTAAAATTGCTAAAGTCAATTAATCTATTCCCAAAATCGATTAATCGAAACGCAATTCGATTAATCGATTCCCAAAATCGATTAATCGAAACCCAAATCGATTAATCGATTCCCAAAATCGATTGATCGAGATTCAAATTCAATTAATCGATCCCAAATCGATTAATTGAAGTCTTTAACATAATAAGGTCGATTCTCAAATCGAGTGGTCGAAAATTCGAAATCGATTAGTCGATTCCAAATCGATTAATTAAAATCCGAAGTCGATTAATCGATTTCTCAACTCGATTAGTCGATTTCCCCAGGTCATCTTCTCCAGCCACTGGAAGTACCCAGTCGATTAGTTGATTTCCAAATTGATTAATCGAACATCCAAATCGATTAATCGAAATCAAATTCGATTAATCAAAAAAGGGCTTACCTGACTTTTCAACTTCCAGACCAAAATCGATTAATCGAATCCCAATTTTGATTGATCGATTTGTTCCGATTCAGCCCTCTTTTTGGTTGTTCTTCCAAATCTTTTCCCCTTTCTTTTCTATGCCTTTAATTTACTCTTTTAAGTATATTTGACCGAGTTTAATCATCTACAACCTATGCATTAACATTAATTTAAAGCTCACCTTCAAGCAATCCTCAAATTGATCAAGACCTAGGTTAGAATGGCTAGGGCTCCAGCTTTTCGTTTCAACGATTCTAATGCGTTGAATCTGGCAATCAATGCTAACTCCTCTTCTTGATTTGCATTAACCTCTAACCTTCATCACTCCTCTTTACTTCTCTCTCTCTCTCTATTCTTAACTCTCTCTTCAATAGCCCAAAACAAAAGGGAAATATGATTATTAAACCCTTTTATTCTCCTTCCAGCTTGTGTGTTAAACACATACACCAGAGATAGGTGTATGTGACTCTAACTTAATACTATATATTACGCTTAGGTCACGTTTGTACTATATCAGCTTATCACTCCATGAGTTCATTGTTTGACCATCACTTGGTCAACCCTATGACCAATCGGGCACGGATCCCGAGGTCAAAGTTCAACGCTCAATTTTTCGGGATGTTATAGATATCAATTGCAAAAGATTAGAACAAAATATAATTTTCATCATTTGATTAAATGGAGTCAAACGATATTATATAATTCAACAGTTCACCACAATAGATCATATGACAAGCATCGTGTTTTGCTCCAATTTTATCTACCAAGATCTATTGATCATGAGCTTCAAATCAGACGGCCCATATTACATTTTTACATATCACACACTACAAAAAACAATATTATTAGTGGCAGCCAAAAATTGCCACTATTAACAAAAAGCTGCCCCTAATACGCTTGCCTCTAGCTATCTTTAATAAATTTTTGTTAATAATTTGTTTTTTTGTAGTGACATGTCCCTAACATACCGAGTCTTTCTTCAAACCGATATTTAAGCACAAAAGTGGTACATAAATGATCTTGCACGGTTAAGATATGACTTTATATCTCACACCATTGAAGTAAAGATTCATCATTATGCCATGTGGCGCACATCTACCATTAATGTAAATTTTCCAAGAGGCAATCCATTATTGGAACTTGTCTCAGCGGAAAGAAAAATGCTTATTAGTAGATGTGAATTGTCCGATTGATGAACTTAAAATCAGATGATTTAAATCTCACTAAAACAATATTTTTTGATTTGTTGAACTCCAATCTATGATCTATCACTTGACGGTACGGATCACCCATATCTTAAATCATTGATAGTGTGAGAATATTTAAACACCATTTTAGTATTTTAATGACCGTCAAAAGATTCAGAACTCAAAAGAGGAGTTTAGAAAGACAAAAAAAGACCTTAGGAATAAATCGTTGATTGCCTCAAATCAGACGATGGAGATCGCTTTTCATCCCAATCTTCCACACACACTACAAAAAATAAGACAATTAGCAGCAATTTTTTAACAAAAACTGCTATTAGTCCTGTCGCTATCAAAAACTGCCGCTATTAGTCTTGCCGCTACCAAAAATTGCCTTCACAGCAAGTACCGCTAAAACACCTTATTTTTGTAGTGACAATAGATCTTGAGATCATAATGCACCTATCATACGGTCAAATATTAATTCCATATTGCACACATCCCCAAAAAGTAGCCGTGATCATGGCGTACCTATTAGATGATCACTTTCAAAGATGTGTGCCACGTAGAATCAACATATAATAGTCTAATATGTGAGTCATGATCTCAAGATCTACTGTGTGGAACATTAGAATGAAAACAATCTCCATTGTCTAATTCAAGTTAGTCAAAAGCGTCTCCTCTTCGCAACAACAAATGGGTGCAAAATAATGCCACCCAAAGATTTTAAGATGCAGGTTACTAATAGGTTGGGCCGGGCTTAAATTGGGCCTAGATTGGTACTAGGCCCAATCATATAAAAAAGTGCGGCTCACAGACTCAATGCCTGGCCATAGTGTAAAAAATTTAAAGCATCTAATGTTGGACCTAGTCGGATCCGACCCAACCTTTTAGCCGATCTGATCCAAAGCCCAATGGGTATCGGGTCTACCTGAGCCCCAATTGTTTGGCATAGAAATTTGTAGTTAATGATATTGGTAAAGTGACTTGAAAGCTTGTTTTTTTTTTAAATTTCCACTCCTCACGTGCCACGGATTAACGTGATACACACACTCTGAAATTCAATCGTAGCCATTGGATTGTTAATATATTATCCAATGGCTATCAAACCAGGTGAACCAGATTTACGGTTCACCCCCTTGTCATTGATCACAACCCAAGATTTCGATTTCCCATTGAAGGCTCGTTTAATCTGTTATTTCTACATCTTTAAGCACATAAGATGAGATCTGAACCGTTGAGTTTAGATCAGGTGGTTAGACTTATAAGCTAGAATACGTTTCCGTGATGATATGATGCAGGTTATCACGGTTGTAAGATGCTATCCAATTGATCCAGACCGTCCAAGTGATTGCTCACCTTTCTAAACCAAAATGGCACCAAGCGCTTTTGATCAAACGGTCAGGAATATGTACCGTCCGCACATTTTGCAAATGAGCGGCATGTATCGTGCCACGTGGCTTTGGTCAAGGCATGCTGTGTCACATCTTTGACAATAAAGATCAACAGAGGATAGAATCAATGTCTCCATAACCACAAAATCAAATCTCTCACAAATGTCAATAACCAAATCATAGTTGGATGCTCATTTTATGCATCTTTCTAAGCCGAGGTTAATTACTTAATGACGAAATTGATAAACGACAAACCCCATTTCAAATCATGATCCACCATCAAGATTAAGATTAAGATTAGGGTTTAGGTTTTGGGGTAAAGTTTGATAAATGATTTCAACAATCAAATCCACCATAATCTCATTTCATTAAATTGTGGAAGGAATTATGGGGTTTGAGAAGCAATTATAGATATTTTCGAGCTCAAGCACTCAGGGTATATGGGTTGGAACCCATGGATAAACTCAAGCACTCGAATCCTAGATCACATGCCATATGTCACGTGATCCGGAAACAACACTCCTCTTGGGATCATGTGTCACATGACATGCGATTTATTAAAAAAAAAAATTAATTATTAAATTTTTTTATAAGTGAAAATTATGGTCAAAGTTTATGACTTGTCCCACACATTTTGATACATTGAATTATTTTTCCTATGTCCACATTTTGGATGGTAAATATACATCAGATCATGTCTAATTTTTTTGGGTGGCCTCTGATTGTCCTGGGGCTAGTTTCGGTGTTACCTGATCCCTTGTTTGGGTGCCACATAGACCCCACACGATTCAAATGCATGGATCCCATGCATCCAATCCATACCCCCTTGTCTCTTATTATTATTATTTTATTTTTATATTAATTTAGAGTATTCCAACCTTATGTTGGGACTAATCCCTAAGGGTTGCCCTTCCCCCCACTATCATTATGTCGCGGATTAGGCACCTTATGGGGCATTCTGTTGTCGAAGAAGATGAGTCACTCGCTAACACGCAACCTTAGGGAGCATACACAAGTTGTCAACCACCATGACAACTCCTCGATGGTGGGCCTCTTGCCACATCTTTTGAGCAATTTAAGTCATCAAAGTTGTAGCCAAGGTAACAAAATCGGTATTGGACTCGGGTATCAGTCCATAGAGGACCGATAGGAATCGGCCGATACCAATAAGTTTTAGCCCCTTAAAAAAAAAAAAAAAACCTAAAGTCTCGGCTCAAATTGATACGTATCGACCGATTCGATACTGAGTTATAGGATTGATACATATCGGTTTGCCAAGATAGGCGATACGTATCGGCATCGGCCGATTTTTTTTAATTTTTGAAGGTGCATCGATCGATTTTTGATACCGTGGTCGTATCTCACCTTAAAAAATCATGGTCATTGAGGGATTCAAAGTGCCTGATTTATGCACTATAATATGAACTATTGTACACATTTTTTTAAAGGTTTTAAAAACCTTAGTTTCAATTCTTTGATGTGTGATTTTTGGGTGTCGAGTGTAGCAAAAGTGCATAGGAGCCCAGTTGGTATTCTCCCCCCTAATGTGGGGAAATAGGTGGTGGGTTTAATTCTCGTCCTCTATATCTTTATAATGTGTGAGTTGGTTTCTATTATTAACCCTTACCTCTATAATTAGTGCTCCTTCACACTGCTCCACAACTCTCACATAGACTATCTCCGAGCGTCTCTATCATTTTTGTGAGCCCTAATATCAAGGCCCAAGCCTGCCAATTATTATTTGGGCATAGAAATCAGCCTCAGAATTCATGGAAGGGTGGAAAATTCTTTTCAAAAAAACAAAGAAAATGAAAAAAAAACTCAAACCATCCAATGGATTTCTTGTTAGAATCAATTGATCATCATTATGATCAATATCCTCCTCCTCATCATCATCATTCTTGTTCAAATATGCGCCGGCTATACTTGTGATGGTTCCCCACGATCCAATATATATTACCACTTAGATATTAACAAGGGTTGACCGACATTTAAAGACCAAATACTGTTTACATGATCTTATACGATTTAAGTTAGACTTTTAATCTCGCACCATTGAAGTGTGATTATCATTATGTCTCACTTGGTGAACATCTATGATTTGTCCAAGTGGCAATTTATCTTTGGAACATGTCTCATCCCAAAGAAACATGACTATAAGTGGATGTGAGCCATCCAAGTGATTAACTTTAATGTCAGCCATTAAACATAAAAACATGATTGATATTAAAGTCCACAGATTGGATAGTTTAAATCTCCCTAAAACACCAATTTTGGGCCATTTGCATGTCAATCTATGATCTACCATTTTGACGGTACGGATAGCCCACATCTTAAACCATTGATGGTGTAAGATCATTTAAAGACCATTTTGGTGTTTAAATGACGGTCCTGTGATCATCGTTTAAATCCCACAGATCGGATGGTTTAAATCTCCCTAAAACACCAATTTTGGACTTGTTGCATATCAATATATGATCTATCATTTTGACAGTAAGGATCACCCACATTTTAAACCATTGATGCTGTAAGATCATTTAAACACCATTTTGGGGTTTAAATGATCGTGAGGAGGCCGTCATTTAAAGTTCCCCAGCTCGGATGGTTACAATCTTCCTAAAACACCAATTTTGGGCTATAGCATCTCAATCTATGATCTATCACTTTGACTCTACGGATAACCAACATTTTAAACCATTGATGGTGTACGAACATTTGAACACCAAAAATAGTGTTTAAATGATGGTCATGAGAGTGGAGCCCTATGAACAATATTTCATATTAAACTTCCTAGATCAAATAATCTAAGCTTCTGATGAGCATAATTTTTGATGGAGTGATTTTCAAATACTTTATGAACCCTAAGTTAGATATGAACAACAGGTCATATTAAACTTCCTAGATCGAATTGTCTGAAGCTGCTGATGAGCATATTTTTGGTTGAGTGATATTCATATAATATTTAGTCACTTGGATAATTTGGATTGGTAATAAAGTCGGCCAACTGAACTAAAAATTGGAACGATGAGGGCTTAACCATTAACCTTTGATTTTATGGAGCCCAACTCTTTAGATTCCTTGGTAAAATCCATCATACATATGATTGAGCAGATTCGTCATGGATTTCAACCTTCGAGTATTTAGCAACTTCAGAAATTCAGCAGATGATGCGAGGCAGAAGATATAGCAGTGGTGACTATAAGAGAGAGAGAGCCGAAAATGAGAAGACAACCTGCAGTCGTAGAACTCCTTTCTGTTTGGCTTTTAAGTGAAGGAAGATGGGGACGTCTCAAATTTCAACTCGACATTCAAATAACAAGCGAGCCTATAAACGAAAACTCTTACTAGTGCCAGTGATATAAGAGACTACTACCAGTGACATAAGAGCGTTAGTGGGGATACCGGGTACTTTTAGAGCTTTGGTTAGTGCAAAAGAAAGAAAGGCACCCATATAATTTCAACACCAAAAACTTGCCCTTCAATTGTAGTCCACTAGCTAGCAAATTGAAATTGACAAAGGGTACCTCTATTCGCGCCTACCTGACATTATTGGTGGGTGCCTACAATAAATATCATTGATTGCTATGCAGCAGATGATGGTGATCGTTTTTCATTTCAATCTTCAACCCAATAGATCTTGAACCCATGGGTGTTCCATTGGACCGCCAAGCTTTTGATTTCATGCATGTGACACAAAGACCGAAAAGAGGCTCTAAAATCATGTTTGGGTGTGATGTGTGTCATGTAATTTTAGGCCCAATTTTTAAGATAGGTGTTACATGGAATAAAAAAATGGACCGAATGGTGACCATTGTCTGATTCAACGCTATCAATGGTTTTCAATATATATAGGCGCACACGGGCCAGTATCGGCCTATACAGAATCGGATACCCGAGTATCCGATACCGTATTGGCCGATAAGTCTTGGTTTCGACAGAGACGTATCGGCCAATATGTCTTGGTTTCGACTGAGTGTTCTTTTTAAAAAAAAAAAAAAAAAAAAGGCCGATACGTATCAGTATCAACCGTTACTATAGACACTCCGTTTTTGCTTCCTCAGAGTATACAAAATGTTTGGTCAACCATTGACCTTGCTCATGATTTCTAGAAATGTCAGCCCTCTCTAAAAATTCAGAAACCCATATCCCGAGAATTATTTGTTGGAGTCCCAGCGTATAATTAATTATACACTGGACGTCTAACGCATAATCGGACCTGATCCAATTCCGGTTGTTTCATGGATTATACGCTTGTTCCCAGATGCATAATTGATTATATGCATGACTCCCTGCTTATAATCGCTTGGATCTCAACTCGGACTCTCCCTCTCCCTCTCCATCTCTGAAACCGAACTTCCCCGAATTATACGCTGGATTACTAACGCATACTTCAATTATACGCAAGATTCTTGTAGATATCCAAATTTGGCTCAAGGCTCGATCAACCCATACATCGAGAATGACGCACTCCCGAGCTTCCGAAAGCACCTCCCAAACCACCCTTAGAACTTAATCTAATCTTTAGAGTCATTTCCAAACCCTCAGAAAGCAACCCAAACCTTCTCAAATCTTTAGCCTAAAACAGACCCATAGAACCCGTTTCAAATTAATCAAAATAGCTGATGAAAAGAGGAGTGTCAAAGTTTATATAGATAGTTTTCCAACCTAAGGCCTATACCATTGGAAAATAGAAGTTCCCACCTTTCCAATGAGCCAAAAATCGCCTAATTTGGAGTTGTATATCAAAAGTTATGGCACTTTGAAAAACGCAGATTTTTGTAGGAAATTATAAAATCGGACCCTAACTTCTCAAAACTTAAAAAACCCATTTAAAAAAAATGGTTGATTTGGAAATTGGGGGTTTGACTTGTGAACCATCCCAAAGCTTGGGGTTTGTTTCTTTAGGACTCATATGCCCTTCCCAACCTTAGGTATTACCCTTTTGTCATTTAAGTTATCACCTCATCATCCACCATTAATTAAAACCCAACTCTCTCTTCTCCAAGCTCTTGAAAACCCCCAAAATTTTTAAAATTCATTTTTCTATAAAAATTTAAAAATTACAAAAAAAAATCATATATATACAAAATCATCCAAAAAGCGAGAACTTGTGGTGCTGTAACCACGGCATCGCCGCACCCACCACCACCATCCCGCATTTACCCAAGTTATGTCCAATTTCCCTCAAACTGCCCAAATCATGTCCAATTCTCTCCAATCAACCCAAACCATACCCCATTCTTACTCCACTTTCACCCAACTTACACCCCATTTTTCATACACTTCCCCTCCAAATTCACCCCAATTTTCCTCCATTTCCACTCAAAATACACCCCCTTTTCCTTCTACATCCAATCCACCCCATTTTTCATCCAAACCAAATCCCTCAAATTTTCCACCTTCCCAACTTTCCCCCATCCACCATGCTAAATTTCCCTCATCCACCCAAATCATGCCCAATTTTTTCCCATCCACTCTAAATCTACCTCATTTTCAATCCAACCTAAATACCCCTATTTTTTCCCCATCTACCTAAACCATGCCAAATTTTCCTCCCACATCTCCACATTTACCCAAATCATGCCTAATTTTCCCTCATCCACATCCAATATACCATATTTCCCTCCCATTTCAACCTCAAATATACCAATTTTTCCTTCCACCTCCACCCAAGCATTGCCACCACCACCTCACACCTCAAGTTAGCCATCCACATCCGTCCCCGTATCCGATCCTATGCCAATAGTGGAAGACATAGCATGGGCCGGGAATGCACTGCTTGGAAGGCTTCCCGAAGCCTTCCTAATCCATCATCAAGCCCTCAACATACCCTCCAAAATCCCAATACCTTTCAACACTCTCATTACCAATACCCAATTCAATCCCCTCAACAACCATTCCAATCCGATCCACAACACCTTTCTCAATCCCCATTCAACCAAACCCAAGCACCATAAAAACTTTCCCCAAACATAATCCATGTCCCTCCCAAGGATGGTGGATGGCAAGAGAGCTTGGTTGGTGAATTCAAACCCAAAGAGACTATTGATCCGCCTCAATTCATGATGGTAAAACATGAATTGAGCAGGAAAAAGGAGGCATTTTCCTCAAGGTCGCCTGTAAGCAAAATTGAGCCTTGCATGGAACCACTCAATCTAGCAGACTATTTTCCCTCAACCTCAAATGGTCAAGCTAGCAGATTGCCGATTGAGGGAGATATCATTGGCAATGAGTGGTTCTTCGACGATCAAGAAGATGAGGATAAGGTATTTGAAAGTGAGGATCATGAGCTAACATATTCGAGTCATCACTTCTCAAAACAAGTGCAATATGAAGGTCAAACTCTGGACCTACTAAAAAGTCTCTCATCCATGCCAACAATTAATGCGTCTCAGGAATCACATGCGTGACCCAAGAAAATCTGGAGACGCCAATTCAAAGGCCCTTTGCCTTCATCTAATCCAAAGCCCTACGAAATGTCAAAATCTCCGATGATCCTCAAACATCGGATGAACCCGTAGAGGCAATGGATCAAGATGAGGATGAAGGACCACGACAAAGGCATCCCCAAGGAGAGGCCCACCTCTACTCTCATGAAAAAATGAAAGAGTAGATCAATGAACCTCTCACAACCTCTTTAGAGGGGTTGCTCGAAAGCCGAGTGGCACTAGAGTCAAAAGAGGTGCAGGTCGAGGCGGCCATTGAGAATCTGCCAAAAACACCTTTGGAAGTACCCGCGATACCAACCAACGAAAAATTTCTAATCAGAGGCCCAACCCTCGCGGCCAAGGTGCAGAAGAATACCATTGCTCCCAATGGCCAAGTGGTTTCATCAAAAGAAATTATCGGCATCACCCTAGTGGTTCAGGAGGGGGAATTTGCCCCCAAACATCTTAAATATATCATCCACAATCATTGGGAATCATTCCCTCACCCTTCGATTTCCCGACATTCAAAATCATCCATTCCCCATAATCCAAAATCCACCATTCTTGCTAATTCGGATTCAATCAGTGTAATAAATCCAAGGTTGTTCATTCCCCCAAAGATGAAATCATTTGCACTCAGCAGCCTTAAATTGTTCACGTCGAACCTCTCAAAGCCATGCAAATCGTCCTCATTCACAATCATGAACTTGGGACCATGGATGACATTCCCATCATCCTTGGTTATTTTGAAGCCAAGATCATTTAACCTTTCCCTCAATAACTCATGGATCGAGCTCTCCATGCCGTACCCCCCTTTTCTGAATAGGCCAGCAGGCCGTATCGGGAATCTTATGCGAGGATTCAACACTCGCAGGGGGCCACTCAGTTCTCCAAGCCCAACCTCCCCAAATAAATGGTCACGCCTCCGTGATGCCAAATCTCGCACAGGTAAGTAACAAAGGTATGGTGTCATTAAGGAAAATTGTCTCACTCATCATCCAGGTGGCACATCGTCTTGATCAAAATATGTCGAGGCAGTTGATGTTTTGAGGAGCCCTTGGCAGGCGTGATTGTATAAATGTTTTAATCATGCCAAGGGCCAAGCGAAAGAAAATGGTTTAAATTATGTTGACAATCTAAAAAAAAGAAATTCTATTTTCAAAATTCAAAATTCAAAAAATAAAATAAAATAAAAAATAAATAAATTAATATATATATATATATATATATATATATATATATAAAATAATCTTGAGGGTTACTTATTGAAACTACTCGCTTTTAACTCTTTTCATGAAGGTTATTTATTGGAAACGTTAGACAAGAACAGACTTGTTGGCGCCATATGCGTTTGTGCCTGTCTCCATCATAGAGGATACCAAGAAACAAAACTAAATTCTAAGGGGCAATCAAAGCCGACAAAGATGTGGGTATTTTGTCTTCAAAAGAAGGAGGCTACTTGATTGATTACCTTAGATAGTTCTGGGATGTTCTTGCCTGATCTCAAGAAGAACTATCTCATTTGGACAATGGTCGAGTGAAGAATAAAATCATGAGCAAGGCCTGTAAATTGAAGAATTCAGATTCCCGATAAAATTGGAGTTCACTCATTATCTCAAATCATTCAAATCAATAGATCAACATCGAGCTTCTACATCAAAAAAAGAAGAAGAAAATTCACCGATTAGCTCCCGTGTCCGCGTCCGTTCGATGATTCTCTTTCATACATTAATACACAAATTAGGCAGGGGCATGCACTTCAAGTCAGAGAATCAGGAGATGACTCATCGGTCGTTCATTTCTCAAAACTCTGCCAATGAATCATCAACGAAGAATACATTAGTTGGCCCACCAGGGGTATGAACTCATCAGAAGATATCCTCTCTATCGGCAAAGGAGTTTTATTGCAGTCGACTCTATCCACCAGTTTTTGAACTTAGCAATCAAGATGCAACCACTTTGTTCAATGGTACTCTCAGCAGGCAACAACGTTATATCACTAGGGAGGATCCCGTAAAGCACATGCCTAGTCTCACTTTACAAATAGACAAAAATTATTTTCCTGAACCAATCAACGCTGGGAATGTACGATTATTCTACTCAAAGTCTCCGCGACAAGGTAAGTGCTGATTAAAATGAATACATGATTGCTTAAGGGCCCCTTAAAAGAATCCATCATTTCAAAGCCAAGTAGCCAAAAAATCGTCCACGAATACTTAAAACCTTGCTACACTCGTTGAGCCATTGGTCATTCTTTCGTTAAACCCTTCCCCAGAAAAGAAGACAGAAAAAGTGTATATACCAAACAAAAAAAGGAGAAAAAGAGTTACCATCAAATCCAAAAAAAATCAGAAAAGTAAAATTTCAAAAAGAGATTGTCTGAAAAAAAAAGAAGCAAAAAAGAACAAAAAAAATAGAAAAGAAAAGAGATAGAAAAATCATGAGGCATGCATAGTAAAAACCCCCCAAGGAAGAAATGTATGATGACAACTAGAACCCAATCAAGGAAACCTTTTAACCTCAGAATTCCTTCAAAATTCTCAACTTGGCCCTTTCAAACCCATGACTAAGATACATACTTAAAGAAAGCCCTCTTTAAGGTCTACAAGTAGTCACAGTATCCGTTGAGTTAGTACGAGCCATGCTGTAAGACAACAAAAGAACTCTATCCAGTCGGCTATGACGGAGTCGACGTCAATGTCGTGGCCTTTGTGAAAATAAAGAAGAAAAGAAAAAGAAAAAATACAAGCTCAAAGTAAAAAGGACGTGGTAAAAACTCGCAAGGGCGCCATGAGTAAAAAGAGCGAGCTTGTGTGGACCAAGTGAAAACCTGAAAAGGCGCCTGGGATAAAAATTCAAGAATCAATAGATGTAGTGAAAATCCGAAAGGACGCTACGAGTAAAAAAGAAGGCGATAACGGGCGTGACGAAAACCCATCTTGGGTGCTGTGAGTAAAAAAGGGATTGGAAAAAAAGAAGAAAGAAAAAGAAAATAAAAAAGAAAAGAAAAAAGAAGGGGTAGAAAGTTTTGGAAAATACAGATACTGCATTTCGGAGTCCTTAGACGTTTGTTGCAATCAGACAGACACTTACTGGGTTGTTTCAAGGCATGATAAAAGGTTAAATCAATTTCAAGGACTGAACACCTAATCTTAGAAGGCTAGCGAATGCCCCAAAGAGTTTAAATTGAATAAGGCAATGATGGAAAAAAAATCAGACGATTTTGAGCCACAAGCCCTTCCAATCCGAATATCATGATAATGGCCACTTTCTTTTCGTCTTTCAGGAAAAAAAGAAAAAAAATAAAAAAAAGAGGAAAAAATATATTGTTACTCCTTTTTATGTCTATGTACATATGTTCCGCATCGTACTTTTTTCTCAAAAGAAAAAAAAAAGGGAAAAGAAAGACGGATGAATACATTTTTTTTACATAAAGTCCCGAAAAATATATAAAGTCCAGAAAAATCCCCAAAAATATATATGTTGTTGAAGAAAAAAATATAGCTAAAAGTCTACTTCTGTTTTATTGTCTATATAAATAAAAAGAGACTAACATTTTCTTGAGAATATGCAAGAACATCAAATGACTCAAGGCATCGAATCAAGCAATCTCTCAAGTTACTAGGATATTCCATGTCAATGACGACTGTGGACGGATCAGATGAAGCATCTCACCACTCATCTGAGGCATTCGGTCTATTTAAAAAAAATGAAAGAAAGGAAATCAAAAACAAAAAAGAAGAAAAAGAAGAAGAAAAAAAAGAGAATAAGAAGAAGAAAAAAGAAAAAAATACATCTGTGTTTTCATTGTGCTTTTTGTCGCATAGCTACGCACATGTGTTGTTCAATGCGACAAAATGACAATATTTTACCAGCAATGCAACTGTGCTAAAATTAATGCCCTAAGTCTAAGGTTTGCCTTAGATCTTTGGATCCTACTTCAATGTGGGAGCAACAGTGTCAATCCCGGTCAAATAGTCAATGTTTAATCGAATTAACTACACCGCTAAATCTTTGCGTTGATCACTCCTTTTTAGTTTAAGGTAAACTTGAGTGCTTTGAACTTCAAGTTCGTCACATGATTTTCGGAGGAGTAGACTCTTGGTCTATGTTGTCTGAGTGAGCGCCCTTCGGGGTTTGAGGTCCAGATAACTCCGTTGTTGAAAAGGTCAATCGTTGGTTAGGACCAACCTGTAAGATATGAAATTACATATCAAACAACTATGTTCAAATATGCATGTAGAATGGCTCATTCTCGACTGCAGGCTTTTAAACCTGCACGGTATCCCTTAGATATGCGTCATGCTTTCGAGTATCCATAGGATGGTCATTTGTTCCTGTAAATTGTATCTGGATGGGATCTGAGTCGGGATTTCCATCGCCTTGTTATTTATCGCCCTTGATGGGTGCATGTTTATGCATAGTCGTTCGTTTGTAATATCATTGACGACAAAGATCAGGATTGAATGTCTCCTTTTGTGGATACCTAATTCTGGCCTGATCCTTTCGATATCATATGAACTTGAGTGTCTTAACTTTGATTTCATCAAACTATTTCGGAAGAGTAGACTTTTGGTCTGCACTATCTAGGTGTGCGCCCTCCGAGGTTTGAGGTCCAACAACCCGTTACAAAAAAGAAAAGAAAAAAAAAGCGTTGCACACATTCTCAAAAGGTAGTTTGACATCAATATTCGCTCTGCTCGAGTCGTTGTGTTAAATTAACTTCGCGATCGATGATTTCGCTCAAAGATATTGAACCCTATCTCGCGTAGGGGCACCCATGCCAATCAAAGTGGGGCAATCAATGCCTCATAAGATTGGTACAACCGTTGGATCTTCGCATCTTTGCTTTACGCCAATCTTTAAGTATGGATTGATCACCCTCCTGCTCACGGGACTGTTTTATTCAGAATGAAACTCAAACATCAAATATAATCACATCATCTCAATTATATCTAGTAATGTCGCTAAGCACTTGGGGACCGATGATCTCGAAGAGCCAAAGTTTTCCCAAGTGTCGGGGCTTCCGCAACTTCCCTTCCCGAGTGACGCACGTTATAATGGGCTTACGTCACTCTTTCTAATTTTCTTTCTTTTTAATGTTTGAGGCTTGTTTTGAATATGGCGGATCCATTAGCGTGCCTTGGGCCTCTTTAGATGTCTTTATTCTTTGGCATACAATTATTACTGATCGAATACCAAAAAGGAGGGGTCTGTAGACACCCAATTTGGCTCAAGGCCCGATTGACCCATACATTAAAAACGACGCACTCCCGAGCTTCCGAAAGCACCTCTCAAACCCTTAGAACTTAATCTAACCTTTAGAGCCATTCCCAAACTCTTAGGAAGCAACCCAAATCTTTTCAAAGCCTTAGAAAGCCTAAAACATACTCATAGAAACCGTTTCAAATCAATCAAAATAGCTAATAAAAAGAGGAGCATAAAGGTTTGCACAGATAGTTGCCCAACCTAAAACCTACACCATTGGAAAGTAGAGGTTCTCATCTTTCCAACGAGCCAGGAATTGCCTAATTTGGAGTTGTATATCAAAAGTTATGGCACTTTAAAAAATGCATATTTGTGCAGAAAATTGTAAAATCGGCCCATAACTTCTCAAAACTCAAAAAACCCAATTTTGAAAAATAGTTAATTTGGAAATTGGGGGTTTGACTTGTGGACCATCCCAAAGCTCGGTATTTATTTCTTCAGGACCCATATGCCCTTCCCAACCTTAGGTATCACCCTTTTACCATTTAAGTTATCACCCCATCATCCACCACTAAAACCCAACTCTCTTTTCTCCAAGCTCTTAAAAACTCCAAAAATCTTAGATCTAGGATTACCTAATTTCTATACCCATTAATGACCTAACCACTCACTAATCCACCCTTTCTCTATAAATAGAGAGCCACCCCCCCCCCCCCCCCCACCCCTTCTTTGTTTAAGGACTTTTGAAATCCTAAAGCAAAAACTACACAAAAATCCCTTCCCATTTCCAAGCTCTAAACCATCCAAGCCTTAGAATCTTAGTTGTTCCTACACCATTATTTTTTCATGTCCATCACCCCCAAGCTTTAGAACCTTACCCAACTATCTAACACCATCATTCCTAACCTCTTAGCATCCAAGCTTTAGCAAGGTGAAACCCATCTCTAACCCTTTTGTGCTATCGGAAGCTCACGGGAGTCATCATTCACGTGAAGATCCGACGACGGTGCTACAAGGGCCCTAGAGCTCCGGCTCTCCCCTCATTTCCTCTACCTTCTTTTACTTTTCCTCTGAATTTGAGTCGTTACGATACCGAAATTTTGGTGATTGCAGGAGGCTCAAATAGGATCAGAGTGCCTTCGGGCAAGAGGAAGTACTGCTCATTTTCATACATTTTTTACACTTGGTCATAGTAAAGACCGCTTACGAGCGAGTTAATCGGGTGCCTAATACCTTCCCGATTGATAATCGAAGCCCCTACCTAAGTGACTTTGGCGTAGACCGGATCGGAGTCAAATCGAGAACTTCGGTGCACACGATCTTGATTTTGGGTATCACGGGACACCAAAAGCTTCGGGTGGCGACCATGGATCAAAATTTCGAAAAATCGATACGTATCGTCTAAGCCCAAAATCGATACGTATCGTCCGATACGTATCGGTACCGGTCAGTACCGGACGATACATTCAATTTATCGTCCGACTTATTATATATATATGAACGATACGGTAGTTTTAATGTACCGTATCGTTCAGGTTCGATACCGATACGTATCGGACGATACGTATCGGTATCGGACGAAATTTTGATCCATGGTGGCGACTTTATTGTTTTGAGCGCATCGTCGTGACGGATTGATGAAATCTATGGTTGGACAATTCCCTACGTATATTCAATCCAACTTGGACTGGGCTTCTTTCTCTCAACCTCTTCGGCTCTCTCGATTATGCGCTATGATCATAGCGCATAATTGCTGGATGTATTACTTAGACTCTTCCTTGGAGACCCATCCGGTCACCAGGTCACTTGACCGAGCCAATCGGTGTGCCGCCCGAATTATGCACTGGAACCATAACGCATAATTCATTATGCGATGTTGTCTCTGCGTATAATTCGGATTATGCACTATCTATACAACATATAATTCAAAATTATGTGTTGGACCAATAGCGTATAATTTATTGAATAGTATAAATAGGGCCATTTCCCTCCCCTTTCTCAACATAGTTCAATAATATTTCTGCTTATTCCTTTTAGAAAATTTGAGGTTCGCTCTGTGATTTCAAAAAAAGGAGTAGAGCTGCACTCAAAGTCTTTGTCTCTTAGAATTATAGATTTATCTCTACAAATCTCAAGGGTAATCGTGATGGATCTATCGATCCGACCATCCAAATATTTGTCCCAAGATCTAGGCGCATGATCAATCAAAACAATAAATCAACAATCAACAAATTAAAGTATCTATAACTCACCTTGACTGTGAGCCATGAAAGATGGGTTGCCACTTGGATCTTCAACGATCTCCTGCTCTCAATACCTTCTAGCATGATGGGGATGCTTTTGCTAATAAGGAGGGTTGAAGTGCGTCGAGCAGTCGTTGAGACCAAGCATCCCTTATATTTATAGCCAATGAGTCATTTTCCATTAAGGACTTAAATTACTACTTATATTGATACCCTAACTAAAAGACTTAATTATTAGTTGCTTATTCTCTTCAAATTCACTGAATTAGTAACTATTAAATGACAAGATTGATCTTACACCATTCATCGGCCAACAGATTGACCATAGTGACGGTCACCAAAATAGAAACTTCTAATAGCCTCCCACTTAGTCACACTATGTCAATAAACTCCGATTATCAAATGTTAGCTAACTTTTTTTGAATGACAAATCCAAATCAATCTCAATCAAAGTCTTTATAATCAGTTTGATCCAGTGAGAATACTAACACAGAATCAATGTAGTCAATACATCATGTCATCGACAAATGACTGTTCATTTGTTTTCGTATTAGAATTCATCACCGATATGGATTCCAACTAATATGATTTCATATAGATTGTAAGTTTACAAACTGAATGGTGATTACATGTAAACTCAATTTTTTATTGATCATATTTTATTGTCATTTATTGCCACCATATATTCTAAAATTTTATTTGCATAAAAATGAAAAAAAATAAATAATCTTTATATCTGAATCAATTAAATAAATGTATTTAATCTTATACATCCACTCTCAAAGGCTATCAAAACGATTATTTAATCCCATGCGAGCAACCTATTCCGAAAAGAGCTTGGGAGGTAAGCCTTCAGTGAGATGAACAACCAATATGAGTGTCGTACTGATCTTTTCAATAAATATAATTTGATTATAAACTTTCTCCCTTACAACAAGATATTCGATATCAATATATTTAGAACCTCCACTAGTCTTGTTATTGGAGATGGCTATAGTAGCAGAATTGTCACATAAGATTTTCAATGGCCTTGAAATACTATCAGCAATTTGAAGCCTTGAGATAAAATTCTTCAACCATATCGCCTCATACATTACCTCAAAATATGCAATGAACTCTACATCTATAGTAGACGAAGTAGTCTAAATTTATCATCCTTAATCACAGAGGCAATAGTAGTGGAGCAATTATACATGATAAATATTTTAAAAACTTTATCAATATAAGCTCTTTGGGATAATCCCAATATGCCACAGGTTCTATTTCGATGAATCTCAATTCTTATCACATAAGAAGCTTCACCAAGATATTTCATATCAAAACTCTTTGATAAAAAGTTTTTTGTCTCATGTAATATGCTTAAACTACTACTCGGAAGTAATATATCATTAACATATAAAACAAAGTTGATAAACTTGCTCCCACTGATTTTAAGATATATGCATTAATTCACAATATATTCTTTAAAGCTAAAGCTTGAAATGACTTCGTGAAATTTTAAATACTATTATGAAGATGCCTGCTTTAAATTATATATAGACCTTTTGAGTCTACAAACTAAATGGTTCTCCCCCTTAACTTGAAAACCTTTAGGTTGTGTCATAAAGATATCTTCATGCAAGTCACCATTTTGAAAAGCAGTTTTTATATCAATCTGATAAAATTTTAAGTCAAAATGAGCTACCAATGCCATGACTATCCTGAAAGATTTCTTTCTAGAGATAGGGGAAAATGTCTCTTTATAGTTCATTCTTTCCTTTTGAGTGAACCCTTTAGCGACTAACCTGACCTTGTATCTTTCTATATTACCTTTAGAGTCTTGTTTGGTTTTATATACTCATTTACAGCCTACAGGCTTAACTCTTTCATGTAACTCGCAAAGATCCCAAACCGAGTTATGTTTCATTGATTTCAACTCATCCTTCATAGCTTCGAGCCATTTAGTTGATTTGTCCCTCATCATAGCTTAGTTAAAAGAAACAAAATCTGTTTCCTTTCCAAAATTATACTCACTCTCAGTGAGGTAGACAATATAGTTATCCGAAATGACTGACATTTTTACTCTCTCTGATCTATGTAATGGTTGATCATTGGCGATTACTATAGGAGCAAGAGTCTCCTCAACGTAGGGTGCATCAACACTTTCTTGAATAATTGATGTAGGTGCCACATTTTCTTGAATAAAAGGGATGAGAATTATAACTCGATTCTCTTCAAAAGTGACTTTCCTAGGTTCAACACTCCCACTGTTCTCACAGTCCTCAAAGAATTTGGCATATCTAGTTTCAACAATTCGAGTATTATGAGTGGGGCAATAAAACCTGTAGCTTTTTGATCTATCAGGATAACCAATGAAATGACAACTTATAGTTTTAGGATCAAATTTTCCTAATTGTGGATTATACACCTTTGCTTCAGCTAAACAATCTCAAATGTGTAAATATCCTAAAATCGATTTTCTTCCTACCCATAACTCATAAGGAGTTTTGGGAACATCCTTATTATAAACTCGATTTAAAATATACATCGCTGTTTTCAAGGCTTCTCCCCACAAGAACATAGACAACTTAGAGTTACACAACATACTTCTCACCATATCCATAAGAGTACGATTTCATCGCTCAGCTATATCGTTCTGTTCAGCTGTTTCTTGCATGGTGTATTGAGCAACAATGTCATGCTCTTATAGATACAGGCCGAATGATCCTGGATTACAATATGTTTCAGAGTATCTATCATAGTACTTTCTGCCTCTATCAAATCTCACAATTTTAATATTTGAATTAAGTTGTAACTCAAATTCGACTTTATAGATCTTAAACATATTTAGGGTCTCAGATTTATCATGGATAAGAAATATAATACAGAAATGAAAATAATCACCAGTGAAGATAATAAAATACTTTTGACCACCAATAACAGGAGTTGGAAACGGTCCATAAATATCAGTGTGGACTATTTCTAACAAACTCGTGCCCTGCTAGCTCATTTCTTATTAGTCTTCGTGAGTTTTCTTTTAACACAATTTACACAAGTATTAAAGTCAAATAAA
This sequence comes from Chloranthus sessilifolius, assembly GCA_021018995.1. NCBI lineage: Eukaryota > Viridiplantae > Streptophyta > Magnoliopsida > Chloranthales > Chloranthaceae > Chloranthus > Chloranthus sessilifolius. Next base: position 91,996,851 of record CM037592.1, read on the forward strand.
TCGAGCTCATCGATTATATCATCTTTAATTAATCTCTTCGTTCTATCTTTAGATATATGGCCTAAACGCTTATGCCATAAAATATATGAGTTGTCGATTATTTATTTTCATTTCTTACAAACTTTATCATCCACATGCATAGAAACTAAATATATAGTGTAAGATGAATCTAAGTTCAATTTATAAAGATTGCCCACTAGTGAGCTACTACCCACAATATCGGAATCAAATAATAGAGTAAAAATATTATGTCTAAATTTAAATTCAAAACCTAATGAATCCAATTTAGAAATTGAGATAAAGTTTCTAGTGATACTTGGAACGTAAATAATATCAACTAAATCCAAAATAAAACCACTATCTAAAATAAGACGGAGAGTCCCAATGGCCTCCAAGTCTACTTCTACTCCATTTTCGAGTTTGATGATTCGTTCGCCTTTATTTAGCTTCCTGTTAAATTGAAATCCCTACATTGAATTACTTATGTGAATAGTTGTATCAAAATTTATCCATCAAGTATTGCGTGGAGCTTCAACATAAAGTGATTCAAAACACACAAAGACTAGGTCATTACCTTTATTAACTAGCCAATATCTGTATTTCCGACAATTCTTCTTGATATGTCCCTTCTTCTTACAAAAATGACACTTGATGTCAGAAGTAGATCTACTAGCTTCTCCTTGTTTGATTTCTGATAGAGAAGCTTTCACGTTCTTTCCTTCAGTTGATCTATTCTTTTTTTGAAATTTCCTTCACGTTCTTTCCTTCATATAGTACTTTCAGATTTTTCAGTCATAAGTCTTTCTTCTTCTTAGACACAGTGAGTGATTAGCTCGTTCATCTTTCATTTCTCTTTTTGCGTGTTATAATTAATCTTGAATGGGCCAAATTATGTAAAAAGAAAAGTCATGATGAAGTGAACAAGATAACCCGTAGAAAAACTCATGTCTATTTCTTCAAATTGAGTCGTCATGCCACTCATTCATATAATGTGCTATCGTACGCCACTATGACCATCGTATTTCATGATTCTTATTTTAAAAATAAGACTACTAGCAAGTGTCTTAGAAGTCCTCTGAAATTATTCCTGAATGACTTGCATGTATTCATTTACATTGTGCGAGTCAAGAATACCTCCTCGGATCGCATCAGTAATGGAACTCTTTATGATCATAAGGCTCATACGATTTGATATATCTCATTTTTTTATATCTGTTTTGTTCACTTCCAGATCCTCAGCTGAGACATCGTAAGTGAGCACCTTGAGTTTATTAAATCATATAGCATAGTCAAGATCCATGTAACCTAGAATAATTTAAACTTGTTCCTTCTGTTTGTCATAGTTTGAGTACTCAAAGATTCAATTTTACCAATCATATTAGTAATAGAAGACGAGTTCAATGCTGCACAATAATTAAAGACTTTATTATGTCCACATACAATTGTAGTAACTATCAATTCCACAAAGTTATATTTACAGTATTTTATGCAAGAGTTAAATTATATCAAGGAATATAATAAAAATAAAATCAATGTGATTTTATTGAGAAGCAAATTACATCATTATAACCCTCCGTTGGGTCGAGTCATGACACACCGATTGCTTCTTTAATCAATATTAATGATTGTGGTACTAATTGCATCGTTATGACCCTTCGTTGGATCAAGCCATAACACGCTAGCAGTACCCACACACAAAATAATGAATAGTAAAATACAATCATTACATAACATTAAGTGATTCATCACCGTTGGGCAGAAGTAATTCCTTAAGTTGTGATGTCACTGAACTATACACTTTCATTGAATTTGTAACACGATTTTTTACAAAAATAAATCTCACTATGAAAACCACAACACTAGGAAAGATCATCACCGCTTGGCAGAAGAATCCTTCCAAGTCATGTTTTCAATTTGGGTTTTATAATATTTTAGATGGTTATAAAAGTGGTTCAATAATAAATCACTTAAGAGATACAAGCAGCCAAATCTAACTCATGTTGTGGGTAAGTGCTAAAATTAATAATAATCACAGGTCACATTATGTAAGTACCAGCCTTGGTGCTAGAGCACAACTTTTAATATCCAACCCTAATTAAAGACACTCAAATATACAACAATTATCCAAAATAAAATTATCAAAAAGACATCAGGTTATGAAAATATCACAACAAAGAGCTTTATTTAAAAAATAGATCCAGAATGTCTGAGAAAGTCAAAATTCACATATAATGTCTCAAAATTGGACCTATAGATAGCTCAGAAATGACCTGAAAAGAATCAGAAATAATATGAGTTAAAATTGGACCTTAAAGGTAAATTGATCGAGTCTAACGGGTCGAATCGGGCCATGAACCATGGGCCGGGTTGAGTGATGGACCGGACCTTGCCTGACCATGGGCTAGTTCGGGTCATGTGCAATATGGGTCCATGGGTCGGGATCGGACCGAACCCGACCAGTCATATACTTCCTATCTAATAGACCCGACCCATTTGACCCATCGTATAAAGAAGGGAGACGCACGGACCTTGCAAAAGCAGAGACTGAAAACCAACAAAAGCAAGAGCAATCAAGGAAGATTCTCTAACAACTAGGCAAAAATCAAAACAAAGTTAAGAGACAGCCTTGGATTTTTTTAACTTCACATGCAGTCATATACATAATGAACCGAAAAAAAGAAAATCAAAACCATGATCTATCATGAATCTGGTGCGATAAAACCTTCGTATTCATTGATATAAAAACAAATCAAACATCCAAAAACCAGTTCTCGCTCACAAATATGAGATATCCACTATGAAAACATTCTTACCAAGAAACCCCAAGTAATAAATATAACCTTGATGATAAGCACCAAAACTTTGAAGAACGTGCACGAATCAAGATTTATAAAAGACCGAACAAAATAATCTTAAAAAAATATTTGTAAAAGGAAAACCTAGCTTGGAGTAGGAAAAAATATATTTGAATGCTTTGACCGATCAAACACGAGGCATGACTTTAATACCAATTGATGGATCTATCGATCCGACCATTCAAATATTTGTCCTAGGATCTACGCGCATGATTAATCAAAACAATAAATCAATAATTCATAAATTAAAGTATCTATAACACACCTTGAGTGTGAGCCATGAAAGATGAGTTGCCACTTGGATCTTCAACGATCTCCTCGCTCTCAATACCTCCTAGCACGATGGGAATGTTTTTGCTAATAAGGAGGGTTAAAGTGTGTCGAGCAATCGTTGGGACCAACTATCCCTTATATTTATAGTTAATGAGTCTTTTCCCATTAAGGACTTAAATTACTAATTATATTGTGATTGGAAATCACAATCATACCCTAACTAAATGACTTAATTATTAGTTGCTTATTCTCCTCAAATTCATCGAATTAGCATTTATTACATCACAAGATTGATCTTATACTATTCACCGATCAACAGATTGACCATAGTGACGACCACCAAAATAGAAACTTTTAACAAATCGAACATGGTGGAGCTGACCCACTTGCTCTGATTCTCGAAGGAGTACGAAGGGAAGAAAAGTTAGCCTTAGATCCAACCCCTAGGAAACCTCCGTCGAAATTCTCAACCTAGTGCTAATTAGGTCCCTAACCTTTCTCCATATTTACAAAATTGTCATTGCCTCAACCGATTTGCCCAAGGGAGCCAACAGAAGGTACCCGAGAACTTGGTCGATCCTCTCGCGCATAACAGGCCAATACCCTCCTTTTTTAGATTAGATCTATTTAGGATTAGAAAACCAAGCTAGTTAAACGTTAGACAACCTTAGCTGCTAAAGTCGGCAGACCAATGTTTAGCAAAGGAGTCCCGATCCCTAACCTCTTTTCTTATCCTCGCGTGATCAATGACGTTTTACAGTGTCGATAAATATCTGTAGATGTCGATCACATCAACTTAGGTATATCCTATTTAAATTCGCTAATTACTAATAATTATATCCTTGCATGCGCACCTAAATACCTTTTACGTTTATTCTCATTATATCTCTACCCATCCCTTCGCAAACAGAGTCCACTTGAGACCAACTCGAAATCATTTTCAGGGATCCGAAAGGGTTCCCGAAAAACGCATACCAATAGATACATATTGGCCGAGCCGTATTGGTCTTGGGCAAATCGATACCCAAGACTGATACAGATTTAATACCTTGGGCGCGAATGGAGGTACCCAAGTACCCAATTACAAATGGGGAGCCATTACTTGCACACATTTTTCAAGTGATTGCACCAAATTGCACTAAATTTAAAAGAAAGACTTGTAAGTTGGCGACCTCTATTATGTGAAAATACTATTTAAGTCGTTTGATTTGAAGGCCATAATTTAAAGACATCAATAGTGAAAAATTAGAATAAAATATAATTTTCATCATTTGATTAAATGGAGTCAAAGGCAATTATATAATTCAATAGTTGACTATAATAGGTCATGTGACATGTACATCACATTTTGCTCCAATTTTATGTATGAGAGATTTAGTGATCATAAATTTCAAATCAAACTGCCTATATTATATTTTTACGTATTATATATCCCTAAAATATCAAGTCTTTTTTTAACTTTGTAGAATCACTTGAAAAACGTCTATATAAGTAATGGAGCATTACAAATTGGGTAATATTTTTCAACCTTAGAATTTCAATCAAACCTCATCCATTGATATATAGTAGGCAATGATGATATATTTGTTCATCTTGTCGTATTTATGGAGTTGTGGGCTCCACATGTTATTCTTTAGAGGGTAGCCAACGACCATTCAGTGGTTTGATAGGTTGTCATTTGTGACACGTGTCCTACGCACATCTCATCAGTCACATCCCAGATTATGCTTTTGCCATGCTGGCTAATGAGACACTTTTGTGTAGGCCATGGATGTATGATTCGGTGATTTCTTTAAAGTTTTTCAAAAAGAGGAAGAGAAGATACCATGTGGAACCACTATCTTGTTAAAAATGTGTTTAAACTCGATTGTGGTTTTAAAATTTAATTTTTTGAAGCATAACCATCCAAAAAAGAAGATTTAGGGTTAGGTTGATAGCTGACTGTAAAAATTTTATCCAAATTTTATAATTAAATTCGTCCCGAAAATAGATGAGATAAGATTAATATTGCCGATGCACTTGTATTACTGGTGTAAAAAGGTCGGGTTAACCTATGTCATTCGATATAAACCCTATTATGAATTGTGATACTAGCTACCCTTTTCAAGAAAAAGCACGATTTGTTAATATTTGTGTAATAGTCTCACATTGGATAAGGAAAAGTCCTGACTTTGGATTATATGTGATTGCGGACGCTATATGTGATAATACGTTTTGGGTGGAGACTTAAGTTTATGCACGAAACAAAATTATGGTGGAGACTTAAGCCCAGAACTGAACAATATTATTGCATGTAACTCTGGGTCATCACATAATGATATCAGAATCGAGGACGACTCTTCTATAAGGTGGGAGGTTGTAATAGTCCCACATTGGATAAGAAAAAGACTTGACAATGGGCTATATGTGATTGCGGATGCTACATGTCAAGATGCATTTTGGGTGGAGACTTACGCCTATGCCAGAAATAAAATCGGGGCAGAGACTTACGCTCAGAATCAGACAATATTGTTGCATGTGAGTTTGGGTCGTCACAAAATGGTATCAGAGTCGAGGACAACTCTTCTATAAGGTAGGAGTGAAGGTCAAAGGTTTGCAAATAGATTGTTTACGACCATATCATGCACATATTAGCATAAAATTTTCTCAAATAAAAAATATTAGCATAAAATGTCACATCTTGTTCATAAGGCTCGCACTTTTAACGGGGTCTGACAGAGGTTGATGATAGGCAGCCTTACCCACATTTTTGAGAAGCTTATTCCCAGAATTAGATCCGTGATACATCGCTTTTGGCGGGCAACAATGTTATTGCACCAAGGTCTGACCCTCCTTTGGTACATATTATATAAGTGCACTTCATCGATACTTTATGGGGGCTGTTTCTAACTCCCAGAAATACTCAACATCCCCATTAACCACAATGGAAAATCATTAATTGTTTTGAATCAAACGATAGAGATCATATTTTGTTCGATCTTTCAATAATGGATCTTGAGATCTTGAGCCTATCATCTTATGGTCAAATTTTGATTCCACATGACACACATATCCAAAAATGAACATGATAATAACATACATCATATCACTTTTCGAGACTTGTGCCATGTGAAAATAAAAAACTGATGGTACGACTCTGATCTCAGGATCTAGTTTGTGAAAGAGTGGGACAAAAAAAACGTTCTCTATCACTTAATTTAAAGTAATCAATGATTTTCAATTGTGATTAATGGGGGTATTTAGTCTTTGGTGGGGGATTAGTAGAAGCCCCCTACTTTATGGAGAAAATTCTAAGAGATAACAAAGAAGGTAACATAGTTTGTATTTTTCCAAAGCATTTTTGTTGTTGGTAACATAGTTTGTAGTTTTCAAAAGCATTTTGTTGTTATATATATATATATATATATATATATATATATATATATATATATATAATGGAGCATATATAATTGGTTAATGAAAGAAGCACATGGGCTACGAGAAATCCATACGATGGGCATGATGACTTCACTCAAAAGACCCCAATTGTCACTAACTTCATTCTTTTTTATGATCTTGATTCAGGGATCTCAATGTTGATGGACTCCTCACATGGAAACTGTGCCTTCCATATGCAAAGGGCTAAAGAACGCTTAAAAAGAAGACTAGTTTATCACTTTTTGTGGTAGAATGTGTAGTCCATAGGCATCTACAGAGGCCCCTATGCACCTGAAATCTAGTCATCGGCATCGGAATCCGATCGACCTTTCTTGATCATGGGGTCCTCAGATGTGTCAGATTGAAATTCTCTGTGTCGATCTCATCACCGTTCGATTGTGGCACGTTTTCCCGAGGTACGGGCACTCGTCCACATGGAGATGATCTAGGGGATCTTGAATGTTTAAGGTGGTCCCTTCAGATTGGAACAATTGAGACCACTCCATTTTCTTACAGTCTCACTTTTTTTTATCTGTTCAAAGCTCATCAGTTGTAAATTAAGTTTAGAAATCATGCACTTTGTCTCTAATGGCGTTTGAAAGAGATCTTATGATCCCAAGATAAATAAATAAAATAATTTTTTGGGTCCTCTCTTAGCTCATCATAGAGCAAATAACCTAGATTTGAATGGTTTAGATTTTCTTAATTACGAGTTGTGCTTGATTTGGGAGGCATCCAAGGATCATTTAGACCATTTCTTGAGTTATAAAACTCACTTAGATTAATACTAAGTTACTAACAATAAGTTACTTTTCCGTTAAAAAAAAAAAATAATAAGTTGCTTTTAAGTTTCCACTTTGAAAGTGCAGCAATCGCATTATAACATAATGGAGAAGTTTTCCATCTGATGTTGCTTAGCACTATAAAAGACTATATACTACTCCTAACTTCCTAAGTCCTATCTATACAACGGATTAAAATTTCGGTTTCAATATCGGTTTTGGGCCTAGTCGAAACTGATAATTTGACTGAAAATTTAAAATTTTGGCCGATAATTTAGGGTTTTGCAGATATTTCGGTCCAATTTAAAAAAAAAAAAAAAAAAAAAAAATAGTGTACGCTACAAATTATCGGCTGATTATTTGCGTTCTCATGTATTTGGCAGATATTTCATCATCTCATTTCGGGCCTACTTGAAACCGATTCATATTGGCCATTAATTTCAATTTTCGGCCGATATTTTGAACCATGATCTATACCATCAATTGGTGTATGTGCTCTGAGAACTAGATGGTTAAATCCTGCACAGATTAAGCAGTTGTAATTTTAGGTGTCTCAATGAACCGGATCGGGTTTGTTATAGTCCCTAAACGGGCCAATTATAATTGGGCTTCTTGAAACTAGCCCATATATGGTCCAATTACTAATTGGGTTGGGCTGGGACAACTCATTTATGAAACAAATTTACCTTACTTAGCCCACACCGGCCCTCACTACAAAAATAAGACTATTAACGACAGTTTTGACTGTGAAAAATTGCCATTATTAACATAAAAAACTATTCAAGGTTATTAAGACTATTAGCGGCAGATTTTTTGTTAATAGAGGCAGTTTTTGGCTGCTGCTAGTAGTCTTATTTTTTATAGTGCCTACCCGGCGGGCCGGGCCGGGCCGGAGCACAGCTTGCTTGACAATTTCTATATAAACAACTCATTTGATGGAGTTGAGTTCAGGTCGGGCTTAAACATGCTATTTTTTAATCAGAGTTTTCGAACTAGTCCATACTTGGCCAAACTAACGAATCGGGTTGGTCGAGCCAACCCATTTATGCATCGGGCCTACCTACCTGAGCCTAAACCCAACACATTGCATTCAGGATCGGCTGGACTCAAGCCCCACACGTTGAAAGCTAGGTTTAGCAATCGCAAGGATCAATGACAAAGTACGAGGGTTAGTATCGAGTTGACAACTGGCTATAATTTTTTTATCAAAATGTCTCTAAAATGATGCGATAATACAATGATTAGATTAAGGATAACGATGATGATGAAGCAATCATAGCCATCCAATCAATTTCATGCTTTTCTACAGTCAATAATGAAGAGAATTTCCCTCCTTTTCAAGCTACGAATCATGCAATAGACGAAAAATTGACGAACAAAAAATCAATCGGACGGTCAATATCAGATAAACATGAACTCACTAGGCAACAAGAGAATGGGTTGTCAAGGATTTGACTATGCTCAATAGTGCTTCACTACATGCTACCATTGCTCTTTTTAAATAATATATAGAAAAATAATAATAATATTTAATCTACAGGCAGTACTACAAACTCCTTCAAACATCAAAGTGGGAAACCCTAGGAAAGCTGTTTTGCTGGTAAGGAGGGGACAGTGGAGCCCAAGTGGCATGTATGAATCACATCCGTCCATGCATGATGTTATGTCACATCATATAATTTTATAAATCATGCTTTACAACGCATGGGCATGGCATGTTTTGATGGTGAAACTACTTTACAAGGTGCTACATACAAAAAAATATTGCTTGTCAAGGCACTGGAACCGTCCGATCAAAGGGAAAAATGTGCCTACGCGTAAACTCCGTGTGCCTTTTGATCTGACGTTTTTCTGAAGTAACGGGTGGCATGAAACCACTTTATTAATTAGGGTTAAACTTTTAAGATATTTTAAAACTCTTATTCCCTTTTGGCCGTCCATTGTGACTATTTTAAAAGTCTATTTCTTTTCTCTATTCATTCCCTTTTTTCAAGAAAATGTTAGACTTATTTTTTCAAGTATATTTTATTCAAAAATATGGAAGCTTGATAGCGAAGTACTAGCACCTCAATAACGAAGTACCGACACCTTGATAAAGAGGTGCCGGCACCCTAGCTTTGGAGTGTGAATGCCTCGTTTTAGGGGCGCTAGCGCCTCTATATCGATGTGCTGGCTCTTCGCAAAAAAAAGAGAGGGTAAAAACGAGGTGCCAACACTGCATATTTTTTTTAGCAAAGTGCCTACACCTCGATATAGAGGCGTCGTCGCTTCCAACACTCATTTTTTTTTAACGAAGCGCCGACACCTCAATATAGTGGCACTGGCGCCCCTAAAATGAGGCGCTAACACGTCGGCGCCGGGGTGCTAACGCTTTGCTAACGAGCGTTCATATTTTTTGAATTATTTGAAAAAGTAAGTCTGACACTTTCTTAGAAAAAATCAGAGCAGATAAAGAGAGAGAAAAGAAAGACTTTTAAAAAGTCAAGAATGACGGCTAGAATGGTATATAACTTTTAAATATTTTACAACTTAAACCCTGGTTAGTAAAGTGGGCCCAATGTCACCCATCACGTCACAAAAAAGTGATACTTGTCGCGCCCATAACAATATGCGCAAAGATATCTCTACGCTTAGGCGCATATCCTGTCGGGGATATGGGCCAAGGCGTAGCGATATCTACATAGAGGGTCGAGGATATGCGCCCAGGCGTAGAAATATCTCTGCGCCTATTGATATGGGCGCAACACATAGCACTTTTTTGTAAAGTGATGGGTGGCATGGGGCCCAATTTACTAGTTAGTGTTAAACTGTTAAAATATTTTAAAAGTTATATACTCTTCGAGCCGTCATTCTTGACTTTTTAAGTCTGTTTCTTTTCTCTCATCTCTCCTTTTTTCCAAGAAAGTGTCAGACTTATTTTTTCATATATATTTTACTCAAAAAATGTGGGTACCCTGTAGCGAAGCACTAACACCTCGATATCGAATCGCTGACACCTTGGTAGAGAGGTGCACACACCCAGATAACGAGGTGTTAGCACCTCGATGCTGGCACCCCCGCACTGGGGTGTCAGCGCCTCGCTATCGGGGTGTGTGCGCCTCTCTACCGGGCTGTTAGCGCTTCGCTACCGAGGTGCTAGCGCTTTGCTACCGGGCACCCACATTTTTTGAGTAAAATCTTGAAAGAGTAAGTCTGACACTTTCTTGGAAAGAAGGGAGAGAAGAGAGAGAAAAGAAAGAGACTTCTAAAAAAGACAAGAATGACGGCTAAAAGGGAATATAATTTTTAAAATATTTTAAAAGATTAACCCTAGTTAATAATGTGGGCTCCATGCCACTCAACACTTCACAAAAAAGACGCTACGGGTCGTGCCATATCAAAAGGCACAGAGATATCTTTACACTCGGGCACATTTCCCCTTTGCCTTTATATATATATATATATATATATATATATATATATATATATATATATATATATATATATGATAAAGGGGAAAATGTGCTGAGAGATTTCCCACGCCCCCTCCAAATGTGAAGCGAACACATGGAAAGTGTAAAAGCACTAACCCGGGTTACCCACAACTAGGTTTGCTGTTGACAGTGGTAGGTAGATTAGGTAGGCGGCTACACCTGACGGAGGTAGGTAGTGCAAATGCCTAGGCATGCCTCGTCCTGATATAGCGGTAAAAGAATTCAAAAAAGCTAAGAGACTACGGGTTCCTTCTCTATTTATCTCTATTAAGGTTCTCTCTCTCTCTCGTATGCGCTTCGCTGCGATACTTTATATGAAAAACTGGATCCCTGAGACAACTCTCTCTCTCTCTCTCTCGCTTGCGCTTCATTGCGATACTTTATGTGGAAAAGCTGGATCCCTGAGATAACTCTCTCTCTCTGTGGACATCTGAGTCGATAGAAGTGCAGAATAGTGACATATGAGGTCTGTTTCGCGCTTCGCAACTCATTTTAGTGTATTATTTATAGGTAATAGATAATAAAATTATAAATATTTCAAATATATATGTTATAATTGACACATACGCTTCTTCTGTAAAGAGTTGGGACTCATCATAGCCAGGAATCGCTTCCTACGCAAAGTGATAAAAGTAATAGCGCTTTAAAATAGAAGCATTGTCGGTTCTAGTATGAAGCAACAGTGCCTCGTATGATCTACGTCATCGCTTCATATGTGAAGCGATTTCCTTATTTACTCGTAATTGATAGATCTCTTCACTTATTTACAAGGTAGAGATCATAAAATTATAAGCATTCGAAAATATATAAATTTTAATCGATGCAGACGTAGACACTTCTCCTATCAAGAGTTGGGGCTCAGCATACCCGTGTCATCGTTTCTTATTTGAAGCGCTAAGAGTGTCAGCACCAAGGGGTAGAAATGTCGCCCTTCTTTAATGAAGCGCTAGCACATTAGATTGTTGCGTCATCACTTCTTTTTTAAGCAGTTTCCTTATTTGCCCGTTGTTGATTGATATTTCGTCTAATGTAGATGTTGTAATGGACTCGATTGTAAAATTCAATTTAGGTGTGTTGATTTAAATCTCACCCCTGACATTATTTTTTTGGAAGGAAATTTACTTGGTTGTGATAGGGATATTAAAATGCTAGATTGTTACAAACTGAAGACAAGACATATAACTTCTATAATTTATATACGAAAAATGTTGGTTTCAGTGTTAGGAAAAGTAACACTTACAAATCTGCAAATGAAAAGATTATAAAGAGAAAATATGTATGTTCATTCGAAGAGTTCAAGCAGCTAGACAAGTGTAAATTATAAACCGATACAAAGTGTTTAAGAGATAATAGATGCGGATGTGAGGCAAGGTTGAAGATTAGGATCGACAAACAAAAGTTTTTGGAGGTAATGAAATTTAGAGGTCCACATAATCATTAGTTTTATATGCCTACGAAGGTTAATGAACTACGATCACATAATTAGATGAGCGGGGTAAGTAAATCGTTGATATGAGCATTTGATGACATAATTCCTCCTTCGAAGATTTCTACTATTTTGTCGAATTTGGATGAAGAGGTTGGCGTGAAAGTAAGCCCTCAATAAACTCAAGATTACCTAAAGAAGATAAGAAAAGAGAGTAATATTCATCCAATGTGCCATGACCGTGATCAAGACCTTTATTGATAGGCAGAATAAAGATGATGGTTTCTTCTTTGAAGCTAAACTAGACGAAGAATATCGTATGCGTAGTATATTTTGGGTTGATCATAGGTCACAAATTGTGCATCAACATTACGGTGATGTGGTGGTATTCGACATCACTTATAAAATAAATAAATTACTGTTACCTTTCACCCCATTTACGGGAGTAAATCATTGGCATATGACGCTTTTTGGATGTGTGCTGCTTGCTGATGAGACGAAAAAAACATTCATTTGGTTATTTAAAACGTGGCTGAAGTGCATGATTGATAAGCAACTTAATGCAATTATTATCGATCAATGTAATGAGATGAGTAAGGCCATCTCTGAAATCCTTTTAGCAAATACGCATCGCCTTTGCATATCGCACATTGGGAGGAATGAATTGAACCATCATTGTCAGCTGAAGCTAAGATTTGAGAATTTTGACAGAAAGTACAATCAGTGTAAGTTTAGTCAAACGGTTGATGATTTTGAAAAGAGATAGGTAGAACTTGTCAAAGAGTTTCAATTGTAAGACAACGTATGGTTCAAATAAATGTACTCTCTTAGAAAGAAATGAATTTCATGCTACTTGAGCGATATCTTTTGGGTCGGCGTGACCACTATGCATGCGATGAAATATAAATTCTTTCTTCGATACCTATGTCAATGCTTAGACGAGTTTGACGGAATTTGTCAAGCAATACGATATTTTCGTCTAATCCCGTCACGATAAAAAAATAGGGAGGATCTCGCCTTAATATCTACGGCACCGGAGCTCTTGTTCAGAAATTCAATCGAGAGGTATTGTATACGAAGAGGAAGTTGGGACAGTTATTGTATACGAAGTGCATAGAAGTGGTGGGGATGGCCTGAAGGATATCGGTCGAAAATTCAAAGTTTGTTTCGAATGTGGAGATGTCACGACCACTTATGACTGTAATCACTTCAAGACCGAGGGCTTGTTGTGTTCTTATATCTTCCATGGTTACTTCAAGGAAGAGGCAAACCAAATTCTATCTAAGTATATTTTACCTTCATGGACGAAAGATGCTAGATACGGTACTATATGTTTGGGATTGGTGAGAAAGAGGATTCCAACTCTGTATCTACGATGAAAATATGGAAGGTGTGAGAAGCCGGACTAAAGTCAATTCAGTTGGGGATTGAATCGAAATGCTTGGTGGATTACACATTGGAAGGGATGATGAAACTATTAGAAGACATAGAGGCCATTAGAAGGGAAGATGATAATGAAAGACACACCAGTATCATGGCCTCTCCTAGCGGCTCCTCCCAGGCTAGCCAAGGAATTTCATTGAAAGACTATACCAATATTACAGTGCGAGATCCAATACTATGTGCCACCAAAGGTAGGCCAAGCAAAAATAATAGAATGAAGTCTGAAATGGAGGTTAGTTTTGAATAATCAAAAAGGCAGAGAAGGAAGTATAAGTACTGTGGTGAGTTGGGTCATAAAATCAGAACTTGCCTGATAAAAATGGTTATGATGATGGTTGGACAGAGCCAAAAATAACAAGCGACGATAGAAAGTGAGATATCACAGAGTCACACTGATTTAATTTTATGAACGGCGCAATCGCTTCATGTTGGAAGCGCAGGCTCTTCGTAAATGAAGCGTGGACGCTTCGTTCTTGAAGCACCCGACTAATATGTTGGCACTTTATTTTTACGTAGCCTGTGCGCCTATCAGACCAGTGTTGTATTTTGATTCATATGGATTGACTATGCTAATTCTTTCATGTGTTGAATTTATTTTTTTAAAGCGTTCATTCTCGAGAGTTTGAAGGGTTGATTCCATTTTCTCATGCGCATGTCACTGTTATATTTGATTAAAACCAAATTATTGAAGAGACGACGCTTCATAAAAGAAGCGACAATGCTTCATATTGGAAGCGATGAGGCTTCGTGTTCAAAGCATGCACGCTTCATTATGGAAGCGCCGATGCCTTGTTCACGATGTGCTGACACTTCCTGAATGGATCCTATTCACCTATTAGATTAGAGTTGTATTTTGATTCCTCTAGATTTACTATGGTTGATGATTTTGTGTGTTGTTTTTTTATTTATATCCGTTCATTCTTAATTTGAATGACTGATTCCCTTTTTCATACGGTTGGCGTACGGTTATATTTGATTCAGACATTAATTTTGAAGCGTGGGCGCTTTGTGCTCAAAGCGACACTGCTTTATCTCGAAACTACGATGACGCTGGCTCGCGAGCCGGTGGCTCCTCCTTAAATCGTTGCGATGCATTTCGCTATGGGCTCAGGCAGATGAAATGATAATCTAAAGAGATACAAAAGATGATACAAACTGAATAACATAAAGCCCTTTAATAGTAATTTATCATAAAACATCATTAAATAGACAGTGGAAAGTCATTATTGTGCACTGGCGCACAAAGGAGTCCTGATTGCTAGGAGTTCCATACTTTTTGCGCTTCAAATTTATTGCATCGGCTGCTTGTATTTCGTCATGAATTCCAATAAGAAGCGTTGCCGCATACCTAGTGGTGATGTCGCTTCTTCACAGAGACACTCACATTTCATTTTGGGGTGCTGTCGCTTCTTCAAGACACACTAGCGCTTCTTTGTATGGGTGTCGTCGCTTCTTGTTAGAAGGAGACGTTGCCATTTAAGGACGAATTGAAAGGAGTTATAAAAAAATTGTGATGTCGATATTAATTGTGCACTGCCCCATAGGAGCGCTGACGGTTGGGTTGGGAGTTACAATGAAATAGTATTTTCCAACATTATTGCAGCAACGGCTGTTTGTATTCCATCATTAAGGCTATTGGTTTTCACGCATTATCAAAACGGATGCCAATAAGGATCATTTTCTATTTGGGGATCACCAACAACGTGACCAATGTGGAGTATTGGTGTGTCGTGTTAGACACGCCAGTGAGTCCAATAAGGAGCGCTGGCGTGTCCTGGTAGACGCACGTGCGTGTCGATTAAGGAGCGCCGATGCATCATGGTAGAAGCGTTGGCGCTTTGAAATAAGGTTTACCAAACTCTCAAGTATAAATTTTAAAAGTCTACAACCAAAAATTATAAGGAGGGGTAACAACACATCCTGTGAAGAATTCTTGTATGTAAATTGAATAATTTTCAGTATACATTATATTAATCCTGTATGACGAGGTATAACAACAAATTTGAAAGTACATGCTCTATACAATAAAAAATTCTAAACTATATTTATGTATAACAATAAATTTAAATTAGCGATTCAACATCATCACTGGCATCCCAATTCTCTTCTTGGTACATCGCAATTGTATGCCCAATCTTAACCTTGAAATGAGGGATGTCATCCTGCACAAATGTGAGCTAGAGGTTCCTGCTGAAATAATTAACGTACTTCATCACGAAAACCCCACAGTCATAATTATTTCCTTGGTGTGGCGCATTGCTTACACCCTGACAAACCCAATGATATCCCTCAGCAATTGCATAAAAAATTGCATCGATTTTACCGTGCATATATAACAGGGCTGGGAAATACTGCGTTTGTCTAAAAAAAAAGAATTTACACATTTATAAAATAGAAGGGGGCTCTAACGCAACGATACAAAAGCACTGGGATCGCTAACACCTCGAAGTCAAAGCGTCGGTGCTACTGATTAGAAGTGTGAGCGCTTTGACTAGGAGGCACTAGCGCTCATGGCGCTTATTTTGATGTTCTTCGATCTTACCAAGGCCCTTATCTCCTCCCCAAATTTGGTGGCCGGAGGCTTATCCAGGAGCGGGTCCAGGACAAGGATATTATGGTTTGAGAGGGTGGCCACGAAAAGCGTCCAGTGGGGTGGCTGATTAATATGAATCAGAATAAATATCTCTTCATAGTCCAACGCAGACAAGGCGTGATTCTTATTGATGTGGAAATGCTGCATCGACTTAGTGCCATTTTGCGCCTCAAAAAATTTGGCGTATGATGTGCTCAGTCCCACTATGTCGGCCAGGAGGAAGGCTGCATTCACCTTATTATTCTTTTCAAATGATTTAAACTCCAAAGTCATGCATTTGAGTGCAACGAGGGACACCCGAAAAGTCTTCTTAAGAAGTCCATGTTGCATGTCCTCCGGCTTGGCCATGACCCTACAGTACACGTACATTATCTGCATATGAAGGTAAAAATATCAATATGGAATTAGGGAAGCGATGCATTTCAATAGGGATTAAAACTTACTGGGTCTTCTATTTTCACTGATTCTCGTAGGTTGTGCAGCAACTCGATGGTGATATACCGGGACCCAACAGTCAAGATGACAATTCTATGTTCAAATTCAGATATAAGTTAAAATATAAGGGGATGACAGTCCAATAAGGAGCGTTGGCACTTCCCGATAGACGCGCTAGGGAGTCCAATAAAGAGCATTGACGCATCTACAAGAACGAGTCGGCGTGTCCAATAAGGAGCGCTGACACGTTCTTGTAGACATGTCAGCGAGTTGAATAATGAGCGTTGGCGCACTTTGATACCATTAAGAAGCGTAGACGGTTCCAAATAGGGTTTTGCAAATCTTTCAAGCATAAATTTTAAAAATCTACAACGATAAATTGTAAGGAGGGAATGTACTTACTCATTCTTACTAATGGGTTTTTTCTAAATAGCATTCATATAGGCCTGAGCTGATGCGGCCAGGGCCCCCTCCCATTTTGGCCTTCTTTTTATGGGTTTGGGAGACCAGTTCTCCCTTTCTTTTAGGGAGAGTTTATGAGGGAGGAATAGCGGCGGGGGATTTACCACAATTTCTCTTCTCCTGAAGACTGCTGGGCCATCATCGTTGTCCTCTTCTTCTTCATCTTGCACCGAAGACTTCTCCTCGGTGCATGGCTGCGTAAGGAGCATCTCAGGATCGGAGTCATGAGATGCAATTGGCGGTGGTGGTGGAGGCAGAGATCTTGATATGAATTGGGGTTTGGACTTTTTTGAAGGTTGGAGTTCGGACTTTGTTGGAGGTTGGACTTTGGATTGGGTAAGAGGTTTGGGTTGGGCTTCAGGTTTGGAGGGAGTAAGAGGATGGGGTTTGGAGACAGTAGGAGGATGGGGTTGGGGATGGGGCTAGGGTTAGGGCTGGGGTTGGGGTTGGGGCTAGGGCTAGGTTGGGGCTGGGGTTGGGGTAGGCGATGCACATTGCCGGAGGTTGGGGTCGAGGCAGACCTTTTCCATTGGGGGACAGGGGTCCGATGTTCCCCGATGAGCCCCAGCAGATTTCCCGCGACACTGTGGGCCTGCAATATGAGAAGTAGACTAGCTATTCTTTAGTCAAAAATTCTCATGTAAGCGTTCGCGCTTCATAGATGAAGCGTCGGTGCTTCAAAGATGAAGTGTCGACGCTTCAAAGACGTAGTGTCCGTGCTTCATTTAGAAAGTGGAGGCGCTTCCTCAGCGTAACTGATCAGTCACAAAATATACCACTTAACCACCCTTAACTTAGTGATGCTAGACCTTAGACTGTTACTAATGAGATGTTATGTGTAGTTATTTAGAATAGTGAGCATAATAGAGTTGAAGTGTTAATCTTTGCCAAAACGAACAAAATAAGCAGCAAGAACTCTGATCGTGCACATTACGAACCAACCGTATGAAGAACCAGTTCGAAAGCCAAGAAGGAGAGAGTTTACGAATGAATGTAAATCTCGAACAAACGAAAATAAAAGAAAAAGGAGTCGTAATCTATGAACCTATCAAAAGAGCTTACGACTAGAGGAATTAAAGCCAAGACACGAATGTTCAAAAAGAGCGAGAATAGTATAAAAAGAGATACATTCGTAGTGACGATTACGCGAAATAAAGCTCATGTTGCTGATCAGGTGAAGGCTACACTGCCATACAAAGAATTAGAAGATTTCTTGAATTAGAAGCTTGGCAACTTACGGATCTGAGAAGATTGGCGAAAGAACCCAAAAGATCTCTGCTATTGAAATAAAGGGAAAAAATCTTGCGCGCATCTACTATTCAAAGCAAGGAAAATTAGGATTAGAAATTAGAGTTATATTAGGAATCTTTTATTTTAATAGTTTCTTTAGTTAGAATTCGAATAATATAAATCAATTCGTTATGATCTATAAATAAGAGGGCTCGGCATAGGAGACAGTTATCGAAGGAACTCTCAGCATCAATTGACGACTGAGGCTGGGTTTTCTTCCGGTCACCTAAGTTTAGAGTAGTTTAGATATCCAAGGTTTCTCGAGAGCAATTGACGACTATGATCGGGAGCTGAAAGATTAGAGTGAAGCATCCATAATTTCTCATAAGCAATTGATGCCAATGATTGAGGGATGAAAGGTCTTTTATTTGCTTTCTAGTTTTGATTTACTACTTTCATTTATTGCTTTGTAAACATCTAAGAATTCTTGATTTTAATTGACGACTAAAGTCTTGAATTTGTAGATTAGTATAATGATTTTACTTTTCCATCTTTAGTTTTCTTGAGTTTGATTGACGCCTAAATTTCGGGAAGATTGTTGATTAGTATAAATCTGTGTTGAGGATATAAATCCGTGTTGAGAAAATCTAGAGTTTGATTGATGCCCAAATTCTAAAAGACTGAGATATAGTATAATGGTATTTTATTTTTATAAACATCCGAGATCTAAAGGATTATGATTGATGACCATAATCTAAAAGGAGTAGAATTTAATTTTATTTTCTACAAGTAGTTTAAA
Organism: Chloranthus sessilifolius; assembly: GCA_021018995.1. Classification (NCBI taxonomy): domain Eukaryota; kingdom Viridiplantae; phylum Streptophyta; class Magnoliopsida; order Chloranthales; family Chloranthaceae; genus Chloranthus; species Chloranthus sessilifolius. The sequence continues at coordinate 92,016,039 of CM037592.1, forward strand.
TAACCTATTCTTTTATTCATATTTTTCCAGTAGATTAGATCCTTAAAAGAAAACTATACGTTTTCAAACATATCCGAAAAATCACCTTCCTCGTGAGAACGATCCTATACTAGTACTACAATTTTCATTGTGCTCTTGGAATAGGTTAAGACTTAGTATGATAATAGAAGCAATCAAGTTTTTGGCGTCGTTGTCGGAGAAGCAGATTTTTTTTGTTTGTTATTTTGAAAACCAATACTTTTCTTTCTCTTTTTATTTTTCTTTATATTTTTATTTTCTTTAGCCACATCTTAATCTTTTGTAGGTTTATTCGGAGCAGCGAATTCAACGTTTCAACACTTCTTCTGACAATAGAAGCTAGAGGCTCAGATTTGTTTTCTTTTCCTGCTTTCTAAAATAAAATTCAGATAAAACTAAAAACACAAAAATATATAGCTATGCAAGGCCACGATGAATCATTTTGGCCAAGTTATAGCCTGACCTATGCCCCAATGGAATACCCAGCTGCCCCCTCATATCCATAATTAATAGACAAAGAGCAAACATTTATATCTCAATGGAGTAGTTAGGAGAATTCTTATTATCCTCAGTGGGGAAATTATTCTGGCTTTCCGAGGGTAACTCAACAAGAATTATCTTTTATGCACTCTCAATATCTTCAAAACTTCCAATAGACCTACCTGTCACCCATGAGACCATATCAGCTATATGAGCAACAACAGTTTAGTCCTCAGAGCAGCGAATTTGATGAAATAGCTATTCAAATCCTTAGGGATTTACAGCAACAATGGCATCAACGTTTCAAGGATTTATCCCAGCTTGCTCAATTCTCTCAAGTTTTACATCCACACTCACAATCCATTACGAAGCTGGATGTAATATCCCGAAAAATCACGTTAAACAAGTGACCTCGGGATTTGTGTCCGACTGGTCATAGGTTTGACCAAATAAGAGTTCAATAGTTGGCATAGGGCACGATGAACGGATGAGATGTGAGAATTCGAGTGAATAGGGGATTGTGATGAAAATCTAGAGTCACATACACCTAGTACGGTGCATGTGCTCAACACACAAACTAGAGGGGAGATAAAAGGGTTTAATAGCCCTAGTTCTTTTGTTTGGTTGCTGAGAGAGAGTAAAGAAGAGAGAGAGAGAGAGGGAGAGCATAGTTAATGCAAGGAGAAATGGTGAGTGTTTGGAAAGGGGATTCAAGCGTTTAAAAGGCCGATTCGACACGAGGGATCCGCTAGAAGCAAAGCTGGAAACTCTAGCCTTTCCAACCACTTGACCTAATCAATTGAAGATTGATTGAAGGTAAAAATTTTATAAATTAAATGCATAGATTGAAGGGTCTAAATTGTAGTTAGAAATAGCTAAAATCATAGGATAATGGCTTAGAAAAGAAAGAGAAATCAGTTGGAAGAAGATTGGGAAGAACAGCCCAAAAGGGGGCTGAATCTGGCCATTTCGATTAATCGAAAGTGAGATTCGATTAATCGATTTTTGTCAAGAAGTTGAAAAGTCAAAAGACACGATTTCGATTAATCGAATTGAGTTTCGATTAATCGACTTTGAATTTCGATTAATCGGTTTTGGTATCGATTAATCGACTGGGAACCTCCAGTGAACTCCAGTGGAGGAAAGATAAGGACTTGGAGAAATCGACTAATCGAAATGAAATTTCGATTAATCGATTTAGAATTTCGATTGATCGATTTGGGATCGATTAATCGATTTTGGGAATTAAATTACTCGAATTGAGAATTGAATGGATAGAGTGGAGAATTTCGATTAATCGAATTGGGATTCGATTAACCGAATGGGAATCTCGATTAATCGAATTGGGATTCCATTGTGCAGCTTTGAGAGTTTTTGTGAGCGTGTTTTGTGCGGCTTGGTATGTCAAGCCTTATTTTCGTTAAACAATGTAATTAAGTCATGAGATTATTCTTTTAGGGCGAACTATCATTAATGATCAGTGATCATCGATGGTTCGGATCGGTTCTCCATTCATGTAGAGGCATGAAGGTAGAACTGTCTTTTGAGAAATATTTTAATGGCAATTTAATTCCGCAGCTTTAGTTATTATTTCAGTGCAGTTCATTGCTTGATATACTAATGTTCCGTGCATAACTAAGGGGCACTGTCAAGATGATCGTGCTGATGGCACGGGTTTCAGAGTGCCGAAATTCAGGCTATCACAGTTGGTATCAGAGCATTTCTTTTAGCAATTCTGACAATCATTCTTTTTGTCAGAACATAGGGACTTCTGCTAACGAAACTTTAGTTTCAAATGAAGCCATCAATGTCATCTAGAGGAAGGGGCCGACCGAGGGGAGGCCAACAGAGAAGTTTGCGTAGTGGAGATGATTACATCTCTCCTACCAATCGAGTACCTTTAGGAGGTAGTGAGGCCCTAGGGGGCCGCAGTAGTAGACAACAAGAGGAAGAGGATCGAGATCGTTAGGATCAAGATCTGAGGGAACAGGAGAGAGTGAGAGAAAGATAGGAAGATAGAGAGGAGCGCCAAAGGATGATGCACACCATGGAGACTATGGCAGCTGCAATGGCCCAACAAGCTACATCCTTTGCAGCTCATGCAGCTAGAGAGCAGCAGCCACCTACACCACCTATAGGACCCGCACTGCCTGTGCCTTCATCCTTTAAGGAGTTTAGGAGGATGAGACCTCCTTCGTTTTCTGGGCAGGCAGACACGATGGCAGCAGAAAATTGGTTGATGGAAATGGAGAAAGTTTTTATCGTGCTGACATGCACGAAGGACGAGAGTGTAAGATGGGCAGCCTACATGCTAGACGGGGAAGCTGGGCCTTGGTGGAAGTCTGTGATACAGAATAGGGCCCAGGAGACCCCAGAGTTGTCGTGGACTTGGGAGGAGTTTGCTGAGGAGTTCAACAAACAGTATTTTCCAGAGGTGGTAAGAAATCAATTGGAAATTCAATTTTTGCAACTAGTGCAAGGGAGGATGACCGTGAGAGAGTATGGGGTTGAGTTTCTACGACTTGCCCGTTTTGCTCCGGATTACGTCGCTACCGACGTGATGAAGTCTAAGAGGTTTCAGCAAGGCTTGAAACCTGAGGTTAGAGGAGGAGTAGCTCCATTTCAATTAAGGACCTATGAGGAGGTCATGAGCAAGGCACTAGTCGTGGAAGAGGAGAACAATAATAGATACAGGCAGAGAGAGCAACAAAGAGGAGGCAATAATCAAGGAAGATCAGGGAACTACGAACCGGTGAATAAAAAGCCAAGGTTCGTGGTCCAAAATCAGAGACCACAGTTCCAAGGGGGTTTCGGAAGGCCGGGGCAACAACACAACCAACAGAGATTTCCACTACTTGCGTCGGAGAGACCTTTACGCTATGAGAGCCTTGCCATGTCTACTGGCGCGACCGTCACACAGGGTTCTCGTACAGTTTCTTCCGCGCCTCGGGAGACTTGTGCAAAGTGTGGCAAGCCTCACAGGACAGTGGATTGCAGAGTGGGAACCAAGGGTTGTTTCCGATGTGGCAAGGTGGGCCACTTGATCAAAGATTGCCCCGTGGTTGATAAAGGAAAGATGACTTCAGTTGCAGCGCCACGACCCATTCAAGCACGGAAGCCGATCGTTCATGGGAGAGCCTATGCAGTCACTGCTCAGGAAGCAGGGAACGTGCACGACGCCATCCAAGGTGAGATTCTTTTAAATAAAGAAATTCCAATTTCATTAAAATTTTAGATAGAAAAGGTGCATTCATTAGGAGTTGTGTAGATTCTTAGTCTAAACACTAAATTTATATGTGAATTAGGGGTGTAAATTGATGTGTAAATTATTGTATGTATGTATGTATACTATAGGTACTTTAACTGTATATGAGAAAGGATGCTTCGTTAGATATGACGCTAGAGTGTTGATAGACCCAGGGTCTACCCACTCATTCGTCACTCCACGTTTTCCCAAGAGGATGAAGATTGTTCCAGAGGCGTTAGACTTTGTCCTATCTGTGTCTATTCCGACTGGAGAGTTAGTGGACACATAGTTAGCTTACAAATCTGTCATCGTAGCAATTCGAGATCTGGATGTGCATGAATTGGAGGCAAAGTTGATACTGCTGGACATGCATGGGTTTGATGTGATCCTTGGCATGGATTGGTTGGCGCAGCATTGTGCAATAGTCGATTGTAAGAACAAGGTAGTCATTTTCAGACCCAACACAAGAAGATCATTTTGGTTTCAAGGAGTGAGGTCATCACCTATGCCACTGATCTCAGCAGTAAGGGCCGAGCGAATGATCATGAAGGATTGCAGTGGGTACTTGGCTTTCTTAAAGGAGGACAAGGAAGAAAAGAATGTCATCTCTGAGATAGCAGTTGTGCGAGACTTCACCGACGTCTTTCCAGAAGAGTTGCCTGGATTACCTCCAGAGAGAGAAGTAGAATTCGCCATTGACTTAGCACCGGGAACAGAGCCTGTTTCAAAGCACCATATAGAATGGCTCCTGCTGAGTTGAAGGAGTTGAAAGAGAAACTACAAGAGCTCATGGATAAGGGGTTTGTCAGACTGAGCGTGTCTCCGTGGGGAGCACCGGTCTTGTTTGTTAAGAAGAAAGATGGGTCAATGCGTCTGTGCATTGACTATCGACAACTGAACAAACTCACTGTCAAGAACCGTTACCCTTTGCCTAGAATCGATGATCTGTTTGATCAACTGCAAGGAGCGAAGTACTTTTCTAAGATCGACTTGAGATCTGGATACCATCAGTTGCGAGTCAAGGCAGAGGACATTCAGAAGATAGCTTTCAGGATACGGTATGGACACTATGAATTCCTTGTGATACCGTTTGGGTTGACGAATGCTCCGGCGTCTTTTATGGATCTGATGAATCGAGTGTTTAAACCACACTTGGACTCCTGCGTCGTAGTGTTCGTTGATGATATCTTGATATACTCCAAATCCAAGACGGAACACGAAGAACATTTGAGGATTGCTCTACAGACGCTACGTGAACACCAATTGTACGCCAAACTCAGCAAATGTGAGTTTTGGTTGGAAGAGGTTAGCTTTTTGGGACATGTTGTCTCAAAGCACGGCGTCACTTTAGATCCAGCAAAGATAGAAGCAGCGGTTAAATGGGAATAACCAAGGACAGTGACCGATGTCCGAAGTTTTCTTGGGTTAGCAGGCTACTATCGACGTTTCGTCGAGGGGTTTTCAAAGATTTCGGGACCTCTCACGAAGCTGACATGAAAGGATTCAAGATTCGAGTGGAGTGAGGCATGCGAGAAGAGTTTTCAAGAACTCAAGACGAGACTCACTTCAGCTCCAGTGCTAGCGATTCCTTCAGGCAGTGGAGGATACGCAGTGTACAGCGATGCGTCATACTATGGTTTGGGTTGTGTGCTCAACCAACACAAGAAAGTGATAGCTTATGGATCAAGACAGCTGAAAGAACACGAGAAAAATTACCCGACTCATGACTTGGAGTTAGCAGCAGTCATTTTTACGCTGAAGATTTGGAGACATTACTTGTATGGTGAGACGTTTGAAATTTTCACCGATCATAAGAGCCTCCGATACCTATTTACACAGAAGGAGCTCAACATGAGACAACGTAGATAGATGGAGTTCCTCAAGGATTATGATTGTTCAATACAGTACCATCCAGGCAAGGCTAACGTGGTAGCCGATGCTTTGAGTCGAAAAAGTTTAGCTCAATTAGCTTGTTTGATTTTGGGTATGCACCGGTGGAAATTATTGGAAGACTTGGCACTCTATGATGCAAACATTGAGTCTAGAGCCACAAGATCCTTTTTGGCTCTCATATCAGTGAGACCAGTAATATTTGAGCATATCTACGATTTACAGATGAAAGATCTGACGTTAACAAAGATTCATCAAGACGTGATTGAAGGCATCAGGCCGGACTTCTCAGTGAAAGAAGATGGTTCTTTGTTGTTCAAGGGCCGTCTTTGCATTCTGGACAATGCCAAGTTAAGACGAACGATTCTTGATGAAGCCCACAAGTCAAATTATGCTATCCACCCTGGTAGCACCAAAATGTACCAAGACTTGAAAAAGAACTATTGGTGGAGAGGTTTAAAACAAGACGCGGCCGAATATGTGTCACGGTGTTTGACCTGTCAGCAGGTCAAGATTGACCATAGGCATCCTGCTGGACTATTGCAGCCTTTACCAATACCAGAATGGAAGTGGGAATCGATCTCGATGGATTTCATTGTTAGATTACCACGTACTGCCAAGAAATACAATGCCATTTGGGTAGTGGTCGATCGATTGACCAAGTCAGCACACTTCTTGCCTTACAACACGATGTACACGGCGGGAAGACTGGCACAACTATATATGAAGGAGATTGTCCGTTTGCATGGGATTCCGAGTAGCATTGTTTCGGACCGTGACCCATTGTATACATCAAAGTTCTGGAAGAAATTTCAAGAAGGAATGGGAACGCGACTAGATTTCAGTACGACATTCCATCTGCAAACTGACGGACAGAGCTCTAACATACATGCTTAGGGCATGTATGTTAGAGCTACAAGGATCATGGGATCAACACCTACCCTTGATTGAGTTTGCATATAACAACAGTTTTCAGACGAGCATTGGGATGGCACCATACGAAGCACTCTACGGACGGCGATGTAGATCGCCCATTAATTGGGAAGAAACGGGTGAGAAGTTTATTTTGGGACCCGAAATACTTGAAGATAATGCCGCCTATGTTCGTATGATAAGGGCAAAACTTAAAACGGCGCAGCGCATGTAAAAGCCTACCGATATCAAGCGGACAAGTGTAGACTACAAGGTGGGTGAACACGTCTTTGTGAAAGTATCACCTATGAAAGGGGTGATGAGATTTGGAAAGAGAGGGAAGCTATGTCCCCGCTACCTTGGACCATTTGAGGTTTTGGGACGAGTAGGGGAAGTTGCTTATCGCATTGGATTGCCACCGTTGTTTGATTCAGTACACAATGTCTTCCACGTATCAATGCTTAGGAAGTACATTAACGACCCTGACCACGTGTTGAGCGGTCAAGAGTTAGAGATGCATGAGGACATGACCATGATCGAAGAACCGGTGGAGATTTTGGATCGAAAGAAACAAGTACTGCGAACGAAGGTGATCCCACTCGTACTTGTCAGATGGAACCATCATACGGTCGAGGAAGCTACATGGGAATGAGAGGCCGATGTGAAGGAACAATATCCAACCTTGTTTCCAACCACTTGAGAGTCAATTGTATCCCCGCATGTGTGTTGTGAATTTTGACAACACTTGTAATCCAATGTAAATTTTTGATCAAAGTATGACGTAGGAGATTTTTTTTTTCTCTATATACACACATAACTATGATGATGTGTTTTGTGGAACCAAGGATCACTTGATATCATAAATTACCAAGACAAATCAAATAGACAGAGAAATTTGAAAACCAACAGAATTAGATCAAAATCGATTAATCGATTTTCAAATCGATTAATCGATTTGGAAATTTGATTAATCGATTTTGTTCGATTAGTCGACTGGCATGTGCCAGTGACTAAGAACTTGAATAAGGATTAGAAAAATGACAGAGTGAAATTTTGATTAATCGATATTGGTTTCGATTAATCGATTTAGAACTTCGATTAATCGAATTGAGGGTTCGATTAATCGAACAAATTGAGAATTTTAGAAGAACGGAGGGATTTTATAAAATTTTGATTAATCGAGGCGAAATTCGATTAATCGATTTATGGTTTTGATTAATCGAACTGGAAGTTCGATTAATCGATTACCTTAAGGAAATTACAAAAATTTGAAGTATGAGAAACGATTTCGATTAATTGAAGTGGAATTCGATTAATCGAATCATAGTTCGACTAATCGAGTAACTTAAAGAATCCTGAAAATTTTCGAAGGGACTGCACGATTTCGACTAATCGAAGTGAAATTCGATTAATCGATTTTGAAATTTCGATTAATCGAAATGGATTTCAATTAATCGACTGGCTCGCGCCAGTGAGCTCTAAAACTTGAAATTTTAAACGGATACGATTTCGATCAATCACAATGGGTTCGATTAATCGATTTCAACTTTCGACTAATCAATTTTGGAAATTGATTAATCGATTTCGCGCGGCTTGACTTAGTTTTGAATCTCGATTAATCGAGATTGAATTTCGATTAATCGAATCTAAGCCTATGTATATAAGTTTGGGGATTTTGTTCCCCATTCGAAATCATTTGAGCCTTTGAGTTTTGGGCGCCTTTTCTCCTTCTTCTCCGGCCATCCATCCGAGCTAGGGTTTTGGGGCATTCTTCATCGATTTCTGACCGAGATCGCCTATTTTCGCATTGAAACCTAAGGTAAACCCTAGATTTGTACCTTTTCTTTCCATTTGAGCTATAAAAACCCTAGTTTGAGCTTATTTCACTAACCATGCCGCCCAAAACCCGGTTGTCTTCGAAGAAGGCGACCTCTAAACTCTTGATTCGGCGTAAGAACTCCGCACCACCACCACCTACCCCTTCACTGGTGAGGACTCCATCACCGTCGGCATCAGAGACCACCTCCACTTCGACGAGCGCACCCTCGCGCGAGTCGACACCCATGCCGCCACCACCCACTAACGTACTACAACCCAATGAGTGGTGGGAGGCGAAGACCTTCGAGGTCGAATACATCATTGACCCAACCCTCTTTATGAACCCCGATGTACCGGGCGAGACCCAATGGGCTCGCAACTACCTCCAAAATGCCGGTCTCGGCAACCTTCTCAAACCAATCCGGGGTTCCTACTACCCTAGATTAGTTAGATTGTTTTACCAAGGGCTCGTAGACGGCCCTACCGACGACGTGGTCTTGACCAAGCTAGAGGGTCGAGACTACACCATTACCTGTCGTCATATACACGAGGTACTCGAGTGCTACCTCGATTTCACCCCAGAGACCACCCTCTTCCCACCCTTTGAAGAGGAAGTTAGATTTGAGGAGATCATGACCCGCATGACAAACAGGAAAAAGGGGTCGGGATCCTCCATCAAGAGGGTCGACCTTCCCTACTACATGTGGATGCTTGATTCCATAATCAAGTGTAACCTCTACGTTGGCTTGACGACAACGAAATGGATTGAGGTAGTGCAACAGGCACTATATGCGGCCTTTTGTGGCCGGTGGTTCGACGCGACCATGCTCTTCCTAGAGGGGATGAAGTATATAAAAGGAAAATTAATGAAGGGCAACTTGAGGCCAAAGGAGAAAATGCCGTATGCTCGGTTGATCTCGAGCATGTTGGAGTCATTACTCCAAGCGCTCCAGTATCTTGATATGCCCCTACGAGGTCGAGGCGTGGAGAAAGTGAAAGAGCGTTTTCAAAGTCTTCATGGGCCGTAGCTACAACTTGTTGAGCCGGACCCCTACAGCTCGGGTCGAGTTCAAGCACGTGTGAGCACCACCACCCCCCACCACCCATCGGGACCCACCCCGTGGGTGGCGCACCCGGCCCAGGCCTTGTTGGAGGGCACCCTCTCATACCACGCTTCAACACATGCCATTGACCCATTCACTTTTATTCCCCACATCATCCACTCTTGGCCTTGTAGCTCAATCCGGCCCTACCGTCAAGGAGGTGTTGGCACGTATGGAGGCCAACAACGAGCGGATGAACTGGAGGATGGACTTCCTTATGTTCCATACGCTCCACTACATCTACCCGTTCGACTATCAGCGGTACTTAGCTCAGGAGGAGGAGTGGACCGCGGGACGGACCGCCTTCCATAGGGGTCCCATCTTCCGTCCGACCATCATGGCTGCGTGGTCTTTGGTCCTTCCACTTCTACACCCGATTACGGCCAGAGACGCTTCTGATCCACATGACTGCTACCTCCGACCACCAGCCCGGCTCCGGCAAATCACTTTGCCCCATAGCTCATGACTCGAGATGGGCACCTACTCCTCCACCCTACCAGCCTGGCGGGGGGACAACATGAGTCATATTTTGCGTATGTTTTGATTGTATAAGAAACTTTTGTTTGTATGGTGATTTCCATTCATGTAAACAGTTGTACAAATTTTGTTACTCAATATACATAGTTATTCATTTTATACGACTGTTATCTTTATGCCATATATGTCCTTAATTATATTTCGTGTAACTTGACTGGGTCACCTCACCCGAGAGTGTGGGGGGGCAACCCAGACCGATGCACCTTTGGGTTATTTTTGGGGACGAAAATTCCCAAGGTGGGGAGGATGTAATATCTCGAAAAATCACGTTAAACAAGTGACCTCGGGATTTGTGCCCGACTGGTCATAGGTTTGACCAAATAAGAGTTCAATAGTTGGCATAGGGCGGATTGAACGGATGAGATGTGAGAATTCGAGTGAATAGGGGGTTGTGATGAAAATCTGGAGTCACATACACCTAGTACGGTGCATGTGCTCAACACACAAACTAGAGGGGAGATAAAAGGGTTTAATAGCCCTAGTTCTTTTGTTTGGTTGTTGAGAGAGAGTAAAGAAGAGAGAGAGAGGGAGAGCATAGTTAATGCAAAGAGAAATGGTGAGTGTTTGGAAAGGGGATTCAAGCGTTTAAAAGGCCGATTCGACACTAGGGATCCGCTAGAAGCAAAGCTAGAAACCCTAGCCTTTCCAACCACTTGACCTAGTCAATTGAAGATTGATTGAAGGTAAAAATTTTGTAAATTAAATGCATAGATTGAAGGGTCTAAATTGTAGTTAGAAATAGCTAAAATCATAGGATAATGGCTTAGAAAAGAAAGAGAAATCAGTTGGAAGAAGATTGGGAAGAACAGCCCAAAAGGGGGCTGAATCTGGCCATTTCGATTAATCGAAAGTGAGATTCGATTAATCGATTTTTGTCAAGAAGTTGAAAAGTCAAAAGACACAATTTCGATTAATCGAATTGAGTTTCGATTAATCGACTTTGAATTTCGATTAATCGATTTTGGTATCGATTAATCGACTGGGAACCTCCAGTGAACTCCAGTGGAGGAAAGATAAGGACTTGGAGAAATCGACTAATCGAAATGAAATTTTGATTAATCGATTTAGAATTTCGATTGATCGATTTGGGATCGATTAATCAATTTTGGGAATTAGATTACTCGAATTGAGAATTGAATGGATAGAGTGGAGAATTTCGATTAATCGAATTGGGATTCGATTAACCGAATGGGAATCTCGATTAATCGAATTGGGATTCCATTGTGCAGCTTTGAGAGTTTTTGTGAGTGTGTTTTGTGCGGCTTGGTATGTCAAGACTTATTTTCGTTAAACAATGTAATTAAGTCATGAGATTATTCTTTTAGGGCGAACCATCATTGATGATCAGTGATCATCGATGGTTCGGATCGGTTCTCCATTCATGCAGAGGCATGAAGGTAGAACTGTCTTTTGAGAAATATTTCAATGGTAATTTAATTCCGTAGCTTTAGTTATTATTTCAGTGCAGTTCATTGCTTGATATACTAATGTTCCGTGCATAACTAAAGATGATCGTGGCAGGTTTGAGAGTGCGAAATTGTGCTATCAGCAGGTATGTATTTCTTTTAGCAATTCTGACAATCATTCTTTTTGTCAGAACATAGGGACTTCTGCTAACGAAACTTTAGTTTCAAATGCAGCCATCAATGTCATCTAGAGGAAGGGGCCGACCGAGGGGAGGCCAACAGAGAAGTTTGCGTAGTGGAGATGATTACATCTCTCCTACCAATCGAGTACCTTTAGGAGGTAGTGAGGCCCTAGGGGGGCGCAGTAGTAGACAACAAGAGGAAGAGGATCGAGATCGTTAGGATCAAGATCTGAGAGAACAGGAGAGAGTGAGAGAAAGACAGGAAGATATAGAGGAGCACCAAAGGATGATGCACACCATGGAGACTATGGCAGCTGCCATGGCCCAACAAGCTACATCCTTTGCAGCTCATGCAGCTAGAGAGCAGCAGCCACCTACACCACCTGTAGGACCCGCACTGCCTGTGCCTTCATCCTTCAAGGAGTTTAGGAGGATGAGACCTCCTTCGTTTTCTGGGCAGGCAGACACAATGACAGCAGAAAATTGGTTGATGGAAATGGAGAAAGTTTTTAGCGTGCTGACATGCACGAAGGACGAGAGTGTAAGATGGGCAGCCTACATGCTAGACGGGGAAGCTGGGCCTTGGTGGAAGTTCGTGATACGGAATAGGGCCCAGGAGACCCCAGAGTTGTCGTGGACTTGGGAGGAGTTTGCTGAGGAGTTCAACAAACAGTATTTTCCAGAGGTGGTAAGAAATCAATTGGAAATTCAATTTTTGCAACTAGTGCAAGGGAGGATGACTGTGAGAGAGTATGAGGTTGAGTTTCTACGACTTGCCCGTTTTGCTCCGGATTACGTCGCTACCGACGTGATGAAGTCTAAGAGGTTTCAGCAAGGCTTGAAACCTGAGGTTAGAGGAGGAGTAGCTCCATTTCAATTAAGGACCTATGAGGAGGTCATGGGCAAGGCACTAGTCGTGGAAGAGGAGAACAATAATAGATACAGGCAGAGAGAGCAACAAAGAGGAGGCAATGATCAAGGAAGATCAAGGAACTACGAACCGGTGAATAAAAAGCTGAGGTTCGTGGTCCAAAATCAGAGACCACAGTTCCAAGGGGGTTTCGGAAGGCCGGGGCAACAACACAACCAACAGAGATTTCCACTACTTGCGTCGGAGAGACCTTTACGCTATGAGAGCCCTGCCATGTCTACTGGCGCGACCGTCACACAGGGTTCTCGTACAGTTTCTTCCGCGCCTCGGGAGACTTGTCCGTACACCGTAGGCCAGTGCGGAGGCTTATCCGTACACCGTAAGCACACCCCAAGGGTGTTGAGTTGAGATATGTTGAAACCCTGCCACAGATCCCCAGGGGAAAGGGGCTTGGGTACTATTGGTATTCCTAGGGAATATATTTAAAACTGTCTATATAGATGACGATGAAGGGTGTCTCATCGGGGCTCGATGCTATATTGCTCGGAGATTACTTAAATTGAAAGGTTAAGTTTTGCTTTAGGCCTTTTCAGTGTCATTCATGAATACTTAAAAGACATGAGTAAACTACCAGTAAAATATGATTATTTTCAACTGTTGTTCATCAGTAACTGCATAGACACATCATGCATGGCATATCATGGAATATATGTGAGTTGTAATTTATATGTTTAATTATATTCTGTTCCCTATTGAGCTAGGATGTAGCTCACCCTTTAGACTATACGTCACAGGTCCACTATTAGCAGCTGCAGAGGCTTCGGGGGACGTTGATCCTGGTGAGTCAGACCCGGCACCTGGAGACGAGTTGGAGCCACCTCCTGAGGACTTCTTCTAGAGGACTCCGTTGTGCAGCTTTGGGAGTTTTTGTGAGCGTGTTTTGTGCGGCTTCGTATGTCAAGCCTTATTTTCGTTAAATAATGTAATTAAGTCATGAGATTATTCTTTTGGGGCGAACCATCATTGATGATCAGTGATCATCGATGGTTCGGATCGATTCTCCATTCATGCAGAGGCATGAAGGTAGAACTGTCTTTTGAGAAATATTTCAATGGTAATTTAATTCCGCAGCTTTAGTCATTATTTCAGTGCAGTTCATTGCTTGATATACCAATGTTCCGTGCATAGCTAAGGGGCACGGTTAAGATGATAGTGCTGATAGCACGGGTTTTAGAGTACCGAAATCTGGGCTGTCACACTGGATGCCCAAGTTGGGCAGCTAACTATGCAATTGGTGAAAAAAGAAAGTAACCAGTTACAGTCACAACCTGTTAGTGGCTCGAGAGGACGCGTTTTTATAAGAGATACATCAATTCCTGCAGAACATATCCAAACTGTTCTGCATTTAAAAAGTGGTAAGACTGTTGACAACAAGGTGGAGATGCCTACGTTAGTAGTCATCCTCGAGATTAAGGATAGTGAACCTAAAATAAAGGAGGATGTTTCCCCACCAGAAAAACTAAAAACAATAGAAATTGAAAATAGAACCCAAAAAATAATAATAATAGTGTGCCCAATATTGTGACTAAGGCACTATATGTACCGAGGTTACCCTTTCCTAATGCTTTCGGGGCACCATCACCATTTTATAAAATTTTTAAAAAAATAGAGGAGAGCACATATTTTATTCATGTCTCCCCTCTCAGTTCTCGAACAAGGATATGAAAACTTGAAATTTCTCTTTCTAGACGAAGAAGGGTCAGTGATCATTATATCACTGGAAGACCCTGAGTATGTCTGATATACTCATGGGCATCATCGTACTACAGATTCACACGTAGCAAAACTTTGTAAATATTTGCTTAGTTGATTTTGTGTAATCAATTTTATTTCTTTCAGTAGTTTAGATCTTGGGAGAGATACTTTACGATCGCATGCCGAGGATTACACGCGCTCGTAAGGTCCTCTCCGACTATATACTTTTGGACTTATTGATTTACGATTGATTGTAGTAACTCACGTGCGTTCAGAATTCAATATCTCAAGACGTTACTGTCAGTGTCGTAGTTAGGGTGTGTCTAGATTTTTCCTAGGTTTACTTTTATGTAAGCACTTTTACTTCTTTTCAGTGTACTCTGTAAATATTTCGTTCATTATATAAAAATCTCTTTCGATTATTTTTATTGTTCTAATTTTTTGTTGATGTTATCTTTCTGTGTGATCTACGCTAGACGTGATTTCTCTCAGTTTGGGAGAGATTTTTGAATATTTCTGCAAATTATAAGCCCGGTACATGCAGTATGTTAGGTAAAATTTTTTTGCGTATCCCCTATTTTTTAAAACAATGAGGACATTGTCCTATTTAAGTTTGGGGGGGATACATGTATTTCTGTGTATAATAGTTTTGCTTCATTTTTGCAGATAAAAAAATAATAATAATAATAACAAAAAAGAAGAAGAATTTTTTTTTTTGTGTATACTTTTTATATATGTAGATTTTAATTTCTGAATAGTTAATCATTGTATGCGAGTTATGATAGAAAAAATTATAATTCCACAAACTTTACAATCCATCGTGATAAAAGTTCAATTATCAAACAATAGAGCAGTTATGATTCATGTCTAGCCCTCTTGAACACTGTATCAGAGTTGAATGTTTGAAACTATACTTTGATTTAAACTATAGTTTCGAAATTTTATTACCAGTGAGCTTTTGGGACATATATCCTCTATTATTTTGAGAGAGACTGCTTTCTATTAAAATTTAAATTTTCTTTGAACTTCTTGACTGCATTACAAAGAAATCTCATATTGCTGTAAATTGAATCAAATATTGTACGATTATGATAACTTATTTTTCTAAAACTGTTTATTAGACACATCAAAACAATATGGCATTCATACTAGTGAATCATGGAAATGATTTAAGGTCATTCTTTTCATTCGTTAGAGCCAAAAAGCCAAATTTACCCCTTGAACCCCTATTAGAAGCCAAATTTACCCCTTGAACCCCTATTAGAAGCCTAAACCGAATTTCTTTATACCAAAATTTTATAAACCCTTAGCCATATGTACTACCTAAAGCTTTCAACCTTTAACTCTTATATTTTTTGAGAATTTAGAATGCGAAAGGGGAGAAGACGGAGTGAAAGGAGTAAACGAATAACAGATAAGAAATATGCAACAAAGGGTAAGCCCGAGAAAGAAATAAAATGAAGAAAAATATGATAAATCAAGAGAAATCGTAAAATACGATTCCACAAAAGGAGAAGCAAGAAGCTTCCAAACTGAAGAAAAATTCAAGAGGATATCTAAAACTCAAGAAAATGGGATTTACTGGAAAAAAAAAAAAAAAAAAAAAAATGAAATACAAGTGAATGGGAAGAAGCTATCCAACTTTTTGGATACTTACTAAAGCAGAAATAGAAAGAAGAGAAGAAGGTAGAAGAAAGATGAGCTGAATTATCAGAATTTTCAAATCCTTACTACCCTTATTTGGAAACCTTATAACCCAAAGCCCCATTATAAGTCGAAAAAAAATCTTGATTCATGATTTACAATAGCATGAGCCTAGTAAAGATGTATATAATAAATACTATAGAGAAATAGGAAGGCATATAAATAAAATTGATTATCCGTTCCATGAGATTTACCTTTATGTCAATTATCCTTTAAGCTATTCATCGTACATATCATATTGAGAGAATCCAAAAATTCTAATATTCTTTTTGAGAGTATGCCAACAGTGAGAGCTTGGATGAAAATATATTCTAAATCTGCAGTTTAGAGAAATCTATGATGAATAAACTTTTCACTGATCCGCACACACTCCTCGCTTAATATAAATTGAAATTGTTGAATTCTGATCAAGGATAATTGCTAGAATGGAAAGCAAAGGATGTAGGAATCATATTTTTAGAAACTATGACAACCATATAATGACCATCTATTTACTGTTTAGTGTATAAAATTTAGTTTAGAAATTTTAAAATTTTTGCTTTTCTTTTAAGAAAATCTTTGAAAAATCCAAAAATATTTGAAGTTTGTAGGTAACTTCACTGAAAACCTTCAGGAGACTATAACTCCTCTACTAGCGATCACCTAGGGGTTTAAAGGCTTGTTGTATCTGCTAAATGCATTCGTTGTCCCTACAAAGGTGGCATTTAACTTTTAGATTAGTTTTTCTTTCCTTGTTTATTAGGGACTAGCAAAGCGTAGGTTTGAGAGTGTGATCAGTCACAAAATATACCAATTTACCACCCTTAACTTAGTGATGCTAGACCTTTGAATGCTACTAATGAGATGCTATGTGCAAATATTTAGAATAGTGAGTAGAATAGAATTGAAGTGTTAATCTTTATCAAAATGAACTCAATAAGCATTAAGAACTACGATTGTGCACAGAACAAACCAACGGTATAAAGAACCAGTTCGAAAACCAAGAAAGAGCGAGTTTACGAACGAACGTAAATCTCAAACGAGTGAAAATAAAAAAAGTAAAAGGAATCGTAATCTATGAACCTATTAAAAGAGCTTATGGCTAGAGGAATTAAAGCCAACATACGAACGTTCGAAAAGAGCAAGAATAGTACAGAAAAAGATACAATCGTAGTGACGACTGTACAAAATAAAGCTCATGTTGCTGATCACGTGAAGGCTAGCTACACCATCATGTAAAGAATTAAAAGATTTCTTGATTAGAAGTTTGCCAACTTACGAATCTGAGAAGATTGGCGAAAGAACCCAAAAAATCTCTGCTATTGAAATAAAGGAGAAAAATCCTGCATGCATCTACTATTCAAAGTAAGGAAAATTAGGATTAGAAATTAGAGTCATATTAGGAATCTTTTATTTTAGTAGTTTTCTTTAATTAGCATTTGAATAATATAAATCGACCCCTTATGATCTATAAATAAGAGGGTTCGACATAGGAGAAAGTTATTGAAGGAACTCTCAGCATCAATTGACGACTAAGGTTGGGTTTTCTTTCGATCACCTTAGTTTAGAGTAGTTTAGATATTCAAGGTTTCTCGAGAGCAATTGACGACTGTGATTGGGAGCTGGAAGATTAGAATAGAGCATCCGTAATTTCTCAGAAGCAATTGACACCTGTGACCGGGGGATGAAAGATTTTTTATTTGTTTTCTAGTTTAGATTTACTGCTTTCATTTATTACTTTATAAACATCCAAGAATTCTTGATTTTAATTGATGACTAAAGTCTGGAATGTGCAGATTAGTGTAACGGTTTTACTTTTTTATCTTCAGTTTTCTTGAGTTTAATTGACGCCCAAATTTTGGGAAGATTTTTTTTTTTTAAGACCTTGATATCCTGGCCTCTTAGAGCACCCCTAATCCCAGGGGCACGTGCGCACCCCAAATTAACACATGTCAGGTCATCACAGGATATAAATCCCTAGGGTGGCCTTAAGGGGGGGAGGGGATTCGAACTCAGGTATCTTGCTTATGAAAGCAAGTACTTGACCAGCTGCCCTAACCCCTTGAGGTTAATTTCGGGAAGATTATTGATTAGTATAAATCTGTGTTGAGGAAATCTAGAGTTTGATTGATACCCAAATTCTAGAGGACTTAGATATAGTGTAACAGAATTATACTTTTGTAAACATCCAAGATCTGAATGATTGTGATTGACGACCATAATCTGGGAGGAGGATTTAGTTTTATTTTCTGTAATTAGTTTACATAACTCATTCTTTTATTCATATTTCTCTAATAAATTAGATCCTTACAAGACAACTACACTTTTTCAAATATATCCGAAAAATCACCTTCCTAGTGGGAACGATCCTATACTAGTGCTACAATTTCTATTGTGTGCTTGCAATAGGTTAAGACGTAGTATGATAATAGAAACAATCAGTAACTTCAAAGCATACCTCGATTAATTTTCTCAAGTTCTCCTTTAGAGAAGCCTGGTCATTTTGGAAGATGGCCAACTGCCTCCTAACATGACCCTGATCCTTCAAGATTTTAGCGTTTTGATCCTTAAGTTTCTAGTTCTCCTATTCCAGCTGGAGAACCTTTAGACTGAGGTTATCGATGCCTTTGCTTCACTCTCTAATTGACCTCTCACAGCCTACAATTTTTAAATTAGCAGATTGCATCCATTTTCCAAGAGACCGCGTTCTCGCGGTTCTCACCGACTTACTGGCTTTGAGAGGCTCTACTTCCTCGTCTTTGTCCTCTTCGTCTTTTTCATTTTTTTTTTCTTCTACTTCCAGGTTAATAACATAAATATCTAACCTCTTCCTTCGTAAAGTAATGGGAGGGACCACTGGTCCTTCAATCTCTACTACAGATCTATGCCCTGGTTGCAGTAATTCTGCTATCAGAGGCTGACTATACTCAAAGAGAGTGCACTCTAGTTCTTAGAAGGCCTACAAGATAATAGATTTTTCATATTATTTTCGAGAGATATAAAATTAATCAAAACGACAGCTCTTCGGTAGGAAGCGATTACGCCTCAGAATAGACTCGCCATCACATCTTCTGAGAAGCGGTTGCGCTTCCAATGAGAAGCCCCATCGCCTCTATTTGAAGCGACTACGCCTCTAGTTGGAAGTGATATCACCTCGTAATTAATGTACCTTGTACTCGAAATCCTTGATGTAGAACTTTCTCGTACTCTCATTCGCCTCCTATTTTAGCAGCCTTAGGAAGTGGACGGGGGCACTTTTCGGGTTAATCTCGTACTCCCATATCTAAGGATCGACATATTGATAAGTTTTTTTATAGGCAGACTTTGTAGGAAATAAAACACGAAATTATGGGAGACGACATTACCTACAAGGAAATAGTACAACCGTAAATATTGTAATCCTGCTCAACCTTTGGCCTCTAAGCTATTCCTCGGTTCTTCTTCGCTTTGTCCACACATTGTAGAAGGTGTTTGTACGCTACATTGCCCCATGGATATTAGTTGAAATTGAGGAGATTATCAACGAGGTCAAGGTAGGGCTCGCTGAGGGTGTATTTTGTGCTTGGGAAGAGGACAATGGTGAGGACGAACAACAGACAAAGTTTCAGAAAGTCCTCGTCAGCACTATGCTCGACGTAGTTAATGACTGAAAGGATGTGTCCCCTCCTTACAAGGTTAAGGCCTCTGAAAAACCTATCTCTAATGGTTTGTTCTTTGGGAAGGGGATTTGAGGGAGGGTAAAGAGGCATGGAAGTTATTCGAAGATCAGCTATTAAGCTAAAATCAAGGGGCCAAAATCTGATAGAGGCCTTCCCAAAATTTTAAATATTTTTCTTGGCCCAGAACTTGATAATTATGTCCAGGAGGTTGTTGATGCTTTTCATGTCCTTCGGTGCCAAAAAGAATGCCTCGAAGACAGACTGCGAAAGCAGATTTTTCCTCTATTAAGATGCCTCATCATAGATCACCCGACACTTTCCAATGGTGCCCTTAGTGGTGAGAGTCTTGATAACCATATTAAAAATCTATGAATCATAAAAAAGGAGAAGTTTAGAGAGGAAGAAAAGATAAAAATAAGAACATCGTTGCTTCCTCTTTGATGCACAAGCGCCTCGAAAAAGAGTGCGGTCGCTTCAAACTCCTTGTGCGTTAAGGCGTCTGCACCCCTATAAGGAGGTGTAGATGCGCTGACGCTTTTTCCAAGGAAGGGATGATACCTGTATTGGCAGCATATTTGAAGCGAAATGAAAATAAAAAGACACTCACCTTTTTACTAGATGCAGGAAAATGATTTCGCCGCTTTGATGTTTCTTACTGCACTCTGAGAAGATGAAACTTAGGAGGGAAAATATAAAATGTAATTTATAAATTTTTAATTCACAAATTTGTTGCCTTAAATAGTTTTTTTGAATGGAAATGATGGTCATTACAAACCACGATGTCATGCACCGTAATCCCATTCGCCTCTCCCCGCTTCTCATTTAGTGTTCTGACAATGGTAATAAATAATCTAAGATCAGACGTCACTTCGCACAAAATAGTTTTGTGGGTCAACTTTAAGGCGCTTTGTGTCATATAGAAGGCGCTTTCCTTCATTGGCAAAGCACTAACGCTTCATAATAGTTGCGCTAGTGCACCATAAAGAAAGCGCTACCTTCATCATCAGGAAGCGCTAGCGCTTCTTTCGGAAGATCCAAGTTCTTCTGACAGAAGCGCCATTAATGCTAAATATTCGGGCAATAAATGGTTTCCTCGAAAGGGCGCCTCAAATAGTCATTTCAAATGGTAATGATGGGCAATCAAACCACGATATCACGTGCGGCTTCATGTTTAATATTCAGACGTCGCTTCGCACATAATAGTGCTATGTGTCATATGGAAGGCGCCTTTCATTATTTGACGGAGCACTAACGCTTCATGATAGTTGCGCTAGCACACTGTCAAGAACTCAATTGCACGTCTTGTACGAAGCACTAACGCTTCTTATTGAAGCGCTAACCCTTATTACGCAAGCGTCATTAATGCTAAACATTCGGGTGATAAATGGTCTCCCCGAATCAAATAATTATTTTGAATGGTAATGATGGTCATTGCAAATCACGATGTCATGCGCCACTTCTCATTTAATGTTCTGACAACAGTAATAAATGATATAAGGTTAAACGTCGCTTCGCACAAAAAGTGTTAGGTTACCCAAAAAAAGTGCTACGTGTCAATTTGTAGGCGTTGTCCATTCCTGAGAGAGCGCAACCGCTTCTTGAAAGAGGTGCTAGGGCCCCATATAGGAAGCGATTGCGCTTCCTTTATAGAAGCGTAAGCGCTTTGACGACGAAGCCACTACAAAAAATAAGACTATTAGCGATAGTTTTTTAGAGCAAAAAACTACCGCTATTAATAAAAAAAACTATTAAGAGTATTAGCGGCAGTTTTTTGTTAATAGCGGCAGCTTTTGGCTGCCGCTAATAGTCTCATTTTTTGAAGTGAGCAGAATATAAAATAATTTAAATTGGGGTAATAAAGTCTTTTCAAATGTAATGATGGCCATATCCCCTGCACTTCACAACGCTTTGCCTTTTTTATTCTGTCAATGATAACTATGATTAAATCAGGGTTAAATGAGGAAAATATTAGAATGTCGCATCAATAAAAAAGGCACTACGTGTCGAAATCTTATCAGTAGACACAAAGACTTCTCTACGCCCGTGCACATATCCCCGACCCTCATATTAAAGTGCTATAAGTAAATGGCTCTAATGCCCTAATATGACATTTCGGCTCTAATTAGGCTTAAAGTTCTTCTCATAGTTTTTATCTATAAATGCTTTTTGTATCTTGTTATATGCTTCAGGGTCTTTGATAGGGATATTTAAAATAGTAAATAAAATTAATTTCATAGTTGATTTTTTTGTGAAATAATTGTTTGTGAAAATAAAGTTTTGTTATTTTTGAAAATTGATTTCTATTGGAATTTGATTTCTCCTATTTGATATGTTTGATTAATTTGTCCAAGATTTGGAAATGAGCTTTTATTCAAATTAAGAACAAAATAATAGACTTTATTATTCATACATTTTTTTTCTTTTTTTAATAGTGTTTAAATGATAAAAATATGAAATCTTTATTGTGTTGGTGATAAACTCAAATTCAAGCACCTGAACAATTTTTTTTTTTTTTTTTTTGAAATATGAACATTAAAATTGAATTTTTCTTAAAATTTCTTTATGTTACGGAAATCGAGTTTCTCGAAGAGCCCACTTAATTTCATTTTATATCCTTATAACACTATACAATAGAAACATATGAAGATTGAATTCCTTTTTCGCTAATATTTGACATTTTCAAGTTATTGAATATGGCCTTAACTTTTTTATATTTTTTAGATTAGCTTTTGATGAATTTATTCTCAAAAAGAATATTTAAAAACCATTCATTGCCAAATAGGAGCTCAAGCATCCACATCATTCTGAAAGCTAAGAAATTTGTGCACGTCTCAAAGTAAAAATGAAAAGAAAAAAAAGAGCTTGTAGAGTTAGACAAATTTGAACTCATTTGTCTAGGAAAAGGTATCAAAATAGGTATAGGTCTTAGGTATCGATTTGTCCAAGACCAAAACGACTCGGCCTATATGTATTGGTCGATACCGATACATATCGACCTATTAAAAAAAAAAAGGAAAGTCTACGTCTCGGCCGAAATCAAGACGTATCAGCCGAGACGGGCCTGTAAGGGCCGACACGGTATCGGATACCGGAGTTGGAATACTGATACGTAATGATTTTCCGAGAAACCGATACGTATCGGTATTGGTCAATTTTTTAACCTTGGTCTAGGATGAATCCATGATGAACCGAGCGGTTGGCACATTGTAGGCATATTCTTCACAAAGGCTTAGTGTGAAAATCTCAAAAAATTCGACAATAATTTTAGGGGAGAAGCTACTTAGCATACGAAAATTGGGCCTTTGTTAAGTAGATTTTTTCCCATTCTCCTGGGTTTCCTACGTTGACCATGGTACCTATTCTGATTCTCTCCGGAAGGTTTGATTTTTCATATAGCAATACTTGTGGTGCTATTATGTGTTTCTATCAGGGCTCTCCAAGGCACATAGTTAGCATCCTATATGTAATAAAATAAACACAATATTTCAAAAAAATATGTGTGAACATTTTCACATGTGAAGGTTTGATTTCTGTCTGTAAAGGCTCAATATTTGGGTGCAAGTTGTTGCTCCCTCATTTAAATATCAAATTAGTAGAAGGTTAAAAATAAACATTTACAAATTCATGTGTTCATAAATAACAGATAAGTTCGTAATCATGGTGAGAACCATTTAAACCGTACTAGACGTATTGTCTAAATTATATGAACCATTTGAACCCAAATGAACCCTTGATCTGAAATATTTGAGCTCTAACTCATTATCAGAACTCTGAACCATATTAGTGAAAGGTTGAACGTAAACTTTTACGAATTTATGTGCTCATAGATAGCAGTTGTTCTGAAAGCTTACTATAAAAAATAAGATTATTAGCGGTGACCAATAATTATCACTATTAATAAAAAAATTATTCAAAGTTATTAAGACTATTAGCAACGAGAGTATTAACGGCAGTTTTTTTTTATTAATAACGGCAGTTTTGACTGCTGCTAATAGTCTTATCTTTTGTAATGACTTGATCATTTGGACAAAAAAGGTAATTGACCCCATTGATTAGGGTCGTCATGCGAATACGAATGTGAGTGCGAATGCTCTGACACCACTCAACTTGAAAAATTAGAGCTTTTAGGGTCGTCAGCTCAACTCTCATGCCTAGCCAATCTAAGGCCCCTAAAGCTCCAATTATACCAATTAGTTTTAGATGAACAGGGGCGGAGTCAGGATTTTTTTATAGGGTGGTCATCTAATCAATTAATATTACAAAATTATATATATATTTTTAAGTAAATGCTAAAAAAATGAAATATCTACAAATGAAACTAGAAACCAAATAAAAAAAAATCATATACATATCGATTAGGCCATTCCAACAAAATTGAAAGAATGACTACAAGTTAGCATCATCCTCGTCGTCATCCTCCAAAAAGTAGGATAATGTGGTAGCACGTTGTAGAGAGCCCGTGAGACCATTGAAGCTATTGAACATATCCCAATGTTGAATGGGAAGACCCAACATTATTTTATTTAATAATTTTGATGCCTTTGTAAAATTATATATGTATTAAGCTTGTTTTCATTCTTTACATATCTTAGTAAATTGCTTTAGTGGTAGACTTAGTGCTTTGCAAACGTTAGGTTCTAGGTTCAAACCTTGTTATGTATAATAAATTGCTTAATTTTTTAAATTAATTATACGAAATCTCTCTGAAAATAAGCGAGTAGAGCACCTAAATAGTCATAACAAATACCATAAAAAAGTTTGTTTGAAGATTTTAGATAATTTTGGGTGGTTAATATAATTTTGGATGGATGAGAATCCACCAATATAAATTAGGACACCTAAAATTTAGTAACAAATTTTTAGAAAGTTTGGGTTGTCAATTGACTACCCAAATCATAACGTGGCTCCGCCTCTCGATGAAATGGAGAAACTGATACTTACAATTAATTTTGTATACATGTTTATGTATACAAATAAAAGAAAAAAGTATTAATTGCTTAGATATATTTAATGTTTAAAAGACTAGAAGTATAAACTAGTTATATAAATAATATCATTTTATAATAAAATTATTCTGGCTGGAGCTTGACTCAAACTGTAACGACTCTAAAAAATTTTAAACTAAATTTGTGGTGTTAAATTTATTTTGCACCAAAGAAAGTGTTAGTGCTCCACACCGGAACCTACCCTAGTTGAGAAAATACACATTTTGATTTTTCAAAAGGTTTTATATTTAAAATTGTCTTTATTTAACACAAGTTGTGTGGTGGCCTAGTGGTTGAAAGTTTTTTGTTATAGACAAAAGGTCTAAGGATCAAGCATTGCTACGTGATTTTTAAACCTTTATTTTAAGCTTTAAAGTAAAAGCCTATACACCATTATTTGGTGCGATCCCTTAACACCAAATTAATGCCCATATATTATAAATAAAAAAGTTACGGAGAATTATTCTTAAAAATTTTAGCCGTCACTCCATCTTTTTCTCTGGCCGCCCTTTTCTAAAAATACCCAAATCTCTTCTAAATCTCTTGTGTATTCTTCCACAAAGAACACCGTGGTATTTTTCTGTCATCAAATCGTGGTAGAAGAAGGCGGCGTAATCATGGACGGACCATTGTGTGGATGTCGATCTCTATCACCCTAATCGCCATCAATCTGTCAATCACGCTTCAAGAGGTAGGTACCCAATAATCCATCTCGTCCTTCTCAAATCCTGTCGCGTAGGGTACGATTCGATCGCGTATCGACGGGTTAATAAAACGATCATAAATTTATTTTCATATAATATCATTTTCAGATTGATAATGTGATAAATCTCTTATTATCATTTTTAAATTATTTTTCGAAAGTATTTTGGGTTATCTCGGAACCCTATTTCAATCTGAAATATAAACAGTCGATCGATCGACAAACACTATCGATCGATCGATTAATTCGAAACCGTTAAATTCTATAAAGCCTTGCTATATTTTATAATCTTTCGATCGACTTTTATGCTCGATCGATCAATACGGGGCTAAACTAGTTATTTAAATAATCCAAACTGTGTTTCCTTATATGACTTCTGACTCTGACACCTTAATGTCGATCAATTGACTTTATGCTCGATTGATCGACCATTCATTGAACAGAGTGTTGCTGAAATAGTTGGTATGATTAATGATGACACTTCATTAAATAGTTATATAATATTTAAAGTCTCTTGAGTTAGATATATTATATTAGAGTTAAAGTGGTTAGTGGATAAGAATTTGCAATATAAAATCAATATGCCTTATATAGTTATATTATAATAATAATAAATTATTAAATAAAAACAAGAGGTACTCAACACCACTATATGTTATTAATATAATTGACTTTGTTTTTAATAAGAGTACTCAAGTACCCTAATATAATAGTCATATAAATTAATCTAACTTGAGGCTTGAGTACAAAAAGCCTATTCCGACTTCGTTTCTTAAATAAACTAATGTTGTCGATCGATCAACACTTACTATCGATTGATCGACTCTGAAACAAAACTGACTGCGTGACTCTATTATATTCGATCGATCGACTCCTATGTTCGATCAATCGACCTTGAGCAGAACTGAACTGTCATTAACTTTAAATCATTTTAGCTCGACCGAGCGATTCTCGTCCGAACAGACGACTCTATTTGCACTATAATTCCACTTTTGTCCGACCAAAGCTTAGTATATAGTAAACACTTGAGCGTTTCGATCAATGGCCGTGATACACCCCACTTTAAATTGTACTACCATTTAATTTGAGCATTTAATTATAATACACTATATTTGTATCATTCTATCGCATCAATGCGACCACTTCGATAACATAAAGTGTTAGAACTTCGATGCCCTTATGGAATCGAACTCTGACCTTTATGATTATCGAAATCACACTTATAACCCTATTCTATAATTATATTGGTGTGTTATGTAAATAAATATAAGTATAAATATAATCAAAATCTAAGTGTAAAACGTTCTATACATGTGATACTTTTGTGTTTACATCCTGATCAAGTTATATAAGTTAAGGATATATTAGATCATGAGTACGAGTGTATAAGATCATGCCTATGCTTGGGCGTGGTGATTTGCTGAGATATGAAAGACTATGAGTGTTCTATTAATTACCACCCGGGTAAGGCAAACGTGGTTGCTGATGCTCTAAGTAAAAAATCCTCTAGGCTGCTAGCTCGTTTAAAAGCTTGGAGGCCGCTCGATGAAATTGCCCAGCTGGATGTGTGATTTGACTAGATTGGTGAAGGAGCGTACCTAGCCAGTATGATGGTCAAGCATACTTTCGTTGACCGTATCAGAACCAAGCAGCCCCTAGATCCTGAAGTTTCGAAGATTAACGGACAGTTAGCCAAGGGCCCTAAACCCGACTTTTCTATGAACATTGATGGGACCCTCCTTTTCCGAGATAAATTGTATGCCCCCAATATTGCAACCTTGCGGAATGAGATTCTCGAGGAGGCTCACAAGTCTGGATATTTGGTACACCCAAGCAGCACGAAGATGTATCAGAATATTCAAAATTATTATTGGTGGCCGAATATGAAGAGAGAGATTGCCGAATATGTCTCCAGGTGTCTGGTATGTCAGTAGGTGAAGGTCGAACATCAGAAGCAAGCCGGTCTTTTACAACCTTTACCGATTCCCGAGTGAAAGTGGGAGAACATTTCTATGGATTTCATAGTTGGACTCCCGAAGACTTCAAAGAAGCACAATGTCATTTGGGTTATTGTAGATCGATTGACTAAGTCAGCGCACTTCCTACCATTCAAAAACACCGATAGCGAAGATAAACTTGCTGAGACATATCTGAAAGAAATTGTCAAGCTCCACGGGATCCCTGTGAGCATTGTGGCGGACAGAGACACAAAGTTTACCTCGGAGCATTGGAGAAAATTTCAGGAAATACTGGGTATGAGACTCGATTCCAGCACAGCCTTCCATCCAGAAACAGACGGTCAAACCGAAAGAGTTAACCAGATCATTAAGGACATGCTTCGAGCCTGCATGTTAGATTTCTGAGAAAATTGGGATGACCACCTTCCTTTGTTTAAGTTTTCCTATAATAACAGTTTTCAGTCAAGCATCGGAATGTCGCCTTTTGAAGCTCTCTATGGCTGAAGTTGTAAGACGCCTCTTTGTTTGGACGAGATTGGTAAAAGAAAAATGCTGGGACCGGAACTCGTAGAAACCACGATCGAGAAAGTTAGAGTTATTCGTCAGAGATTGAAAGAAACTCAGGACCGTCAGAAAGCTTATGCCGACAGTAGAAGATGCCTGATAGAATTTGAAATTAGTGATTTGGTCTTCATCCGTGTGTCACCGACTAAGGGAATCATGCATTTTAGAATGCGGGGAAAACTAAGCCTGAGATATGTGGGACCTTTCGTTATCACAGATCGCAAAGGGGAGGTGGCCTATCGAATTGTACTTTCGAAGCACTTCGCCGGAATACATAATGTAGTTCACGTCTCTATGTTGCGAAAATACATGCCCCATCCATCTCATTTCCTTGATATCGAGCCGACTGAAGTCAGAGATGATCTTACCATCATAGAGAAGCCGATTCGTATCGTAGATCGGAAGAAGCAGCTCGTCAAGGGCAAGTCCATACGCTTCGTCAAAGTATAGTGGCAGCACCATTCACCGAAAAAAGCCACTTGGGAATGAGAAGCCGAGACTTTGGAGAATTACCCAGAGCTCATCACTACAGGTACGTAATTTTCGAGGATGAAAATATTATAAGGGGGGGAGAATGTAACGACCCTAAAAAAAATTTAACTGAATTTGTGGTGTTAGATTTATTTTGCACAAAGCATGGTATTAGTGCTCCACACCGGAACCTATCCTAGTTGAGAAAATACACATTTTAATTTTTCAAAAGATTTTATATTTAAAATTGTCTTTATTTGATACAAGTTGTGTGGTGGCTTAGTGGTTGAAAGGCTTTAATTATAGACAAGAGGTCTAAGGATCAAGCCTTGCTATTTGAGTTTAAACCTCTATTTTAAACTTTAAAATAAAATCCTATACACCCTTATTTGGTGCGACTGCTTAACACCGAATTAATGCCCATATATTATAAATAAGAAAGTTACGAAGAACCTTAAATCATTATTATGAGAATTCTTCTTAAAAACCTTAACCGTCACTCTATCTTCTTCTATGGCCATCATTTTCTAAAAACACCCAAATCTCTTTTAAATCTCTTGTGTGTTCTTCCACAAAGAACACCGTGGTATTTTTCTGCTGTCAAATCGTGGTGGAAGAAGGCGGCGTAATCATGGACGTACCATCATGTGGACGCCGATCTCTATCGCCCTAATCGCCACCGATCTGTTAATCACGCTTCAAGAGGTGGGTACCCACTAATCCATCTCGTCCTTCTCAGGTCCCGTCGCGTAGGATACGATTCGATCGCATATCGACGGGTTAATAAAACGAACCTAAATTTATTTTCATATAATATCATTTTCGGATTGATAATGTGATATATCTCTTATTATCATTTTTAAATTATTTTTTGAAAGTATTTCGGGTTATCTCGGAACCCTATTTCATTCTGAAATGTAGACAGCTAATCGATCGACAAACACTATCGATCGATCGATTAATTCGAGACCGTTAAATTCTATAAAGCCTTGTTGTATTTTATAGTCGGTCGATCGACTTTTATGCTCGATCGATCGATACGGGGCTAAACTAGTTATTTAAATAATCCAAACTGTGTTTCCTTATATGACTTCTGACTGTGACACCTTAATGTCAATCGATTGACTTTATGCTCGATTGATCGACCATTCATTGAACAGAGTGTTGCTGAAATAGTTGGTATAATTAATGATGACACTTATAATATTTAAAGCCTCTTGAGTTAGATATATTATATTAGAGTTAAAGTGGTTAGTGGATAAGAATTTGCAATATAAAATCAATATGCCTTACATAGTTATATTATAATAATAATATATTATTAAATAAAAACAAGAGGTACTCAACACCACTATATGTTATTAATATAATTGACTTTATTTTTAATAAGAGTATTCAAGTATCCTAATATAATAGTCATATAAATTGATCTAACTTGAGGCTTGAGTACAGAAAGCCTATTCCGACTTTGTTTCTTAAACAAACTAATGTCGTCGATCGATCGACACTTACTATTGATTGATCGACTCTGAAACAAAATTGACTGCATTACTCTATTATATTCGATCGATCAACTCTTATGTTCGATCAATCGACCTTGAGCAGAACTGAATTGTCATTAACTTTAAATCATTTTAGCTCGACCGAGCGATTCTCTTCCGAACAGGCGACGCTATTCACACTATAATTCCACTTTTGTCCGACCAAAGCTTAGTATATAGTAAATACTTGAGTGTTTCGATCGATGGCCATGATACACCCCACTTTAAATTGTACTGTCATTTAATTTGAGCATTTAATTATAATACACTATATATGTATCATTCTATCGCATCAACGCGACCACTTCGATAACACAAGGTGTTAGAACTTCGATGCCCATATGAAATCGAACTCTGACCTTTATGATAATCGAAATCACACTTATAACCCCTATTCTATAATTATATTGGTGTCTTATGTAAATAAATATAAGTATAAATATAATCAAAATCTAAGTGTAAATCGTTCTATACATGTGATACTTTTGTGTTTACATCCTGATTAAGTTATATAAGTTAAGGATATATTAGATCATGAGTACGAGAGTGAATGAGATCATACCTATGCTTGGGCGTGGTGATTCGCTGAGATGGAATCAAAGCGAGGAATACATTATATTCACATGCCTCACAACTCATAGTGGTATGGGACATCATGACGAGTTGGGTGAGTGTGAATTCAATGTAGCCTCGTATACGGTAGCATAAACGGTGACCCCATCACCCCGAGTTTTAATATGATAGGTTAAGATATAAGTTAAAGTACAAGGTTTGAACCTTCAGGTCATAAATGTATGATAAGGTATGAGTCAGTAAGATAAGATATGATATGAGTATAATAATAAGACATCGCTGTTTAGACCAACAAAAGATTAAAAACTTTAGTCTTTGTACGTGTCGTTTCTTGCATAACCACCGTAAGGGCAACAACGTCTTTCAATCAAGACGGGTCTCTAAGAGACAGTATGATATGAGTTATGAGTCGCGCGCCGCCCCTGTGACTAGATGAGGTATATGATATGATATGATATGGAGGGCGTTATGATATGGTGGTATTATACTATGATGACCCTCACATGATAGCTTGAGCAGCGACTCTGGCATAGGTCGTTTAGGATTTTATGAGTATGTAAGTTACGCTTATGCCATGTACAGACGTATGTGCAAGAATAATAAGACATGGTATGCTATGAGATATGGTATGATATGAGATATGGTAAGATACGTTAGGATGTGAGTGTCTAGATTATGGCCATATATTTATGATATGATATGAATTCTATGATATGCAAATAATGTTATTTTTCTCTTGCTATATTTTTGAGATATTATGTTTATTACTCACGTGATACACCCACAATGCACCTGAGTAGCATGAGGTAGATTGGTGGTGTATCTCACTGAGTTTACGTGACTGAGTAAACTCATCCCATAATAATCTAACAGCTGCAGGTGACTATACTGACAGAGTAGACGTGGGTTTCTCTGGTCCGATTGGTGCTGAGAACGTCGACCCAGTGGACGTTGATTACCAAGAGCCTTTGAAGGGTGGCATTGCCGGTTATCAGGACTATAGTGTTGATTTTGATCAGAGCGCCGGATACTGATTTTGTAGACTCGGTATTAGATTTTGTCTTTTGTTATTATCATCGACTCTATGCTTTCATTTTATCGGATTTGTCTCCGACTTGACTTACATGTTAATTGTGGATTCATAATATTCTATCACATTTTATTAGATTTATTCAACATTTATGATTGCTTTATATTTCACTGTTATATATTGACTTTCACAGATTTTGTTGAACCGAATATGCGCGAGAACTCTGATTATGTATATGTCCACTTAGCATATCCGGAATATGTGCGGGTCATAATTCGGAATTCTAGGCCCTTGGGATAGGGTGGAATTTCGGGTTGTGATACAAACACTGTAGAGTTGAGTTCGACTTGAGCTTGATTGAGTCACGCTAAAGCCGGATAGATTTTGGTTCAAAGAGCTTAGAGTTGAGCTAGAGCTTATGTTTTGTACAGTAGAGTTGAGTTAGAGTTGACCCTAGTTTTACTTGAGCTTGGTTCACAAACAATCCTAATCGGCACACAAGTCGGTACTTAATACCACAACTCGTTCCCATAAGAGAAGGGATTGATGATGATGACCAAGGTATCAACTCAGGTATCGGTATATCAAGTATCAGTCTATGAGGATCGATACGTTTCGGTCGATACCGATACACCTTTATTTTAAAAAAATAAAAAATTATCAAATAAAGGAGGTATCGGCCGATGCCCCGATCTGTATATGTCGATGTCCGATATGTATTGGCCAAAGCCCCGATCCGTATTTGCCAATGTCCAATATGTATCGTACGTCTGATTGAGATCGATACCTAATACGGCCCGATATCGATCGTGGTCGATATGGTATCAGTTAAAGATACCGATCGTATCTTTATCTGTCGATATTTGATACCATGGTGATGATGGCGATGATTGATGATGATGATGGTTGAATCTTAGCTTATCCATACAAAAATAATGATAGAAAATCTATTCATAACTTTTGCATGCTATGTTTAATTTTATAACAAAAATGCCCTTATAGCTATTTTGAAGAAAATGCCACTATTAGTTGAAGTAAAAGGCTAGTTTCGACTTAAAACTTGTATGGGTAAGTTTGGCAGCACGCTATATTTTTCCTGAAACGAATCTAAAGCGATTGGAGGCAAAAGCGAAAGCGAGAGCTGACACGAAGACTGACCAAGCTGCCCGGATTTCGAGGAAGTTTACGTTGACGGCGAGGGAGCTGCCCGCTGATGAGGCTCCCTGCCTGACCTGTCTACCCGCTAGCAACTCTCTCACGTCGTTATCGTCTGCCCGCACGCTGCCCGGCCATTCAAAAAGTCGGCTGTATCGTGCCGGGTCTGGTCAAATTCGTCTTGCGTACCGGACGGCACGCGCGGTCAGGTTTGTAGTTCAGAAAAAAGCAAAAAAACAAAAGTGTAACCGTTTACGACAGTGTGACAGTGCCACGTGGCACTTAATTTCGGATATGTTTTAAAGCTTTTGAATAGCCCCCTAACAACAACAGTGACAGTGCCGCGTGCGACGGTGCCACGTGGCACTAGATTTTTTGGAAGTCAGATTTTAATGAGGTTAATAAGGGAAAAAGATGTCTCTCTAGAAGTTCATTTAAACAGCACAATGGTCTTACACCATCAATTGTTTAAGATCTTACATATTTGTAACCCAAAAATTATAGATCATAGATTGCTTAACCTTTGCTGTGCCAGAATTGTTATAAGCCATATGATCTTTATCCAACGGTGAAAATAACCCATCAAACAAATCCTTCATTGATTCAACGATCTCGATGAAAGCTGAATCTAAGAATGGGTAGAAGAGACCTGGACCACTATCACCCTTTATGATGTTGTGAACTATCATATAACAGCTCAGAAAGTAGACCCACATCCATTTTGTGTTTTAGGTAGAAATAAGAAATCTCTCCCTCGTGAAACATGTGTGGTCCAGTGTGTCATCGTCACTATGCTACTTACGTAATTGCTCGCTTACATCTCATGGATTGAAATCTTCGTTTTCCGATGCATTTCGTTAATTGAAGATAGATCATAGCCCAAACCGAGACGAAACCTATAGGTTTCCGATGCATGTATGTTTTTTTTGAAAATTGTTTTATATTAAGAAAGAAAGCTAAAGGAGTGTCTCGGAGAGTCCGACAAAAATACATATTAGCGCTACTAGTATTGTTACTTGAAAAATCAAAACATCCGAAGAAAACCAAGATAGTTATCAGGGCCGACATACTTCCAATGCATATATAGCGTCTAGGTTTGGCAATGCATTTTCTAATGCCGAAAATTGTCTGGACTCCGGGTTCAGGTCTGTTGGCCGCCTCTGAACCCGCACAATAAGAGATACAATGTTCCCCTTAAATTGTATCAATGAGGCACCTTGGTTACCCCATTGAAGAACAAATAAGCTGAACCATGAGGGCGCTCAGCGCCAACATATATATATATATATATATATATATATATATATATATATATATAACTCATTTAATTAAGTGTGCAGTAGAACCACTGGATCAATTCAAATCGCAGCCATAAGTTTCGGGAGATCAACTTTACACGCATTCCCATGAAGTAAGAGGGACTGTAATCATTATCTTTGAACGAGCATCTAACCCATTTTATGTTTTTTAATAATTAAATTAAACAATTATTTAATTAATTAAAGTTCTCTCTATAAAGATTAATATATAAAAATATATATGATAAATGTTGCTTGTTATCAAAGTTTAGGTGACTTGGCATAATTCCATGCTACTTGACATCCACTTGGATTCTGATTACATGATGGAGAGTCATTTAGATGAGCGGATCGATGATCTAGAACATTACAAGATATTTAAAAATAAAATTAATTACACAATTAAAGGAGTCAAACTTATAAAAAGAAAAGATAAAAATAATAATCAGGAATATATATATATATATATATATATATATATATATATATATATATATATATATATATAGTAACAATAAAAAATTATTGCTATTAATAAAATATTGTTACTAATATTTTTGTCGCTAATAATTTTAATGTTTTTTTTTTAATTAATAGTAACAATTTTTTATAATCAAAAACAGCGGCTAATAAATTTTTTAGTGTATATTTAGTGTTTTAATAATTTTAATTATCAGTCCGCCCATCCAAATGACAATGGATCATGTAATCAAAGGACCACGTGGCAGCTAACTTTGACGACCTTGATAGAAGGAGAATATTGTATGAGGGTGAATGATTGTAGGATTATTAGTTGTATCATACTATGGTGATAACTTTGGTCTCTTACCATTGGATTGGATTCTCTCAAAAGCTGATTTACATCATGATTTCATAACCATTGGATCTAGGCGCTAATTTACATAATGATTTCACAACCGTTGAGTCTAGGGCAGTGGGTCAAATTATTATATAATAATAGCAATAAAGGTAAAATCTACTATAAAATCGGTACTCATTGTTTTATCAATTGTAGGAAGAGCAGCTAGATCCTTACAAAAGTATAAAAATTACAAAAAATTGTTATTAGTATTTAGGGCACCTATGTTTGCCCTCGTTGAAAAGGTAGGTGCACCCTATCTCAAAAATTAATCAAACGATATGGAACCATGGATCAAAATATCGTCCGATACCGATACGTATCGGACGATACGTGTCGGTATTAGTATCGAACGATACATTGAATGTATCATTCGATACATTCAACTGTATTGAATGTATCGAACGATACATTGATACATTCAATGTATCGTTTGATACCAATATTGATACGTATCGTTTTGGAGCTCGGACGATATGTATCGGTAACCCGAGATTTTGACCCATATATAGAATTGTCTATGGCCAATCTAGGGCCGAGACTTGAGAGCAGCCGAGCTGAGAGAACAGATTATAAACAAGTTCAAAAAGGCTACATTTGATACTCCGTTTACAAAGTCACCCTATCTGCCCATATAGCCATAGTCAACTAAGTCGAAGGTTGACAATAATTTGGCGAAGTTAAAATTCGGAGAAATCCGACAAGTTCAAAGAAATATTCTGAAGAAAAATTGTAGAGCGAAAAAAAAAGACTTGAAAGTATAAAAAAAATTGAAATATATTAACACTCATAATATTTTAAAAAAATTCAAGAATTACTCCGAAACTATTCACAAATTTTTAAAAATATATAGATTTTAAAAAAATCACAAATAATTCGCAGAGCCTTAAATTTGCAAATTATTCACGAACTTACTTTTTAAATCGACGATTTTTGTGACTATGCATATAACAATCTGATAGTTGTAAGTGTCGTTCCTTTATTGTTTTTCATTCCAACATTCCCTTCAAGTGAAATTGTGATCATGGAAGTACCACAAGACAGATCAATTTATTATACAAATAATTAAGTGTGATGTGTGTTATATGATTCAATTTTTTATGTGTTTTACATGGAATCAAAAATTGACTATCTAATGGTACGCCCATAATCTCAAGGCCTATTGTGTAAAAAATTGAGATAAAAAACAATCTACATCATTTCAGTTAAGGTGCAAATAGCGGTACCCACCTAAAACTGAAAAACTCACACACTGTTGTTATAACCTAGTTTAATAAAAATTTAAAAATATTATTATTTGTTAATTGTTATACACTTATACCAAAAAGGGGTCAAAAGTCTCATAAAAATTTCCGATATTCTGACAAGAATCAGCAAAGAGAATAAAGTGTTCATAATTATACGTTTTTTTAGTTAAAATTTGTTGATACTCTTCCTTCGAAAATGGAAATAACAAATAAGAATCCCATGTTTGGCTGTATATTGGTCCTCCATGTGCAGTCTCAATTTGTGTCTAAATTCTTAAATTTAGCTATCTCATCAAAACAAAAGTATTATAAGTATTTTCTTAAAAAATAAGAGCATTTTAGTTACACTCAAGATAACTTGAATATGTTAATTATTGGTAAAAAAGAAATTCAGTTTCATATATGTTTTTGTTTGATAGATTATAAAGAAATACGGAAATTAAATGGGTCCCACATAGAAACTCAATTTTTGTATACCAAGCCATTTTAGAAGCAAATCAATTTAGGGAGCTACAACCCGCACATGAGATTGAAGGCCATTATGTAAAGATTTTTTCTGACAAAAAATAATATGAAATGTGATCACTATCAATTGATTCAATAGTTGATTGAGACAAATAAGATGATAAAGATCATGTTTCGTGCTAATCTTTGGGAGGAAAGATCATTGGGCTTATATGATGTTCCACATAGTACAAATCTCAAAATATGAAGTGTTTTTTTTAAGTAATATGCAATGATATAAATTTTGTGTGCAAGTTGTAACTTCTATCAATTTAATCTCTCAATTGGTTTGAACTTAAGTTTCTTATCAACACAATAATAGCTTTTGTATCATTTTAATTTTTATTTCAAGAAAAAAGCTCCTCTCTCATAAATAAAAACTATTGTTTAATGTTTGGACAAAAGAGGCTTTTCTAAATTGCTTTCCATGACTCACTAAGTAAAATAAGAGAAACCAATTTCTATTAGAAATCATTTCTCAAATAGCCTATTTAAACAACAAAAATTTTACTTTTGTAAGAATTCTTTTTACATAAAATCAATCAAGCAATTGATTTCATTTCTTGTTTGAAATTTCCATGCTATCAAACACTATAAAAATAAGGTGTTTCAGCCGTATTTGTTGTTAAGGTAGTTTTTGGTAACGACATGACTAATAGCGATAGTTTTTAATAGCGACATGACTAATAATAAGAGTTTCTTGTTAATAGCGATAATTTTTTGGTGTCACTAATAATCTTATTTTTTTTAGTAAAAAACACTAGTAACATAGACGATTTGACTCTATGCTGGAGTATTCATCTCAAATTTATTTTTTCTAAACATAATATTTTACATAAAGATTATATATATATATATATATATACACACAATTGAGATGAGCGGGTCACTCACCCTATATCAACTCGATTGAACAATCACAACTCTCCAACTGTTTCAAAATTGATGTGCCTAGGAAACACTACAAAAAATAAGACCATTAGCGGCAGTTTTTTGTTGTAAAAAAATGCTGCTATTAATAAAAGGCCTATTAAAACTATTAGCCATAAGGATATTAGCGGCGGCAATTTTTGGTTGCCGCTAATAATCTTATTTTTTGTAGTGAAATGATGGTGATGACACATTTTTACAAATGGTAATAAATCTTTGATCAGTGCGAACTCCGAGAGATGGCCCATAAAAAAAACTCAAATAAATTGATGATCAAGCTGATCTATGATGGAGCTAAGCCCTACCACACAAAATTTCTGTATAGGTGTCCAACACAATTTCACAAAACAAAAGTTGGTACCATTATTTACAGCCCATGACCCTGTGACCTTACCCCATCTCCTCCAGTCAGAATGCATTGACCATTTTGAATTAGATAATGGAGATCGTTTTTTATCCCAATCTTCCACATAAATGGATCTTGAGATCATGGACATACCATCAAACGACCTGATGTAGCACACATCACAAAGGTGTGATCCTAAAATCACATGACATACATTATACTCAAACTTGATTTTAGGGTAACGTTTTGGGATGTGAGCCATGAGAAATATATGCCCATGATCTCAAGATCCATTACTATATGAAAGATTCAGATGAAAAATGATCTCCATCATTTGATTCAAAGGATTCAATGAATGCGGGCTAGAGAAGATGGGTGTGGTAACAGTTTCATAGGGTGTAAATAATGATACCCATATATCTACTCTAATAATTTCCCTCCAAAACCACTTACCACTCTCCTAAAAGGCCAAAGCTGCTTTTACTGGTGCCAAAGGCTGTTTTATTGCTTTCTTCCTGTTTTGCTGCTTTCTTCCCTCTATATTAAAGCTCTCAACCTCTAACTCCTCTATTTCCTTTACACCCACAAATCACTAGCTCCTAAATTTCCCCACAAAAAAAACAAAACCCACCAATTTGACTTCCAAAGGCAAGCACTTATTACATCTCATATCTCAAACGCCTACAAAAAAAACTAAGTAACTTACAATCTTTTGTTTTTTGTATTAGGGTTTTGTAGATAGAGAAGAAAAGATGATCCAAGAGTTGTTAGGAGGAGGAGAAGAGAGAAAAATCTCCATTATTGGAGGCATGGTTGAAGCTTCTTCTTCTATTACTTCACCATCATCATCACCTTCTTCTTCTTCAGATCAACAAACTTTGAGGTGCCCAAGATGTGATTCCCCAAACACCAAGTTTTGCTACTACAACAACTATAACCTCACCCAACCCCGCCACTTCTGCAAGACCTGCCGGCGGTACTGGACGAAAGGCGGCACCCTCCGCAATGTCCCCATAGGCGGTGGCTGTCGTAAGAACAAGAGCGTGAGCGTCTCGGTCACCACCACCGGAAAACTTGTGCCGTCACCCGGAAAATCGAAGCCCATGTCGTCGGAGATGGGAAAATCGAATTTGGGAAACGGGTTTGATCACGACGTGCCGGCATACAACCGCATTATGTGGGCTCCGCCTCAAAATTCGCCTCTCATGGCCTTACTTAGAGCCACCCCAAACCCTAACCCTAATGCGAATTTTGTGAGAGTCAAGGATGAGGGGGCTATGATTGGGTCACATATGGTGTCAGATTCACCATTAATGAGCAGTACATTAAATGCACGAAACCTCGGCCTAGATTCTTTAGGCCAAATTCCAATTGGCCCATGTGGTTCCTTATGGAGGAATAATCATATTCATCATCAACAACAACAACAACAACAACAAGAGCTTCAACTGCAACAACATAGCATGTGGATGAGCGAAGCTCCGAATAGTGGGCTTCAAGAGCTCTATCAAAAGCTCAGATCATCGTCCAATTACTACACTGATCATAATTCACAGGTGCTATTGAACAATGTGGCTTCTTCTTCTTCATCTTCTTCTTCCATCTTGGGACCCATGTCGTCCATAGCTGGAGGTGAATTGGGTTATTGGAATTCGCCGTTTTCTTGGT
The DNA here is from genome assembly GCA_021018995.1 of Chloranthus sessilifolius. Taxonomy (NCBI): domain Eukaryota; kingdom Viridiplantae; phylum Streptophyta; class Magnoliopsida; order Chloranthales; family Chloranthaceae; genus Chloranthus; species Chloranthus sessilifolius. The sequence continues at coordinate 92,055,432 of CM037592.1, forward strand.
CTGATCTACCCACACCCAATGGTGCATTTCCTTAAAAAACTTATTTATGTGTTTAGGTTAAGAAATATGATTTTGCTTGTAGTAGGATTTTTTTTTTTTTTCGTTTTTTTTGTTTTTTTTTTTGTTTTCTGGTGTGTTTCATGTGTGCTTTCTTGTATGTTCAGCTTGTTGGAGTGTGTTTTGAAGGACAAAGGAAATGGAAAATGGGAAAATTGGTTGGGGTTTTCTTCTGCTTTTAATTGACAAATGTTGCATATTGGATTTACTTTGAAAATTGATTTCTCTTCACTGTTTAAAAGGCTCTATATGATTATACTGATATTTTGTATTGGCTTCTCTTCACTTTCTGAATGCATCAAGGACCAAGAGCGAGGAAATAGAAATTTGAAATGATGAGGGTGCTTTTTATGGGTTTTTTTTTGTATTGAAAAAGGTGAAACTCATGAATTATATTGCATTGATGCTAATTAAATTGCTATTTCTAAGCATATGCTATGAGTTCTTCTCGATAGCATGCCGTACTTGTTTGTGCTTTAATGGATAAAAATGGTTTTTTCAATATTTCTAATGGAGAAAAGAGAAATAACCAATGAATCATATTGGATTGATTCTAATTAAATTGCAATTTGTAAGCATATGCTACGAGTTCTCTATATTATGCAGTACTTGTATGGGCATTAATGGAGAAAAGAGAAACCCTTGATACATATTACATTAATGTTAGATAAAATTTAATAAATTTTCCTTGAATATCTAAAAAAGTGCCAAAATTTTCCCATCATGCATATTATTTATTGGAAGCAGGATTAAGCATGAAATTTCATACATATTCTTTATGTTTCTCTTTAATTAGCCTCGTTTGGGTTATTTATTTTGTTCTAGATTAAACGGAAAATTACATTAAAAAAAAAAGAAAAAAAAAAAAGAGAGTGCTCTTCTTTGCCCAATTGTTCTTGAGCTTATAGCATGCAGACTCGTCCCTAACGTGTTCTGAGAAAGTGGTGAATCTAGGATTGAAGTAGCCCTGGAATTGGGTTTCTAAAAACAGAAATTTTATTCAGATTTTTCCAGTCTAAAGCGTTCCACTGCAGCCTTATTTTAAAGAGTGGTGGGTGAGTTTCTATGAGCTCTCTTGGAATCTGCAGCAGTTGTAATCTAATCCCACAAGTACCCAAAACATCCATGGGTTTAGTGTGCTCAAACCTGCATGTCGTGAGCTCGAATTTCAGTGAAAAATATCTACAGATAACTTTGGTTTTTGAGGAGAGAGAGAGAGAGAGAGAGAGAGAGAGAGAGAGAGAGAGAGAGAGAGAGGCGCCTCTGGAGGGCTGTCAATTGGATCGGTGGTCGGGTCAACATTTAGGTTTGCCTGGCTCTTTGAGCCCTACGCCAGAGTCGACCTGACCCGCCTTGTAACCCAACCCGGTATGACCACAGAGAGGGCAGTCAACGGCCGGATTAGAGCCTGGCCTCTCTAGAATTTAGCCCGGCCCTAACTTAGGCGGGCTTTGATATGCCCAGCCCTGGCCAACTTAGGCGGGCTGAGGCAGGCTCGGGTTGGCCTTCAGGCTTCATTGGTTTTAGGCATTTAGTTTATATTTTTTGTAAAAAAATATTCGTTCTAATTTTTATTATTTATTAAAGCTAGAGAAAAATATTTCAAATAAAGACAAATAAAATTTTAAGACCTCTCTTTATAAATATTTAAATTATCAGAATTTTCTTACAACTATCCACCTTATAAATCTAATGATAATATTGAGTACTATTTCAGTAATTTGATTTTAAATAGTACAATATAGTTTATATAACTATATTAATATATTTAATATATAACTAAAAGTGATGCTCAAGCCGGATTTACGGGCTTTAACTTGTTAAGCCTTTATCCGGTCCAATGGATAACGGGCTTTTGGTTTTGATGTCCTAGCCCTGCCCTCTTACCTTATTTTTAAGCCCTAACCCTTTGATTTTAGGGCCGGACCAAGTGGGCTGAAAGGCCAGCCCTATTGACACAACCTTAACTACAGAGTCCGCCAAGTCGACCAGTTCAAAATCCCGTAAATAGGGGCATATATAGGGCTGTCAAGTGGGCCAGGTTTGGCTCGGCGTTTGGATGGCTCGCTTATTTTTTTTATCTAAACATTAAGCCCAAACTCAGCAGAGGTACAAATTGGTTGGGCTCGGCCCGAGTCTTTTCAGGCTAACGTTTTTTTCTAAGTATAAACCCAATATGAATCGGGTTCGGTGCTGGCGAGGTCCAGATTGTGTTTTGGTCAGCTGGATTATTTTTATCCTAAAAATTAGGCCCGAAACCCAGCCCAGATACAAAATCGTGCTGAGCTTGGCCTGATTATTTTCAGGCTCAAACTTTTTGTTTAAGTCCAAACCTAAACTGAACTGGGCCGGGCCCGGGCTGAAGCCCAACCCAATGACCTCAAAGAGATTTTGTCCAAAAACAATAAAAAACCTTTTATAAATTATTGTGTTGGGCAGAATTTTGCCTAACAATAGTCAAAGGTCCAGTCGGAGCAATCAACACCAACCCAATTCAACATGACGGGTCAAGTTTGATGTAGTTACTCTAGTTAAAAACGGAGCTTGTTTTTTTGTTTTTAAGTAAAAATGAAAAGTAAAAAGATAAGCTTTTGATCCGAAAGACCCAGTAGGGCTGTCAACGGGCCGGGTTTCAGCCCGAGCCTGGCCTGAATGGGCAAGGTTAGGCCCAATATTAAAAGTCATTTAATAAACGGGCCGGGTCGGGCTAAGCTCGATAAGAAACAAGTTCGGACTCGGGCTGCAAAGTGTAAGCCCAAACCCGGCCTAGTAAAATAAGGCCCTTATAAAAAAACTATGAAAAAATATTAGAAACCCGGCCCGGATAGCTAACTGGGCTGGGTTCGGGCTACAACATTTAAAAATCGGGCTGAGCCCGGCCCGATTAGCTATCGAGCCGCGTTCGGCCTCTCATTATATCTTTAAAAAAAAAGGGGCCTATAAAAAAATCAGGCCTGGCCTGTTGACAGCCCTAGACCTACGCTTTCTTTTATGGGAGCCATTACTTCCAAACACTTTTCAAGCGATTGCATCGAATTTAAAGAAAGACTTGGTATTTTAGGGATATGTGATATGTAAAAATGCGATATAGGCCTCCCGATTTGAAGTTCATGATCAATAGATCTCTGGTACATAAAATTGCAGCAAAATAAGATACTTGTCATATGATCTATTGTAGTCAACTGTTGAATTATATAATAGCCTTTGACTCCATTGAATCAAATGATGAAAATTATGTTTTGTTCTAATCTTTTTCAATTAATATCTTTAAATCATGGCCTTCAAATCAAACAATTTAAATGTTGTTTTCACATAGTAGAGGCCGCCAAACTTGTTAGTCTTTCTTTTAAATTTGGTGCAATCAGGTGCAAGCACTTGAAAAGCTTGCAAGTAATGGCGCCCTTCCTTTCCAGGGAAAAAGCCGCTTGGCATATCTCAAACAAAACTATTTATGAGCATGCAAATCAGGAAAAGTACAAGTTCCGATAATTTAGCATAATAAAATTTGACTCATTTACACTTTGAGCAGCATAGTAACTAAGTTTGGATTCCACAATTATTCGATTAAGTGTCAGTTCATTTTAATTCAGAGAATTTCAAGAAAAAAATTAGAAAATTTTGGAGATTATTAAAAATAGGGAGTCATTACTTACACTCGGAAAGTTAGCACTTGCACCAAAGTTAAAGAAAGACTTGATATTTCAGAGAAATGTTACATGTGAAAATGCAATTGGGCCCGTCTGATTTAAAATTCATGACCTATAGATTTTTAATGGATAAGATTGGTACTTATCATATGATCTAACGTAGTAAACTGTTGAATCGGATAATAACCTTTTGACAATATTTAATCACATGATGAAGATTACATTTCTTGCTATTCTTTTACACTTAATATTTAAAAATTATGACCTTCAAATCAAACAATTTAGATGATTTTTTTATGTAGCAGAGATCGCCAAAGTTACACGTCTTTGTTTTAAATTCAGTGCAAGGGCCAATTTTCCGAGTGCAAATAATGGCTCCCTTAACAAAATAAGTTAATAAAATAAAATATAAAAAATCTAGGTTAAACTTATTTAAAGTAAAAAATGATCTCTTCATAATATAAAATATGTGTTTTATAATCTGCATGCATTAACAATTTACGATCATAAAAATAATAACATGAAGTATGACTACACTACAAAAAATTAAACTATTAGCGGCGCCAAAAATTGTTGTTATGAATAAAAAAATTTGTTGTTTCAATAGCGATAGAACTAGTAGTGGCAGTTTCTTTGCGCTGCTAATAGTCTTATTTTTTGTATTGATAAAGCATATATGACCATAATAAAATAAAATAAAAAAATTTTAAAATTTCATTAAAGTTAGAGAATAAGTCGTCAAAAATTCAGGAAAATAATCAATGAAACAAATATTCAAGAAAAAGTTTGGTAGATCACCTATTAGCAGGGAACTTCTGTTGGCCAGTGCAAAGGTCGAGTACTGAAGACCATTTCCACCTACATGTTCAAAATTTTTTCATGTTTTAAATACAAGCTTCCAAATCTTTACCATTAGAAAGGGTAGCTTTATTTACAACCCCATATTCTATCTTCTCAACCGGGGTTTCACACTGTTGATTGCATTAAATTTGGAAATGAAGATTTTGTCTCAGTCTTCGATCGACACAACAGATCTTGAGATCACGGGCCTATTATGATCAGATTTTGAATCCACATGACACAATCCTCAAAAATATAATCATAGGCAACGATAAATGTGGTTTGGGATGTGTGCCATGTGCAACCAACATCGAACTGTGATCTCATTTTGTTGAAAATTGAGATGAAAGGTGATCTCCATCATACAAAGCACTCAAACTGATTCTGCACGATGCAATGCCGATTGAGAACGAAGAACCTTGGGTTGAAAATAAAGGTACCTCATATAAATCTCCGGCGGCTTCACTCCCACACCTCTCCTCACGTGCAAAGCACGTGCATGCCACTAGTGAACTATACTGGAAAACTCACTAGGGGCAAACGAGAGCATTCTTTTGTTAATGCCTCTCAAGCATGGATCAAAATATCGTCCAAAATCTCAATTTATTGCTGATAATATTCCAGTTTTGGCCGGCTTGGGCTATGAGAAATTTGATCGAAAATTTGACCGAAAGCCCTTAAAAAGGCTAAATCCATGTTGATCTCGGTAGCCTAGCATGATCGAAACCGAGACTGCATCTGAGTTTTTTATCCTTGCTCATAAGTGACTTAGCTGACGGTTTTTGCAAGGGAAAAGAGAGAAGGAAACGTAGGTCTTGTGTTACTTAGACATATATTGGGTGATTTACTAAGCCTGGTTTAAGGTTCATTTTTTCTATATCATTAGTAGGTTTGGTTACCCATTTTTATTTCTCTCCTAGCCTTACAAAATTTTCATTCTTCTGGTGATATGAATCTTAGGGCCTGTTTGGGTATGAGAATCAGAGGAGTACAGAGAATTTGAGTTAAGATAGGGCGTATGTAAATGTAAAATTAAAGTAACATACTCAGTTTATAAAGATTTGATACCTCAATCTGAAAGACAACTCTAAAGCTCTCAACTACTAGGCAAATTTTTAATTTATAAAATTATTATCAAACAATAATATATATATTCATGGAAATCAAAAGAACAAAAAAAAAAATTTATTCCACTTAAATAATGTTGGAAAAGTCGGGTTGTTACAATTTTTCAGTTCAATCTATGACACATTAGATCTTCAAATCCTGGGATTTTCAACAAGCAATCAAATTTTGATTTCACATGTACACATTTCAATAAATGAATGTGATTATGAGCATATATCGAACATATTTCTCGGATAATTTATTCGAGAGGTGTGTCACGTGAAATCAACATTTGTCCATATAATGATTGGACTATAATCTCAAGATCTGAGAGTTTAAAATGGCATTCGCGACAACAGCGAGGTGTTCAATTATTTTATAGTACTTGTATACAGGTATTAGCAATCGAAAATTAATGTATGCAGCCTCTAGTTTCCACCTTTAACACCACTGACACCCTTGAATAGACACATGAAAATCATTTTTTCCTAATATTTCATTGAATTGATCTTTAGATCTTACCCCACCTATCAGACGGTCAGATATTAATTTCAATTGGAACACATCCCAAAAGTGACCTTAGAACCCTTCCCATGGTACGCCCATGATCTCCATGTAGAATCAAAGTTTGATCGTCTGACGACAGGCCCACGCTCATGATTAGTCATTTTTATGGATGGTCATTTTTATGATATTATAGTTTTTTTTTAGTTTGGATGATCTTTTATAATATTACGTTTTTTTTTGTTAGGATACCCTACAAAAAATAGGACTATTGGCGGCAGCCAAAAACTGCCACTATTAACAAAAAACTGTTGCTATTAGTCTTATCCTTTCCAAAAACTGCCGCTATTAGTCATGTCGCTACCAAAAACTGCCTTAACAGTAAGTGCCGCTGAAACACCTTATTTTTTTAGTAATATATTATTTTCCTTGAATTTCTTGCATATATATCCAAACACATGATTTCCTTAATCCTGTGTTTTTTTGGCTAACAATGTGGTTATCCAAACAACGAAAAACAAAGAAATCCCATGATTTTTTATAACTCGGGTATTCATGGGAAAATGTAGGAATATTATTTTACTTTCCTACATTTCCCGTGTTTTTATCTAAACAGGCCCATATAGTGAATGAGTCTCGATTACGTCTCTCCAAGGATAGATCTCTTAGCAAAGAGATGACAGTTAATTACTGAATTATTTTAGAATAGTTGGTAATTATCATCGTCACAAAAGTCTTTTTAACTCTTTCAAACAATTGAAAAAAGTCTCCTAACTTGCGGTCATCCCGACTTTATCACTGATTACTTGGCTAAATTGCAATTCGGCCTATTAATTGACGATATTTGTGATGTGATCCAATTTTTTATTTTTTATTTTTTCACTTATACTTAAGGGTAGAAAAAACCCTTTAGGTTTTGTACTATTTTGTTTAGTTCATTCATAAAAAACCTTTAGGCTTTGCATGTTTTGTACTATTTTGTTTACTGAAATTATTATTTTAATTTGAAATATATTATGATATATTTTTTAATCAAAAATTTTCAACTTAGACCCTTATAGATTTATTGTTGACTCCTAACTTTGCTACTATGGTAATTATCTCTTATGTGATCACGATGCTGTAGAACTTGTTTGAAAGGAGACGAAATCGCACTGTGGCTCACTTTTCACTACAAAAAAGACGATTATTAGCGGCGGTTTTTTAAGAAAAAAACTATTAAAGGCTATTAAGACTATTAGCGGCAGTTTTTTTGTTAATAGTTACAGTTTTTGATTGCCACTAATAATCTTATTTTTTATAATGTTTGGTGAAGATATCCGCAAGTTGATAATGTGTTGGGACGTAGAGAACATATGAATATGCTCACGGGCTACTCATTCACAAAATGGTAGTCGAGCGCACTATTCTTGGTACAAGCATGAAAGATGGGGTTGACGGTAAGGTACGTAGAATTGATATTGTTACCGAACAAGCGAGACGGTAACATGAGGTGATTGCCTGTATCCCTGAACAATTATTTAAAGCCATATCAGTTCACCTGCAGTGTTAGCTAGGGCGAGATATTCTTCTGTACTTGAACGTGAGACCATAGGTTGTTTCTTAGCGTACCATGAAATAAGGTTGAGCCCAAGAAAAACACAAGAATCAGAGGTAGATCTGTAATAACCCGAAAAAGCACGTCAAACAAGGACCTCGGGATCCGTGCCCGATTGGTCTTAGGTTTGACCATGAGATAGTTCATTGATGAACTTATGGTGAGATGAGCGAATGTGATGTGTGAACCAGTGTAGAAGAGTGGAGAGATAGAGGAGTGTGTAGAGTGGCATACACTGATGAGTGTGTATGTGCTCCACACCGAGAAAAGAGATAAGATAAAAAGGGTTGAAAACCCTAACTTTCATGTTTTGGTGGTTGAGAGAAGTAAAGAAGAGAGAGAAAGAGAGAGGAGTAAGAGAGGAGTTATTGTGGGTGATTGGAAGAAGGATTCAAGCATTAAAGAGGCCGGATTTGACGCAAGGAACCGTTAGAAACCAAAATGGAACCCTAGCCTTCCAACCCTAGATTTGAAATCAACTTGAGAGCTATTCAAGGTAAAAATTTTGTAAATAAGATGCATAGATTATAGGGGTTAAGTTGCAGTAAAATGTGGGTTAAATCATAGGATAATGGCTTAGAAAATAGAAGGAAAAGTATGGAAAAGATTAGAAATTTCGAATCGAATCGACAATTCGATTAATCGAAATTGGGTTTCGATTAATCGAAATTGGCTAGGAAGTTGAAGAGTCAGAGGACCCCGATTTCAATTAATCGAATTGGATTTCGATTAATCGACTTTGGATTTCGATTAATCGATTTGGGAATCGATTAATCGACTGAGAACCTCCAGTGGACCCCAGGGGTTAAAGGAAATGACTTGAGGAAAAATCGACTAATCGAAATGGGATTTCGATTAATCGATTTTGGTTTTCGATTAATCGATTTGGAATCGATTAATCAACTTGTGAAAATCAACTGTTCGAACTGAGGGTCTACTTTGCGAAAAGAAGGATTTCGATTAATCGAAATTGGATTCGATTAATCGAATGAAAACTCGACTGTTCGAACAGTGAATTTGCTTTGCGAAAAGAAGGATTTCGATTAATCGAAATTGGATTCGATTAATCGAATGAAAACTCGACTGTTCGAACTGAGAATGGACTTTGCGAAAAGGAGAATTTCGATTAATCGAAATTGTTTCGATTAATCGATATTTACTTTCGATTAATCGATTTTAGAAATCGATTAATCGAATCAGATTCGATTAATCGATTGTGGAATTCGATTAATCGACTGTAGTAAACTATGTTGACTTCTGGTTTGACTTTAAGATTCTTGGGGGATCTTATGCCTTCTTTATTTCATCCTTTGCGATGTGTTTTACCTGTTATGTGGTACCATAGGTGGTACGTGTGGACTAGTGCACAAGGAGTCACGTGGGACCTTGATGCATTGATCAAGTGAAGACTTAAGGTAGGGAACACCCTGAACATGTACTTTATTTTACAAGAGCATGTATGTAGTGATACCAATTCAATTCAAATGTTTTTACTACTCAATGATTATGAAAAGTGTGCGTGTGTGACATTCATAAGAGAACTTAAATGAACCATCCCCAGGGGATGATGAAGTGAAGAAGTAAAGGCATCAGGTGTGATGCAAGTGAATGGATACATCCCAGGGATGTATCCATGATTGAATCATGCTTGATGAGGCCTAACTGATATAAGATAGCACAATTACACGGTGAATAACTATATGTAAGGCACCGATATTTTTGTTATTTGAGGTTTGATAGGTTACCCCACCGACGTGGCGGGATAACCACGACTGACGCGGCAGGATATCCGTGACCGATACGGCGGCTAATCCGTAGGCCAGTACGGAGGCTTATCCGTACAGAGTAAGCACACCCCAGGGGTGTTGATGAGATGTGAAACCCCGCCACCAATCCCCAGGGGAAAGGGGCTTGGGTACTATTGGTATTCCCAGGGAATACATTTAAAACTGTCTATATAGATGACGATGAAGGGTATCTCGTCGGGGCTCGATGCTATATTGCTCGGGGATTATTTAAGTTGAAGTTTAAGTTTTGCTTTAGGCCTTCTCAGCATCATTCTTGATTAACTAAAAGACATGAGTAATCTACCAGTAATTGAAGTGTTTTTAACTGTTTTTCATCAATAAATGCATAGACACATCATGCATGCATATCATAGAATACATGTGAGTTATATTTTATATGTTCAATTGTGTTCTGTTCCCTATTGAGCTAGGATGTAGCTCACCCTATAGACTATCGGCAGTCCACTACTAGCATGCCGAGGCTTGGGAGACGCCGAGAGTCGGACCTCGCGGCGAGGAGTTAGAGCCACCTCCAGAGGACTTCTTCTAGAGGACTCTGCTGTGCGACTTTGAGGAGTTTTAGTTGGAGATTGTACGGCTTGGTATGTCAAGCCTGGTTTTTGATTAAACCTTGTGTATATGGATATCAGAGTATTCTTTTGGGCGAACCATCCATGATGATGGTTATCATCGATGGTTCGGATCGGTCCTCCCTTCATGCAGAGGCATGAGGGTAGAACTGTCTTTTGAGAAGTGTTTTTATGTAGATTTAAATTCCGCAAGATGTTCTTATTTATTTTATGCTTGATATACCAGTGTTCCGTGCATAGTTGAGGGGCACGGTCAAGATGATCGTGCTGATGGCACGGGTTTCGGGGTGCCGAAATCCGGGCTGTCACAAGATCTATCAAGTTCACCGAATCACCGGCCCAATTAGCATCCGAGAATGCAAATAATTCAAACCCTCTGGATTTGGTGAAGGTCAAACCATTCATTATAGTCCCTTTAAGGAATTGACAGATTTGCTTGCCATCCTTAAGGTGACTTGTTTACCTAACATCAGTTCTCAACAAAATTGATGTGGGGTACGTGTAGCCATGAGACCCTTGTTAATGGAGATTATAAATCTCATTAATTATTAGTCGGTTACATTGATGAGATTAGATGTAATTAATCAACGACTGTTATGTGATTAAAGAGAGTTGTTTTTCCTTGAGCATTGATGGGTATATCCGAACAGTGCCAGTGATAGCAATACAATGGATCTAAAGGCACTAAAGCTAAGGATCAAGTAATAAATGCTCATTGGAAAATCTCAATGAATCAAGGCGATTACTAGCCTAACATCACTTCCCTTGAAAATCAAATAACAATAGGGAATTGATCAATGGTCCAAATTTGTTTTATCAGTATCTATCCCAACGGGAGAGTTAGTGGACACAGAGTTAGTCTGCCAATCAGTAGTAGTGAACATTCGGGATGACGACATCTATGAATTATACACGCAATTAATATTGTTGGACATGCAAGGATTCGATGTGATCCTTGGCATGGATTGGCTGTCTCATCATTGTATAACAGTGGATTGCAAGAACAAGATTGTCATTTTTCGACCTAACACAAGGAGATCGTTTCGATTTCGAGGAGAGAGATTGACACAGGTGCCACTCATCTCTGTAGTCAGGGTCGAACGTTTAATCAAAAAGGGGTGTAGCGGTTATTTGACATTTCTGAAGGGAGATAAAGAAGAAAAGAATGTTATTTCCGAGATAGTAGTAGTGCGAGAGTTCGAAGACGTATTTCCACAAGAATTGTCAGGATTACCTCTAGAGAGAGAAGTGGAATTCGCTATCGACTTAGCACCAGGAACGGAGCCTGTTTCAAAAGCACCATACAGGATGGCTCCTGCTGAGTTGAAAGAGTTGAAACCGTTACATACTTGGAACCCTAAGATTTGTGAATGGTGACTGATTCAACCGGATTGTAGGCCATTGGGAGTGGTGTGTACCTTGCTTTAAATGTATTAGGAGAAAGAAGAAATCCATAACTTTACCTGTGAAGAAATCCATACGCATATCCACCATAAAAACTGTTTGACTTCCATGAATCAGACCTAATCTTTCACACAATAGACCTTTAGATAATGATGCACCTACTAAACAGTCCCATGTTTATTCCATGTGGCACACGTCCCAAAAGTCAACGTTATCATGGGCTCATCATGATAATTGGTTCTCAAGTATCATTTTTGGGATGTGTGTAGCGTTGAATCAAGATCTGGCCGTCTGATAGCACTACAAAAAATATGTTTATTGGAGGCAGCTTTTGGCCATCTCCAAAGGTGTCTAAGCCGTCTCCAATAGTGTTTGAGACGGCTTCCATGCAGCCTCAAATAGTCCTGTCTCCATTGTCTTTAGACACCAAATGGGGGCCGTCTCTAATAGTTAAGGTTATTGGAGACGGCCATAAGCCGTCTCCAAAGATATGTTGGAAACACCTTAAAGCCGTCTCTAATAAATGATCTCTTTTTATTGGAGATGGCTTTTAGCCATCTCCAATAAGTGATCTTCTGTTAAATATTTTTTTTTTTAATGTTATTTATTTTTTTACTCCAAGAACCATATTGCCTAACAGTACAATTTATAACCTTCCTTTTTTTTTTAAATTTATTTATGAAAATCCATAACCTGCATTTACATACTCACATTTTGATTCACATTAGCATAAACACATTAACATGCTCAAAACTCATTTAGAAAAGTAAATTTTAATTCACAACACCGCAATTTCATTCACAATAAATTTATGTGTACAAGTAACAACTCCCATTTTTTCTTGCTACAGTGTTACAAAAGAAACGTGCATAGCAGATTCTAATTTGCTACAGTGTTACAAAAAATGAACTACGGTTCAAACGCAACAGCAGTTGGCTTAACCGTTTGGTTCTGACTGTGTAAATAGCTGTGGCCTGTAACATAGTACACCGATCTCACCGAAAAGATCCCCTTTCCTTAACTCTCGAACAACTTGGAACCATCATTAGTCCACGTTAGGAAATGGTCTCAATTAGAGTCGTATATGATATCATTTTTTGGTATTTGTGAGAACATATTAATAGTACTACAAACTTGCCTGCTCTGTTCCATTTGTATATTCTAGCAGATCCTACAAAGGGAGTACGAAAGTTACAAGACATCAATTTCAAGGATTATGTAAAAGTAAATTGTAAAAAAAAATACTGAAAGAATAAACAAAATTATTTTATTTTTTTTAAATGCACCATAAGAATTGGACGGCGATTAATTTATTCTCAGAAAAAAAACACAAAAAACGAAGGTCAGTGGTTACCACAGCACCAGTCACCATGATGTAAAATTTGGTCGGGGCTTCGATTTGAAGGATCACATCTTCATTGGGAGGAAAATATTCGGCTTTCATCTATGACACCTCAAAGCAAGTCACCAAGGTACATGAAACATTCAAGCGGGTGGAATATAAAAATTGAGAAAGACAGAGGGTTAAAGCACCTTACTAGTTGGAAAAGCAAATCATTCGAAACACCATGGAACAAGTAGACCTCATCGATCACAGGGTAAAACAAGAAATGAGAGATACTACATCGGATGGCTTAAGAGTCTTCTGTTGCTGCAGTCCCTCTGAAACAGTCCGAAACTTCAAACATAAGTGTGCGAGCATCTGCTCTCGCAGGTGGATGGGGAGTTGGTTTCTTTGTGCAAAACCTGAAGCCGCTTGAATTGTATCTATCTGTAAATCCAAAGACAACCTAAAATCTCAGAACCATTGTGCACCCTTGACCTCTTATCGATTGATGCACAACCACCAACTTGTGAATGTGAGTGAGAAAAGTATAAAAGTCTGTTTTTTAGGACCTTGATTAAGAACTTGAAAACTTATGGGTGCCACAGTTCTTTAACCCGAAAAATTGATCAATTACTAGAACATATCAATAGGGTATTTGTGAAAGTTAAGCAGCCAACCAAGATCAGTGTCAGACTAAACTCATAGTCGAAGTTGAGTGATGCATTTTTAGAACTTGATAGAATGTAGTAGCCAGTGACTATGTTGTCATAATTAATCATGCTTATCGACCATAGAATTATCCACCAAATCCCTTTGTATATATATATATAGGGAAATGATCTCCTAACTCGAGTCATGGGTTTCTATCCCACCACTCAGACCTGGTTGCAAGTAATTTCTGCTGCCTTTACAAAACCTGAAATGACATGCAGCCAGTAAGAGTTCTGAGAGTTTGTACCTGAGTAAAAGGGATTTTTTTTTTCCAGGAGTAAACGGATCATTCCCCATATATATATATATATATATATATATATATATATATATATATATATATATATATCTTGTCAGGCAACTTGTCACAATTTAAAGTATGGGAGACTCACGAATTTTCTAGTTCGGCAGGTCCCATGGACAACGAAGTTGGTCATATTTCCAATCAAATAGGCCGTCAATCCAAGGTTAAATAACACGTAGAAAATGACAAATGTCATCTCCCACACATTTTGTGCATGAAAATCACCATATCCAACAGTCGTGAGAGTGGTTATCGCCCAATACATTGATGTCACATACCGAATCCAAATCTAGGAAATTATCAGGAGGAGCTCCGATCCAGGTCTTCTTTGGGTCTGGATACTTTGTGGCTATAAGATAATAGAAGCATCCAGCACAGTGGACCGTGAACAGAGTTACCTATGAATGTATATTTTGTCCAAATCATATAAGAGAGTGCTCACAAAAGAGTCTTCTTAAGTTGAAAATGACCAAAAATATCATCTCTGATGACACAAATATGTTTTGCACATCAAACCCAATACTAGTTGAATTTTCTATCTTTCTCCAACCTGTTCAACCGAATTAGTATAAAAAGATGGATCTATGGAGGTAGGCAACATTGCCACCCATTGCTATGGAATTTGAGATTAGCACATACCTTGCGAAGAGAGAACTGACTCTTCGAAGACGCCAAAGCCTAAACATATTGAAGAACCCATATGATTGGAGTTTCATTGGCAAAATCTTACAAGCAACTTCAGTTAGGATCGTTGATGCAACATCTAGAGCCAACCATGTGCTAGAATACTTCCAAGCAATCTGCTTTGGGTTGTCAATGATAAGATAAGTTGATCTATCGAGGTAGGCAACAAAAAATGTCAAGACAATATTGATGGCGAAGAACGCATTAACAATGTTATGTCATTAATAGAGCTCCTTCCGGTCTCGGGATGGACCCAAATTCAAATGGAGATTCCCAACCAGAATAGATGACCAAAAGAATCAGAAAAGTCTCCCACACTCTGCACAAATTGGAGTTATTGGTGTGTTTTAAGTATGAAAAGCTCATTTGATTTTGTAATTGTTCATCTCAAATATAAATCACACGAAATTTATAATACAAAATCGATTTTCTCAAATATATAGCTACTCATCCTTTCTACAATAAGTAATTCATACTGCAAAAAAATGTATAAACTTCTTTTCATAAAAAATATATTAATAAATAGTGTTTTTTCTGTTTTTTTCAAGTGAGCTAGAAACATCCAAATCTACACACAAAAAAAAGCAATTAGAAAATAGATGGTTAGATGTTAATTCTACGCGGCACACATCCCAAAGAGTGAATGTCATGCTTTTTGGGATGTGTGCCACGTAGAACCAACATTTGACTGTTTGATGGTAAGCTCATGATCTCAAGATCTATGGTGTGGAAGATTGCCAATGAATTTTTACTTTGATTAAGTGTGGTGGCTATAACATAAGGTGTTTTGATAGTTCCTTTTATTAACATAAGGTGGCTGTAACAGAAGGTGAATAGGAGTTTGGGGTGACCCTTCAATGAGGAAAGAAAATGGTGAATAGGGTTTTGTAGCTGATCCTTCAACGAGAAAACAAAATCAGCCATGAGGGCAGCCCTTGAGAAGATGAATCACGTGAGGATTTTCATGGACTATCCGATGGTGAAGAGGATTTTGATAGAAAATATAGGGTTAATAGAACAAGAAAACAACTTAAATAGCAGGAAGGTTGTTTAGAAAAAAAAAAATCTACATACCTTCATTGTTTTTTAGGATACATTTGAAGCCATACCTTTCCTTCCTTTGAAGAAATTCCCAAACCCCTTTGTCCTCTTCAACTGATGATAAAGAACAAAAATGATTAAAGAAGAAGAATGATTAGATCTTTTAGTGGAGGATTTGAGGTATGAGAAAAATGAGAGGATTCGACCACTCAAGGCTGGGAAAATATCTTTCTGTGAGAGAGAGATGGGACGGTTATTAATGGAGGGCTTCAGTCGAAGGTTAGAGGGTTTGGCGCTCATTGATCGAGTTTTTAGAATATAAACCGTGGGTTTGGCACTCATTGAGTTTTCAGAATCGCGCTCAATTTTAGTCGCACGGTCCCGTCCAACCGTCATTAATTGTTATTTACAGAGGCTGTTCAATTAAACTGTGGGTACGACAAGTTTGGCATAAAAAAGATGATTAAAACCAACATTTGCTTGAAAATTGTTGTAAAAAGAGATCTGGATGTCACCCACCAGCTTATAGCAATAAAGAACTTCAATAATAAAACCAATATTCTTGAAATAAATCTGAAGAACAAAGCTCAATATTCAAGTCTGAACAACCAGCAAACCAGACTAAATAATATGTTTTCAAACAGTAAGAACAATAGATGTTTTGTTCCTGTTCAGAAAATAATGGCTACAAAGAATTATGGGAAAATATTTTTTCCAAATCACTGCAACTCTGTGAGGACAAACATCAGGTGTGGTGCCTCGGTCATCTATAATATACATGGCGCAGTCAATGTCAGCAATGTGTCCAAGTGGCAAAACCATTCAAGTTAATGGTACTATGCCTAAAGTTCATTTTGATTGGAAGATTCCAAGATTTGGTGAAAGAAGTTTTCTTATCAATTAATATGATCCGCCAAACTCTTTTCACGATCCATTTGTAAGCTCTTGATCTGATGGTTAAGATTAGTCCTATCAACACAATGTCCTGTTTTGCTAAATATTTCAGGTTTGGTATTTAGAGATACTTATTTTCAGAACACATCCTGTTTTACTAAATTTCCCAAAATATATTTCAGCCCATAGGCCCCAAACTAAAAAATAATGAACTCATCTTCCCTTACCAAAGCATAAGTAGTTCTCCATGAAAATTTTGTTTTCTTGTCTTGAGAAGGAAATACCGACAATAGATGAATAGTAAAGCCATTGTTCTATTTTGACGCAAGATTGTTTTTCGTCCCAATCATTTACAGTAAAATTATCAAAATTGACTCTAGATTCATCATGTTGTAACATTCTTTTAACTATATATGTCAAAAGCATCTAAGGAACCCTAACCATCAATGCAAAAAATTATCAAAATTGAAGATGAATCTAGAAACTAGTAAACCCCTCAAATTGAAATTTCTGAAACCTTAAAAAAATTCTTGATATCAAATAGAAACTTACAATAGGAGATTGAGGCGGGTAGGACGGCTGTCACCAGATTGCTTCTTTCAAATATGCCGCTCCTACGCCGCACACCAACATGCCCCACAAGCTGCCGTGCACCGATGTGTTATGAGTGTCACCCAATGACATGATGCTTCCAAACTCAAGTGAGAAGGGATGAATATTCTAGATTGAGTTTTTTTTTTTTTTTATAAATAAAAATAAGAAGAGGCTTTTTATAAATAAAGATAAAAAAAATATATATGAAGACAGTAATGAAATGGAGAAGGCCATCCAAAGTTTCTTTGAAGACCAATACAAATTTGATTGGTTGCTAGATGTATGGGTGGATGGATTTTTTCCTCAAATATACGAGATGGAAGGCAATCCAGAGACGGTCATCCTCCAATATCTAACACCTTATAATTCCTTTCTAAAACTTTTGACTAAAGGGGATCTCATTAGGGCCTAAGAAGAGTTTCATTTCATCCATGCGTCCTCTCTAGTCTTTAACAACACCTTTTTGGTTCACATTCCTAAAATTAGAAAGAGGCTATGAACATCTACTGAAAGAGTCTATGAACATCTAACTTACTTGTAAGTCAAACATGTAAGAGGCTATGAACATCTACCGAAAACGAAATTTGTCACTATGCCCTTAAGCATTTCATCACAGATCTGATATATAATAAGATAAAACAAAAAATATGCATATAAACAATGGCTTAACATAAAAACAAACAAACAAACCCAAACCCATATTTTTCCTAAGCATTTTATAAAATATTCAGCATGCAAGTTGCTAATAAATATAGCATATGTAATGCAATTTAAAAAGAAATAAACCTATATTTCTTTTGAGCATTTTCTCAAACATGTCATATGCAAAATCATCATTATAGGCACTTACTAATTTTTATTTTTGCAATTCTTCTTATTTTTCTTCTTCTTCACTAATGGGTTTCTAAACGATGATAAGAAGCAATGAGATGAGCCGGTTTTATTTCTAGGGGAGAGCTGTTGAGGTTGGTTATGATATCGAAGATGGTGGGATCCGGTCAGCAGACCGCTAGGGTCGAGGTCATGATGAGGCTCGTCTGATCGAATCTGACACAGTTTGAGGTCGTGGTCTTGACGAAGCTCGTCCAATTGAATCTTCTGCTTTAGACAACCCCCAAAATCACAACCAACAACAAGAACCCACACAAATTCAATAAATTTCTCAAATCATCAATCCACAAACCCAAAATTAAAACCGTAAACAAACCTAATCAGCAAATCATGCAGTAATGCATCGATTGCATTACTGCAATCGGACCGAAGATCCCAAGCCCGATGCTATGGAACGGGATCAACACCATAAACAATCCAACTGCGAGATCTCCTTCTTCATCCTTGTTCGATGATCTGACTATTCTGAGCTCATCATTCTACAGCCGTCTGATTTCTGCCATGAAACATCGAGATAGAAGCTCAAAGATCATCGAATTCAGCCTATTTTCGACGCCAAGAAATCGAGGTTGATTTGGAACCCTAAGCCTAAATCAGACGGTGATGAAGGCGAATAACGTGGTGGAGAATGGATTCCATTGTCCACGGAGTCATTTGAGTAGGTTAGGTTGGATGGAAGATTTCGGAGGGAGTGTTTAGGAAACCGAAGGGAAGGATTTGTGTTAGGGATTTTGGAGATGGTGGAGAGAGGAAGAAGATGGAGATCTTGATTTCAGACGAAATAGAAGTGCTTGGTCATTGAAGCCACGTTTTTATATTTTAGGGCCTCCTTCAGCTTCACTCCCACGCGCGCGAGAGAATGTACTTTTAAGAGACGGCTTTTGCATTAGTCTCTAAAGCTGAAACCAGCGAAAACTTACAGAGACGGCTAGAGACAAGAAAGCGGTCTCTAATAATAACATTGGAGACAGATTTAAAAAAAGTTGTCTCCAAATAATAACAATTAGAAACTGATTTTAAAAGAGCCGTCTCCAATAAAAGGTTATTGGAGACCCCATCCAAAGCCGTCTCCAACATCCGTACCCAAAAGTCTCTTTTCTTTGTAGTGTAGGGTGGGCGCTAAAAGAAGTACCCTTTTCCTTATCGTATTTATTAATGGGGTGTATGTTTGAAGACCTAGAAGTGTTGTGACCATAAGCTGTGTTGCCTATTTGCACTCTAAATGGATCAGATTATGGGGATCTGTGACATGTGGAATAAAAAATTGACCATATGATATGTGTGACTATGATCTCAAGATCTATTTCATGGAATATCAGGGTGAAAAATAGTGTCTATCATCTGCTCCGAAGCAATCAATGAGTTTAAAGGGGTTACACAAGTGGGTGCTTTCAGAGATTGCATGGGGGCTAATAGAGATACCCTAAGGGAAATTGCAAACGGATTCTAAGGTAGGAACACTTGAGAGTAAACAACGTAGTTACCAAAAGGAAATTGGGAAAAAATGGGAAGGGGAAAAAACCAAAAAAATGGGGAAGTGTTTTAATAGTGAAAGGAATTTTCAAAAAATCACCGAATTTGATGACTATGGTAAACAGGTTGGACCCAAGCTATGATTTAATTTTGGCACAGTAACATATAAAAATGTCATAGATTTTCTGATGGAAGCTCCAACTTGGACACGAGGTTTATACCGTGGCACATGAGTTATAAAAAAAGACATGGTATTTTTAGACTTGTGCCACGTGGAACATCGGAGTTGAAGGTCATAATGTAAAGATCTTTGATGTCCCTTAGTTGGACAATCCTTTGGAGAGCTTCTCTAATCTCTGTGATTTGGAGCATTCCGAAAGAACGGAATCGGCGCATCTTTGAATCCAAGGACAAATCTGCCGCTCATCTCGTCTCCTTGATTTCGAGGACAGCCATCTATTGGAGCTCCCTTCATCCTCAATTTTCTATCTGTGTCAACGATGTCTCCGGCCGGAATTGGTTTGCTTCTTGTTGGTGTGGCCCTCAGAAATTTTTGACTAGGAGCATTTGGACTCCCCCTCCTCTCGGAGTTTTAAAAATCAATTTCCATGAATGTCGTTTGGGAAATCATGGATCCATGGGGGTGGTGTAGTGGTGTCTGATCATCAAGGAAATACTATGTTCACATTAATTCAGCCGAATTACGAGCTGCGGTCCATGGCATTAGTATTGCTCTTCAACTCCAAGCTGATGCTTTTCTTTTAGAAGGTGATTCCAAGTGCATTCTCCGGTGGATCTCTTGAGAATCCAAGCCCCCTTTTGTCACGATCCAAAATTCTACCCCATTCTGAGGACCTATAATTTTTTGTTATGACACGTACGCATCCTAGATACATTAAGCGAACATAATCAAAGTTCTCACCCTAACATGATTCTATAAAATTTGTGAATCCAATAATAAAGAAATTAAATATTATGGCAGGAACAAATAATGAATAAAAATGATGTTGTACCAATGAAATAACTACTAGTCAACGAAAAAATAAAGGTCAACATAAATCAAGAGTACGAGCTAGACTATTAATAGTCGAGTGTCGAATCTTATTTCAAGTTCCACGTGATCATAAAAGGAACCTCACCATAACTAAGGCCTAAAAATCGAGTGTTGTATCTTATTTCTTAAATTAATCTATCATATTTAAAGCTCAGGGGTGATAGGGTCACCATATATGTCACCGTATATGAGGTTACACTGAATTCACACTCACCCTATTCGTTATGATGTCACATACCACTATAAATTATAAGGCATGTGAATATAGTGTGATCTCTGTTTCGATACCATTGATGTGATATTTTTAATGTAATGTTTTACTCGCAAGTGCACGAATCGGTTTGTATATAGTGGGTGCGGAGTACGAGATCGTTCCCACGAGGATTAATGTTGAAACATCTAAAAGAGACAAGCAATTCTAGAAATCTATGAAGATCTAACCGTATTCTACCAGTTTTATGATTTAAGCGATTGATGAGATGGTAATTAATGACTACAAACTAAAATTCAATTGATAATTCAAAAATAAAAGTGAAGATGATGATAAAGATGAAGATACTAAATCCTCCCATCTTTGGTCCGTTCTTCCTATAATATAAATCTAAGGATTAACTTATGAGATATTTCATTGATAACAAACATCTTTTATGGAAGATCAATGGTCAACACCCTAATAGGTTCCACGTTGCATCCCTGCAATTAGGACTTAGATGATTTTCATATATAGATCTGGGATCAAGGGCACGGCTAGGCATACATGATCTCAGGTTCAAATAAAAATCATCCCCAAAGTGGGTGAAAATTCCAACAAGAATACCACTTACAAATCTGAAATCAAGGGCATGACTCGGCACACTTTATTCAGATTAGGGATTATTTAAGATAAAATTACCATTACAGAACCAAGATCCAGGACATGGCTCGGCACACTCGATCCCAGAACATAATCGTAATTAGATTCACACGATGAAAGAAAAAAGACCATAACAATGATTGGGTAAAATTACCGTCACAGATCTGAGATCCCGGGCATGGCTCGACACACGCGATCCCAGTTAGTGGCGGGAATTTCATCCGTTCATGATAGCACAACAACCATAAAATAAAATCTCATATTTTAATCATAAATTTATATTATTAAAAGTGCATCCCTCGGATGGGAATCATTAGATCCCCATCCCTATAAATTTAGCCACACATATTGTAAGTAAATGACATAAATAAATAAAGACGGAAAAATAACATTAATTAAAATTACCTCAAACTTCAAAAGAAATTACGTTGATCCACAAATATGATGATCTTCAGAAACGAAATAAATGCAGGAATAAACTTTGAACAAAATTTAGGAATGAGTACTGAAAAATTAAAGGGAACAAAGCTCTCAAAAGAATAATAAAACTTCCCTATTTCTATGAAAAATAATGGCTAAAAACTAAGAACACTAAAAACTAAAACTCTTTCCTCAAATTAATTCCTACGTAATTCTAATTCTAAAAAGATCTCTCTTCCCGAAGTGTTTGAGTCGCTTTAAATAAACCCGTCGCGCGGAAGTCTCTCAAGCCTGTTTTTTCGGGTCGATTAATCGACCAGGGAGGGTCGATGCATCGAGCCGACAAAGAATCCCAAAAATCAGGTTTCCAGTGTCAGACTCTAATTCTGGCTCGATTAATCGACCTGTAGGGTCGATGCATCGACCCCAGAAATCCGTGAAATTCAGCACTTCTTCTTGGTTCAGACACTGCTTCGGTATTTCGGCCATAACTTTCTGTCCCGAACTCGGATTGAGATGATTATTGTGCCGTTGGAAAGCTGACGAAAATATCTACAACTTTCATGTTTTGACAATTTCATAATGCAGCCATCTTGAAGGTCCAAATGTAGCCGCAAGTCACACCAAGTTCTTGATTACCCGAAGTAGCAGTGTTTTGGCATTATATTCAGAATTCTTGGACTGTTTTCTATACTTGGCTTGTATTTACCTGAAACACTTCAAATCTAATCAATCTCATCAGATAGCCTTCATCGGACAGCTAAATATAGGTATTTAGGGGTGAAATATCCTCATTTTTCAGTACTCATCAACCATCTCAGCGAATCACCACTCTCAAGCGTAAAAATGATCTCGCACACTCGCATACATTATCTATCATATCCATAAAACATACCATATAATAATAATAGAAACATAATCTTATCTTACTAGTGAATTAATTTGAATTCAAAGATGCGTTATACATCTATACATATATATACAGCACATCAATACAATATAATATGGGTGTGCAGTTCTTAGTGTATATGTTCGAGTGCAAGAAAGGTTCAAGTTTGACTTTACATATGACACCAAAATTCTAAAGTTTTCATGTCATCACGAATATCGCGTCAAGGTGATAAAAATAGATATATAATATGTTATAATTGGATAAATACATAAAATGATATCGCGCTTCAAATTTTAGATCTATCATGACCATCGATCGTAAACCTAATTTTAAGATTAACATATAATAGGAATTTTAGTCATAATACATCAGGGGTAAGTATTTAACACTCCACCAAAAGATAACGATATCGGTGGTTCGCTGGCGGTGGTCAAACAAAGGGAGGATAATAAAAAAATAACACAAGGATATAGGTTAACAATTTTAATAGAAAAGTAAATTACTAATTATACAGATCTATCAGATTTATAAGATTTTATGGCTTAATAAGTTTTAGATAAAAGAAGAATATAGATTAGATTTTAGGGCTCTAAGATTTTAAGGCTTAATTAGTTTTAGATAAAAAACAAGAATATAGATTAGATTTTAGGGCTTAATTAGTTTTAGATAAATCAAGAATATAAATTTAATTTTAATGCTCAATTAGTTTTAAATAAAACAAGAATATATAATTGCAGTTTTAATGGAAGTGTAAATTACTAACTTTGCAAATATATCAGATTTAAAAGATTTTAAGGTTTAATTAGCTTTAAATAAAATAAGAATATAGATTAAATTTTAGGGCCTAATTAGTTTTAGATAAAATAAGAATATAGATTAGATTTTAGGACTTAATTAGTTTTAAATAAAATAAGAATATAGAATTGCAGTTTTAATAGAAGGGTAAATTACCAACTATGTAGATATATCAGATTTATAAGATTTTAGGGCTTAATTAGTTTTAAATAAAACAAGAATATAGAATTATAGTTTTAATAAAAGAGTAAATTACTAACTATATAGAAATATAAGATTAACAAATATTAGGATTTAAATAATTTTAAACTCGTCGATGCGCAATCAAACGCAATCTAAGAAGAATGGAGGGGATTAATGGGTACCCACTTGTTAAAGCGTGAACGATTGATCTTGCAGCGATTCGGGTTAAAGAGATCGATGTCAAAGTTTCCTTCTCTGTCTTCCTCCTTCAATTTTGTCGGTGGTTGAGAGGAATATTTGAGGGAAGGCTAGAGAGTTTAGGAGAGAGTAATTTTGGTTGTAGAGAATAGAGAGCTCTTAAAATATTAGTTATAATGATAGCAAAGTTTTAGATTAACCCTAATTAAGACTTTTCATAAACGATTCAATAAAGTAAATTTTTTCACGCAAGAAGGCATTCATGCCTGAGTGAATAGGTTGTGAAAAAGGTTTCATTCTAGCTCTTTGTGTAGGCACCAAAGCAAATGATGTTTCTCTCCCAAAATTATAGTTATACCCATTAACATGTTTCATCTCTTAAAACGGGCATAACTTTCTATAATTTCATCGAATTTGATAAATTATATATAATTAAAGTCGTATCGACAAGCACTTCGCAATAAGTCTAAAATTGACTAAGAAAAATAAATATAAAAAAAAAATCGAGATTTTTTTAAAAGTGGGTGGGTTCTGATGTGGAGTGTTAACATTGTACATAGTGTGGTACATCATTTAATATCGTTAAAATAGTTCAAATGGGTCGGGTTGTTACATTCTCTCCCCCTTATCAAATTTTTGTCCTCGAAAATTACGTACTTATTGTGATGAGCACTGGGTACTGCTCCATAATCTCAATTTCTCGTTAAAAGTCAACGACTCAACATTAGCGAAAATCGGAGCCGTTACACCCTTCCTTTAATCCTTTGTTGTTTCCATTTCCATTGCCCGTTCTAGAATTGGTTAATGGCTTTTATCTGTTATAGTAAGTTGGGTTGAGGGTGTTGTTTGGGCTCCTTGCTCAATTTTCCCCCTTTTTTTAATAGATTTCCATATTCATAAAAAAAATAATCTTTGATGTGAAAATTTGGTACGAAACACCATCTGGATTATATTATTAAATCACATGATTGACATTGACTGTGTTGAGCCATATGATAGACACGATGTCTATCATATGGCTTGACCTGAGTCAAATTCGGATTGGATCTTTGCCCGTTAAGATTATAATTGGACTTGGAGATGACTTGAAACTTGACTTGACCCAAATTCTTATTTATTGTACCAATCCCGCTTCTGTATACGAAAAATTAGTTTGTAGTTATATTGCATATTTCATAATCATCATGGATCCATGAATTTAAACCCAATATATATGTATATGAGTAAATGTGATGGAAACAAAGAATAGAAATCAAAATAACTAGAGGAAGAAGAAGTTGTTTCTTTTCATATTATTAGAAGTAAGGAAATACATCAGATTATATACTAAAAGAAGAAGGGGTCTAGAAGACTTTATCCATAGAGACAACTGTACCCATGATGGGATAATGGCTACATTTCAGAGTAGCTTCAAGGAAGCTGTAAGTATATAATGTGGAACACTAACATCCTCCCTCAAACAAATAGATCCTTTTGGACCATCAATTTGGATTGTAAAATTTTGAAATGAGACTTTGGAAGTGGTTTAGTGAGGATGTCAGCAATTTGATCGATTGAGGAGACGTGCTGAACTTCAATGTCTTTGTTGGTCACCTTTTTCCTAATGTAGTCGTAGTCGACCTCGATATACTTTGTGAGGGCGTGAAACACCGAATTAGATGATAATGAAATAGCTGAGATTTTATCACACTATAAAAGGAGAGGTTTGCATGGAGAGAGGTGTAGATCATATAACAGTTGTTTGATCCAGGAAATTTCTGCAGTCGTGCGAGCAAAAGATTGGTACTCTGCTTCCATTGAAGATTGAGCCACGGTAAACTGTTTCTTGGCAGACCAAGAGATAATATCGGAATCAAGAAAAGACAAAAGCCTATTGTAGATCATCTATCAGAATGATCCCCTGCCCAATTAGCATCCGAGAAGGCAACAACATCGAATGATCCAACTGAAAATGAGAGGTCGTGATTGAGTGTGCTCTTTACAAAGCGAAGAATTCGTTTGACAGCAGAGAAGTGTCGTTGGAGGGGTGCTGGTACACGTTTTTTCTAGGTCCCTTTCGGGTCTCGGAACAAGTGGCCTAATTCGCCCCTCGCGGGCTCTGGCTGAAGGCAATAGAGTAATAAACTAAGGAATATTACATGTTAAAAGGAAAGAGGCAAATTTTAAATGGAGAATAACTGGGTTGATGCGATCGCCACCTGCAGATATTTATCGACGTGCAACATGTCACTGATCATGCGCTCAGAGATGCAGGCTGACTCATCTAATCAACGTCGATCGGCCGGCTTCAGCAACTAGGGATAGCCTAAAGTCTATCTAATCTAGTTTCCTATTCCTACTAGTTCTATCTAAAGGGGGATGGTGGCCCACTATGCTTTGGAGGATCAGTCCCGTTCTCGAGTACCCTCTGTAAGCTCTCTAGGGAAAATTAGGGTGGTAAGGCTAAAAAAATTGGGAGAGGTTAAGGACCTAATCGACTCTAGGCTGAGAGATCAGGCAGGGGTTTCCTAAGGCTAAGGCTAAGAGCGCTTATTCCTCTAATACTCCTTCGAGAATCATAACCAGTCGGCCAGTATCGCTAGCCTGACTACTCTGGGGCTCCTAGAGAAGTGTCTGTACTTCTAGAAGTCTAGAAAGGCAGCTCAACCCCTTTCTTTGAGAACCCCAGAGAGAATCTCGAATTTTCTAAAAAAACTAAACTTCAGAAAGAGAACAGACCTAGAGAATTGGTGGTGAATGGCTGTGGGGTAGGAGCCTATTTATAGGCATACGATTAATTACGCGCCTGGGGGCAAGTGCGCAATTTGTGAATTGTGCGCCAGCCATTGGGCGCTTAATGGAATTACGTGCGGAGTCCACTGTGCGTGACTCGAGTTTGAGTCGATCACTGACTCGCGGGTGACCGGCTCAGTCGGGGAGTCCTAGTTCCAATTCACTTGGGACTAATTGCACGCAGGTGGACCTGTGTGCAATCCAATTGAGCGCATGAGGTTAGGCGCCTAATCAAGGAGTTTGGGTGGTCATAAGAGGTAGAGACCTGATCCAACTCTGGAACAATTATGTGCCTCAAGTAGGGAGCGTAATCGATTGCGCGCATGTGTGTTTGCGCGTAATCGGGTCTTAGGGCGGTCTACGGAAAGGGAAAATCTTGTCCAAATGGGACCAATTGCGCACTTGTGGTCACGCATGCAATCGATTACGCGCATGGAAGCCAACGCGTAATTAGAGAACTTCCTGGGTCTTAATCGAGTCTGAGTCAATGGGTTAAAATTTCAATCCGTAGCTCGACCATACACTATATGGATAGTATACAACCCCCGCATTTAGGGTTTTAAGACTTCTTGAGAGGATTGATTCCTTTCCAAAAGTCGCGGGCAAGGCCAATGGTTGTTCGAACAAGTTTGTATAATCTGAGAGGGCGAAAAGGGGGTGTCTACAAGGGGACGATGCATATTTTGACGCACAGTGTTGATAGCAAAGGACAAATTCGGTCAAGTAATTGTTAAATATTACAGGGCACCTACTAGGTTGCGGTAAAGAGTGACATCGAAAAATTCTACATCACCATCAGGAAGTTGGGGTTGTTTGGTGGCTATAGGGCTGGAGCAGGGTTTGCAGTTGCTCATGGACGCCCTTTCAAGTATCTCTGTTGCATACTTTTCTTGTGTGATGTGGTAGTATTACCATTTTTGTGAACCTCAATGCCCAAAAAATAGCTCATAGCTCCAGGATCTTTAGTGTGAAATTATTGTCCAAGCTTAGTAATAAACTTTTTGATGAAGGCTAGATCACTGCCGATAAGAAGAATGTCATCGACGTATACAAGTAGTACAATGATGCTAGTTGGTGTACGTAGGGCAAATAGAGATGAATCCGCCGAGCTGATTTTGAATGCATTATTGACAAGGAATTTGTTTAGCATGGAGAACTAAGCTCTTGGGGCTTGTTTGAGGCCATAGATGGCCTTGTTAAGCTTACAAACATGATTCAGATAGTCGGGATTGACGTAGCCAGGTGGTTGAAACATGAACACTTGTTCATGTAGCAGCCCATGTAAGAATGCATTGGAAATGTTTAATTGACAAATTGCCCAATTAAAGTGTAGGGTCATAGAAAGAACCACGCAGACTGCTGTTGTTTGACCACATGGCTAAATGTCTCATTGTAATTGAGACCATACTCTTAATCGTAGCCATTGGCAACAAGACAGGCTTTGTGCCAAGCAATTGAGCCATTTGCATTTGTTTTGACTTTGAAAATTCACTTAAAGCCAATGATTTTCCTATGTGAGGGAAGGGGGGCTAATGTCCATGTTTGTTGACTCATGAGAGCATTAAATTCATCCAACATGGCAGAACGCCATTCGGGGGATTTGGATGCTTGAGTATATGTGTGGGGCTCCGAATAGGGCTCAGTGGAGGTGCATGTGGCTGTTAAGGTGAAGATTTTTTTTTATGATCCCACTTTTTGAGCGGGCTTGCATTGGGTGAATTTGTTGAACTGAAGTTGATGTAAATGGGTTTAAATATAGGAGAATGTGTATCACTTGGGGATGTAGATTAGGATTGTTGATGAGAGGGAATGGGTGCTTGGGATGAGGAATGAAGAGAGTCAAGGGGAGTAGAGGCTGGTGAAGGTGGTGAAAAGGTGGGACTAATCTGAGTGTTGGAAATCTGAGTTTGTAATGATATAGGAATGATGGGAGGGTTGGGTGGTTTTGGAGTAGCAGAGGATGTAATAGGTGAATGAGGAGAATGATAGGTTTGAAAGGGGAATTAATGTTCAAGGAATGTAACATGCCTAGATATGTAAACTTTGCCTATGAGAAGGTCTAAGCATCGATACCCTTTGTGGGTAAACAAATAGCCAATAAAGCAGCATATATGGGATTTGGGATGTAGTTTATTGGGTGTATATGGTTTCAACCATGGGTAGCAGCAACAACCAAATGTTATGACGATGGTGAATGGTACAACTTCTCATAGGGTGTGGAATTGGAAATAGTTGGACTAGGTAATCTGCTCATCAGGAATACAACAGTGCTTAAAGACTCAAGCCAATATGCAGATGGGAGAGAAGCGATGTGTAAGAGTGTGACAGTGATTTCAATGAAATGGCGATGCTTTCTCTCAGCAACCCCATTTTGTTCTGAGGAATGAGGGCAAGACTTTTGATGTATAATACCAGAGAATGAAGCAGGGATTGGAATTGTTTGTTGAGGAATTCTTCCCATTATCACTACAAAACACCTTGATTATTAGTGGAAAATTGATTCTCAACTAGGTTTTTGAAATTCACAAAGGTGTTATAAATTTCAGACTTTTGAAAAAGCGGATATAGCCAAAAAAATCAAGAGTAATCGTCAATGTATATTATATAAAATCAATACCCATTACATGATGGCAGCGAAGATGGACCCCAAACATTTGCATGAACTAGCTCCAAGGGAGCTGTTGAAACAGAACTTGATAAAGGGAAAGGCAATTTGTGTGCCTTAGATACATGACAATGCTCACAATTTAAAGGCATTTTACTAGAAACTGGAAGATTAATTTTAGAGACAAGGGATTGAAGATTGAGATGGACGGGTGACCTAGACAGTTATGCCAAACTGAAGAAGATTGCAATGTAGTGTTCAAGGCTGAAGGAGAAGGAGAGCTTGTAATGGCAGAATGGAGTGGATAAAACCCATTGGAGCTAGGGCCTTGTAGAATAATCTTCTTCGAGACTTTGTCCTGAATAAGAAAGCCATTAGAATCAAAAGACAAAATGCAATTGTTATCTCTGGTAAGTTTATGAATAGAGAGAAGGTTAGAAGAAAAATGAGAAACATGAAAAATATTGGTTAGTAAAAGTTGCTTGTGAGGAGTAGGAAGGAGATTTGAACCAATATGGGAAATATTTAATTGGTTACCATTACCGATGGTGACTTGATCTGCGCACGACATGAATTGTGAAGAGAGAGTTGGGAGAGATCAGTTGTGACGTGATTGCTTACCCCACTGTCTAGGTACCATTGCGGTTCAGGTTGATGAGAGTTGGTGGCGACAAAAGCTTGGTTGGAAGTTGGAACTGATCCCTGATATGCAGGGTTGGCACGATGCCAACATTGTGCAGCTGTGTGATTGTAACAATCACAAATATTGTAGAATGGCCTAGAGGAATTTCCCCAGCCATTGTTAGAAGCAGCGTTGATGGTGAAGCCATTTGAGGGATATGCAAAACCATGGTTGTTTCCATACCGACCTCCATTTCCACGTCCTCTGTAGTTCTTAGAATTAGTTGGTGTTCTATCACTTGAGCTAGAAAAGGTGGAGGACAATGGCTTGTTGGAGGTTTGAGCTGTAAGAGCTGTGGTGATATCAGAAGAAGAAGATTCATCATTTTCCAACTCAAGATTGAGTTCCTAACTAGAGAGAAGAGAGAAGCATTCATCCAGGGTAAGTGGTGTGGGACGAGTTCGAACAGAGGTCTTCAGAGAGTTGTAGATTCTTGGTAGCCCATTTAGAGTGTAGAGAACTGCATCTTCATCAACTATTGGGGAGGATGCAGCGGCTAGATCGACAACAAGAAGCTGGATCTTCTCCATATACTCTTTCATTGAGAGATTTCCCTTTTTCAAGGTCTGAAGTTGGGATTTCATTTGCATTATATTAGATGTGGAGGGTGAGTTGAGATGGGTTTTGAGGGCATTTAAGACTTCATGAGAGGAGGATAAATTAACCACATAGGGAAGAATGAAGGGACATAGGGATGGCACTAACCAGAAGTTGGTCAATCTGAACCCATTAGGGTTGACTTTGGCAGACTAATCGACGAGAGGAGATGGAGCAGATTTCAGTGAATCGAAGTGATCAAGAAAACCAGTGGCCTTGAGGATGTGGCGAAACTGTGACTTCCATGTGCGAAAGTTGGAGAAGTCCAGTTTCACAGCAACAAGAGCATGGATTTTTTAAACAAGAAACGAAAGATTGGATGGGAGCGCCATTTATAGAGGGAAAAAAAATTGAATCGAAGGAAGCTCGTAGGAGCTAAAGGGCAGTGGTCCTTGGGAATGTCTGATACCATGATGGAAACAAAGAATAGAAATAAAAATAACTAGAGGAAGAAGAAGTTGTTTCTTTTCTTATTATTAGAATAAGAGAAATACATTAGATTATAAACTAAAAGAAGAAGAGTATAGAAGACCTTATCCATATAGACAACTGTACCCATGATGGCACAACGACTACATTTCAGAGAAGCTTCGAGGAAGCTACGGGTATATAATGTGGAACACTAACAAAATGATCATCGAGTCAGAGGATCATTACCAATATATATATATATATATATATACATAATTCTAACATGAACCCAACCTTTTTTACCATCATTTAAACGTCAAAATGTTGTTTAAATGATCTTACACCATCAATGGTTAAAGATGTGGGAGATCTGTATCTCAAAGTGATCGATCAATATCTTTCGTTTTGAGTCTGGAGCATTCGTAGCCACATCCATATTCAAATCTGCATATACGTCCATAAAGAAATATAGAAGAAAGAGTGGAAGCAAGAGATGGGGAGGGGCATGAAGAGGGAAATGGAGGTGGGGGGCATCAAACTAATAATTTGGATGTTGTAGACATCGACGGTGGTAGTATCTCCTTATCAGATATGTTTGAGTCTAATATTTGATTTTTATTCATAAATGTAGAAAATTTTCAAATTTAAATATATGCAGAATCAATGATAACCATAAGTTCAATGTGGACTATTTCAAATTAATATATTAATCAGTCAGGTACTTGATAAATTTAGATATCCATCTCAAAACTAATTAGCAATGAGTGGAGGGGCTCATAATCTTAGAAAAGGAGGGACAAGGCAATAAATACCCAATGTGGGACAAAACTTCAACACACTCCCACACGTGTTGGTCGGACTGATCTAAATCACGTGAACAATTGAACTAGGTGAAATGAAGTGGAGAAAGGCACGCTCTGATGCCAAGATAAATTTGGGAATCAATCTGAAAACCAATTTGCAATTAGTGAACCGATTGAGTAGTAGCTCAGTTGGTATCTGATCAGTCACATAATTTACCATTTTATAACCCTTAACTTAGTATTACTAGGACTTAATTTGCTATTAATACATTACTGATGTTCAGATATTAGAGATAATCAGTAAAGGAGAGCCTAAATGATAATATTCATCAAAATGAACTCAAAAAGCAGTAAAAGGATAATTAAGCGTTAGAGACGATTCGCCAACAGTTGAAGGCTGAGAAATCGTAATTCAGCAAAAAGATGATTCTTCAAAAGATGACAAAAGAAGAAAAAGAAATAAGAAAATCGTCCAAGTAAGAAAGCCACAAAGAATAGAAAATCATGATTGACGATTTTTCGAAGAAGCGAGAATAGAAATAGAAAATTGTGATTGACGATTTTCTAAAGAAAAGAAGAAAATAGAAAATCGTTATCTACGATTGCGATTATAGAAGCTTTCCTAATTACTTTGGATACTGCTACTGCTGATCACATGAGAACTATCACCGCTATGAACAAAATTAGAAGATCTCTTGAATTAGAAGTTCAGTTGATCACGGATCTGAGAAGATTGATGAAGATTGATGCTGATAAACTTTACGGCTGTTATCAATGAAAAAAATCAGGAACACATCAACCGTGGAAAGCAAGGAAGGATAAAATTAGGAATTAGAGTTGTATTAGGATACTTTTATTTTATTAGTTTCTTTTGATAGAATTAGATCTTTGTAAATCGACTCCTTATGATCTATAAATATGAGAGCTCGACATAAGAATAAGCATCGAAGAATTTCAGCATCAATTGATGCATGAGATTGGATTTTCTTCCGATCAAAGTAGTGTATACTAGTTAGAATAGATTAGATATCAGAGGTTTCTTAAGAGCAATTGACGACTGCAATTGAGTGCTGAAGATTAGAGTAGGTATTTGTAATTTCTCAGGAGCAATTGACGACTGCGGCTGAGGGGTGAAGGATATATTTTACTTTTCTTTTTAGTTTAGAATTTATTTGTTTTGTAAACATCTCCAAGTTTTGATTTGAATTTACGACTCAAGTTAGAATTTACAGATTAGTGTAACGATTTTTACTTTTCCATCATCAGTTTTTTAAGGTTTGATTGACGCCCAGATTTTAGGAAGTTATTGATTAGATTAAATCTATATTGATAGAATCTTAGACTTGATTGATGACCAATGCTAGGAGACTAGAAATATGGTGTAACGGTACTATTTAAATTCATAAATATTCGATAGCTGAAGATTAGGATTGACGACCTCAATTAGAAGAAGGAGGATTTAGATTTATTTGTCTGCACTTTAGTTTAATAAAATTCTTTTATTTATATTTCTTTAGTAGATTAGATCTTAAAGATAAATAAAAGTTTTTAAGATAAGAATTTAAATAGAAAATAGAGATAAAGAGATAAATAGATAAATAAACTTCCTCGTGGGAAGGATCTTGTGCTAGTACTATAATTTCCATTATGCACTTACAATAGGTTAAGACTTGAGTTTAACACAATTTATTTACACATAACAAGAATACGATCAGTATCCTCCCTCCTTTGTGAGGCTTGAGGTCGTGGGTTCTATACTCCAAGTTTAATTCCTCTCTCATATTAATAACGTGAGGATGTTGGGTGGGATTTATTCCCCTATGTGTCACTCAATTTGAGTGCTTTGTTGTATGGAATTTATTCTCCAAGTGTTGCTCATGAATTGTCATACTCTCTATAACATGTAAAGCACATCCAGGTTGTCTATGGCATCATAAAAAAGAAAATGAAAAAAAAAGGCCACAATCTTATAAGAAATAAATGGCTATGAATGTCCGATATGGGACTAAACTTCAACAATACTTAGATTTAATATGTAGGTAACTTTAATAAATTAGATAAGATAAAGTAAAAATACTAATCAGGTATTCTGAACATTCAATATGCACTATTCTATTTCAGATTTATCATGTCCAACAATATTCGATATGGGGCTAAACTTCAACATTATATTAGATTCAATATGCAGGTAACTTTAATAAATTAAATAAGATAAAGTAAAAATAATTATTATTCTGGTATTCTGAACATTCAATATGCACTATTCTATTTCAGATTTAATGAATATATTATGTCCAACAACATCCAACTAAAAATAATATAATTTTAGATAGCTTTTAGATATTCTTTTCAAATAATTTTGCAGCAAAATAAAATAATTTACAACTAAATTACATCTAATTGCACAAGAAAATAACTTTACAGCTATAAATATTATATTAATCTTAAATTTTAGAACTAACAAACTGATGAGTGTTGAAATATGATCATATTTCATACCCTAAAACGTACACTTAGTCATCTGATGAGAGCAATCTGATAACTTTTGTAAAGTTTTGATGGTTTCAGTAAATTATGACCGCTGGATGCATTTAATGGCATATAAGAGCATAAGTACAACCAACACTAGAATATTGAATCAAAAAACTGTCAAGCCCAGAAATCCATGAAAGATCGATCAATCAAATCTCAAATTAATTGACCAAAGCTGACAAGAATTAATTTTGCAGAAATCATTATCCAGAATCGATCGATCGAATTCTGAAACCGATCAATCAAATTTAAATAAATAAATCTCGTACCAGATTGTCCAGATTCGATCGACCAAAATATGAAACCGATTGATCGATTTTAAGTGAATTGAAATGTGACAGGTCTCCATCTTAAATCGATCGATCGAATTTGAGAATCGATCAATCGATTTTAGTGTTTTGGCAAGGAGTTAGGGTTTCGAAATAAGACCCTATATAAGCTAGAGTTAGGGTAGGGTTAGTTGCTTCTTCTTTTGGAGAGCCATATTCATTTTCTTAGCCACCTTTTACATTTTTCTAGGTCTTGTCTTCATTTCTGAAGCATCTTTTCTCTTTTCTTACCTTTAGAAGGTAGAATAGTTTCATTTTATTTTGAAGAAAGATTGTTGTTGGTAGATTCAATCGTCATTGGAATTGTTCAAAGCTTTTAACGGTATCTTAATACATTATTTGAGTTTTATTTCATTCATGTTGTGTTTTTCCTTAGCAATGCCTGGCTAAATCTTCTTGAGGTTTGAGATCTAATGGATCCCATATGAGGGATTCATCTATGAGGTTAGATCTGTCGTTGGAATGTTGGTAGATGCCCTTTATGATTTTTATGCGTATATTCTTTTATTATTGGGATTTAGTCATCAACCCGAGATATGGGAATTAGTCATGCTTTTTTCATGATCTTAGATCTATAATTGAGTGCCATAATCTTGTTTTTAAAGCAAAATCTGAATCATTAATTTACTGATATTAGAAATATTTTAATACACTGAATGTTTTGGTTATTTTCATTTGTGGATTTGAAAAAACATTACTTTAGATTTTTATATTGATTTACTCGATTTATTCATCTATAAAGTATTGATTGATTTTAATCTTTATGTAGTGTTGTGTCTCTACTATTCCACCCTTTAGATCAGAACTCATGGATGCTAACCAAGGATGGGAGGATTTAGTATCTTAAACCTCGCATGTTTTTCTTTGAGTAATATTATCTTGTTTAGTTTATTCTTCCTTCACATTCAACAAACTTATTAGGCTAGATTAATATTGTGACAATTCTATGGAAGACATGTGATTGATAGTTATTCCTTAAAAAAAAACTATTTAAAATCCTTGTGAGAACAACCTTGTACTCTATACCCGGTCACTAGGGTACGACTCATGCACTAACGAGTATTACACTTTTTAAATCACAACACTAACAACTAAAATTATATAGATAAATCACTTAAATTCGACAACTTGGCTTAAATTTTTAAGATATTCTATCAGGTTCAATAATATAAAATAATAATTTTATATGCAACAAAATTCTTGAGGGTAGCGTTATTTACACCCATTAAACCTATGAAGAACACAGACATCTTCCCCATAAAAGTCGTTGATGCCTTGAATCAGACGATGGAGGTCGTTTTTCATCCCAATCTTCTACACAATAGATCTTGAGATCATGGCGCAGCTACAAACAATCACATGTTGATTTCACGTGGCACACATCCTGGAAAGTGATAGTGATCACGAGCACACCTATCAGACGCTCACTTTTGGGAATGGGTGCCACGTGAAATCAGCATATATCGTCTGATCGGTACGTCCATAATCTCAAGATCTATTGTGTAGAAGATTGAGACGAAAAAACAATCTCCATCATCTGATTCAAAGCAGTCAACGATTTTTTATAGTGGAAATGCGTATGTTTTTCACAAGTTTAACGTGTGTAAATAATGCTACCCTATTCCCAATCTTCTCTATTTTAAGAGATTAAGTTTACCTAAGATGGTAGTGTTGCCTACTTGGTGGCTGTAATGGACTGTGTAAGTTATATTCGATTAAACAGATGAGTCGATGATGATAGTAGAGACCGAGACTAAGTCACTAAAAATAATGGTAGAGATCATATAGTCGCATAATAGATGCTGGAGAAAGGTGATGAACAAATGATGACATAGATGCAGGATGAATCAATAATGATACTAAGTTAAGAGGTAGGTCCCATAAAATGTGGATCGTTGTTCGATCACCTATTGTCACTTGATCTTCGAGCGAAGCACCATTGGGCTGGTGATCGCCTTGAGTTATTAAGGTTCTTCACATAAGCATCTATCACTTGATCATTGGCTTTAATGCCCTTGGCTCCCTCGTAAGTATATTACTATACGTTATATCTCTATATACAAATGAGATGTTAAGCTCTATAGAATGTTTAAATATACCCATTAATTTTGAAGGAGAAACAACCCTCTTTAATAACGTAACGGTTGGTGATTAATCACAATTAATAACATTCTTTTAACCAATAAATACTAAATGATAATTTGATCTCTATTGATGAGATCCTATTACCACTTGTAATAACATCTCCCACTTCACCATGAGAATCGAATCAATATGTCATAAAGTTTTATTATTATAGGATTTACCCATTATGAACATATCACAGTTGTGAGGTTTTACATGCCAAAGCGGATTTGCCCATCGAAACAAAACATATCCAGGTAATGAGATTTTGCACATCAAAGCGGATTTACCAATCATGATAAAACGTATCTCAATTGCGAGATTTTGCACGCTAAAGCAAATTTACCCATCATGATGAAACTATCCTAATTATAAGGTTTTCCATGTCAAAGCAAATTTACCCTTCACTACAAAATTTTCACTTCATGGGATATTATATACTACATTACTATGTAGTTTGTGTAGTATCGAATCATTTTTGTACATTTTTCATCAAAGTACAAACATGTACTTATTTGGGAATAAAAACATCTTTAATTATGGATATTTACACACTAAAAGCGGATTTAATCAACCATGATAAGATTTCAATTGCCTTGGAATTAACTGAATTAGGCATCTATAATTCTAACAAGCTATAATGCTTGAATATAATTTCGCACTTAAAGCCTTCAACAAAACAGGGTCAGTAATTAATAAAAGAATCTGATGCATCATCACTTTACCGTTATCAACTACTTCCAAGATGCAATAGCATCAAATCTACAATCGATCGAGCAACGCGTGCCTACAGACCCGTCGGTTATGTCAACTTCAAACGACCCAAAAAATACATTACACAACAATTTGCTTACTCAATTTGAGTACTCAGAGAAATAAAATCCCAACAACTCCAAATAGGAGAACATAATATAATGTAGATTTTTCATATCCATTTTGTCAACATGATCAACCTCTTAATCTGATCATTTAGCTATAAGATTGTCACGCTCTTGCGGATGCTAACTATAATAATCACGTAGCCCAATCAAATTAAATTTCTTAGTTTAGTTGGTCAAAACAAGTCAATTTTCTAGAGGTAAACTCCCGCGTGTTGATAAATGCTCCACTTTTCCATGGGCACTCCAACTTTTCTATGGGTATTCCCACTTTTTCACAC
This sequence comes from Chloranthus sessilifolius, assembly GCA_021018995.1. Lineage (NCBI taxonomy): Eukaryota > Viridiplantae > Streptophyta > Magnoliopsida > Chloranthales > Chloranthaceae > Chloranthus > Chloranthus sessilifolius. Next base: position 92,093,293 of record CM037592.1, read on the forward strand.
GTCTCTGATGTCATGTATGTTAGTAATCATAATATCCGTTAATTATTATTATATTATTATATCTATAATCTATATTATGTATACCCTATTTAAGTATTTTACTATGTTATATCTAACACTTTATCTAAGTGTTTCAGTACAAAATATTTTTTAATATCAAATAACTAGCACATGTATTGGTATAAATTATAACAATGATACAATCAAGTAACATAGAACATGATATATCCAAAAATAATTAATAGTGCACAAAAACAATAGGTTTTAAAAAAGTGACCTTTATGGTGAATAGTTACTGAATATACGTATTTAGGAATCCACCGCCTTACATGGATCTCAAATTAAAGAATGTACAACTCCAATATAATATATATATAACAGAAGTACCAATAAAAATATTAAATGAAGACATTAATAACAATCCAATAATCAACGAGCAATGACCCCTTTTAATTACGTAACACCAAGTTGGTGATTAATCACAATTAATAACATTCTTATAACCAATAAATACTAAATGAGAATTTAATTTCTTTTGATAAGGTCCTATGGCCACATGTACCAATAACGTGTAATGCAACTACAACAATGGTAACCTGGTGGGTGTTGAACGACATGAACGTTAAGGCTGCGTATGGCATATCTCTATACTAGCTCCTGCCATAGCAAAGTTCACCTGCTTTAGCAGGTTCCTATCCTCTTTGCTAAGATCCTGCTACCTGTTTTAGCAAGTACCCCTTCTCCTTGATAACTCCTTGCACAGCAAGATTTACTTGTTCAGTAGTTTTACACTCCTCTCTACTCACTCCTTGCCAGAGCAGATTTTATTTGCTCTGGTAGAGAGTTAGTAGAGAGCAGAGAGGTTTCTGCTAGAGTAGGTAAATCCTCCTTTGCAAGGAGCTAAGAAAGAGAATGAGAACCAACAAAAGCAAACGATCTCTATTGTGGTAGGGGCTAACAAAAAGCTATGCCATACGCAGCCTAAGTCATTATGGCCTGGTTAGCTAATTGTTGAACGTTGAGTCGTTGTGATGGTAGGAGAGACTTAAGAGAGAGAGACAGAGAGACAGAGAGAGAGGTGGAGAGAGAAAAAGAGAGTAGTGGGGTTGAACGTTGATACATAATGTTGATTTGTGCCTTCGATTTGCTTGACTGAACAATGAAAGCTCGTTAGAGAGAGAAGATGAGAATTGTTGCAACTTGCAATTGCTTTTAGGGCTTTGGCTGAAGAAAAATAAAACTTTTAGAGGGGAGAGAGATTTTAGAAAATATCCCTAAATTTTTATATAATATTAAAATATTTTGATACTTAAAAATTATGTCCCACTTTTTTATAATTATAATATGAGCACAAAACATTAAGGTAATAAGTTCAATTTTTTCCAAGGGGCACTGATTATGATGATAGGCTTGAAATCCAAAACTTTCTCAACTAGAGTAATAAAAACATTCCCTGTGGCTTGAAAGAGTTAAATGCCAAAGATTAAATGGGAATAAATAAAAGTACCCTTCAGTGATCTACACTAGCCCTTGAATGTATGGAGGTAAGAGTCTCACCATCCCATCGAATCTTTGGAAGCTGGCAATTATTTTTACTTTTGGTAACATAGTTTCTAACCCCATTGGCTTCGATGGGGAGCTATTATAAGTGATAAAGGTTGTGTATGACATAGCTCTTTGTTAGCCCTTGCCACAGTAGAGTTCACCTACTTTCGTTGGTTCCCATACTCTTTTCTAACTCCCTATAAAGGAGAATTTATCTGCTCGAGCAGCAACTTACATGCTCGATCTCTAGCAACTCCCTACGAGAGTAAATAAAATCTGTTCCGACAAGGAGTGAGTAGAGAGAAGGGTGGAATTGCTGAACAGGTAAATCTTGTATAAAATCTTGCTATGCAAGGAGTTATTCAATGAGAAGGGGTACATGCTAAAGCAGGTAGCAAGATGTTAATAAAGAGAATGAGAAACTGCTAAAGCAGGTGAACTCTACTATGACAGGGGCTAGCAGATAGCTATGCCATACGCAGCGAAAGTTATTCTCTGCTTGCTCTGTTATAAGAGATAACCCAAATATAAGAGTGATGAGTAGTGAAATATGATGATATTTCACCCCTAGATACCTATATTTAGCTATCCGATGAAGGCTATCTGATAAGAATTATTAGATTTGAAGTGTTTCAGGTAAATACAAGCCAAGTGCAGAAAACAGCCCAAGAATTCTGAAAATAATGTCAAAACACTGCAATTTTGGGTCATCGAGAACTTGGTGAGACTTGTATCTCAATTTGGATATTCCAGACGGCCGAATTATGAAATTGTTAAAACACAAAAGTTTTAGATCTTTCTGTCAGATTTCCAACGGATCAAGAATCGCCTCAATCCGAGTTTGGGACAGAGAGTTATGGCTAAAATATCAAAGCAGTGTCTGATACAAAGTTCGACGGGAATTCACAAAAATCTGGGAGGTCGATGCATCGACCCTATTGGGTCGATTAATCGACCCTAAATTTTCGAGTTGGAACACCTCTGTGGCTGGGAAACTTCGGCTCTATTTAAAGCAAATCAAACACTTCGGAAAGGAGGAATGAGAGATAGATAATTAGAGATGAGGAATGAGAGATAGATAATTAGAGATAAGGAATTAGAGATAGAAATTAGAGATAGGAATTAGAAATAGAGGAATTAGAGATAGATAATTAGAGAGTTAGTTTTGGCTTTTTTTTTTGAGTTTTTGGAGAGAATTTTTGAGAGGATTATTATTCATTATTATTATTTTTGGTTTTAGACTCCTCTTGGCATCTTTTCAAGAGTTCTTCTTTCTCCTTCTTCTAGGGTTCCATCTGGGTAGATTGTACTTAGGATTTGCATTATTTTTCCTTTACGTTAATGAAAGCATAGATTGTATTTAGGAAAAGGAATTGTAAACAAAGATCTTTGCAAGAAATAAAAAGAGGAATGGCTTTGAATGAACAAGGAGATCATACACCAAAGATGAGCGGCTAAATCAGTAGATCGGGGCAGATGCGATCCCCAGATAAGTACCCTTATTTATGATTAATACCATAGTTGATTTATTGTCATCATGGAATCGTTTTGCTAAAAGTTTGTGTTATTGAAAATATATTGAATGCTTGTTATGACCGTTGATTGCGCGTATCAACGGCTATAATCGCTAGATCTGGACCTGCAGACCGATCTAGGCTGCAGAGCGATTATGTGTTTACTGTTGTGATCTAAATATCATGAGATACGCTATGCTTCTTACATGACTCATACCGCAATGATAGGCTGAGTCATTATTTTTAGATAGGGTATGCCGGATTGATGATTATATTTTATTACGAATCATCTCTATAGTTGAATGATGGTGTGAATGATGCTTTAATGAAACTGTGAGTTTTAATGGTAGAAAAGGGGTACAAATCTGGGGTAGCATATTCTTTGATCTCATTTAATTATTATTTTAGATTCATCAGTAATTAGTTATTTAGATTAATTTATTTTTCTGCATTTAGGAAAAGTGTGATAAATTTTGGTAAAATTGAATCTGCCCTTTGGTACTTCCTTAGGGACGTTTTTAAATCTTTAAAAGAATTAATTAAAATTCAAGATTTTCCTGTGGGTTCGACACCTTTGTTCTTGCCATACTGCAATAGATCTTGTGCACTTGCAAGGGTTACACTTTAAATCGATCAAGTTTTTGGCGCCGTTGCTGGGGAAATCGGCGAAATTTTGATTAATTCGGTTAGGGATTTTTGTATTTTGATTAAAAAAAAAAAAAAAAAAAAGAGAAAAATTTTGTCCCTTATTTTTCTCTCTTAGGTAAGTATTTTTTTTTAGGAGTCTTTTAAGAAGTTGAGATTTTTAGACTTTTTATTATTAGATTTTGTAGGAGTCTTTTAGGAAGTTGAAATTTTTAGACTTCTTATTTTAGATTTTGTAGGAGTCTTTTTTAGGAAGTATAGATTTTTAGGATACCTTCTTTAGGAAATTTAGGAATCTTTTATTCTTTCCCTTATTTTTCTCTTTTAGATAAGATTCTTAGGATTGCCATTAGATTTAAAATTTTAATTTCTAATTTTAATCTTGAAATTTTAATTTTAATTTTTGAAATTCGAATTTAAAAAAAAAAAAAAAAAAACTAATATTTAGATTTTTGATTTGTAAAATCTTCTTTCCCTTATTTTTCTCTCTTAGGTAAGTTTTTGTAGGACTCTTTTAGGAAGTTTAACTTTTTAGGACTTCTTATTTTAGTAGGATTCTTTTTCCTTACTTTCCTCTTTTAGATATTCTAGGATTTTCTAAAATTAGTTATTAATTTATTTTTTTAGGAAGTTTATAAATTTAGGATACCTTCCTTAGGAAATTTAGGAATCTTTTATTCTTTCCCTTATTTTTCTCTTTTAGATAAGATTCTTAGGATTGTCCTTAGATTTAAAATTTTAATTTCTAATTTTAATCTTGAAATTTTAATTTTAATTTTTGAAATTCGAATTTAAAAAAAAAAAAAATTAAATTAAAATTAATTTATCTTGTTTTGCTTTTCTTTTCTTCTTATTTTGGCCATTGTTCATATTAGAGCTCAATCGATTGAAGCTTCAGGTTCAATCGATTGAGACTGAAATATTCTCTGTCGTGATCTTTGCTTTTCTTTCAATCGATTAACATTCCTCTGTCAATCGATTGACAAAAATTCGCTTTGCCATTTAAATTCCTGTGTTAACCTGCTTTGACCTTTGAACCTCAATCGATTGAGAACAGTTCTTCAATCGATTGACTGATAAAGTCATTTCTATGAAATTTTAAGTGTGCTTCTGTCAATCGATTGAGATCTTTGCTGCAATCGATTGAGCCTATTTTGTGGATTTGTTTTGGATTCTTCAATCCCTGTTTGTGAGCGTGGTGTATGAGTTTTACTCGTTCTCATCACCCACATCTGCTACCATTTAATCTTGAGATCGAACGATCTTGTAGAGAGAATCGCAGAATTCAAAGGAATCAGTATCATCATACTGATACCATGGCTGATCAAAGGCAAAAAATGAATGGGAACAACCAGAATATCAATAATGGCAATAATAGAAATAATGGAAATGATGGGAATAACAATTATAATGAGGGCCCTAGAACACTCGAATATTATAATGATCCTGGTTTTTACGAGGATCAGGAATGTATAATGCATGATCCCATTCCAGGAAACCACTATGAATTCAAATCAGCGATGATCCAAATGCTACCAATTTTCCATGGGTTAGCAAATGAAAATCCGCACGTTCATCTAAATGAATTCACTGGGGTATGCAAAATGTTTAGAGTCCACAATGTCACTGATGAGATAGCTAAACTCCGACTCTTTCCTTTCTCTTTAAGGGACAAGGCAAAAACGTGGTTTTATTCCTTAGAACTGCAATCTATTCAGAGTTGGCGTAGCTACACCGCCGCTTTCTTAAAAATATTTTCCCATGACCAAGGCCATTGAGTTGTGTCGAAGATTCAATTCTTTTCCCAACAACTCATCAAACATTCCATGAATGTTGGGAACGCTTTAAGGAATTGATTAAGAGTTGTCCAAATCATCCAAGGTGGCAACAGTCCAAAGTTTTTATAATGGATCGATTCTCAAGAGAGACGCATGGTTGATGCATCGTAGGTGGATCATGTGCCACAAAGAAGCCGATGAATTGTGGGCATTGTTTGAGAAGTTATACCAAACTTGATACAAAAGTGAAACTCTTGGGAACTAACTTGGATTTGGCATCTAAATCTCATGTGTTGACAAGAGATGGATTGTATAATGTCAAAATAATACCTCGATCTATCGACAAAGGTTGATATGTTGTCCAAGCAAATGAATATGTTGTTAGTCTGCGACCAAGCAAGCTAAAGCTCATCACCCCCTTTGTGTGTTCAATTTGTGACCACCAGGGTCACATGGCTAATGAGTGCCCACTACCTTGTCATTATTCACGATGAACCTACTCCTCAAGAGGAGGTGAATCGACTCAATCTTATCAAGCGGCGGGTAGAAACATATACTCCAATACCTATAACCCGAATGGAAAAATCACCCCAACTTAGGATGGGGTGGTTCAACCAAACCGGTCGTAAACCAAGATCTGAGCCAACACAATGGGTGGACAACAAAATTTTTTCGCCTAGCGAATTCCGCTACGTGAATTCTAATTTCAGAGAACCCTCCTTATTACCATCCAATTCGATTACCGAAAAAATCGAATTTTAATCAATTTTAATCAACCTCAGCTACCGTTTCTAGAGATTCGATTTGGAGGAAAATGTGATCACGAAGCATGCATGCTTTCAACAGATGATGAGATCAATTCATCAACCAAATCAATTTGAGTCACGAGAGGAAGGTAGGCTCCCTAGCCAACCCGTCAACAATCCTCGAGGTCAAGCACCACCTGATGCAGGACCATCGAATAGTCAATAGTTGAAAGTTGTTACGGTGCTGAGAAGTGGAAGAGAAGTTTATAATCAAGTGGAAATGCCTGTGGAATCTGATCAGGAAAAAGAGGAAGCAAGAGAAGCAGCAAAAGAGAAAGAAAACAAATCAGAGAAAAGAACAGAGAATGAGAAAAGAAAAGAGAAAGAGAAAGAGCAAAGAAGAGAGAAGGGAAAAGAAAAAGTAATCGAGGATGAGTCTCCCTCAACTGTCCAACTAGGACATGAACAAGAATCAAAAATGGAACCTGCACCTTATGTCCCAAGGGCTCCATTCCCTCAATGCCTAACTCCTCCATCTAGAATGGGAAAGGGACCAACAAAAATGGAAGAAATTTTCGAAACATTCAAGCAAGTAAAGATAAATCTTCCATTGCTTGAAACAATCAAACAAGTGCCTGAGTATGCAAAAATTTTCAAAGATTTATGCACTCGTTAGCGAAAGGCGCGTACTCATATTTCCAAGAAAGTGTTCCTGACTAATCAAGTCAGTTCAATATTATAATTAGAAACCCCACGAAAACTGAAAGACCCTGGAGTTCCAACTGTTCCATGTGTCTTTGGTGGGCAACCAATTGGAAAAGCGCTATTGGATTTGGGAGCAAGTGTGAATCTAATCCCATACTCAATATACGAGAAACTCGGATTGGTGAATTGCAACCCACGACGGTCACACTACAACTGGCTGATAGGTCAGAAAGAAGACCTAGGGGAATTATCGAGGATGTTTTGTTTGGAATAGACAAGTTTGTCTTTCCAGTGGACTTTGTTGTTTTAGACATGGAACCACCTGTTAAATCAATTAATCAAGTCCCCATCATCCTTGGACGTCCGTTTCGCCACGCATTAATTGTCGAGCAGAGTCATGGACGTTTCTTTTGGGAACATGAAGGTCAGATTGAACATATTTCATGCGATGAACCATTTCCCTAACGAGGATGAGGTCGAATGTTTTTACATCGATCAGATGGACGAAGTGGTGGATGAAGCATTACCATTAATGCTCACCAAAGAAGAATTTGAAACCGCTTTGTTGGCCATCTATGAAGAAAAAGGATCTGAAAGGAAGCAGTCCGAAGAGACGAGGTTGAGTTTATCATGTCCATATGATAACTTATGTGAAGTTGTGACTAAGATAGAACCGTTACCCATTGAAGTAAAAGCTGAACCGACTCCATCAATTAAGGAGCCACCAACTGTGGAATTGAAACAGCTGCCTGAATCGCTCAAATACACTTTTCTGGGGCCACGAGAAACGTTTCCAGTGATAATTTCATCCACGTTGTCTGAAGAACAAGAGCATGACCTGTTGAAAGTGCTTCTAGATCACAAGCAGGCTATTGAATGGACTCTAGCTGATTTAAAAGGTATTGACCCATCAGTATGTATGCACAAAATACATCTGGAAGATGAGAGTAAACCATCGAGAGAATCGCAGAGGCGACTTAATCCGAACATGTAAGAAATCGTTTTAAAGGAAATCATTAAATTACTCGATGTTGGAATCATCTATCCGATTTCTGATAGTGAATGGGTTAGTCCAGTCCAAATTATCCTGAAAAAGTCCGGAATCACTGTGAAAGAAACTGCGAAAGGAGAATTGTTGCCTACTCGTGAAACTACTGGGTGGCGTGTCTGCATTGATTATAGAAAATTAAACACAGCTACCAGAAAGGATCATTTTCCCCTTCCGTTCATCGATCAAATCCTCGAGAAGTTAGCAGGGCAAGAGTTTTATTGCTTTCTTGATGGTTATTCGGGATATAATCAAGTACCCGTTTTTCCACCTGATCAAGAGAAAATGACATTCACATGCCCTTACGGTACTTTTGCATATCGAAGGATGCCATTCGACTTATGTAATGCACCTGCTACTTTCCAACGATGTATGTTGGCCATATTTTCAGATATGATTGACAAGTTCATCGAGGTATTCATGGACGACTTCTCGGTTTTTGGGAAAACATTTGGTTCTTGTTTGAATCACCTCGCACAAGTTTTAGCTGGGAGAAGAGCCATTTCATGGTTCAACAAGGAATTGTTCTGGGGCATATTGTTTCCAAGAAAGGAATTGAAGTGGATAAGGCCAAAGTCGACCTAATTGCCAATTTTCCCTCACCAAAGAGTGTTCGCCAAATTCGATCATTTTTGAGGCATGCTGGATTTTATAGGCGATTCATTAAGGATTTCAGCAAGGTGGCTAAACCTTTATGTACCTTGCTTGGTAAAGATGTCCCTTTTGAATTTGATGAGCATTGCATGAAATCATTTCTGAAGCTGCGTGAACTCTTATCAACTGCACCAATAATCCAACCACCGGATTATTCTCTCCCATTCGAACTCATGTGTGATGCATCTGATTACGCTATCGGAGCTGTTTTAGGGCAAAGGGTGAACAAATTACCTCACGTAATTTATTATGCCAGTAAGACGTTGATCGATGCACAGCTTAACTACACCACCACTGAGAAAGAACTATTAGCTGTGGTGTATGCTCTGGATAAATTTCGTTCTTATCTGCTTGGATAAAAAATAGTGGTCTTTTCAGACCACTCTGCATTGAAATATTTGTTGGCAAAGAAGGATGCCAAACCACGATTGATCCGCTGGATTCTGCTACTTCAAGAGTTTAATTTCGAAATCAAGGATAAAAAGGGAGTCGAGAATGTTGTGGCTGATCACTTGTCTCGCATTTTGCTTGAAGAATTGGTTACACCTGAACCTATCCGGGACACTTTTCCGGATGAGAAATTAATGGCAATTGACGCGACCGCTACGAAAGTTCCTTGGTTTGCCAATATCGTGAATTATTTGGTCACGGGCAAAATCCCTACTGAATGGGGAAAGAATGATAAGAACCTCTTTTTCTCCCAGATCAAATACTATTTTTGGGATGAACCACATTTGTTCAAGATCTGTTCAGATCAAATCATCAGGAAATGTGTACCAGCAGAAGAGCAACTAAGCGTTCTCGATTTCTGCCATGCTGGAGCCTGTGGAGGCTATTTTGGAGGACAGAAGAGTACACAGAAAATTCTTCAAAGCGGATTCTACTGGCCCTCCATCTTTCATGACGTTGCTCAATTTTGCAAAGAATGCCAAAGATGTCAACAGCTTGGAAATATTTCAAAACGGAATATGATGCCCCTTAATCCGATTCTAATTGTTGAAAGTTTTTATGTTTGGGGGATTGACTTTATGGGTCCTTTTCCCCCATCTTTCGGGTATTCGTATATTCTTGTGGCTGTTGACTATGTCTCCAAATGGATAGAAGCTGTGGCAATCCGATCAAATGATCACAAGGTTGTTGTCAAATTTCTGAAAGAAAATGTTTTTAACAGATTCGGGTTTCCACGGGCGATCATTAGTGATGGCGGTTCGCACTTCTGCAACCATCATTTTGCTACTTTAATGAAGAAATACGGCATCACCCACAAGGTTGCAACGCCGTATCACCCGCAAACTAGTGGTCAGGTGGAAGTGTCGAACCGAGAGATTAAACGAATTTTAGAAAAGACGGTACGATCGGATAGAAGAGACTGGTCAAACCGGCTCTCTGATGGTCTGTGGGCCTATCGTACCGCCTTCAAGACACCAATTGGAATGTCTCCGTTCAGAATTGTCTACGGGAAAGCATGCCATCTTCCTGTTGAATTGGAGCATAAAGCATTTTGGGCCATCAAAAGATTAAATTTCGATATGCAAGCAGCAGGATCAAATCGAAGGCTACAGCTAAGTGAATTGGAAGAGCTACGCTATGATGGGTATGAAAACTCAAAGATGTATAAAGAAAGGTATAAAAAGCTGCATGATGAGGCCATTTCTCGGAAAGAGTTCCACATTGGACAAAAGGTTTGGCTGTTCAACTCCAGACTTAAGCTCCACCCGGGAAAACTGAAATCTAGATGGGAAGGCCCGTTTCAGGTTGTTTCCATTAGTGTGCATGGTGCGATTGAGATCCGTAGTCTCAAGGACAATCAAGTCTTCAAAGTCAATGGGCAACGCCTTAAACCAATGTTTGAGCCGATGACCCAGTTCGGAATTGAGGCGATGCACCTCAGTGACCCAGATTAAAGGAGTTGGACTCAGGTTTAGTTTAGGATTTAGGATTTAGGATTTCTCTTTTCGTATGTTTAGTTTTAGAATATTAGTTTTTAGTTTAGTTTAAGTTGTTTTTAATTTCTAAATTAGTGTAGCCGCATTACCTTCAATCTATTTTTGGTCATGTTTTAATTTGATGCACATATTCTCTGCACCTGATCTTTGTGTTGAGGTACTTTTCAACAGGTTTGGGGGTGTGCTACTTATTTCAATCAATGAGGACATTGTCATTTTTAGGTTTGGGGGTATGATTCTCTATCTTGCGTCACTTTCTATTTTTTTTTTATATATGAAAAAAAAATTAAAAAAAAATTTTTAAACCATCATACATGAATTATTTTTCGATAGTTTTCAAACTTTAGTTGATGATATATGTGAATTTAATTTTGATAATATCAATGTCAGATTTTGAATGCTTGTATCTAAAATAATGAAGCTTAATGTGATATTTTGTGGGTAATTTTGATATTCATGCGTAGAACTTTTGCACTTATACCAAGCTAAGACTTAGAAATCGATGAACTGTTTTGAACATTGAATCTTAGGTTCTTAGTGGAGACTAAACCCGGTAAGCTTTAGAGCTAATTTCCCGTCATTGATGAGTGAATACATAAACTCGGAGTTTTCTTTGAATACGAATTATTTTGAATAATCTCATACACTTTATTTTGGCTTGTGACTTTGCATGATATCAAATTCATATTATTGTATTAGAACGTACTGTATATCTACTCAAGACAAATAGGCAAGGTTACCATCTTTTAAGGAAATGATTGAAGGCCATCTTTGGCTCGTTTGTGCTTAAATGCCCCACCTCATATAAATTTATCCTTCTAGTACCCCTTTGAGCCTATTGAAAAATTTACCTTTATACATTCTTTGATAAGCCACGTTAACTTTTAACCCTTCACCATTTATGAAAATTCAGCTTTACCCTTCTTATTTTAGAAATTAGGAGCGAGGATGAAAATGAGCGAAAAAGTAAGTGGAAAGATCTTTGAGTTGTGTTTTGAGTGTATGGCAAAAATATAAAAGAAAAAGGGGGGAGAAAAAGAAAAAGAAAATTGTGAAAAATATGAAAAAAAAAATATATGAGGTGCTTCAAGAAAAGAAAATTCAAAAGAAAAATATTGAGAAAAATAGTGAGAGATTAGAAAAGAAAAAGAAGAGAAATAGAAAAATCAGAAGTTTGTTTCTTTTCCGATTTCTCAGAAATTTTGAATCTCAATTCCTATTCTTTCTTACCCTTTCCTGAGCCCCATTACAACCCTACAAAAGACCTTCATGATCTAATCTTGCACTGGTAACTGCCTTGTGGAGAGTAAATATGTTATACTTATGACACTTGATATGACATAATTAGGATATACAAGTATCTGTTCTTATGAGATTTATTTTTGTTAATTGATTGCATCGTGTTTCATTCATTATGTGAGACCTTTTTGCTTGCTTTGTATTGATCTCTCACATATGTGCGAAAGATTGCCCATCATCGGAGTGATTTTATTTCGAGAGTATACCTAAAGTGAGGATTGAGTCGAGACAACAGACCCGACGGTTTTTCGTTTGGACTAGTTCCGAGATGGATGAATCTTAGCTTTGGTTATGCACACACTTCCCGTTTAAGCATGAATGGATGAGTTATCTAACGATTTGAGCATTAGACTAATTTGAATGGATATTAGTATGATTAATATAACATTGTTATTTAAAATTGAGAATTCGCATGTTGAATTGAGTAATGATTTTGAGTTTTGAATGGTATATATGTTATCAAAATAATATTTTGAAAACTCAATTTTATCGATGGTTTAAAAAAATGTATTGAAGTTTGTGGGTAACTTCACTGTAAATCCTCAAGAGACACAACTCCTCCACTAGGGATCACCTAGGAGTTTAAAGGCTTGTTGCACACGCTAAGTGCAATCGTGTTCCCTACGAAAGTGGCATTTATTTTCTTTAGTTTGTTTTGCTCGAGGACTAGCAAAGTGTAGGTTTGGGGGTGTGATGAGTAGTAAAATATGATGATATTTCACCCCTAGATACCTATATTTAGCTATCCGATGAAGGCTATCTGATAAGAATTATTAGATTTGAAGTGTTTCAGGTAAATACAAGCCAAGTGCAGAAAACAGCCCAAGAATTCTGAAAATAATGTCAAAACACTGTAACTTTGGGTCATCGAGAACTTGGTGCGACTGGTAGCTCAATTTGAACATTCAAGACAGCCGAATTATAAAATTGTTAAAACACCAAAGTTGTAGATCTTTCTGTCATCTTTCCAACGGATCAAGAATTGCCTCAATCTGAGTTCAGGACAAAGAGTTATGGCCAAAATACCAAAGTAGTGTCTGATGCAAAGTTCGGCGGGAATTCACGAAAATCTGGGAGGTCGATGCATCGACCTTATTGGGTCGATTAATCGACCCTAAATTTTCGAGTTGGAACACCTCTGTGGCTGGGAAACTTCGGCTCTATTTAAAGCGGATCAAACACTTCGAAAAGGAGGAATGAGAGATAGATAATTAGAGATGAGGAATGAGAGATAGATAATTAGAGATAAGGAATTAGAGATAGAAATTAGAGATAGAGGAATTAGAGATAGATAATTAGAGAGTTAGTTTTGACTTTTTTTTTTTAGAGTTTTTAGAGAGAATTTTTGAGAGGATTATTATTCATTATTATTTTTTTTGGTTTTAGACTCCTCTTGGTATCTTTTCAAGAGTTCTTCTTTCTCATTCTTCTAGGGTTCCATCTGGGTAGATTGTACCTAGGATTTGCATTGTTTTTCCTTTACGTTAATAAAAGCATAGATTGTATTTAGGAAAAGGCATTGTAAATAAAGATCTTTAGAAGAAATAAAAAGAGGAATGGCTTTGAATGAACAAGGAGATCATACACCAAAGATGAGCGGCTAAATCAGTAGATCGGGGAAGATGCGATCCCCAGATAAGTACCCTTATTTATGATTAATATCATAGTCGATTTATTGTCATCATGGAATCGTTTTGCTAAAAGTTTGTGTTATTGAAAATATATTAAATGTTTGTTATGATCATTGATTGCGCGTATCAACGGCTATAATCACTAGATCTGGACCTGCAGACTGATCTAGGCTGCAGAGCGATTATGTGTTTACTGTTGTGATCTAAACATCATGAGATACGCTATGCTTCTTACATGACTCATACCGCAATGATAGGCTGAGTCATTATTTTTAAATAGGGTATGCCGGATTGATGATCATATTTTATTACGAATCATCTCTATAGCTGAATGATGGTGTGAATGATGCTTTAATGAAACTGTGGGTTTTAATGGTAGAAAAGGGGTACAAATCTGGGGTAGCATATTCCTTGATCTTATTTAATTATTATTTTAGATTCATCAGTAATTAGTTGTTTAGATTAATTTATTTTTCTGCACTTAGGAAAAGTGTGATAAATTTTAGTAAAATTGAATCTGCCCTTTGGTACTTCCTTAGGGACGTTTTTAAATCTCTGAAAGAATTAATTAAAATTCAAGATTTCTCTGTGCGTTCGACACCTTTGTTCTTGCCATACTGCAATAGATCTTGTGCACTTGCAAGGGTTACACTTTAAATCGATCAAAGAGCTAACCCAGCCATAGTCTTAATAAAATCATTTTTCATCCCAATCTTCCATATGATAAATCTTGAAATCATGAGCATTTCATTATTATTTATTTCATATATATGAAATCCCAAAAAGTGACAAAATCAGGTTTGATTGTAGCATATGCAAGGATCAAAATTCCGGATTTTGTTTCGGTTTTGATATGAACCGAAACCAAATCTGGACCAAAATTTCGGCCGAAATCTTTAAACCTATATAAAAATACCAAAATTTGTAGATTTCGTTTTGGTTTCGGTGGGCACCAAAACTGAAATTTTAGACCGAAATTTTGATCCATGGGCATATGCCATATGATATTTGGGTCACCTTTTAAAGATGTGACAAATTAAATAAAAAAAATGGATGATACAGCCGCGATCTCAAGAACGATTTAATATTTGGTTTTAGTGTACTGTTCTCAAAGATTTTATGGGTGCAAATAAAGGTAAATCATTTTTGTTTTCCCCTAGATAATTTTCAATAGTCGGTTAATCTACCGCATGATATTAAAAATCGGTCGATACTGATATGTATCGCTCGGCAAACCGATATGTACCAGTGCCAATCGTATCTGTATCCCAATTCGGTATCGACAGATGCCTCTATTTTCTTTTTTTTTTCTTTTTAAATAGGCCAATACCTATCGGTATCAGCCGAGTCGTATCAGTCCTCCAAGGACCGATACCCGAGTCCGATACCGATTTTGTTGCCACTACAAAAAATAAAACTATTAGCGGAAAGCTGCTGCTATTAGTCTTGTCGCTATCAAATGTTGCTACTATTAGTCCTGCCGTTACCAAAAACTGCCTTAACAGCAAGTGCCGCTGAAACATCTTATTTTTGTAGTGTACCTTGGTCTACCATTATGGTTTGAAATCTTAGATTTTCGAGTTGTCTCGGACAGCCAAACCAAGATGTCTATGTGACACAAGGTGAAACAAAAATAACCTATTGAATGATCTTACATCACTAAAATAGTTTTTTGATCTTACACTATTAAGTAACACTTCACTATTATGTCATGTGGCAAATATTTGGGATCAATCTAAATAACTCAAATGGCTATTCATGGTTGGTGCACATCTTAATTAAGAAATTACACCTATAAATCAATTATATACCGTCCGATCAAAGATCTTCAATATTAGTGTGCAAAGATTTAGATATAGTGTAATAGACATTCATCATATCATCATAGATAAGATCCGATATGATAAAAAAGTGTTGTGTGTATAAAGAAAATGAGTTGTACACTTTAAATGATGTATAAGCCTAATGCCTTATATAAATTATAATATAAAGATAATATTTTTAAAGTTACATCTCATAACGATTCACATATCAATCCGGTCTGGGGAGAGATTTCAAATCATGCTTACCATAGTCCGATTCTTTTTCTTAAAACAGACGGTGTGAGATTCGAGAAGACTTCTGAATTTTTTTAATATTTGCACTATAATTTAGCTTTGAAAGTCGGTGCCGACCGTCTCAAAAAAATTCAAATAGAGACAAAAACTTTATGGGCTTGCACGTGCCTGGATCCAGATTTAAGCGATAAATGGTATTGCACGTGACAAGGTCCTAATCAGACCTTGGTATTTGATAAAACTACAAAAATGCCATTAGCTTGGTAAAGGAAATCGAAACTTGTAAGACCCATAGGCTGTGTTTGGTTAGTTCTTATAAGAGTAGAAGAAGCAGCTGTGAGAACAGCTTTATCATTTAAAATAATTCTTTTTCCGAGCAAATGAGGGGAGGAGCTATATTACCAAATATGAAAGCAGTTCTCTGATAAAGCTAAAGAGCAAAAGAGCTGCTCTTTGTCTTGAAAGAGCTAACCCAAACGCAGTCATGACTAATATAATTGCATATAAGAGGAAGTTTATATGCACTTAACAAGGGATATTTAGTCAACTAAGTGCATATTTAGTTTATATGCACTTAACAAGGGATGCAAGTTTGGTTACCCGAATGCGGAGACCGAATTGAAATGCAATTAGTTCTTCTTTGATTCTTTTTGTTTTTTTTTAAAACGAAAATCCTAAACGTTCAGTTTTTTTATGTGCACTTCCGAATTTTTTATATTTTTATATTTTAAGGTGAGGGGTGGGTTTAAGGGGTTTCGAAATTTTTCTCGATTTTCTCATCCTACCTAATCGATTTTCAATTTTTCCATCCAAATATGATCCAAACCAAAATCTATTCATCCCAAAACAATTTTCACGCTAGTTCGGTTTGCTCGGATTTTAGGTTGGATTTGGGTTTCGGGTCAAAACTTGCATCCCTAGTGAAGTCTGTAACTTGTAGCAGTGTAGCCCCAGTAGCTTGAATAGGCTGTAAATGTTTCGGGCCGGTCCGATCCTGATCCAAGACCTTGACCTCACCCGGACCTAAGGATAAGGTCTGGTCCACCCGAACCTCACTTGAGACCTTAGTTATGAAGTTGGAATTTGGGAAAAGGTGGTCTAAGTCACAAAAATGAAAAGAATGGGAAAATTTGGCAAAATAATGAAAATTTTGAGAAATAAGTACCGAAAATATTTGCAAATATTTAAAAGTTTTTTTTTTTTTGACAAAATAAAAAAAGTTCAGAAAATCTGAAAAAATTACATTTAAAACACAGAATTAGGGGTGTATTCGGTTCGGTTTGGTCAGTTTTGGACCAAAATCACAAACCAAAACAGTTCTAATCAGCTTCTAAAACCAAACCAAACCATCCAACTGTTGAACCAAACCAATCCAATTCGATTCAGCTTCAATTTAATTTGGTTGATTTCGGTTTTCCTATAAGTTCTACTTGCACATCAAAATTTTCTCAATTACTCAACTTGTTTTACACTTTTTGTAACAACCCGAATTTTTAGATTTTATTTTAACAGTGTTAGATGATGCACCACACTATGTACTGTGCTAACGCTCCACATCGGAATCGAAACCCACCCTTTAAAAAAAAAATTCTAATTTTTTCTATATCAAAATTAGACTCATTGCGAAGTGCTCGTCGATATGATTCTAACGATATATAATTTGACGACTTCTAACAAGAATATAAAAAGTTATGCCCATTTTAAGTGATCAAGCAAGTTAAAGGGTATAACTGTAATTTCGGGAGAGAAACACCAATTGCTTCGGGTGGTTATACAAAGCTATCAAGCTAGTAAAAATC
The DNA here is from genome assembly GCA_021018995.1 of Chloranthus sessilifolius. Lineage (NCBI taxonomy): Eukaryota > Viridiplantae > Streptophyta > Magnoliopsida > Chloranthales > Chloranthaceae > Chloranthus > Chloranthus sessilifolius. The sequence goes on from CM037592.1 coordinate 92,110,660, forward strand.
TCCTATTCTATTAAATCTCCTACGAAAAATGTTAATTAGAGTTGACCTAAAATTTTATATCATTATAAATAAAACTTTAAAAATTCTCTACTCTCTATAATCAAAAATCATTCTCTCTGAAGACTTAGACGAACCGACGCCCTAGGCATCGACCTTTTCAACCCGAATCGCTGTTGATCTTCCGTTCACGCTTCAAAAGGTGGGTACCCATCAATCCATCTTGTTCTTCTCATATCCCGTCGCGTAGGATGCGTTCGATCGCGCATCGACGGGTTTAAAAATCTTATTTAAACCCAAATATCTCATAAATTAATGGATCTATATGTTTAATATATGCTTTCCCTTGAAAGTTGTATATTTTGTAAATTGGGTTTATATGTTATTTCTCTTTTCCTTTCAAGAATCCTTTTGTTTGGGCCATTAATATTTTATCCTCTATTAGGTCTGTATATTTAATATGCCTACTTCCTTTTAAATCTACATACTAATTAAACATGAATATCTTTAAGTTTGATAAATCTGCATGTTTAGTATTTTATTTTTCTATTAAAATTGCATGAACTGTAAATTGGGTTTATATATTATTTCTCTTTTCTTTTCAAGAATCCCTTTTGTTTGAGCCACTAATATTTTACCTTATATTAGGTCTGCATATTTAATATGTTTACTTCCTCTTTTATGTCTATAAAATTAATTAAATTATAATATGTATAAATTTGATAGATTAACTTAATCGGCATAATATCATATTGATATTATTTATTTTTAAATCTATATAGTCAGAAATCTATCCTTCTACTAAGACTATAATAATATATATTATTGTTGCAAGTTTATATTATTATTTATTTAAAATTAATTAAGTCCAAAAATTAAACTATATTTTTATTTTAATTAAAAGAATAATAAATTATATCATCTTGAAGTTTCGGGTCCGAACTCATGACTGCGAACTCAAATTCGCGTCCACGAACCCGACCTCACGACCATTGATGCACCTGTCCCGGTATTTTGGCCATATCTTTTTACTCCGACCTCGGATTAATGTGATTCTTACGGCATTGGAAAGAAGACATCGAGCTTTACAACTTTGTGTAAAATAGCCATTTCACGAATCTGACGTTTAATTTTCAATGACTTAAGGTTATTCGAATTTAATATTATTTTCCAATTCTCATGACCAAAGTTCTTGTATATATTATATTGTAAGGTCTTTCAGTCGATGATCATGATAAATCATAACTTAATAATTATAAATATCATTTAATTTAATTATCTAATTATTATATATATATATATATATATCTCAATTTTATCGCTTCAACGCGACCTCTTCGATAACACGAAGTGTTAAGAATTCGATACCTCATGAACATTGAATTCCGACCTTCCCGTTATCGAGAATACACTTATAATTATCCTATTCTATATTGTATTAGAATGTGTGTAAATAAATATATATATATATATATATAAATATAAGATAATCTAATATAAATCTTTTTGTACATCTGACCTTCTGTATTTTCATCTGAATTACATTATATGAGTTATAAGTAAGTTAGAATATATATACGAAAGTATATGAGATCATGCCTATGCTTGGGCGTGGTGACTCACTGAGATAGTATCGAAGCGAGGAATACACCGTATTCACATGCCTTACTACTTATGGTGGAATGGGACCCATGACGAGTCGGGTGAGTGTGAATTCAGTGTAATCAGATACTGATATATACAAATCTGATCCTATCACCCCGAGTTTTAATACGAGAGGATAAGATATGAGATATGATACGAGAATCGGGCTTTGGGCCTTAGCTGTGGTGAGGTTTCTTTTACGGTCACGTGAAACTTGAAATATTGACGTCCATGTACGGATGTAACACCTCTATGACAATATAAACTACCACACGAAGTACATCCAGGTTACTACGAAACCTTTTTTCTTGAGAAGCATGAATTAGAAAGGTTACCTCACTATAGGTTGTCATAGGATTAAGTATAAGAGTATAATAAGATATGAGTATGAGATAAGATAAGTTATGATACGAATACGATAATAAGACATCGCTGTGTAGGCCAGCAAAAGATAAAGAACTTAAGTCTCTGTACGTGTCGTTCCTTGCGTAGCTACCGTAAGGGCAACAATGTCTTTCAGCCAAGACGGATCTCTGGGAGAGATTATGAGTGAGTTTGATCATTATGTCTCCCCATTGGCTGGGTGGTGGAGTATGAGTATGACACGAGGGCGTTATAATATGGTGGTATGATACTATGTTGACCCTCCCATAGTAGCTCGAGCAGCGACTCTGGCACAGGTCGTTTAGGATTTTACTAGTATGTTAGTTACGCTTATGCGATGTACAGACGTATGTGCAAGAATGATAATAATACATGGTATGATATGTTATGAGATATAGTAAGGCATGTTAGGATATGAGTGTCTAGATCATGGTCTTGCATCTATGATATGATATGAGTTTTACGATATGTATGTGATTTTATCTTCCTTTTGCTATCTATTTTGAGATACTATGTTTATCACTCACAAGATGCACCCACAATGCACTTGAGTAGTATGGGGTAGATTGGTGGTGTATCCCCCTGAGTTTACGTGACTGAGTAAACTCATTCCACGATAATCTAACAGTTGCAGGTGATTACGCTGGTAGAGTAGACGCGAGCAATCTAGATCTCGCTGACGCTGATTTCATTGATCCCGCAGGTATTGAGTATCAGGAGCCTTTGGAGGGCGACGCTGCCGATTATCAGGAGGACTACGGTGCTGATCTTGATTCGAGTGTCGGTTACTGATCATTGTGGACTTGGTATTGAGTTTTATTGATACTAATATTGCGGACTTTATAGTTTATTTTATCGGATTTGTCTCCGACTGGATTTATATTTTAATAGTAGATTTGTGGTTTTATCATACTTATTCAGTATTTATGATTGCATTTATATTCCACCCTATTTGTTAGATTTCACGGATTTCGTGAAACCATTATTGCGCGAGAACTCTGATTAGGTGTATGTCCGCTTAGCATATCCAGGATATGTGCGGATCATAACTCGGAATTCTAGGCCTTCAGGATAGGATAGAATTTCGGGTCATGACACTTTTACTATTTTTAATGTCTTGTGAGATTCGAGCCTTAAGTAAGGTTGTGACACACTAAATTTGGGCACAAATTTTGGACCGAAAATCTTAATTACAATCTGTTCAGTTCGATCGGTTTCAGTTTGGAAAGGCCCAAAATTGAAACCAAACCGAACTTTTTGGTTTTGCTTTTTACCAAACTAAACCCAAACCTATATCCATCCATACCGGACCAAAATCGGCGATTTAGTCTAATTTGATTGGTTCAGCCCAAAAAATGCATAACCCAACACAAAATAACATGTTATATTTAAGAAAAACCCATTTTTAAAAAAAAAATTATATTTCATACAGATTTTCATCATTTTATGAAAAAAATGCATTTTGAATGCCTTTGTTTCAAAAAAAATAAAAAAAAATCAAATTTTGTAAGTGACTTGACCCAAGACCCACCTTGACAACTAAATGCGTAACAATTTTCGCACCCATTTTTCATGTGAAGACAAAACACTCTTTCACGGAAACAAAATCGCTGGCTACCTTGAATCAAACGATGAAGATTTTTTTCGATCGCAATCTTTGACACAATAGTTCTTTAGATTATAGTGCACATATCAGACAGATAGATCTTGATTCCAAGTAAAACACGTCCCCATAGGTGACCATAATCATGAGCACATATCCCTAAAAATGATCTCTATCGTCTGATTCAAAACAATTAACAATTTTTTCTTGTGAAAGTACGTATGCTCTTCACAAGCCTCCCTTGTATATTTCTTGAAGGTACAAACATTTACAACTAAAGATTTGTCTCTACAGCGAAGGGTTTTCATTGTTAAAAACGTTAATTGCCTTGAATCGGAATATGAAGATCTTTTTTCATCACAATCTTTCACTCAATAAATCTTAAAATCACATACCCCTCATATCATACGATAAAATGTTAATTCCTTTTAGAGCACGCCCCTTCTCATGGTAAATGCCATGATCGTGGATTCATGGTAAATATTGGGGATGTGTGCCAAGTGGAATCTAACATCTGATTGCCTGATAGGTTGTCTATGATCTCAAGATTTATCTTGCGAAAGATTGGGACAAAAAAGACCTTCATCATCTACTTCAAAGCACTTATCGTTATTAACGGTGATAAGATAAACTCTGGTTGCGGAGACCGAATCTTCTGTTGTAGATTCAGGTACCCTTTGCTTATTCACTGGAAACTGATTTAGGACCAAAATGTTTGCGTTGAGTGGCTCTAGTCATGATGCATATTCATCATATAAAGTCGGGTGGCTTTTGCTAGGTTTTGGTCCACCTTATCGCATCAAAATTGTCCCATGTCCACCTCTTATATGGGCACTAGAGGTAAAGAGGACCCCCATCAAAAAATGTTAAGGGCCCACACGAGCTTCCTTGTTTAGATATGACGTTGAGGTTGGCTTTAATTAGTTACCGACATTAGTAGAAAACAACAGTGACTTAAAGTCGGACTACGGGCCGAAAACGGTTCGCGGTTCGACTACAGTTCAGCTGGTCAAGAAATCGTGTTGATCACGGTTTATTTTTACTAATCAACAAACTGGAAACATGAGCTGTGATTGTGAAGCTCACGGTTCACGATTCGATCGATCTACATATGGTTCAAGCAACCGGACCGAGCAGTTCATAAAAAATATGTCCGATTGGCTAATCTTCCTGGCTGATCGGCCATGCTTTCTGGCTTTCTAGTTGATCGGCCTGGCACTTTCGGCTTTTTGGCCGATCGGCTTGGCTTTCTGCTGAAATTGAAAATTGCCCGGTTCACAGTCAATTGAGTGGTTCACACAATTGGACCATACATAGGGTTTTGGACCATAAAAATGATCCAAAACGGTTACGGTTACAGTTTCTGACCGTAAAAACTGCAGGAGGCCATAGTGCCTGATCGAAATAACGAACGATCAATTACACTTCACTAGGATGACTTGGATTAGTCAAAGATTTATAGAAAGAGTAGTGATATTAGTATGCACAGATTTGGACACACCTTCACAGTCATTCAGGAGATCGTCACATAAATAAGAAACGATAAATAGGAAAGATAAAATAGTATTGTCTGTACAAAGAATGAATATTACACTTTCAATAGTGCGCAAGTCTAACATTTTAATACAAATGTAATTTTTTGATATTTTGTCTCGAGCGAATTACTCCATAATTCCGTCTCGCTGATGTTCGAGACACAAGACGTATTGCCTGAGACGAGACGTCTCGGCCAAGATTTCAAACCATTAATGTTACACTTGGGAAGAACACATGGTTTGCCACCATAAAAAATCATTGGCTGCATTGAATCAAACGACGATTGAAGATAGTTTTTCGTCCCAATCTTGTGCACGATTGATCTTGAGATCATGGTGCACTATTAGACGGTCAGATCTTTATTTCATGTGGCACACATCCCCAAAAGTGAATGTGATCACTTTTGTGTGGATCAAGGATCAAAATTTTGGTTCCGTGCATGACCGAAATCGAAATCCGATAATTTGGCCGAAATTCAAAATTTTGGCCAAAATTTTGATCCCTATACAAAAGTAATTGAAATTTCAGTCCAAAATTTCGTTTCGGTAGGGACGGAAACTAACACTTTAGACCGAAATTTCAGTCATTTCGGCCGAAATTTTGATCCTTGGTGTGGATCCCTGTTGAGGATGTACGCCACGTGGAATCAAAATTTGTCCTTCTGAAAGATGGGCTATGATCTCAAGATCTATTGTATGGAAGGTTGGGACAAAAGAATGATCTCTATTTTCTAAGTTAGACAGTCAACGGGTTTTATGTGAAAGAGTGCGCTCTTATATTCTATTAGTCAATCATTTCAAATGATCATTGAGGACTTATGGTGCCAAATTTATGAGCGTAACATCTAAAAACTTTGTGCTTAAGTGCATAGTCGACCACTATTGCACAATGTGCCGAACATCTATGGTCATGTCAAAATAGTCCAACAGTCCACTTTTGCACGATTAGCTGCACATCTTTGATGAAAACGAAAAACAAAAAATAGTTCAATTAGCTGCATATCATTGTTTGCCCGACTGGTCAAGGGTATAAGCCAGTTCACAAAGGTACACCTCTATCAGACTTGACCCAATCGGACCCAACGGGTCAAGTGTATATGCCTGACCCAACCCAACCTGAAACTTGACTTGGCCCGACCCCCAACCCCAAAACCTGATCTGACCTGTTTCATCCTTGGTCTTCAATAGTAAATATCGGGTTTGGTCAATCCAACCTGACCCTATTTCTGCCTAGTCTGAGCTGACCCCATCTAACCTTTGATTTATCCCGAAGGTTCCGACCTGATAAGTCAAGTTTATATGCCAAACCTGATAAAAAACTCAAGTCATTAGGGTCAGGTATCGAGTCAACTCAACCCGTTGAAAGCCCTACCTATGATTACTTCCTATATAAGCTATCACTTTGATGACTTATATTATTTGCAAGAATTCAACATATGTGCGCCCCAATTGTTAAATGGACAACTCTATCCACACCTACCAAATTACGAGTAGCACTTAATCATGTGCTACTTTGAATCACATGATTTTTCGTCTCAATCATTCACATGAGGAATCTTGAGACCAAAAAAGTATCATCAAACGAATAGTTTTTTTCATATACTTTGGCACACATCTCAAAACATGACCTGAAAATTATAAGACAATATTATTTTTAAACATAATTTTTAAATATATTTTTTGACATTTATCACATAAAATTAAAACTGATCGTCTAATGATATAGACCAATGATCTCAATATTCATTATGAAAGATTGAGACTAAAAATGATATCCTTTACATGGTTAACCAATGGTTTTTAGTTGGATAAGTGTAAATAGAGTTACCCTTGGTAAAAGCTAATGGCCTCATAGTAATTTTCGACAAAAACAAGGTTTGTTTGTTAACCGTATCTTTTACCACTGAAACTTCCTCGATCTCAAGGATCCCACTTTTTTTTTTTGTTTTGTTTTTATAACAAGGATCCCACTTTTTAATTCGCCTTAACTTGGACTCCTCGAAACAGACAACATTAAAACAGGACTTCAAAGCTTCAAACACAACATTTAATAACATGTTTCTAGCACCACCATAAGTTATACTTCTCCCTTGTAGACCAGAAACTGATGCTTTCTATCTTCAATCACGGCCGTCAATTATACTCATCACATCCATACTGACATTCAAGAGATATCAATTGATTCGACGGTCCTGATCTTAGTTACACTATTTGTTTAATAGAAATGGATGGTGCACCATCAACTTTAACAATTCCTGAGCACAAGGATATACCATTGGTTAGTTGCACCCATAGAATTTTTAAGGGCACTTGCACCATTGACTGCTTTGAATTAATGATGGAGATCATTTTTCGCTCTAATCTTCAACACAATGAATCTTAACATTATAAGTGTACAATTATAAAGTTGGTTTTCAGTTTTATGTGACACATATCCTTAAAAGTGACTTAAACATCAAGTTTAAGCTTGATGTGTCTAATGTGATTTTTTTATTATGGGTGCCACGAGAATGATAACTGACCATCGGATGGTACACCTATGATCTCAAGAGTCATTGTGTGAAAAATTTAGACAAAAATCTTCTCCATCGTTTGATTCAAAGGGGTCAATGCATTTCAGCTATAGGAGATGAGATGAGGTAATAGTTTTACGGGTGTAAATAATGTTACCTAAATCCTTATTATATAATACTGCAACACCCTTTTGCCTGTTAGGACCTGCCCATTCCCCAACTTTGAAAATTTTCCAAGAAATTTATCACTACAGTGGCAGAAACAATTGTCATATTTTATTATACGTAGATAGATACTAAATTGTTTTATACTATCTTTTTTTAATGAATTAAAATAAAGAACTGTCATATATAGTAACACTTCTCAAATGCTATATGACTAAATTGCTTCGTCTTCCTTGTCGGTCGCTATTTTGTTGCTTCTAAGCAGAAATATAAAAAGAAGAAAGAAGAAGAAAGTTGGAGGAGAAAAAAAATGGTGGAAACAAATCATTCCCAACCTGCACATCCACATCCACCTCCACATCCAGTAGCACCACCATTTCCATCATCAGTTGGAGGTGTTGTTCTTCCCCCAGCAGTCCAGCTGAATCAATTGCAGTTCTGCATCCACTCCAATCCATCATGGCGTAAGTTCTAACAATTTCATCAGTAATATATATTATATATTTTCATTTTTTCTGTTTTTTTTTTAATTAATTAGGTTGTGGGTTAGTTTCTAATAGGTTTCTCTGCCTTTTTCTTTTAATTTTCAGTTTTTTTTTTCGGATAGTTTTCTTTTAATTTTCAGTTGGTGTTTGGGTTACTGGGTTGAAGCACACAAATGAATAAATAAATAATATAATTTTGTTTTTCTTATTTAATTTGCTGAACTGATCAACTTCTGATCTTGTTTTCTAACACTTTCTCTTTCTCTGCAATTTTCTTTTTCTATTATTATTATTATTATTATTATTATATAGACATCATTTATTATTTCATTTCATCAGTTGGCTTCTGATGGGTGTGACTTTTGTGACTTCTTCCATCTAATTTTACTTAAATTTACTTAAATTCTCTTTATTTGGGGGTTATCGGATCTAATAAATAATCTTGTGTTTTTCTCTCCCTCCCTCAATCAAATGATGGAAGTCAAATTTTAAAATTAAAATTTTTTTCTTTTTCATGTAGTATCCATCCACTTGAATTGTAGGGTTCCAACTTGTATATATTACTGTAGAAGTCCCTGTAAGATTTTAGGAAAAAAATTACTCTTTTCTTAGAGATTGAACTCTGGGATAATACTCTATTTTAGTGCCACATGGCACCCGTTCCTTGTAGGATTCACCCCTCCATAAAAGAATTAATAAAATAAATTATTTAAAGAGAGATCAGATTAGCCGATGAGATGAGTTGCCTGAGCCGGTTTTTAAAATATAATGAGTTGACCTGCCCCAACTCGTTGACAACCCTAAATTTTGGTTCATCTTTTATCTATTGACGTGTTTTTGCTAGGAACTAGAAAAAGTTTTAAATGGTCTTTGATCAATCTTGTGCACATCACATAGCACTGATCAGAGGTCCCAAACATCTGTTTGTGTGCCATGATTATTAATAAATTGTATTTTATAAACTTGATATCTTATGAAGTTGCCCAATTGGCTTTTTGTTTGTGATCCGGACCAAATTTAGTTCGCTCGATTCGAATTCAGGTTCAGAGTTTGCAATTCGCTACTATAAAATGAACCCAATTTGTTATGGTAGGATGAGTGTTAAACAGGGCACTTTTTTGGGATCAGTCTATAGTACGTCGATGATCTCCATATCCACTGTGTGGATGATTGGGACGAAAAACAATCTCTATCATTTGATCTAAAGCAGTCAATGGTGAAATTATCTTTTAAACTATATAGGGTGAAGTTACAGTTTCTGCGGGGGCAAATAATGATATACCCTTTCTAGGGTAATTTTTTATTTTTTATTTGCTGTTATTAGTTATTACTTATTAGTAGGTTTTGTTGACTTCTCCCTATTTTGGACTGAAAAATTTGAATTGATAAGGTTTGATTGGATTTGGTGCTATGCTCTATTGATTAGATTTCTTGAACAGTATATAAGCTACCATATATCTGCTACCACACATGGCAAACCTGTGTGCAATCTAGACCATACACCTGTCACACTGATCAGTGGGTATTTTGGTGTTCGTGATGGTATGATCCAATCAACATAGTTTTTGGGGTGTGATATGTTGATGTTGTGGAGACTTGACATGCGGATGGTCAGGATTATTGTACCTGTGTGCCGTTTACGGTAGGAGATTCGTTAGATTTTTAACATATAGTACGGCAAATCTTCATGAAAGATACCAAAGTTTTCCCCTGAAATTGACCCCGCAAAATGGATAATACTGGTCTAAAATGTGGGCCACCTGATCATAGTCACCAAAGTCAATCCATTGCTTTTGAGAAAGTAAATAATTCTTAAAGGCTACCTTTACTTCCAACCCAAGGTTCTTCCTTCTAAACTTGGGTTTCACGTCTGTTAATCTTTGACTATATTGGATCAAAAGATGGAGATTGTTTTTCGTTCCAAATTTTGAGTCAATAGATTTTGAGGTCCCAAATTTTGACTCAATAGATCTTGAGATCATGTTTCTACTTTCTACCATCAGACGGCCAGATTTTAATTCCACACGTCTAATGGTAGGATCATGATCTCAAGATCTATTGTGATGAGGATTAGGAAGAAAAATGATCTCAATCATCTGATTTAAAGTAATTAACAAGCTAAGCATGTGAAACCCGAATTGAGAAATAAGAATCTTGGGTTGAAAATAAAGGTACCCTTAAAAAAAACCATCACTTTGCTTCTTCCATACAATAGAAATTGAGATCATGGGCCTACCATCAGACGACCAAACGTTGATTCCACATTGCACACATCCCAAAAGTTCAAATGGTAGGCTCATGATGTGTGCGATATGGAATCAAAGTCTGATCTCCTTATGGTAGGCCCATGATCTCAATATCTATTGCATGGAAGATTGGGAGAAAAAATGATCTTCATTTTCCGATTCAAAGCAAACAGTGAAACTCGGGTATCCCTTTTGAAGGGACCAACTACTTGCATCCGAGATTTGTGGTGTTGCACATATTTTAAAAAAAGAAAAGAAAGAGTGACTGCTTTTGGAACCTATGCAATGCGGAATGCCTTCTAAGCCGTCTGATTTGAAGGCCATGATGTAAAGATCTTTAGCGCCAAAGATTGGCACGAACACGATCTATATAATCTGATTCAACACAATTAATGCCCATCATTTGATTAAATGGTTGACTGTGTTGAATCAGAGGATAAAGAAAGTGTTTCGTGCCAGTTTTTGGCACCGAGATCTGTACATCATGGCTTTCAAATCAAATGAGGTATTCCACCTAACTGTAGAACATTTTTTCGTATTTGCACACAAATTAATGAAATTACTAATTACCCATCAATTAATTTTATCCGTACACCACACAGTAAAAAAATTAGATACATGCCAATTAATGAAATTATCAATGATAAACCAGCTGATACTATGCATATTCATATCAGAGGCTCCTTTTTCAAATGGTGTGCAATTAGTAAATGGTGGTGTGGCAGTAGCCGCTATTTTTTTTTTTTTTTTCCAGATGCTTGTAAATGTATGTATATAGTTAAGTATGTAGTACATTGACAAAAAATTGACTTTCTCATATGCTAAATTCTTTTAAGTTACAAAATCGACTTTTCGACTTTTATACGACTCTTTCGAAGGCTAAAAGTATGCTAATTGCTCTTGATGCATCGACCTTTTTACAGCGGAAGCATTCATACTAGCTTTCCAACATTACATTATAATGCTAGGAACAACAGTCATGATTTCTACTCTTTTGGTTCCTCTGATGGGTGGAAACCATGTAAGTATTTCGTGCCATTGCACTTCTTTCATTCAAGTGTGTACTATGAAGTATGAACTATTTTCCTTTATTTTATTCAGTTTTTTTGTATATATATATATAGAAAAGATCATATATGGCTCGACTCATGCGTGACTTGAGCCATGAGACTGTTCAGATCTCCACAGTCAACGCTGACGGTGGAGATGTATAGTCTCCTGGCTAGAGTCACGCCGTGACTCGAGTCAGGTGATCATTACCATCCCCATATATATACATATATATATATATATATATATATATATATATATATATATATATTCATGTCTGTTTGTAGAGATCAAAATTTCATTTTTGCAATGATTTTGAAATAGGCTGATAAGGCTCGCACAATTCAGACACTATTGTTTATGAGCGGAATTAATACCCTTCTTCAGACAGTTCTTGGGACGCGGCTCCCGACTGTTATGAATGCTTCATATGCATTTGTCATCCCAGTACTGTCGATAATCAAAGAATATTCGAATCGGCCCTTCAGAGATGACCACGAGGTATGTAGAGATCCAAGCAGTATAGAGAAATGTTCTATAAAATTCTAGTGATCAATCCTTTAATTTTAGATTTAGAAGCTTCTCCAATATATGTAGTGTTCTGTTGTTGACTTTATTAAGAAAACTAGTCCCAACTGCTTTTCGCGTAAAATCTCGAATTGTATTTCAAATTCAAATCTATTGAAATAGATTATGTAGCTACAACACTTCTAAGTCAATGTTTGTCTTTGAACTTGCTCACCCCAATATCGATTTGGGATTCAATAGTCTTATGGAACTCAAACCCGAGGTGCGGGGAACTAGAAGCCTACAAAATGGCGACATGTGGGACCAAAACATGGCTTTGGTGCCACTTGGAGCAAGGAGTCTTCGTATAGATCACATACAAATAATAATAATAATAATAAAGAATAAATTAAAAAAGTCCCGTATCGTATTAAAATGTCGCTCCTAGTAGCTCTTCACCTCTCAATATGCTCTTTCCCCTAACATGCCTTTAAGTAGTTCTTCAATTTAAACCTTTTCATTTGTTTACTTTTGCTTGATGGAGAGAAAATGGACGGTACGGTGTGACAGACTTCACAGCTGTTGATCAAAATTTGATCCACTTTTCATTGGCACCAAACAAAATTCTAACTACCGACTTAGAATTTTTCAACTGATTGATATTTTCCTTTAGAATTTCCTATGGAGGCTTTCAAATTTACTACTCAATTTCAAGAACATCTAGTTTTTATGGACTTTAATAACTTCCATAAATTTATGTTATTGTTTCTTAGCTTCTACACGCATTTTAGTACTGATCTATTATCACGGTGGTTGCAGAGATTTGTCCATACGATGAGAACTATTCAAGGATCCCTAATCGTATCCTCAATTTTCAATATTGTCATTGGCTATAGTCGAGTGTGGGGTAATTGTTCGAGGTACGAGAAATTTATCTTCGAAGATCAATTTAAATTGCTAACTTTTTGTATCCGAAAAAAATCTAAGCAATCCGGACTGCTGATTTTTCAGGTTCTTTAGTCCAATTGTCATCATTCCGGTGGTTTGTGTAGTGGGTCTCGGTCTTTTCGAGAGGGGCTTCCCTGAGGTATTTCCCTTCAAATCATTTTTTTCCGGTTTGTGGTCATTTTACTCTACATGATTCACGGATTTTGCTAAATTCTTAGTGGATTTAAGACAAAATTGGTCTAAATTAGCTAATGAATTTGCTAATTCAGTTCTTAAATTTCAAATTGATAATAAAATGGACGAATCAATATGATTGAGGGCTGAATCTTACCGGATCGTGCCAATAAGGCTACTCTGCCAAGTGTCACTTGTAATTCCTCGTTGCATATTCAGTTCATATTCTTAGAGGGTTAGAGTGAACTTGGCAACTATGGTTCGTGCATAGTGACAAAAGTCTCCGAAAATCTTCGATTTTTTTCCATCCGATTACATCTCCGATTAATCTGCCAAGTCTTCGAATTTTTTATTAATTAGCTAGTTTTTGTTGATTTTTTCCAACTTTTTGCTGGTTAAATATTTTTGTTAATTGTGATTTATGATTTATATCATTATGTATGTGTGTTTATGGATAGGTAAATAATGACTTGATATAGTTTTTAGATACATGATATATTTCTTTTTTATTTTGCCTAAATGCATAAATATTAGTCTAGAACTTTTTCTCTTATTTTTATAAATCTTTTAATAATTCTCTACTTTTCTCCTATTTCTTCCGACTTTTTCCCGAGTTTGCTTCATTCCCGACTTGCTGACTTGTCACTATGGCTTCGAGTACTTCCATAGAGTATTTGCATTAATATAAAATTTATATGGTCTGTTTTTTCAGGTTGCCAAGTGCGTGGAAATAGGCTTGCCAGCTCTGATTCTATCAGTTATCTTCCAACAAGTAATATGTCACAATTGAGATTTTTCCTTCTGGGTTTTTATGATTTATTTTGTATACTCACAAAGCAAGACCCGAAAATTGACTCAGTTTTTTCGGTTTTCGCAGTACTTGAAGCAAATCTATAGGAGAGCACACTTTTTACTTGAGAAGTATGCATTGCTTTTATGTATAACTTTTGTATGGCTTTTCGCCGTCGTATTAACCACCAGTGGCGCCTATAATAACGTTTTCGAGAAGACTAAGCACCATTGTCGAACCGATCGGTCCTACCTTATGTCATCTGCTCCATGGTACACAAAAAATGCAGAAATTTTCACATTTTCCTTAAAAAAGTTTCAGGTACCGATCAAATAATTAAGGGTTCACCCAATTTTTTGAAATTTTTTAGGGTCAGAATGCCGTACCCATTTCAGTGGGGTGCACCTATATTCAGCGCAAGTCACGTGTTTGGGATGATGGGTGCAGCAGTGGTTTCAACAGCTGAGGTGAGTTATCAATTCGATTAGTTGTTGCGAGATCAAGAGCGGTTGTTGGTTCCGTAGTTCTTACTGGTTAATGTGTAATGTAGTCTACCGGAACGTATTATGCAGCTGCACGGCTAGCCGGTGCTACTCCACCTCCTGCTCATGTGATTAGTCGAAGCATTGGTTTGCAGGTGAGCACAAAGATACAGAGCTTCTTTTACAGTGTGTATTTCTTCTTATCTCAGTCTTCTCTTTTCTTTCCATAGTATTGATCGAATGCCGATAGTCACATGAGGGAATGCCACGAGGCTAGTGATCGCCTTGAGCCAAGGTTTTCTCCTGACCATCTTGATCCATGATTTGCCACCATTGGATCCTTATGCACCATTGTGTTTTCCATATGTCAAATGGGTCCATCGACCACATTATAGATGGTTCTGATATTCCCATTAATGCTCAACGAGAAACGGCCCCATTAATCATGAAGCAGTTGGTCATTAATCATCAATTAATCATCTATGTAACCTACTAATATTTATATGTGGCTTTAATCATCTGTTGAAGGGGCATCATGGCCACATTTGCGAACATTTCGGTTGAACGATTTCAATATCTTCTGTTCTGGCATGTACTAATTTCTTAACTTATATGTATCGTAGCTAATATATATATATATATATATATATATATAGAGAGAGAGAGAGAGAGAGAGAGAGAGAGAGAGAGAGAGAGAGAGAGAGAGAGAAAAGTAAGCGAATTTTCATTGAAAAGAAAAAAAAAATACAATAGGAACCCAACTCCATCACCTTCCCAAGAAAGTACATATACAAATATATAATTTTTTTCTTCTAGTATTATTCTTTTTTTCTCTCTTTATGTAAGTTTTTAAACAAGCTAAATGCCCGATACGGATACCAAAATTTTCTAATCCTTAATTGGGTTCGTGAAGAAATTTGTATAAATATACAAGCTAAAACAAGTGTACATTGTTTGAGAAACTGCAACATTGGATTAGACATCTAAAATTTGATCTTAAATGGGTGTACAAGGCTTTAGAGAGAGGAACTTCAGTTTAAAAAATTATATGAAATGCCTAAATGTAGCACATATGAAGCAAATAAGCGTGCTTTTTTAGACCTTCTTAATATGGATTGCATAATTATAATATAAACTTTTTTAGATTAAAATGCCTTTAGGCTCATTTTTACCAAGTAGCTAACTGAAGTTTGAATGATATTTTCAGAAACCAGAATAAGTGTTGTATTGAATTGCTAAAATTCCTTCCATGTATGAATCATAGTCACTGAAAAACCCATTCTCCATCGTTAAGTACTTACTGTTCTTACTTCCCTTGTTCCAAATTCATTTCACACATTTGGACAATTTTTATTAGACCACTTGAAACTTATGGTCTTAACAGATGTCTTTGTGACCGCAGGGAATAGGCATGCTGCTCGATGGACTGTTTGGGGCTGTAGTGAGTTCAACTGTATCTGTGTAAGGAAGTTACATGTCCATTTTTATTGCAACCTCTCCGATTTCTCACGGCTTTGACCTTGTTAGATTACGTAACTTCCGATGCAAATTGTTACATAGTGTTGGGTTCTTGTAGCCCACGGGGGGATGCTCGAAACACTCTCCCAACACCTTAAAAACATTGAGTTGTGCCTCTTCCATCACCAGTTGGTTTTGGTCGGAATGGTAGTTCAAAGGAGTATAGGATCCTACACATAGAACTCCAAAATAAGAGCAGGTACATTCTGCTTTGCAGAGAGTTAGCCAGGAGAAGGGGGGCCTGCTAAAATATATCCAGCTCTGGCAGGGAGCTGACAAAGAGCTATGCCAAACGCAGCCTATATAGTTTTTTGTTCTTGGACTTCTTATTTTGGTTGATCTTGTGAGGAGATATCTTACAGAGTGGATTAGATTGAACACAATTTATCAGCAACACTTGTATAAACATATTGTAGGGTAGGCCTTCGTAGTGGCCCATGGTTGACCAAGGTCAATATTTTACTTGTCTAATCATTGTTAGTTGAATTCAAAACATTTTAAAATAAAATAAAAAATGGGTCAACCAGCATATATAGATAACTGTAATTATATTTTTAGAAGTCGGACCTTGGTGTGATGGAAAATGCTGTCCGCCCAAAGCGATGAGTCTCGGGTTCGAGTCTGGGAAGCAGCCTCTCCAATGGGGGTAAGGCTGCGTACCATCTGCCTCTCCCAAACCCGAGATTTTGAACTTTGACATATACCCATTAGGTTCACCGAGTTCTTATCGACTTTCAACATTGTTATTATTATTAGGCATTTTAAATATATTTTTTAATAAATACTAGAATTATTACTTAGACTAATGAAATGAGTGTTCTTGCAGTGAAAATGTTGGGCTTCTTGGATTGACACGAATAGGGAGTCGAAGAGTAGTGCAGATATCAACTGCTTTTATGATCTTCTTCTCCATTTTCGGTTGGTTCATACTTCCATATTCAACTTAATAGCCAAAAGGACCTGGCTTGAGTGTGAATTATTGATCATTTGATCAAAAATCCATTTTTTCAGGGAAATTCGGAGCCTTTTTCGCATCGATTCCTTTCCCAATATTTGCTGCTATATACTGCATTCTCTTCGGACTTGTTGGTGAGTGGAAATAAAGATAGAATGCGATTTGTTTGCTGATCTTTTCGTAATGGAAATTTATTTTTTTATCTGCAGCTTCGGTTGGTATCTCGTTTATACAGTTTACCAATCACAACTCCTTAAGAAACCTTTACATCATGGGCCTCTCATTGTTCTTGGCTATATCGGTTCCTCAATATTTTAACGAATTCAACGCTTCAGCTGGACACAGACCTGTCAGAACCAATGCTGGATGGGTAAGTAATCACTAATCTTTCAAGTTTCAAATTCATTATGGGCTTCATAGATCTATAGTATTTCATTTAAGGATTAATTGGGGCTTCACATGGTTTGAAGGCGCTGTTATAACGGATGTAAATGTAAGCTTCTTTTACCGTTATAAAGCATTATAATGGCGTCATAAAACATTTTCAAGGTTTTTTCTTTTTAATATATTTTTTTACCTTCATAATGTGTTATCACGGCCCTTACAATGCCGTTATAGGACCGTTATATTTTTTCTTCCCCTGTAGTGATATTTAAAAAAAAATTAAATCTATTATAACGACATGTATAAAAAATCTAACAATCAATCATTAGCACGACTGTTTTCCGTTATTTTGTAACGAAAAATAAACGTATATGATAGAATGTAAGGGCAGTTATAAATCCGAATAAAAAAACACAAACTGCAATCAGATGACTCTGGATTCTAATTAATGTTCAAGATGTTAGAATAGAAACGAACACTCCATAAATTGTATAATAAAACAATTAATATTAAATTTATAAAATATTGGGTTTCTCTTCTCAAAAGATTTCATGGAAATGAGTTGACAGCAAGGTATCAAACTCAGTATCAGTCTCGGGTATCGGTCCATCTTGGACCGATACATATCGGCCAATACAGCTATGGTATTGCTGCTGCCATATCACTGGTTTGTTTTAAAAAAGAAATTGTATGGGTCAATATCGGCCGGTACTGAGACAGTATCGGTGGATACTGACCCGTATCGGCCAATATCGATACTGGTACCGATACTACCTCAATACCTGTGCCGGGTTGGTATTGGTATCTGTTCTCCGCGAAACCGCTACATATCATTATCGGCTGAGTTTTGATACCATGGTTGATAGTTCTTCAAAATTTTAATCGACATAAGATTATCAAGCTTATGAATAGATTTTTAGCCAATGAATGCTGTCGAAAGCCGACTTCATAGATTTGCAGGGGCCTGACTGGCTGTCGGCTTTTGAAATGATTGATGGAGTAGAAGGCTTTGTGGAAGCTTGATAATTTTACCATACTGCCCGTGACGCCCCATTAATCCATAAACTATTCTATTTATTAATTTGAGTTAACTGAATTATTTTCTTCTCCCCCTTTTATGGATTTTTGCAGTTTAATGACATATTGAATTCCATCTTTTCGTCGCCTACAACTGTGGCACTGATGGTCGGGACACTGCTCGATAACACGTTGGATGCTACGAGTACAGGTACTGACAGAGGTCTTTCATGGTGGATTCCATTCCAAAACAGAAAAGGAGAACCCAGAAATGAGGAGTTTTATGATCTTCCCCTCAAACTGCAAAACTATATTCCAGATAGATATCACTGAAAGCTGATTCAGTTCAAGTAAGTTCTACTTAATTTGGTGGGAATGAATTATTATATATGAACTTGTTGACCCTTCTACCAGCAATCACTTGAAAATTTTGAATCCGATAACCTGGCGAAGTGTCACAAGAATATGTGTAGATTGATCAAATGGTGAGAAATCGATACACGAACGACCCATCGGTAGTGAGAAAACAAGGAATTCAAAGATTTTTACGTGCTAATTGGTGTATTTAAAGATCAACTCTTTTTTTTTTGCTATTGTAAACTTGAATAGTTAGTAGATGTACAGTTTTGAAATGCTTTGAGTTTGTTGGACGAACTTCTCCTAAGTTACTTTCTTAGTTTAGTAGACAGTTTTTATACTTTCTCAATTTTTTTTATTTTAATTTTTCCTCTTTTTTAAAAAGAGAAGTGATTGATAAGTTCTTCCTTGAAATTTTACTGAATAAAAGGATTTTAGTTGAAACCAATTTCGATCACTTGAGATAGTTTGGAAATGTCCATCAGAGGCTAAAAAGAGACCCTGTGCGAAGGGCTGTGATGCTACAAGTACAAGGAAGTATGAGAATAGGAAGGCCAGAAGGAAAGCAGTGAGAAGGGCCATAAAGGATTGGGAAGTTATTGAGAGGTTAAGGTTGATCCGAAAATAGTGGAGGAAAAGACTCGCAAAGTTTACCCCAAATAGACAAGATAAGGCTGTCATGATCATGATCATGATGATGGTCACATTGGTGACACAGTACTTATGGGGCATGGTTGGCAGAACCGACTTGGGCCCTGATCATAGGTGGGCAAGGGCCCAAGGCAATTGTCAAAGCATATGTAGAACTCCCTCCCTTATGTGTCAAATACCAAGTGTGAATGGTGTAGAGTCAAGAATGTGTGGTCAAGTGGTGCTCTGTGAAAGTTGATGGTGTAAGTTCACATTCTATGGTACAAGAAAATGTCTAAATTTCCCAAGCATTGTGGCCCTTTAACCCATTGACAGTTTGACCTTCTCAGACTGCAGGGAGCTTTGAAATTTGAACCAAACACCTCCCTCTCTACCAGTCCCTTTTTACGCACCGAATCCAAATTTGGCCCTATAATTCTCTAAAACCACATGCTACTTTTGTAACTACCACCTAGTTGCCTAAAAACAGCCCATTCCTTTGCCAATTTTAGCTATGCGAATCTGAGTTCTTTGGACCCTGTCTAAAGGAATACAAGATAACGAGTAGTGTGATCTTTTTCTCTTAGGCCTTGTTTGATAATATGGAAATGTAATTTTATGGTGGAAATGAAATTTAGTTTCTAATTGTTGTTGTTTGATAGCTATTTAAAGAGATGGAAATGAAATTAAGTTGCTTCATACACCAAATCATTTTAGGAGGAAACCATTTCAACCATTTAAATGGCTGAATTTGAGTTTCCTACTAACAAAATAATAAGATTTTGTGATTGCAAATTCAAAGTTACTTGTAAAAACCTTACAAGCAAAAAAAATTATTTTTTGATTATTAAAAAGTAACTTCAATTTCTATGATCATCATACTGGCACGATCACTATGTCCACCACATTATCTCTACATCATACTTTTTTCAACTAATATTTGACTTTGGTCAAAGTTTGAATTTTAATCAAACTTTAATTGGATTTATAAGTTATACAAAATTTTGACTTTTGATCAAACTTTAACTACTGAAACATGATAATAAGTTGTAAGTTAGTTATATATTATCAAATTTTTAGGAGTCAAATGTTGACTTATGGTCAACTTGGACTTTTAATTAAAATTTATTTTTTATTAAACTTAAACTCCAATAATTTGATGGCAAAAAAAGGATACTGTCGTTTTGATGTATAATTTGATACTAGATTCTCAATTGCATTAGTCAATAGTTTGACTTTTACACAAATTTTTTTTTTAGTCAAACTTGAAACCTACTTATAGATAGAGTCTATTACTACATAAATTTATATCGTATCAGCACAATTTTTTCTCGGTCAAAGTTTGACTTTTGGTCAAAGTTCGATTTTCTATAAAATGTTATAAATTTTTATTAGTGAAATATTATAATTAAAAATATCTATCATTATTTTAATTTAAAACTTAAAAATATATTGCCTCATTTTTATTAGTCAAAGTTTGACTTTTATTCAAATTTTGACTTTAGTCAAAAGTTGAGAAGTGTATCTTGACAGTAGATAGTAATTATTACTGTTGTTATTTATATTTTGGTAATATAAATTTTAATCAGTCAAAGTTTGATATTTTGTCAAACTTTGACTTTTTAATATAATTTATTTTTTTTGAACTTCTGTATCTCCAATGAAATTATCATTTTTTTAATTTATTACTTTCTAGTATATTACCAAATTTTATTTTACTTTTTTTTATATTTGGTCAAAGTTTGACTTTTTTAAAAGTTGATATTTAGTTTTTACTAGTGTAACCTAGCGATGGACACGAATACTGTTATGTTAATTTGTAGGTTGGCGGTAGATTATCAAATTTTTTATTGATCAAAGTTTTAAAAATTAGTCAAAGTTTGACTTTTTTTAAAAATTAAAATTTTCTTTCAAGTTTAGAAATTTAATTTTGTTTTAATATATAATACATACTAGCGTTTACTATAAAACTTTGTATTTTAGTCTTAAAATTTTTTATTAATCGAAGTTTTACGTTTGGTCAAAGTTTGACTTTTATTAAAAGTGAATATTTGATCAAATTTTAACTAGTGTAATCTAACGATATATATGAATATTGTTATATTAATTTACAATTGGACTTTTATAACTTATTGGTACATTGCAAAATTTTCTCTTGGTCAAAGTTTGACTTTTATAAAAATTTAGTTTCATTTCAACATAAACTTACATTAGATACTAGCATTTATAACTTTGTTATTTAGCTTTACATATTTTTTTAATCAAAATTTTAAGTTTGGTCAAAGTTTGGCTTTTTATTTGAGTTTGACTTTTCAAACTTTGACTTATATAACTTAATAATAAATAGTGATTACAATGATATTAATTTATAATGTAATAGAATATCATTAAAAAAATTATTGGTTAATATTTGACTTTAATTATGATTTTAATAATAAATGATCAAAACCTAAAAATTCATTTTCAAAGATATTAATCAAACAAGATAAATCAATTTCCAATGAAATTCATTTATCAAACACACTAATCAAATAGTGAAAAATTCATTTTTAGAGGAAATCATTTCCTAGGAAATCAACTAAGAAATTGATTTCATTTCCTCTTTGGAGTTTCATTGCTATCAAACAGGGCCTTAAAGTCTTTGTTTGCCTAGCAACTATCGTCACCATTCACTCTCAGGTAGGTTACAGTAGTCAAAGTTTGACAAAAAGTCAAATTTAAACAACATATAAATATGTTTTGATTGTTGTTGACCACCTGATTAATGAAGAATCAAGTCACCATTTATTTCCACTCCATTAGATTGAGGTCATACATGATTTAACAACAAAAAATATTTTAAACCTTCATGAAGAGGTGAACCCCTCACTTCAGGGAGAGGTGAAACCTAGAGGGGTTGTGTGACTTGTGTCACGGGAGCCTCTAGCGCTATGTGGTATGAGAAAGAACAATTACATTAATACATTTTATGTTTTTAATATACATAGGAAAAGGTATCCGTCCCCCAAGTTGCTGAGAGATTGCCATGTGTTCTTTAACCAACCAAAACTCAATCCAAGTTAGCGAAAACAACTTAAGCACATAAAAATTCTTGCGAGATTCAAGCTAAATAAAAATCCCGCGAGATCTCCTTCCTTTCTCTCTCCATCGCATCTCTTTTTGCATGAAAGCTCACAAATAATCCAACAATCTCATGATGAACGATCAAATAAGAATGCAAAATAAAAAGAATTCAAATACAATCACATAAGAGACAATATTTACATTTGCCTACGTCCACAAGCAACGATGATTTACTAAATAAATGATTCCCAAAGAATACAAGAACACTCCCAACCCCTAAAAAGCTCTCCACAAATCCCTAATTAAGTTTACCAAAGCTTTCTCTCGGAATCCTAGAAACGTCCACAAGTTTCCCTATTTATACAAGTCCACAAAATTGCACATCTAAACCAAGTAACTGGCCAAAATCGGACTTGACCAGCAAAACTTACTCAGGCGAGTGCAATGTCGCTTGGGCGACTTGAGAGACCAAAAAATCATTGTTCTGGCCGCTCAAGTGAATCCAAACTCGCCTGGGCGGCTAGAGCCACTTTAGCTTCGCCTAAACTCGCTTGAGCGAGATACCCAAGTTTGAGTCCACAATAACATTCTCCACCTGGCTCTAAGCTTCACTATGTACTATTTCTTCAGTCATCCTTAATCTGTATCATCACTGCCATCAACACCCTGAGGGCATTCAAACCTGTTGAACATTAATCAAGTCTAAATAATGCTTAGACTTGGCCGTCGATATCTCCTTTGTCATCTTATCACTTTCTTTAAAGATATCTCATGATCTTCGATTACTTCCCGTACGAAGTGATATCGTATATCAATGTGCTTGACATGAGCATGATATGTGTAATTCTTTGCTAAGTAAATAACACTCTTAGCTATCTCATAACACATCAACATTTTCCTGTGCGATCCCCAAATCATCAACTAAGCCTTGAAGCCATAATGGTTCTTTCACTGCTATATACTCTTCCTCTGTAGCAGACAAAGTCATTGCATCCCCCAGCTAAACAAACCACCTGAGAGCGTAAACACATATTTCGTTGTAAACCGACACCTACCAAAATCACCCACGTAATCAAAATCTATATAATCATATAACTGATGATCTGTATAACCACATAACTGATGATCAGTATCAGTGCGAAAAATCAACCCGACATTCATGGTACCGTATATGTACCTCATAATCCATTTTACTGTCTGTCAATGCTCCTTGCTTGGATTAATCACATATCTACTAACCACGCTAACGGCCTATGAAATATCCGACCGAGTGCTTACCATAGCATATATCAAGCTACCAACCATACTTCGCATAGGGAACACGAGTCATATATTCACGCTTCTCACCCATAGTAAGAAACATGCTAACCAAAAGAAGAAATTGGGCTGTCAAGGGATTACTCACCGCCTTTGATTTCTCCATCTCACACCGTAAGAATATATTCTCTAGTTAACTCTTCTATGTCAAATACAACTGTCCTTTCTTTTTACCTCTCTGACTCTCCATCTCAAGAATCTTTTTCGATGAGCCAAGATCTTTCATCTCAAATTCCATGCCAAGATGAGATTGCAATTTGCTGATCTCCATCATGCTCTTTGCAGCTATAAGTTTGTCATCAATATATAAGATAAGATATATATACGAGCTATCTGCTAGCCTTTTGAAGTAAACATTGTTGTCGTATTCACTTCGAATATAATTTTGACTCGCCATGAACTTGTCAAACCTCTTGTACCATTATCTCGGCAACAACTTCAACCCATACAAGGTCTTCTTCAGTTAGCATACTAACCTCTCTTCTCCAGGAGATTTGAACCCTTCTAGTTGGTTCATAAAAATCTCCTCCTCCAAATCACCTATAGAAACACCGTTTTTACATCGAGTTGATCCAACTCTAAGTCCAGCTGTATAGTACGATCGATAACAAAGCTCAGATTGAAGTGTGTTGAACAACCGGTAAGAACACCTCATTATAATCAACTTCTTCCTTTTATGCATAGCCTTTGACTACCAACAATGCCTTGTACCTTATACCACTACTTTTCAAAGAAATTTTTTTCTTCTTATAAATCCACTAGCACTCTATAGTTCTTTTTTTCTTAGGTAACTCTGTGAGTTCTCAAGTTTGATTCTTATAAAGAGAATTTATCTCTTCACCCATGACGGTCTTCCACTATTTTGAATATCTTCCACTGATCGCATCCTTGAATGAAGATGGCTCATTGCCATCTAGCATCAATGTATATGCAACCCTATCATTGTAATCGTAGCGAATTAGTATTTTAGCATTTCTTTTGGGACCACCCACTAAGAGTTTCTCTATCTCTCTCTCTCAATTGTTTCTACATTTGAAATTTCTATACCCTTTTCGAATGTACCTGCTATAAGAGGTTCTAACTCCACCTGAAACCGATCTTCCGCTACCTCTCTAATTTTCATATTTGCTTGCTAAAAGTTCGCATAACATATTCATCAAAAGTCACATCTCTATTTATCACAATGTTATTTTGCTCAAGACACCATAACTTGTATTCTTTTACGCTATTTGCATACCTTAAGAAAGTCACCTTCTTAGCTCTTTGGTCAATTTTACTATCTCTGATATAATAGTAAGCTACGCAACCAAAGACCCTTAATGCATTGTAATCTATAGGCTTCCCTGACCACATCTCAGCGGAGTCTTGCACTCTATTTTCATAGACGGTGATCTGTTTATTAGATAGCACGCCGTACTATTTTTCTGTCATGACCCAAATTTCTAACCTTATTTTAAAGGCCTAGAATTTTGTGTCAATACTCGCACTCCTGTGAATGCGATAAGCGGATAGACAGAGCATATCAAAGTTTCTACAATGTGAGTCGATCATTTAGTGGACAAAAATTTTTCTTTTACTTACATCTAGTGAGTCTGGTTGTTTATTTCAACTCATTTCCTTGACTTGTCAATGGCATGATCCCATAATCAATCAACCACTAAAACATTGAACGACTAATTGTTTCACGGATGAATATCTCAACGTGTCATTTAGTGTAAGTCTATGATTCTGAAATATAATATCAAGATCAATTACATCAATTTATCATTCTAATATCATTATTATCATCAATCATCATCTGCTCTACACTACAAATAATTCGAATGAAACTCAAATCTAACATGTGAAATCATAACTGTCCATGTAGATGATGTCCATATAAAATCAAATCAAGCTAGTCATAAAGTATATGAAATCATTAAGTCTAGTGAAATATAAACACTCTAGTTGTTAGCTTCTTAACAAGTCTACTTCGTGTACTTTAACTCTTCTATTGTATAGCCGCTTCAACTGCATCCCCCTCCGGGACGAGGGCATCCCTTCCAGCTCTAGTTCACCTCCGGGGGGAGTGAGGGGGGGATTTCTCCCCCCGAATGGCTAGCTTAACTAGTCTTATTGTTAGCGATTTTAAGATTAAAGAAGTTCTCTATGAGTATTCAGTGTCCGAAATGCTCATGAACATCCCCAAGGGCTAAACCCTCGTCTACTGACTGATCCTCATATACTACTCCATCATCCACGCACGCTCCAATATCGTAACCATCCTCTTGATAACCTAACAACAATAGTGCCACAAAAGGGCTGAATAACGAACAAATCATCACCCAGTGAATAGCTCAACTGATCAACGCCAAACTACCAGCGTGATCGGTGAGTAGATAGTGAGTGAAAACTGTCTACCAAACATTATTATATAATAGGTGTACAATTTTTTCTGAAAGGACAATAGACATATGGAAAATGAAAATAAGGCAAGTCTATATCATGCAGGCATAAGTAACAACATGGCAAATGCATATATGAAAAGTAAATAATATACTGAAGTGGCAGGCAGATCTAGTCATCAATGTAGTATGCATGCCCAGTGTCAATGAAATATCTGCTTATTTATCTCGAAATCTAATCCTATTTGTCAAGCGTACAAATCAGTTTTTTATAAATTAATCATTTATTAATAACGGGATCGACATGTCTATACATCACGCAGTACCCCTTTATAGGATTCAGAAGGATACGACTTGTGCCAGAGTCGTTGCTCGAGCCTGATATATGATAAGAAAGTACTAGGTTATCATCATTGCTCCATGCAGTGCCACAAAACTTACTCAAGTTAGGTTTCATTCCGTAGGCAACCCGATGTGAGGAGAATGGATCCCAGGATTACAGAATCAGGGTGTTCCTACAGAATCGGAACCGCAGCTTGGTTGAAGGTGTTGATGTCCTTACAATGACCGGGTTGTAAGAAGTTCCTATTTTGGTGGCCATCACTATGGTCAAACCCGTTGACCAGTGAATGGTATAAGATCAACCTTGAGATGTACAATTGCTATTCTGGTGAGTTTGAAGAGAATAGGCAACTGATTGTTGAGTCTTTCAGTTAAGGTATGATTGTGATTTCTAATCACACTACAATTAGCAATTTCAGTCCTTAATGGGATAGGACTCTTTGGCTATAAATATAAGGGGTGCCTGGTCCCAACGATAGCTCGACAGAATTCAATCCTCCCTATTGGCGAGAGCATCCCCATTGTGCTAGGAGACATTGAACGCGAGAACATCGTTGAAGATCGGCAACCAACCATCGATGGCTAACGCTCAAGGTGCGCATATTTATAGGTTATAAATTTATTGTTTTTGATTGATCGTGCGCCTAGATCTTTAGGCTTAATTTTGGATGGTCGGATCGTCAGATTCATTTAGATTCCATCAATTGGTATCAGAGTCATGATTGGCGTTATGATCGGTCAAAACTTTAAAATGAGTTTTTTTTTTTTAATGGCTGTTTTATAAAAAAAAAAAATCGGCACCGATCGCTAGCTGTTTTATAAGAAAAAAAAAACGAGGAAAAGGGATTGCACGGGTTTTACATCGATTGACCAAGCCGGCGTCGTGGTGACGATAGCCCACCAGACCGGGTCAGTCACCGTCGGGGGATGGTATGGCCGCAAATCAAAAAAAAAATTTGGGGTTTTTGTGATTAAGTGGCCTTTTTTTTAAATAGAATGGCCAAACGTCGACATCGGGCCGACGGTCTGCCGTGGCCGTCGCCGATGTGAGGGGTGTGATTAAGCCCATGGGGCGTTGTAACTTCAAAAAAAAAAAAAATTTCAGAAGAGGAAGAAGAAGAAGAAAGGATTTGGGGGTCTTGCCCGCTGACCCGCCTAGCCCTTTTGGGTCTATTTGGCCCTTGGCAAGACCCGCCTGGCCACCTTGGCTCACCCACCACTTGACCCCCGAGCCTATATGGCCCATGGACGTTTGGCCCTTTGGACCACGGCACCACCGACTGGCCAAGACGACGTCTGGGCCTATTTGGCCCGACCGACCGGCCCAACCCTACTGGGCCTCTTCGACCCACCCGACCCGTTTTGGCCCCTGGCCCATCTGGCCTATTTTGGCATATGGCTCGACCCGCATGGACCCATCTGGCCCTTT
Organism: Chloranthus sessilifolius; assembly: GCA_021018995.1. Taxonomy (NCBI): domain Eukaryota; kingdom Viridiplantae; phylum Streptophyta; class Magnoliopsida; order Chloranthales; family Chloranthaceae; genus Chloranthus; species Chloranthus sessilifolius. Next base: position 92,138,579 of record CM037592.1, read on the forward strand.
GGACCATGGACCGACCCGCATAGCCTTGGCCCGACCCGTTATGCCCCTGGCCCACTCGGCTTTTGGCCCATGACCCGATCTACAGGGCCCTAGGCCCACTCGGACTTTTGGCCCATGGCCCGACCGTGACGACCACAGGGGCCTTTGGTGAGGCCCACTGGCCACTAAGGCCCATGGCAGACACCACTCAATTATAATCTTTTGAATTTCTTATTCTTTTCGGGCCTTTTCTGGGCTATTTACAGGTCCGATTTTCGGACATTATATATGCATTTTGACTATTTCGAATATTTTGGATCCATTTTTGAGGTTTATTTTTAACAATGAGCTCTCTATTATGATATTTTCATGACCTGATGTTATTTTTTCTATTTTTTAATTGTGTAATCAATTTTTGTTCAAGTTCATTCATTAGAAATGGGTAGTGGAGGTTGTGCTCCACCACCATGGCTGGTACTTACACATTATAATGTTCGTTTATTGTCTATTTTGACACCTCCTCATAACACGATTTGTGATCTTCTAAAATATTATCAAACCTAATTTGAAAACATGGCTTGGAAAGATTTTTCTGCCCAACGGTGATGGCCTTTCCTAGTGTCGTGGTTTTCATAGTGAGGTTTAATTTTATCCAAAACCGTGTTACAAATCCAGTGAAAGTGTGTAGTGAACGTTGGCGTTACAACATAAGGGATTCTTCTGCCCAACGGTGATGAATCATTTAATGTTATATGATGGTTGTGTTTCACTATTCATTATTTTGTGTGTGTGGGTACTGCTCGCGTGTTGTGACTCGACCCAACGGAGAATCATAACGACGCAATTAGTACCACAATCATTAATATAGATTGAGGAAGCGACTAGTGTGTTATGGCTCGACCCAACGAAGGGTTATAATGACACAAATCGTTTCTCAATAAAACCACATTGATTTTAATTTTTATATTCCTTGACATATTTTAATTTTCGCGTCACATACTATAATTATAACCTTGTAGAATTGATAGTTATTTCGATTGTATGTGGACATAATAAAGCCCTTAATTATTGTGCAGCATTGAACCCATCTATCATAACCAGTATGATTGGTGGAATTGAACTTTTGAGTGGATCAAATTATAAGAAATGGAAGGAATAAGTTGCAATTGTTCTAGGCTGCATGGATCTTGACTATGCTATACGATCTGATAAACCCAAGGTGCTCACCGCTGATGCCTCGACTGAGGATCTGGCAGTGAACCATACAGATTTAGAAAAATGGGATAGATCAAATCGTATGAGCCTCATGATCATCAAGAGTTCCATTGCTGATGCGATTCGGGGAGGTATTCCTAACTCGCACACTGCAAAGGAATACATGCAAGCCATTGAGGAACAATTTCAAGGGACTTCTAAAGCCCTTGTCAGTAGTCTAATTGTTAAAATGGGAACCATGAAATATGATGGTCATAGCGGCGTCCGGGAGCACATTATGAAAATGAGTGGCATGACAACTCAATTGAAAGAACTAGACATGGGTTTTTCTGAGGATTATCTTGTTCACTTCATTATGACTTCCCTTCCTGCACAATTTGGCCCGTTTAAGATCAATTATAACACGCAGAAAGAGAAGTGGGAGATGAACGAGCTAATCGCTCACTGTGTCCAAGAAGAAGAACGACTTCGGGTTGAAAAACCTGAAAGTGCCCATTACGTCACTCTTGGCCCATCGAAACGAATTTTCAAGAGAAAACCGGGACAATATAAAGGAAAGAACGTGAAAGCTCCTCCACCGAAAACCAAACAAGGAGAAGTTAGCACATCTACTTCTGGCATCAAGTGTCACTTCTGTAAGAAGAAGGGACACATTAAGAAGAATTGTCAGAAATACAGAGATTGGCTAGTTAAGAAAGGTAATGACCTAGCTTTTGTGTGTTTTGAATCACTTTATGTTGATGCTCCACGTAATACTTGGTGGATAGATTCTGGTGTAACTATTCACATAAGTAATTCAATGCAGGGATTTCGATCCAGCAGGAAGCTAAGTTAAGGCGAACGTACCATCAAACTCGGGAATGGAGTAGAAGCAGACGTGGAGGCCATTGGGACTCTCCGTCTCATTTTAGATAGTGGTTTCATTTTAGATTTAGTTGATACTATTTATGTTCCAGTATCACTAGAAACCTTATCTCAATTTCTAAATTGGATTCATTAGGTTTTGAATTTAAATTTGGACATAATATGTTTACTCTATTATTTAATTCCGATACTGTGGGTGGTGGCTCATTAGTGGGCAATCTTTATCAGTTGAACTTAGATTCATCTTACGCCCAATCTTTAGTTTCTATGCATGTGAATGATAAAATAAGTAAGAAACGAAAACGAGCACTCGATAACTCCTCCATTATATGGCATAAACATTTAGGCCATATATCTAAGGATAGAATGGAGAGGTTAATTAAAGATGATATAATCGATGCGCTCAATTTTTCTGATTTCAATACTTATGTTGATTGCGTTAAAGGAAAACTCACAAAGACTAATAAGAAAGGGGCTCTCAGAAGCACGAGTTTGCTGGAAATAGTCCACACTGATATTTGTGGGCCGTTTCCAACTCCCGCTATTGGTGGTCAAAAGTATTTTATTACCTTCACTGATGATTATTCTCGTTTTGGTTATATATTTCTCATTTACGAGAAATCTGAGGCCCTGGATATGTTTAAAATCTATAAAGCCGAAGTTGAGTTACAACTCAATTCGAAGATTAAAATTGTGAGATAGATAGGCGGAGAGTACTATGGTAGATACTCAAACAAGTCGCAATCTAGGACCTTTCGCTGATTCACAAGAGCATGGCATTGTCGCTCAATACACCATGCCGGAACACTAACGAATGTAGGGTATAGAGCTGACAAATCGTACTCTTATAGATATAGTGAGAAGCATGTTATGCAACTCTACGCTGTTGCCCTACGTTCTTGTGGGAGAAGCATTGAAAACAATGGTGCATATCCTAAATCGAGTTCCTAGTAAGCGGTTCCCAAGACTCCTTATGAGTATGGGTAAAACCGACTTTAGGATATTTACACATTTTTGTTGGGTACAAAGGTGTACAACCCATAATTAGGAAAATTTGACCCTAAAACTATAAGTTGTCATTTCATTGGTTACCCTGATAGATCAAAAGACTACAGATTTTATTGCCCCACTCATAGTACCCGGATTGTTAAGACTAGACATGCACAATTCTTTGAGGATCATGAGATCAGTGAGAGTATAGAGCTTAGGAAAATCACTTTTGAGGAGAATCGGGTTATAATTCCTATCCCTTTTATCCAAGAAAGAGTGGCACCAACACCAGTTATTCAAGCCAGTGTTGATGCACCTGTGGCTATACCTATTGACACACCCCACATTGAGGAGGCTCTTACTCCCATGGCGACTGCCAATGATCTACCATTGCGTAGATCAGAGAGAGAAAAGAAGCCTGCCATTTCTGATGACTATATAGTTTACCTAAATGAGAGTGAGTTTGATTTTGGAAAGGAATCAGATCCTGTTTCCTTTAGCCAAGCCATGAAGAGCGACAAATCCACTCAATGGCTCGAAGCCATGAAAGATGAGTTGGAATCAATGAAACATAACTCGGTCTAGGATCTTTGTGAGTTACCTAATGGAGTTAAGCCTGTAGGCTGTAAATGGGTATTTAAAACCAAGCAAGACTCCAAAGGTAATATAGAAAGATACAAGGTCAGGTTAGTCGCTAAAGGTTTCACTCAAAAAGAGGGAATAGACTATAAAGAGACATTTTCTCCTGTCTCTAGAAAGGAATCCTTTCGGATAGTCATGACATTAGTAGCTCATTTTGACTTAGAATTGCATCAAATGGATGTTAAAACTGCTTTTCTGAATGGCGACTTGCATGAAGATCTCTTTATGACACAACCTGAAGGTTTTCAGGTTGAGGGGGAGAGTCATTTAGTTTGTAGACCCAGCAGGTCTCTATATGAGTTAAAGCAGGCATCACGACAATGGTGCTTAAAATTTCACGAAGTCATTTCAAATTTTGGTTTTAAAGAAAATACTGTGGATCAATGCATATATCTTAAAATCAGTGGGAGTATGTTTATCATCCTTGTTTCATACGTTGGTGATATCTTACTTGCGAGTCGCAATTTGGGCATGTTATATGAGACACAGACCTTTTTATCAAGGAGTTTTGATATGAAAGACCTTGGTGAAGCTTCCTACGTGATAGGAATTGAGATTCATCGAGATAGAGCGCATATTGGGATTGTCTCAAAGAGCTTATATTGATAAAGTTCTTAAAAGGTTTAACATGCACAATTGTTACGCTCTTTGTTGCCCTGTCATTAAGGGTGATAAATTTAGTCTACTTCAAAGTCCGGGATCGATCTGGAGAGAAGCGAGATGGAGACAATTCCTATGCATCGGCGGTTAGAGTCTCATGTATGCACAAGTCTCTGTCAGGATATAGCGTATATAGTTGGCATGCTTAGCGGTACCAATGTAATCTGGTTTGGATCATTGGAAAGCGACTAAGAAGGTTTTCGCTATTTACAAGGGACTAAAGGACACATGCTCACATACAAAAGGTCGAATAACCTTGAAGTTATTGGTTATTGATCTTTATCTTTGGGTGTCAAGACACTCGTAGGTCCACTTGGTTATATTTTTATGCTTGGTGGACCTATATCTTGGAAGGCGTTAAACAAGACTTAAATCCACTATGGGCGAAATTCGTTGCATGTTTTGAGGCAACATGTGAGGCGATATGGTTGAGAAATTTTATCTCAGGGCTTCGAGTTGTTGATACTATTTCAAAGCCACTGAGAATCTTTTGTGATAATTTCGCTGCGATTGCTATCTCCAATAACAACAAGATTAGTGGGGGTTCCAAATATATTGATATAAAATATCTTGTTGTCAGGGAGAAAGTTCAGAATCAAATTGTATCTGTTGAAAAGATAAGTACGACACTCATGTTGGCTGACCCTCTCACAAAAGGTTTACCTCCCAAGCTCCTTTTGGAGCATGTTGCGTGCATGGGGTTAACGGATAATTTTGATAGCCTTTGAGAGTGGATATATGCGAGTGAATACATTTGTTTAATTGATTCAGAAATAAAATTTATTTATTTGCTTTTCCATTTTTATGCAAATAACTCCTTGGAACATATGGTGTCAGTAGATGGCAATAAAGTATGACCAATATTAGATTGAGTTTACATGTAATCACCATTCAGTTTGTAAACTTACAATCTATGTGAAATCATACTAGTTGGAATCCATGTCGGTGATGACTTCCAATACAGTAACTAATGAGCGGTCATATATCGATGATATGATATATTGACTACATTGATTCTGTGTTGAAATTCTCACTGGATCGGACTGATAATAAAGACTTTGATTGAGATTGATTGTGACTTACCATTCAACGAAAGTTAGCTAACATTGGGTAATCGAAGTTTATTGACATAGTTTGGCCAAGTGGGAGACTGTAAGAAGTTCCTATTTTGGTGGTCATCACTATGGTCAAACCCGTTGACCAGTGAATGGTATAAGATCAACCTTGAGATGTACAATTGCTATTCTGGTGAGTTTGAAGAGAATAGGCAACTGATTATTGAGTCTTTCAGTTAAGGTATGATTGTGATTTCTAATCACACTACAATTAGCAATTTCAGTCCTTAATGGGATAGGACTCTTTGGCTATAAATATAAGGGGTGCCTGGTCCCAACGATAGCTCGACAGAATTCAATCTTCCCTATTGGCGAGAGCATCCCCATTGTGCTAGGAGACATTGAACGCGAGAACATCGTTGAAGATCGGCAACCAAAAATCGATGGCTAACGCTCAAGGTGCGTATATTTATAGGTTATAAATTTATTATTTTTGATTGATCGTGCGCCTAGATCTTTAGGCTTAATTTTGGATGGTCGGATCGTCAGATCCATTTAGATTCCATCACGGGTGTCAGGCAAGGCACGTATAGAAATCAGATTTCAGATAATTCAGACATTGATGGCCTTTACAGCGGTATTTTCAGTTTAGTGTTTTACAGAGTTCCAAAAATGACAGTTTTCAGAAATCAAAACATAAACAAAGATCAGGATCTTTTATAGAGTTTGAAGGCCCAAAGTGTGTCCAGGAATTGTTAATCGCATCTTAAATCATCAATGAAGGATTCACACTCACACTCATTCGACATAGTGTCTCATACCGTCATGTGTTGTAAGGCATGTGATTAAATCATCCTCGTTGTTTCGATACCATTATAATAAAAAATATACTAAGGTAAAGGCATGCAGACAGACTCAGTGTTCTAAGTGTTTGACTCAAATGTCGAAACAAAATATAACATGTTTGAATAGACTGACTAACCAATCAGATCTCTTACGTAGCGTCTACAGCTTGCATAAAGATAGAAACACAACTACGGACAATGAAACAGAATATCATACAATCATATTATTAGTAAAAACAATATTATAAAAAGCAGAAATATGTTACATGAAGCTGTAGGCTTTTCCATAATAGCTGCATAGGCAGTGCTATTAGGAAACTCAAATGGATTTCGTAGTAGTGGTGAAGCTGTAGGCTTTTCCATCTCGAACCGTGTGCCACAGTTCCAACGAACCAGGCTACGTTTAGGACAACATCAGAACCTTATAATACTAATACCATTACATAGATCGTATCAAGCTGGTCGATTTCAACTACTAATGTACGAAAATTTGTTTTGAAACGGCTCCGATATCGGCGGTCAGAGATCGATTGGATTAAAATGATCGTACAATCAGAAAATGACCAAACCCTCCAGTTGATATCTTAAGTACACTGAGATGTTCAATTTCTCAGTATTATTCCAGAGCTAATATGACCGTTTTGATTATACGATCATAGGTCGATAGTTTGACCAATTTCTGACTAGTGAAGATGGAGGGTCAAACGATGTTAGAAACTAATAAAATTTTACGTGCAGTTAAATCATAGGAAAATAATATGGCTCTCAAGGTAAACGTTTTATAGATTATGATCTAAATTTCAAAAACTAGTCGCCCAAAATTTTGGAGACCATGGGGATTGGAATTTTCAAGTACGATTATTTAATTTTTAATGGGTCAATCTCAGACCATCGGGTCACCATCAAAATTTGGTAGTCAATGGGTCAACGTATTGACCGTGGTAGGATCCGGTATCCGCAACATTTGACAAAAGTATCAAATTGGAGCACTTAATATAGAATAGATTGAGCGGATCCCGACCTCCGATTGGAGGTTTTTCGGACAGTTTAGGAAGATCGAAAGGCACCCACCTTTTGTGACGGAATCAACAGAGATTTGTTGTGCATTCGGTCCGGTCGTTTCCCGGGTTCATGACTTTACGGTGCACGGAATTTGGGGGCACCGAGAGGTATATCCCGGATCCGGGCCAACAAAATAGGTGTGGGGTTTTATGTGTGTCTTATAAATATGTTTTATGCCACCATATTTATAAGACTATACTCAAGTCTTTAACTAATTGGTTTAATGGGTACGAGTCAAAATCAAGCACCATTAATTTTAATTGTGTACAATTAAAACAAGGAGACTCTTCCCATTATAAAAAAAAAACAAGGAGACTGAGAGCCAAATTATTGTTTATTTATCAACCTAAAATAATTGTGAACCGTTAAGGTCAATGTTGGTATTGGGTTGAACTGGGCTCGGGGCTTGGATTGCACACTGGTGCACCCACTCCAAACCTTATTAGGGGCACCCTACTTTAGATTTCTAGTCACACACCAACTTAAGTGAACTAAAGTGCTAGGAGCACACTAGTCAAATTGGGGAACTTGGGTCCAACCGGTAGATGTCACTAACCACCAATTAAGGGCAGCTGGTGCCAGTTCATATTCTCATTGCGATGGTCAAACCGTTGATCTTAGATCAAAAGTTGAGTTGAAAGGTCCCTAAAAGCCTCTCGAAGGGATAGTGTTGATGTAATAAAAGTAGGTTGATACGTTAACACGTGTCAAAAAGTTATGATGGTTACTTGATCATATTGATGGTCAAACAATCAACTTTAAAATTTCAAGGTCATTACACTGCCTCAACTCATAAATTTCTACCCAATTCTGCATTAGATAACGTGCATCTCGTATTTTCAAGTAGAGTTTTATTCACGCGTTTGACTATCTAGTTCCATTGCGATGTAGCCCTCACTGTCAAATGCCTAGTAATATCGTTCTCTTCACATAACTCTAGGAATTGTCCACTGGTGTACTCACCACCATTGTCGGTTCTCAACTAATTGATCTTCCTTCCAGTCTGATTCTCAAATAGTATTTTATCAATTGTCATTTTCGGCTCTAACATGCTGCGTTGCTTCGGAGAGCGAAGTCTGAACGTAGAGGTTGAGGTGAAGTTTGAGTAGGACAAGCCTTCCACCCTTCGTAGCATCTGGGAACCCTCATCGCGTGACTCATTTGGGAGAATTAGGCTGACTTAGCGCATCGGGTGTTAAGTACCGCACGGGCTGACACTGCTGGACAAGTGACCTCGTGACATTTGTAGATTTTCAACACCTCATCTTTATTTTTCATCATGTAAATCCATACATATTTAAAGTAATCATTGATAAAGAAGACGAAGTACATGACACCACCTCTAGAAAGAACCTTTGAAGGCTCCCATACATCTAAATGTACATAATCCAGTGTGCCTTTCGTAGTGTGGGCTGTTGTCATCACAACCAGAGATTCCTTTGTTACATTCAAAACTCCACCTTGAGCCGCAAACTTGATCCCATTGGAGTCTAGTTTTCCAAGCGATATGATGTTCTTCAATTTTGGAACATAGCGTGCATTGGTCAATATTTTCACTAGCCCATTGTGCATCTTTATTCTAATACTCCATTTTCCAACTGCTCTACAGATCATATTGTTATCCATCAAAATCGTTCCACCATCCATATTTATGTCTCAGTTTGGACACATGTAGGAGGATTACTTTGAATTAAGTATCTATGCATTTTGTGAGTATTTATTAAAAATCACTAACAATGCGTTCTCATCATCATCCTGAGCTTGTTTCGCTATACCAGCGTCATCAACTACCAATTACTAGTTATTATCCTGGGCGTCAGTCATCTTAGTATGTAATTGAGAACAATGCCTTCTGATGTGACTATTCTCGTGACACTTGTAGCATTCTATAATCTTTTTATTTTTAGATTTAGATCTGAACTTTGTTCTACCCCTTCCAGGTTTACGGTCCTCTGAACTCCTCCTAACAAACAAGTTATCCGCTTGTGTATCACTATCTGAACTTTTCTTCTTCATGTCGTTACAAAGTGGTGCCGTTGTGATCGACTCCAGTTCATTAGTTTCCTTCCTATAGAGCAGCATAGTAACTAGGTGCTCAAAAGAATTAAGGGAAGATAAAAGCAACAGTATTTAATCTTCATCTTTAATGTCTTCTCCAACATTTAATAAATTTGTATATTATTCTATTAAATTCATTAAGATATTCGTTGAGAGGAGTACATTCCTTCAAGTTCAACTTGTACAGTTGCTTCTTGAGATACAGACCATTCGTCAGAGATTTTTTCATGTAAAGACTCTAATTTGGCCCATAACGCAGCCATCGAGCCATCCCCCATCATGTTGTACGTAATCTCATTCACTAGACATAGTCGAATCGTACTATACGCTTGAAGTTCAAATTCTTCACAATCACCATCAGACATATTCGTCGGCTTACCTTTAAATTATTTCAAAGTCTTGTGCAACTCTTATTGAATGAAGCTATTCCAGACTTGTACTTGCCACAATTCAAAATTAATCTTCCCATCGAATTTATCCACCTCAAACCTCGTATTTGAAACTTTTACAGTCTTTGATGTCATTTCCGATCGTAGAACATAAGCCTGACTTTGATAATAATTTGTTGCGCGGAAGCTTACAAAGAAACCAACGATTTCATGACGAACGATCAAATAAAAACACAAAATAAAAGGAAATCAAACACAATGACACAAGAGACAATACTTATATAGTTCGACAATTTACCTACATCCACGGGCAGCGTTGATTTACTATATATATATCATTCCACAAGAATACAAGAACACTCTCAAGCCTTACAATTCGTAAAATTCGTGAATTATTTGAAAAAATCAGATTTCATTTGAAAACTCTGAATAATTTGCATTTTCATTTGATTTTTAAAAAAAAATTGCGGATTATTTTCGACTTTTGCGAATTTGGTCACTATGGTTGGAGCAACAAACAAACCAAAGCACCAAAGCAAAAACCAAACCCCAACACTCTCGAACCTAAGGAGTTGCCTAATGTCCTACCTAGACGCGGGGCACGGGTAGCAAGTGTCAGAGTGTCAGATGTTTGGCATGCCTATTTATGAAGATCCAATATGGCGATACGGCCTTCCGAGAAATAAAATTTTATAAAAAAAAAAACGTATTTAGAAAAAAAAAATTGAAGGGTATTCCAAAAGAGCCAATTGAGATATGTAATAAAAAGATACACAATGTATGTCATAAACCTAATTAAAAGTATACTATATTTTACAAATGGTTTTCAAGACCCAAGCTTTTTATTTTATAAGTTACTAAACTCTACACGCTTTATTTTTATAATCTGACAGCTCATTTTATCGTGTCAAAACGATGAACTTTTTTATGTTATTATGTGGGTTTTTCATACATGTCTATAATGTTGAAAATAGGTCATTTTAACCGGATCAAGAACCCAAACCCATGTTTTTATTAATATATTATTTTTTAATAAGTAAGTGTTGAGGTTGTTTGATCCTACAAGTAGGGCTGCAACAGAGTCGAGCCAGCTTGACAGCTTGGCTCGGCTCAACCCAAAAATGAGAGCTTTTGCTCCCTTAAGATCTACTGGAGAGTCAAAGTCGAACTTTTTATTTAAAGTTCGGTTGAATTATAGTCGAGCTAGAGCTGAGCTTATAAAGCTCGGCTCGACTCAGCTCGATGTAATTAATATTATATTTATTTTATATGTAATAAATATATGTTAAATATAATTTTTATAATTTTCTTTTACTTTTTTTCACTTATAATTAGATTGATCTAATGGTTACTTTGTAATGGATAAATACGTAACCTTTATGATCCTCTATTGAAGTTTGTAATCTCTCTTCTTGTTCTCCATTAAATTTCTCTCTCTCTCTCTCTCTCTCTCTCTCTCTCTCTCTACCAGCACAACAAATCGACCAACTAATCAACATGACCAACATCTACGTCACTACACGGCATTGACTACACCTACATCACTACACAGCTTAACGCTAGTCACCTTCATCTCCGTACTTTATTCATACCAAGGTCACATATTCCCAAGTAAGCCTAATATGATTAATTCTTTTAATCAATATTTAGTAGATTAAATTTAAACACCTTTCTCTCCAATTGATTCATCTCCATTTCAATCGGTTCATTAATTTTAAAATAGACTAATGGATTAAAAGAGATTAGGACTTTTACTTATTAAATTTTATTGAAGCTTTCATATATTCAAAAAAAAGATGAGGTTTAAAAAAATATGGTTTTTTGCAAATACTACCCTGAGTTATGCTAATATTACAAATAACCCCTCCAATTATGCTGATATTACAAATAACCCCCCCAGTTATAGCTATTTGTGTTAAACCCCCTAATTAGCATTTTGGTGTTTATAAAATACCCTTTCTAACGGATGCAACTTTAAATAGTTAATCAGTCGTTAAAGAATAACCTAAATATCATCTTTTTTAAATTAAATTACTAAATTGCTACCCTCTACACGTGGTTAAAGTTGGCGCCCCTCCACTTACAAAAAAGAGTAGTTTTAAATTCGCTCACCAAATCTTTGGGTTCAGCCACGCTGAAAAACATTGACTGCATTGAATCGGACGATGGAGATCATTTATCGTCCCAACCTTTCACACGATGGATCTTGAGATCACGGTGGCACCATTAGACAGTTGACTGCATTGAATCGACTGATGGAGATCATTTATCGTCCCAACCTTTCACACGATGTATCTTGAGATCATGGTGCACCATCAGACAGTTGACTGCATTGAATTGGACGATGGAGGTTGTTTATCATCCCAACCTTTCACACGATGGATCTTGAGATCATGGTGGCACCATCAGACGGTTGACTGCATTGAATCGGACGATGGAGATCGTTTATCGTCCCAATCTTTTACATGATGGATCTTGAGATCATGGTGGCACCATCATACGATTGATTTTTTATTTCATGTGGTACACACTCAAAAAAATGACCTTAAAATTAATTTTAATCGTGTACATGATGTTAAGGTCACTTTTTTGAGATGTGTGCGACGAAATAAAACATTGATCGTCTAATGGTATGTCTAAACGATCTTCATCGTCTGATTCAATGTAATCAATGTGTTTTAGTGTGGGTGAACTCAATGATTTTCGGTGGATGAAAGCAAACGCAGTTAGGAAATCTAATTCCTAAAATAAAATAAAAAGATAAATTTTTTGTATAGAATGATAATATGAAGCACTAAACCATTATTATTTAATAGTTAACAATATACCAACGATGATATGGTAGTGAATCCAATCAATTGTATAACCCGTGATTCATTAAATGGTAGCAACCAATTGAATTTGAAAATTTTCTAATCCATAACTGGGCCTCAAAGCTCGGGTTCTGTGGGGTAGACTAAAAGGTTGGATGGACACGATATTTTATATACAATCTAGGAAATGAGGAGATTTTGAACCGGATCGGGTCAGATGAAGTAGAGGCTCGAGTCCGGTCGCCTATCAAAATTTTGGCCTGCCCCGACCCATTGATAACCTAGTCTTTACTGATTTTTAGGGTCTTAATAGTTGAAAGAGTAAGTTTTCAACACAATAGACTCTTCATAAGCTTGATATTCTCTTGATGTCGATGATGCCGATGATGACCCAATAATGAAAATACCCAATTTACATTATGAGTTATGTCGTCACTTTTAGTAAACTCCCCTTGGATACAACAAAGTTGGAGGATAAACCGATAAAATCAACCTTCTTTGACAACCCGAGTTCTAAGGATCAGCCAATAGTGAGAAAAAAATTGTATCGATAAGTATCGGTGAATACCTATTGGTCTTTCATTTGATGGGTCTTGAATCATATAGGAAATTGGAGGGATAAGTATTTTGAGTGGAACATGTAGATTGAAGGTTTTTTTTTCAAGAATAATTGCATCATTTGCCACAAATCCTCCATTGGTTGAGTATTCGTCCAAAGGTTGACATGCTTTAATGGAGGAATCACCCATCTGATGAGTCTTGAATCTGATGGGTGAATGAAGGGCCTTTTAGAAAAGAACCTTTAAATTCACCCACTGAATCTTTAAGTTCACCCACGCTGAAACACGTTGATTGAATTGAATCGAACGATGGAGATCATTTATCCTCCCAATATTTCACACGATGGATCTTGAGATCATGATCGTACCATCAGACGGTCAATGTTTTATTTCACGAGGCACACATCTAAGAAAAGTGACTTTAACATCACGTGCATGCTTAAAATTGATATTAAGGTCACTTTTATGGGTGTGTACCACATGAAATAAAAAATCGATCGTCTGATGGTACACCGATGATCTAAAGATCGATCTCATGAAAGGGGATGATAAACAATCTCCATCGTTTGATTCAATGCAATCGATGTGATTTATCATGGGTGAACTCAAAGATTTCGTGGGTGGATTTAAAGGTACTCCTTTTAAAATAGTGGTAAATTATAATGGCATGACTTGTAAATAAAGGTGAATGAAGGGCCTTTTAGAATGGTGGTAAACTTTAATGGCATGACTTGTAAATATAGATGAATGAAGGGCCTTTTAGAATGATGGTATTTTAAAAATATTGGTTTGCAAAAGTAGACTTTCCGTCCATAAACTCACGGCTAGTCCATGGTAGGGGGTTATATGAAACAAAAACATAAAAATAGGGGCTGCAGAATAAATACCCATAATAATTCTGGGAGTTTCTTATAATATTAACATAACATGAAGGGATTATGCAAAAAAACCCAAAAAAATATTAGTAAGAAAATATTTATAATAAAATATATTTTGCTCAAAGCTGGGCTGGAGCTCGATAGAATTGAGCTAGAGCTCAGAACTTCCAAATTGGAAGGGCCTAGAGTCAAGTTTCAACTCTACTTGTATAAGATAGGCCGGAGGTAGAGCTGACCCTAGCTCGGGCCCGGCCCAACTCGATTGCAGCCCTACTCACAAGAGATTTAAAGACCAATATATATAAGCATATTGGCCCCAGCCAAAGTACATTGTAAAATAACATAAACATTGTGTATCAAGATTTGGACAAAAAGCCTAATTTGGGGTTGTGGGGGAGGATTATTGTTGTAGGGGGAGGGCGGAGATTTTGGGTACCTCTGTACGCCGCAAATGGGCACTTCGGAGACCCCTTGAAAAATATTGATTGCTTTGAATCAGATTATGGAAATCGTTTTTCACTCCAATTTTCAACATAATAGATCTTGAGATCATGTCACACCTATCAAACGGTCAATTTTTTATTTTATGTCACATATCCCAAAAAAATGGCCCTTGAATCATATGGCACACATCACAATCAAACGTGAATTTAGGTCACTTTTAGAGATCTGTAACACATGAAATAAAAAACTGATTATCTAATAGGTGCAACATGATTTCAAAATCTATTTTGTTGAAGATCGGAGTGAAACACGATCTCTATCATCTGATCCAAAGCAATCAATAATTTTTAAGGGGTATGAGACCTGAGCGCTTTCAGGGATCGTCTGAAAGCGACAAAGGCATTCTGGCAATCCTCTCATAAATCTCATCTTGTAAGATAAAAGAAAGATGGACTCATTTCTCGTCACCAGCACTCAATATGGTATCATGTTGCAAACAAGGATCAAAATTTCGGTTTTGAGCTGGACCAAAACCGAAATTTCGGCCGAAAACTTCAATCCAATAAAAAAAAAGCAATAATTTGAAATTTCGATTTCGTTACGGTTTGGACCAAAACTGATGCATTTCGAGCGATAACTTCTGTTATCGGCCAAAATTTTGATCCATGGTTGCAAAGCACCATGCACTCCCCGAGATTCGCAAAATTCGAGAAAAAATTAGGGAAACATTTGGAAAAAGTAATTAAAATTACTAAAAACTATATATTATTTTGATAAAAAAAAAAAAAAATCGGAAAAATTCATAAAAACACATGTTTCACACAAACATCATGATTTGTTTGACACAATCATAATTTTCTTGAAAATAGGTGTAGTTTTGGAAGAAAAAAACGCATTTTAAATGTGTTTTCGTCGTTTCATGAAAAAAATGCATTTTAAATAAATTTTTTCATAAAATCGGAGATTCTAGTAATTATGTTGACAATTACCCTCTGATGTAGGCCAGAATTTACGCCTGCCTAACCTTCTGTCCATTTGACCCGACCCAAAAAAAAAGAATGGGCTGACCCATTCGAATCCACTAAGACCTTATTTATATAAAATAATAGATCATGTTGGCGAAATTTTTGCCCAACCTGACCTTTGAGGATGTGTGCCACGTGGAATCAAGATCTAACCGTCTGATAAGTGCGCCATGATGTAAAGATATATTGTGTGGAAGATTGGGATAAAAAACGATCTCCATCGTCTGATTCAAAGCAGTCAATAATTTTTTCCTCCCTTCACATGAAAAGAAGTGTGAATAGAATAGCCCCTCCCTAAATTTCTCCATTCCCACACAAAAACAGAGGCAAGTCGACATGCATTATTCGGGTACTATTATAAACATTCACTTTGTTTGCATAAAGTTATAAGAAATCCAATTCATAGTATTATGAAGTGTAAAGAGAGGCAATCACTGATGTAATGTGCTTCGGAATCTGAGCCATCAAAATTACTACTTTCAAATTTCTCCTGCCAGCGATTTGGGGTGGTCCGATCGATCGCTGAGATGATTCAGTTTTCTGTAGAATTTCAACTTCCCTTTTGACTATTCTCTTCAGCAGTATTCTCTTCAGCAGTATTCTCTTCAGCAGCCATCGGATCCGAGACAATGGAAGGGTCATCTTCCATCCGATTCGAGACAATGGAAGGGTGGGGAACTAAGATGCCATACTGCATTTTGAAAAGTCAAAGTTAGTTGAGATGCATTGCAACAAATATTTGGGATCACTTCTCATATCTGCTGGAATCGAAGAAGTGCATGGCTTTTGTTTAACAATATAATTCACATGAAGAAACAAGACATGGTGCCCAAAAGTGTATAGCAGCTAATCTACACATAAATAGTAGGAGAATACATTTGAATAATTTGGCACAGTTGCGTCGTTTCTACGGGTATTCAAGTAAATACTATTAGGGGAACCTCGAAACTTAGTTAGATGTATAGCATGGATATTGATGAGTACGAAAGCTATTATTAAGAAAGTAGTAGGCAGGTACCTCTACTCAGTGCCTACCATATTATTGAATTATTGGTGGGCGCTTACAGCTCTACACTGAAAATGGTTGATCACGTTGAATCAGATGATGGTGATCGTTTTTCACTCCAATCTTCTAGACAATGGATCTTGACACCTTGGGTGGCGCCCTCAGACCGTGAAGGTTATGATTCCAAGTGACACGGATAAACAATGACCCTAAAATCACATGGGCTGATCAAGCTCAAACGTGATTTTAGAACCACTTTTTGGGATCTGTGCCACATGGTATAAAAAACTGATTGTCTGATGTCACGCCCATGGTCTCAAGATCCATTATCTGAAAGATTGGAATGGAAAACGGCCACCATCATTTGATTCAACACAGTCAAGCATTGATATTAATGTTCTTGTAACGCATGGCATCAGAAGGCTACCTTCTCTTTCAGTATTTGAAGGATATTATCAGGAAAACCCATATCCCATTTAATGAGCTGGTCCCTGTAAGCTTCGCACTTCGGACGAACCTTCTCACAAAAGGAAACGTATTCCGCAATCCTGTATTCTGTCTTCAGCGTCCGTAATATTTCTAAAATTCTGATAACTCAATGTTAAGCTAGGGAGCAAGAAGAAACAATACAATATATTCTATGAAAATAAAAAACTAGGAGTTAGCTCCAATTCTACAAGTTGTTTATTAAAAAAAAAACCCACTCGATTGTGAATATAGGCTGTGTTTGGCATTATTGCTCTTTGGAGGTAAAGAGCAGCTCTCTGCTCTGGCGCAGAGCACTTTAATATGGAACTATGTTTGGTTGTAAGTGCTTTTAGCTCTAGCAGAGAGTGAAAGAACTGAATATGGGTCTCCCTTTGAAAGAGCAATTTAAACCTGCTCTTTTAAGTGGGCTGCTCTTTGCCTCTAAAGAGCAATCCCAAACACAGCCATAGGCCAAATATTGTTTAACACAATAAAGTAATATGACAGAAAAATAGCTGAGATAACAGTGAACACCTAATACACTGAGAGATAGCCATAAACTCGGTGAGAGGTAAATTTGTGAAGGCAGATTGCATCCTTCGAGCATTAGTAGTACATAGGAACAAGCAGTGTTACCTAGACACGTGGCACAGGTGCCAAGTGTCAAAGGTGTCATAAATGTTTAGCACATCAATTTTTAAAGATTCCAATACAGCTGCATGACCTTAAAAAATAATTGAAATAAGTTACGAAACTTTCCACAATGTTTTTTACAAAACGACGGTTCATTTTACTGTGTCAAAATAGGAACATTTTGATAATTTTATGTGGTAGTTTCATACATGTCCAGAAGTATCGCGCTGTGTTGAGGAGTGTCTAAGTGCCATCAACTACCGGCACGTGTCCAAGTGTCACCAAGAGTCGGCACGGTAAAAATCCAAAAGTGGAAGTGCCTAGGTAACACTAGGAACAAGTCACAGAAGAAGAAGAAGAAGAAGAAAAAATAATAATAATAATAATAATAATAATAATATATATCGAGGTTGGTCCGACCCAAAATAGAATGGACAAGAAGATGATGATATGTCTTAAGTCGAACTTGTTGAAAATTTAAATTCATCAATGTAATCGATCAAAAAAAAAAAAAATCATCAATGTAGTGCCTTGAAAAAAAAATTAAAGCATAAAATACCAATATTTTAATATGAATCTCTTAAAATTAAAAGAATACACTTTCATTTCAGTGGATACAGTTGCGGCATGCTAGAACTGTCTGGTTCAACCATCTGTGGCCACATGGCTAAAACATTTTCATAGTAACTCACAGATTGCTCAAAACTACCTGCAAGTTGCAAACAATGTAAAAAACTTCAAACACTGTATATATATATATATATATATATATATATATATATATATATATATATCATTTCGTCAACATACCTTTTGCAACAAACTCTCCAAAAGCTTTATTAATGCATGAACCTATCGTGAGAAACACATCTCCCAAAGCTTTAAAAATTTTTGCTTTCCCCAACGTATCTGGTTGCTTTTCAATAAGCTCCTTTGCAGCATTAAGCGAATACAACGCAAGCTTTAAATGGGAGTCTCCATATTCGATCTTGTACTCTTCTTGATCTTTATCATCCACACCTTTTCTCTCCCAACAAGAGGTAATACGAAAAAAGTAATCAACGGAGAATAAGTCAGTTATTATCCCACATATCAATATACTCCCATAAAATTCATTATACAATAGCACAAGCAAAGTATCATGTATCAGCTGATACCAATACTTATTGCCGATATGTAATGGTTTTTTTGCAAACCGATACCGATACCAGTATCGGGGTGGTATCTGTATCACGTATCGGTGCATCGGCCGGTTATCGGTCGAGACCTACCAAATTTATCAAAAACTTATTTTTTATTTTTTATAATCGTTTGACCTTGGTTCGGGTAGCAGTATCATTAGGCTCAGACCTCTTCACAATAAAATATTTTTTTCAGATTTATCAAGACTTTTCACATTATAATATATATATATATATATATATATACACAGTATCGGCCGGGACCAATACGTATCGGCAATATGTATCAGTCCTCCATGGACATATACCCGATTTGCTACCTTGAGCACAAGTACCTTTACTAGATATGACAATCGTAAATGCAAACCTTGCTCTAAATTTCCCTCATTGCAAGTAGATTCGGATACTTTCTTAGCACCAATATCAGAGTTTCCTCGGGCTCTCTGCATAAATTTTGATCCAACTCTGTAATATAGTTCAGCACATTTTGGAGCTAAATCGCCGTAATGTTCAGCTCTGCACAAATGGAGAAGAGTAAAGAATAATTAAAAAATATTAGACTGCCTTTTGAGGTAAAAAGAATCTAACACATCAGTCAAAATCTCGGTTTTCTAAAACCCACCTCGATTATCATGATCTACCAAACAAATTCTAGCTAGATAATGACCGTTCATAGAAATGAAGAAAGAAATAGTGAATATTTGAGGACAATGAGGTATGCTTGGCATAAATTTGGTCTATCAATACCATGATTCGAATAAAGAACTAATTCGAATCATAGTTACCAAAATCTTCGATTTTATGAAAATAACTTGTGAAACGTCAGAAATACGTTCAAACTGCATTTTTTTCATAAATACTCATATTTTAAAAAAATCACAATTTTTACATTTTAAATGCATTTTTTTTTACGAATTCTTTCTGAAATTCTCTATTTTTATTTTCACGTTTTTTTCTATTTTTTTGCCTTGCCGATTTTTTCCCGAATTCCGTCTTGGTAACTATGATTCGAATTGACCAAGAAGTTGGCTGTCAAAACTATATATTTTCTTATACTACAGCAATGACGCTATCATCTACCGTTCCTGAGGAAGTGATTAAAAGAATGTGCAACTCCAAAAGTTAGATGTCTGTAACAAAAAAACATGACAAGGAGAACCAAGCACAGTTTAAGATAATAGATAAGGCCAGTTTTGAATCCATTTCGATTAGATAAATGAGGCTCCTAAAGAGTGAAAAGATCTAATTGGATAAATCACGATCATTGTAGCTTCAAGTAGGACTAGAAACGAAGGTGATCATGATGTAGGGAAAAGTGTTCTATACAATAGCAGAGGATAGCCCTACTTGGAATATCTTAATTCAGTGGCAGCTAAATTAAAACCGAAAACCGATGCATATGAACCGGACTGACACCGACTTAAAACCGACACCGAACCGGTCTGGCTTAGTTCGGTCTTGGTTTTGGTGGCTAAAAGCTGAAAAATAGCTGAGTAGAATGAGAAAACCACTAGGAGAACCGAAAAATTAGAAAAACAGAAAATTTTTCTTTAGGAAAAAAAAACAAAATAAAAAAGTATATACGGACAAAACAGAAACGGAGTGAACCAACCAAAACCGAAATTGGATCGGTTTGGTTCGGTTTCGGCTCAGGTGGGTTAACCAAAACTTTCGGTTCAGGTTCGGTTTTAGGTGAACCGACACTGAAAGTGAAATTTTGGTTTCAGTTCGGTTTGGTTAACCGAATTTGCACCCCAAGTGGCAGTGCCATAAATATAATCTACTTAGATTGCCTGTCCAAACTGGCCCTAAGACATCACTTCCTACGAATACAAGCCCATTTCCATTGAATTCTAATAAATATAAGACAAGGAAGTGGACTAGAAAGGATTCTAGGGCTATAACCAAGCCCAAAATAGACCCACAACCATACCCAAAGTATAAAGCATATGTCATAAAAGAGGTTGACCGTAAACAGAAGGTGACACAGGTAATTAAGCTTTGCATTAGTCTTTTTAAGCAGTAATAGAAAAAACGGGTCATCAAATTTTGCATATATAACATCAAAATTCACTAACAGAAGAAACATAGAAGAATGAAGGATGATGGTAGGCATTCTTGGAATGACATCTTCAGATTCGAACCACACAAGAAATGCTCAGTAATTCCTGTAAGGCATCATTTCGTAATATTGTAAGCTATACAAACTGGCTTGCCAAAAGGTGTTGATAAAGTGAAGTATACAAAATTCAAACCATATATATATATATATATATATATATGTGTGTGTGTGTGTCTTATTATAATAGGGTCTTAAAAAAAAGGGATAATGGATCTGACCGACCATTAAACACCAAATGGTGTTTAAATATCTTACACCATTAAAATTAGACTTTTTATCTCAGACCATTAAAGTGTGATCTATCATTATGCCATGTAGCACTCATCTACGATCAATCTAAATTGCCCAAGTGGCAATCTATCATTGGATGATGTATCAGCCCAATGAGACATGCTGATAAGTGGATTTGAACCATCCAATTGATAAACGTTAATATCAGTCATTAAAACTAAACCCAATTTGATAAACTTTAATATCATCCATTAAAACTAAACCCGACAAATCGGATGGTTTAAATCCCCCTAAAACCTCATATTTGGGCCTGTTGCACTTTAATCTATGATCAATCACTTTGACGGTTCTGATCAACCACATCTTAAACCAGTGATGGTGTTAGATCATTTAAACACCGTTTTGGTGTTTAAAATGACAGTCAGGAGAGTCAGTCCCAAAAAAAAATACATGGTTCAGGAGTTACTGAATAAGATAAACATATCTTTCAGTGACTTCAGAATCAACAAAGAATAACAATCAAAATATATGAAAAAGAAAAAAAAAATGAATCTATGAAATATAAATGACAAACTAAATAAATCCATGAAAAATAAATGACAAACTGATCTCGACTAGTTTCACAAAAGGAAAAGAAAAACTGTTATAAACTCATAATCATGTATCAAAGAATTTTTATGAACTGACAAACAATGCTTATTTCCAAAATCTTATTAAAATTGTAAACTTTTCATCAAATTTCACAAAAGACTAAGCTTAGATACAAACACGGTTCAAAATATCCTCCAATATACTTATCAGTATTGGATGGGAACGTTACAATAACAAGGGTGTTATCATATCTTACAGTATCGTTCATATTATCAGAAGATACATTGAAATTATCAATTGCATCGTCCGATAATTTCAAATTATCAAAATTATCGTACCATAATTTGAACCTAAAACCTAAACTCCGGTAAATTGCTCAAACTATCGTGCGACGCATATCAAATTATCAGCATCAGTGGCGACCGATACATATTAGAAAACTGAGATTTTGAACCTTGCATACAAAACATAACTTACTAGAAAGAAAATTTCAAATAGCGAAAAAAATGATGGCTTTTTCATAAATCAACAAAATAAACAAACCTGATTCCAGAGCAAGACTTAAAAGACTAAAGATATCTAGTAAAATATATAATTAAGATATTTTTACAGTGGGTACCCATGTAAAAAATTGATGGTGGTTACCCACCGTCAGTTTTATACTACAAACGGTGGGCACCCACCATCATATTCAGTCTCTTCTTCGTCTTCTTTTTCTTTTTCTTACTCTTAAGGTTTAGGGTTTCAAGAGGGTTCCATGGTTTAGGGTTTCAAGAGGTTCGTGGTCTTCCAACTTCTTTTTCTTAGGGTTTCAATAGGGTTTCACGGATTTCAAGAAGATTTCATGGGTTTCTTCTTCTTAGGGTTTCATAGATTCAAGAAGCTTTCATGGGTTTCTTCTTCTTCTTTGATGGAGGTGTTGCTGGAGAAAAAAGGTTCCCCGGAGAAGAGAGTTGTTGTAGTGTTGCCGGGAAAAAGAGGTTTTGCCGGAGAATGAAAGTGTTGCCGGAGAAGATAGGGTGGGTGTTTAAAAAACAAAAAAGAATAAGAAAGAGAGGAATATTGTGTGGGTGTCCCAAAGATTTTATAGACATAAGTGGAGCACCCACTTATGTAGGCGCCCAGCAAGATTTGGCGGGCGCTATTATGCTACGCAACCCTAAACTCTGTAAATTGCTCAAACTATCTTCCGATCAAATTATCAGCATCAGTGGAAACCACTACGTATTTGAAAACTGAGATTTTGCGCCTTGGATACAAAACATAACTTATTAGAAAGAAAAATTCAAATAGCAAAAACAATGATGAATTTTTCATAAATCAACTAACCTGATTCTCGAACAAGACTTAAAGACTAAGATATCTTTAAAACACATTATTAAGAAATATGCTTCTTTCTTGAAAATATAAACCAAAAAACTAGTGAGTCACAAAAACCTTACAAATTGCATTTCAGCATAATATACAATTCCTTGTACACTGATAAATTACAGTTCTACAATTATAATCCATAAATGTAGACCTCCAAATACTACCTATAAGTAAAATTTTACAGGATCCAAAATCACATTATTGAAGAAACACCCAACCATCTCCAAAACAAGGACGCAATCCCAAAAAAGATTAGAAAAAAACCATCATGAATTGAGAAAACCCAATTAAAGATGAGGATAAAAAAGTACTGACCTCAGCCCCTGGGATCGTCTAAAGAAATCAAGTAACTGAGGTATGTCCTTAGATTTGATTGCCTTCATTCCCGTCATGATTAATCCCCGGACAAAACCTTGATCTTTAAAAAGATCTTGAGAACAAGTGCTATTGTGCTCTTTTTTTTCTTCTGAAGAGGTTGAGATGTTACCGGAACTCATTGCTGATGAAAATTTTCCAAAATTGGTTCATGAGTTAGTGTCTTCAAAAACAATTTTGGCAGGCAAGAAGAATAAAAGTTAGAAATGTATTTCCCTGTGAAAATGTTCAGAGAAATTGTTGTGCAAGCAAATATCCTAGATATCCAAGACGTCTCAAACAGGCCTGAGAGTAGACAGACCAGAAAGCGAAACGACAAGATATGCTATGCTATATATGTACAAAAATAATAGGGTTTTGACGCATTTATCCCCCTGAGATATGTCTTATTTGCTATTTACACTGCAGCCATTGCTTTTGTGTTTCCTTTACTTATTACCCCTATAGTGATTGTCCTGATGGATCATTCGCTGATTGTTATAAAACTAATCTTCACTGCTCGGAATCAAATGGAGATCGTTTTTCACCACAATCTTCCACCCAGTGAATCTTGAGATCAGAAGCCTGCCATTAAGCAGTCAAATTTTTATTCCACGTGATAATCATGGGTGTACATCAAATGTGGTTCTTGGATCACTTTCGAGATTTGTGTCATGTGAAATTAAAATCTGAGCGTTTGATTGTAGGTCCATGACCTCAAGATCAATTAGATCCAAGATTGAAGTGAAAAAAAATCTCCATCAAATGATTCAAAGCAGTGAAAAGTTATTTTATCGGAAAATCTATCACTATAAGGGGTAATAAGGAAAGGAAATATAAAATCAAGGGCCACAATGTAAATAGGTAAAACACGGGGACCGGAGTGCAAATAAGACATATCTCAAGGGGGAATACAAAAAGCCCAAAATAATATACATTAAGTAAAACTATATTTTAAATAGAAATAAATTGGAAAAGGTACGAAAAATGAGAAAACAGCTCAACTCTACACTTTCTTTTTCAAATTCCACGTACAATCTATGCCCATGTGGCACAGGTCCCCATTCGAGTTTACCCCTCCCTGGGAGTTTTTAGGGAAAAAGATAATGCTCTCCCTAGATCTAACAGTGTGAAAATGAACGGAAACTTGCTTTTGCATTTCACTATTCATTTTAAAACCAAAACCCATTGACCACCATGATCACAGTGATTTTTTTTCTCTAGTCCTTGATCAACCTTATGCACGTCCACCTTGAACCCAAATGAAACGAATGCAGAGTTAAGCACTGCACCAAAAAATGAAGCCCAAAAGTATGCTTTCAAGTGCAAGGTTCAGCATTGCAATCATTAATGTAAGTGCCACATGGACATGCACAAGACCTATTAAAATAAAAAATTCTATCCTAATAACCGTAGACCATATGGTCAATGGATGTTAAAATGAACTGTGAAATGCAAAATAAAGTCTCTAATCATTTTCACACCATTAGGTTGAGGCTATATATGAACTTTTTTAAATTTCTTTCTAAGCACCCCTAGGGAAGGGTGAACCCTATAAGGAACGGGTGCCACGTGGCACGAAAAAATGCACTCGAGGACATATTGTCCTTATATATATATATATATATATATATATATATATATATATATATATATAAAGTATAGGTACTAAGATAGCATGGACACCATGTGGCACCCAAACATGGTCCCACGTGGATGTGTGCAAGGCCAACTCAAAGAATAAATTAAAATAATAAATAAATAAAAACTTCTTTAGTACCGTGGTCACAGGTGGTTAATGGATAACAAATGAATGGTTAAGGGCCTGTTTGGATAAAAACACGGGAAACGTGGGAAAGTAAAATAATATTCCTATATTTTCCCATGGATACCTAAGTTGTAGAAAACCATGGGATTCCTTTGTTTCCCTTTGTTTGGATAACCACATTGCTAGCTGGGAAAACACATGATTAACCAAATCCTGTGTTTGGATACATAGGAAATTGTAGGAAAATAATATATCTTAACAAAAAAATAGCCATAATACCATAAAAGATCATCCAAACTAAAAACCATTTGCAATATCATAAAAATGATTCACAAAAATGACCAAAAAATTATATATATATTAAGTTTTTCTTCTCTTTACATATTTCAATGAATTGCTCTAGTGGTTGACTTAGTGCATTGTGAAGGTTAGGTTCAAGGTTCAAACCTTGTTATGTGTAATAAATTGTTTATTATTTTTAATTAATTATACTAGAGCATATACACCATATATGTGAGTATATAACTCTACAACATAGTAGAGCCTTGTGAGAGAAATCTCTCCAAAAATAAGTCCGTGCAACACCTAAATAGATGGAGGGGAGCTTAAAAATAGGCCAAAATTGTGAGATTTAGTTTAAAAAAATCAAAGAATAAATATTTGTTATGAAAACAAATACCATAAAAAAATTGTTTAAAGATTTTTTATACTTTTGGGTGGTTAAGATAATTTTGGATGGATGAGAATCCACTAAAATAATTAGGACCCCTAAAGATTAGTAACAAATTTTTAGAAAGTTTGGGTGGTCAATTGATCACCCAAGTCATAACGTGGCTCTACCTCTGATTTTTGGGGATGTGTGCCATATAGTTACAACATCAGACCGTTTGATAGAGACTTCATGATCTTAAGATCTATCGTGAGGAAGATTGAAAAAACAAATCTGCATCGTCTGATTCAAAACAGTCAATGGTTTTCGTCCATGAAAAAATTGTGTGGTATTACTAAACGGGTGAGAAGAGTCGTACGGATGAGAAGTCCGAAGAGTCGGAAGATAGAAAACCGAGGGACCCCCTCGGCATTTGTTCTCGGATTTTAACGGAAAATGCGAAGATAATTTCCAAAACCTTCGGATGTCATCCAAACAACAGAAATCTCGGCCATTCATTTGCCGCATATGAGTTTTCCCTTATTTCCCCTTGTTTCCCTTGAAACCAAACAAGCCCTAAATGCAAAAATGTTAGGATTTGTAGTGAGTACCAAATCCCTTAGCATAATGGAAGTCAAGGGCATAATGGACGCCACATAGCATTTGAGTACAACATGACACCACAAAAGGGCATTGTCACAGAGTGAACTTGTTTCTATATATACATGAATTTTTCCCCATACGGCTCTACTAGGGTTTCCAAGAACCCATCGTTGCTCAAGTTTTCTTGGTTTTATTCTTCTCTTCCTCGCGCTTTTTTCTCCTCTTTTTAAAGTTTTCTGCAATGTCGTCTTTGATCTCTCGTGAATGGGTTGCTCGAACTTTTTACGCTGAGGACTTCAGGGAAAATGAAGATGCTCAAACCAGGAACCAAACGATATGGGGAACAGCCTTTGTTGTTTGATCAATCAGACATATCTGCAAGTTCTTCAACATATTGATATGCTCTGATTGGGAATCCTCAAACCTCATTCAGGTCTCGAAGGCTTTTGACCAGACATGCAGAGATCTGTAAATTCATTGACCTAAATTCCAATCCCCCCCTTGAGGCGACCCTAGGGATTTATATCCCGTGCTTACTCGGCAAGTGCTAATTGGGGGTGCGGGTGCGCATGTGCCTCTGGGATTAGGCAGGTGCTTTAAAAGGCCTGGGCACCCAGGTGATAAAATAAAAATAAAAAATAAAAATTCACTGACCTAAATTGGAAGTTACAAGGATCTTGCTCTTCTTCAATCGTTGATAAGAGGAATATCTTGTTGAATTTTGAGTATCAATGTGATACGATTTCAATCTAGTTTACAGGATAACATTGTTATTCAAGGGTATATGACGAAGGTCTTTCGTTGGGCTCCCATGTTTCATTCTTGATCGGAAGATCCATCCACCTGCTTGGATTCTGTTTCCTAAATTGCCTATATTGTTATGAACCAAACAATCTACGATCCATCATTGCATTGGTAGGAGCGGTCTTGGCCATTTGAATGTAAACAAATTAGACGCGACAAAGTTTGGTGTCTTAATCAATTTAGAAAAATCGTACCCAATGGGAACTTGCTAGGTGTCGGAAGGGGCACTAAAGATAGATTCTGGAAGAAGATTGATTATAGCAAACACCCATTGTTTTGTTCCAAATGTCAGAAAGAAGGATATGACAAAGGGATTTGCAGAAAGAGCAAGGTCTTTAAGAACCAACACCTTGAAGAAAAGAAGAGCCTTTTAAAGAAGTTGGATACCGATATTGCTACAAATCGTGATGCAGATAATGTTGCTAATATTAGGGACCAAGAAACCAACCACAAAGGAATCAATGATCGCAATTCTAATGGTGTCTACAATGGTCATGACGTCTAAAGACATGATGAAACAAATCGCAAGAATTTGTATGGTAGCCTCGATGTTGAAAGACATGATGAACAGATTGCAAGAATGTGCAATCTGTTGGGCTCTGGTGCAACGCTCTTAGGGCTCGAGAGCGCGTTTGGTAAACCAGCTCACCCCAGTAGAACTGGCGGGGAGTTGTTTTAAGTTAAAAACAAGCTCCCTGTCAGAGCGGGTAAAACCTGCTTTGGTGGTGAGTTGTCGGGGAGAAGGTGGGAAGTTGGATCTCTTTGGTAGGCCTATATGCCAAACACAGCCTAACATTGGAAACCTTTCTTAAAAAAGGGTTGAAATTCACAATCTCCAAGTCCTCAATAGGAGTCAAATATTGGAAAGAATGCTAATCCTGACCAAAACACGATTGCTTCGAGAGAGGAAGGCTCCATTGATTTACTAATAGATTAGAGGCAAATTTGGCAACTTCTAATCCTTTTGGAGTTAATGATTTATTAAGTCCATCAATCTATCTCAATCACAATTCCAAAAGGAAATTATTAGTCTAGAAATAAAATATTAATCAATTGGCGGCGAACTCAATAAATTCTCACCCCTGCAGAGTGGACTATAAAATGAAGAACCAGAATTTAAAGATGATGATTATGGCAAGGATGTTGATCACTCTTTTCCTGAGGTCCAATCTGTTGATGTTGAAGGAAAGAAACAGAGAGAAAAAAATACTCTTCGATCATGGGATCATTTGGAAACTCGATCACCACTAGGTCCAAGGTCAAACTTCTCCCTCCTACCTCTCAATGATAAAATCCATTCTTTGCCACCTGGCACAAACTCCTTAAACCAAATTGTTCTTTTTGGCTTTTCAGCCTTTATTTATCTTTGAACCTATAATCCGTAGCGGCTCAGGTTTACCTAGAATTCTTTCATTCATGTTTTTTCCTGGCCATTTAATTCGATAGATATATTTAAATTGTTTTGGCTAAGTGATCCAAATAACATTTCTTTAAGCAGAACTCATCCCTTTAACTTATCCTTGTTCAAACCTCTTTAAATATTAAGAAAATTAAAAAAATTGGCACGATATTTCCCAACTAATCTCTCCAATGGATATTTATTTGGTAGTCGTGATCTTCAAATGCCCTTTTATCGTCGGATGAAAAAAAAGGAGGTTGTCCGAACCTGATCTCTATGCGAGAATTCTGTGATATCTTTTCCAAAACGTGATTTTGTTAACTCAAAATCTCTCGTTGATATTGGTTTTGTTAGGAATAATTTTACTGGTGCAATAATCCAGAGGGGGTTGGCTAGATCTGGGTCACCTTGATCGATGCATGTTTTCATCGTCATGGACTCATGGTTCAGTTTCATCGGTCTTCCTTTCGTTCGTTTTGGTCCGAGATTTTCTTCGGGTCATTGTCTTCTCATTACCCTTGATCTAGTAATTTCTAGCCAACACCTTTTAAATTTACTCTTTTTGGTCTTCACCATCCTGATGTTAGACCTGGTCACGAATTCTTGGGTTCCTAGAGCGGAGGGTTCTCCAATTTTCCATGTTTTTGTGAAGCTTAAAAGGCTAAAAAATGATTTGAGAGCTTGGAATATTAGAGAAATGGAAACTTAAGGAGATAATCAAAGAAACATAAGCGCTGAATGAATCTAATCTGGTTTCGATTAGGCGGGCTCATCTATCATACGATGTACGTGCAAATACAAAAATTGAATATCACAATCTGGCTAGAGACAAGGAATCGATGTGGAAGCATATGGCTCATACAAATGGATGGATGGAGGGATGGAAACATCAATTTCTCATGCCACTACAAAAAGTGGAGCTTGAAGGAACTAAATTAAATGAACATAAAAACGAGAACTTGATCTCCACTCCAATAAAAATTACTAATGTGACCTAAAAGAATTTAAAGATATTTTATTTTCATCATGCTCTTACGAAAGCTACGCACTTTTGGATCCAAACGAGAGGTTGGTCAACACAATTTGTTCTCTAACGTGCGATCAGACCTGACGGTCATTTTGGTCCTGACAACTGACAAGATTATAGTTTGATGGAAGATCGGTTTTATTGGCCCAGTGTCATGCGAGACGTTGCCAGTGTCATGCAAGACGTTGCCAAAAAAAAATTTATTTTATTTTTTTATCGGTAGAGACGTT
This sequence comes from Chloranthus sessilifolius, assembly GCA_021018995.1. Lineage (NCBI taxonomy): Eukaryota > Viridiplantae > Streptophyta > Magnoliopsida > Chloranthales > Chloranthaceae > Chloranthus > Chloranthus sessilifolius. Next base: position 92,168,495 of record CM037592.1, read on the forward strand.
GCCAAAATTACTGTGCAGTGTTGCTTGTTAACTGGCAAAGCAGAGAAAGCAAAACACGCAATAGTATACCCCATTGTTAGTGCGACACATCCCATGGCCAGACCTTAGTATGGACTTCATAGGACTATTAGGAAGCACGACTCAATCTTTGTGGTAATGGATCGATTTTCTAAGATGGTCCATTTCATTCCTTATTCTAAAATCCTCTGATGCAAGTCATGTTGCCAAGTTATTTGTCGGAGAGGTTGTTCGATTGGATGGGTTACCCAACCATTGTGTCTGGTAGGGACCCAGTAGCAGAAACCTTCTACTTAGTGGGTCGCTCCCGCCATGGAATCTCGCTCTTGCTTCCAGCCACAAAACTATTTTGATGATGCTCTCGCTTCCAACCTACTACACGCTTCTTGCCACTTCGTGCAACTAAGGATAGGGATGTCAAATTTCTAAGCTATTTTTGGAAGACACTTTGCCATATGATGTGGACTTAGTTGTAAATAGGAGTTTGGAAAATTTGTTGCGACGTCGAGTAGGCTTAAGGGTTGGGATTCAATGTTGTCTATAGCTGAGTTTACATACTAATTTTGTCAATAGAACTTTAGGCATGAGTCTGTTTGAAGTTGTGCATGGATATAAACCTAAGACACCAGTTGATCTCATTCCTATGTCACCCATACGTAAGCCCACCCATACGTAAGCCGTCAAAGCCCGCAAATCCATTTGCACGTCGCATTCATGAGTTGCATGCCAAAAGCCTGAAATTAAGCAAAAAAGCACTTTGACCAATGAGAAATATAAGTTTTCAACTGATTTTCATAGAAGGTTGAAGGAATTTAAAGAGGAAATTTTAGTTCTTTTCTAGTCAACATTCCAAATGAAGGAAATTTTCCTTAGGCTGTGGAAGGGTGGATAAAAAGTGCTTAGTGTCCCTTCAAAGCATTAACTGGTCAGTCACACACATATCCAAGGAAGGAAATTTTACTTTTGAAGCATTGGAAGATTTTGCACTCAACACAACTTCATCTTTCTCCTGCAGAGACCTCGATGATCTTTTGTACAAGGTTAGGCTCAAAGTTAAAAGAGACTAACTGGGTCTAGCAAATTTTTAGACATCATTAGTTTTTATCGGTGTAATCCCTCCTTTAATTTTTTAAAGTTCTCCACTCCAATAAAAATTAGTAATGTCACCTAAAAGAATTTAAAGATCTTTTATCTTCATCATGCTCTTACGAAAGCTACACACTTTTGGATCCAAAATTAGTTACCGTATCCCATAATAAGAGGTTGGTCAACACAATTTGTTCTGTAACGTGCAATCGGACCTGGTGGTCAGTCTGGTCATGACAACTGACAAGATTATTGCTTGGTTGAAGATCGGTTTAATTACCCCAGTGTCATGCGAGACATTGCCAAACTTATTGTGCAATGTTGAACTTGTTAACTAGCAAAGCAGAGAAAGCAAAACATGCGATTGTATACCCCATTGTTAGTGCGACACATCTCGTGGCAAGACCTTATTATGGACTTCATAGGACTGTTAGGAGGTACGACTCAATCTTTGTGGTAGTGGATCGATTCTCTAAGATGGTCATTTAATTCCTTATTTTAAAAACCTCTAATGCAAGTCATGTTGCCAAGTTATTTGTTGGAGAGGTTGTTCGATTGGATGGGTTACCCAACCATTGTGTCTGGTAGGGACCCAGTAGCAGGAACCTTCTACCTAGTGTGTCGCTCCAGCTTCAGAATCTCGCTCTCGCTTCCAACCATAAAACTATCCAATTTTAAGCTTTTGATGATGCTCTCGCTTCCAACCTACTACCCGCTTCATGCCGCTTCGTGCAACTAAGGAAAGGGATTTCAAATTTTTTATCTATTTTTGGAAGACACTTTGCCATATGATGGGGGCTAGGCTACCATTTTATTCGGCTTACCACCCACAAGCCAATGGGTAGACCAAAGTTGCAAATAGGAGTTTGGAAAATTTGTTGCGGCGTCGAGTAGGTTTAAGGGTTGGGATTCAATGTTGTCTATAGCTGAGTTTGCGTATACTAATTTTGTCAATAGAACTTTAGGCATGAGTCTGTTTGAAGTTGTGCATGGATATAAACCTAAGACACCAATTGATCTCATTCCCATGTCACCCATACATAAGCCCACCCATATGTAAGCCATCAAAGTCCGCAGATGCATTTGCATGTCGCATTCATGAGTTGCATGCCAAAAGCCTGAAATTAAGCAAAAAAGCACTTTGACCAACGAGAAATATAAGTTTTCTACTGATTTTCACAAAAGGTTGAAGGAATTTAAAGAGGAAATTTTAGTTCTTTTCTAGTCAACATTCCAAATGAAGGGATAAAAGTGCTTAGTGTCCTTCAAAGCATTAATTGGTCTATCACAAACATATCCACGGAAGGAAATTCTACTTTTGAAGCATTGGAAGATTTTGCTCTCAACACAACTTCATCTTTCTCCTACAGAGACCTCGATGATCTTTCGTACAAAGTTAGGCTTAAAGTTATAAGAGACTGATTGGCTCTAGCAAATTTTTAGACATCATTAGTTTTTATCGGTGTAATCCCTCCTTTAAGTTTTTACTTTTTATCTCAAAGAAACCGTTTATTATCGGTGTAATCCCTCCTTTATTTTTTACTTTTTATCTCAAAGAAATCGCTTATTAGATATGTAATATATAGATAGATATGGACTTTGGAGTAGGCACTCAAGTGTAGAGTTCAACTATACATAAGAGGATTTTGGATACCACGTGGACGTGCACAAAGTGAAGTCAATCCAAAATTGTAAGTAATATCGATAGTAATAATAACAATAATAATAAATCTGTTTTAATCACTGTTGACCACGGTGATCAATGGGGTTTAAATGAATGATGAAATGCAGTTCCTTTTCACACCGTTAGATCGACAATACATGATTTGACAAAAAAAAAAAATCTAAAAACCCTTAGGGAGAAAGGGGTGTACTCTTGAGGGGGTGTGTGTCACTTGACCTTCGAGAGCCATGTGGCATGAGAAAAAGGACTCAAGTGTAGAGTTGAACTCTACACTAGACTGCATTATCTAGGGGTAAGATTTCCTCCAAGCAGCCTATATTATCTTTTTTTAACTATTTAATATGTTACATGATCTGTGATCAGTTATGGGTTAAAATCTCGGAAAAACGATACGTATCGTCCAACCCCAAAACCGATACGTATCGATTTCGGACGATACATTCCAATGTATCGTCCGAAATTTTAGGTTTTTGTATGGGAGGCACCGATACAGTACCTTGAATGTACCGTATCGGTGAGGTCCAAAACCGATACGTATCGTCTGATACGTATCAGTATCGGACGATATTTTGACCCATGTGATCAGTGATCACAGAAAATAAAAAATGTGATCGATGATCACGGATCGGTGATAACCAACCCGAACAATTAAGATTATCAAAGTCTGTTTACAACTCCTGTGATTTTAGTTTAAAAAAAGGCACAGAAAAAGGGTGAAAAATATCTTAATCTTAAGAAGAAACTGTAAAATGTCACCAACAATTTTGCGTTGGTTATCCTTTGGGTTCTTAAAATCATGATGACCTAGTCTTGTGAGATCATGGTGCATGTAACCATTGGATGGCCTACACATTGTCATGATATAGGTTGGGTCTAGTGCCCACTACTTGGTAAAAAAGGTTTATAGTGAAACGTTTTATCCTTTTTCTATTTGCCAAGTTGTATAAGCTATTTTTCTTATCAAAAAAAAAAAAGTTGTTTAAGCTATTTCATCAAAAGCTACAATTGTGTGGGTCCTTCATGGTGCAAGCAATTCCACACATAAATTGACTAAAGTGTCAATTCCATGGGTGAAATAGTCATTACATACTAATTGGAATGGAGTATCCTAAAATTAAGATTTTTATTTATTTGGATTTGCCAAAAATACCCTTTTCCAATTCCAGAGGAATTTATTTAATCAAAGTATACTGACCAAATTCTCCAACTTTTTAAAAAAACCACCAATCATTTGCAATTTTTTGAAAATGAATAAAATTATAATTTTTGGCGACTCTTACAAAAAAATTTTGAATTTCAAGAATTGGTCGCAGATTTAAGAATCATTCACGAATTTCTCTAATTTTTTGTATTTTTTAATTCTTTGACAAAATCTCTATAGAAAAAAAGCCCTAAAAACTTAAAAAAGAGGGGAAAATACCTCAAGAAAGCACTAACTCTTAACACCCTAAAATCTCAAGAAAAAATTCAAGAAAATAGTTAAATCTGAAGAAAAAAAATATAAGACTAATGGATTGTGGATTGCAATCATAAGGTATTAATTTGTTCCTTTCCCCGATCAAATAAATAAATAAATAATAAGGTTAGGAGTTTTGTTAACTGCAGAGGAGATCTGAAGATCGGCAGCCATTACACTCTGTTGATGACTATGAGTAGGTGTGAGGGCCGGGAGAAGAGAGAGATTTTTTTTTTTTGAAGGAGGATTTAAAGCTTTTCCTAATCTTTATATTTTTATTTTTATTTTTTTGAGAATTTTTCCTAATCTTTATATCAATCTATCTTTCTCGCCTCCGCTTGCCCCGGAGGCGGTTGTTTAGTAAAGGGACCGACTCACCCCATAGTGATCAAATTCTCTAATAAAATTATAATTTTTCACGACTTTGAAATTGTGAATTTCAAGAATTATTCACAAATTTAAAGAATTAATTACGACGTTCTCAAATTGTTTTAGTTTGAGAAATTATAATTCTTTTCTTATAAAAAAATTAAAAAAATTAAAAAAAAAAAAATTATAACTCTTCTTAAACACCGAAGTAGGGTTTAAAAGATCTAACACCATTAAATTTGTGACTTTTATCTCACACTGCTGAAGTGTGATCTATCATAATGCCATGTGGCACACATCTTGATCAATCTAAACTGTCCAAGAGGGAATCCGTCGTTGTGGCATATCTTAGCCAAAAAAAGCATGCCAATAAGTCGATATGAACCATCCGATTGATGAACTTTGATATCAGACATTCAAACTAAAAGCAATGGTGGGTATTATAGTCACCATAATTGAGAAAGTTACTGGACTGTTTGAATCAGACGATGGAGATCGTTTTTCGTCCCCATCTTATACACAAATAATATTCTTGAGATCATGTCTATCATTAGGCCGTTAGATGTTCACTCCACGTGGCACACGTCTTAAAAAGTGAACGTGATCATAACGCGCTATCAAAGGTTGTTTACGTCCACCTTTTGGGATGCGTATCATGTGGAATCAACATCACCGTCTGATAGAAATTCCATGATCTCAAGATTTATCATGGAAGATTGAGACAAAAAGGGTCTCCGAAAGAGATTTTTTCCTCTGTTTAAGTGAGGTGGCTGTAGCATAAACAATTGTGGTAGTAACACACTACTAACAAGAAGGGTACCTCTAATCGCACCAATGGAATTAGTGAAAGGGAGCTACAATTGCCACACAAGATTTGTACAGTGGTACATTGTATATAAAGAACTTTTAAATCAGTGCCATGTGGAAACCAATCTAAGCCCTTTCACTTGAAGGCAATGATGATGTAAAGATTTGGGCATGAAATGTGATCTCTATCATCTAGTTCAATGATGATTCAATGGTTGACGGAGACAAATCAGATGGTAGAGATCATGTTTCGTCTCAATCTTTGGCACCAAAGATCTTTTACATCATAGCCTTCAAAATCTTGTTCCACATGGCACAAATCTCAAAAGTATCAAGTCCTTTTTATAAGAGATGCTACGGTACATATTTCATGTGCAAGATGTAGCTCCCTTAGTGAAAGTCGAACCTATTGGGTACCTGAATAAGTACCTCTGTTGTGCCCACGTCCCAAACCCTTTGAAAACTGTTGATTGCTTCTGATTAGATGATTCAGATCGTGTTTCACCCCGATCTTCCACACAATGGATCTTGAGATCATGGTGCACCAATCAGACTGTCCATTTTTTATTGAATGTGTCACAGATCCCCAAAAAATGGCTCTTCAAACATATGAGACACATCACGTTCAAACGTGATTTTAGGGGCATTTTTGAGGAATTTGTCACACATAGAACAAAAAACTGACCGTCTGATAGGGACGCCATGATCTCATGATCCATTGTGTGAAAGATCAGGGTGAAACATGATTTGAATTATCTGATCCGAAACAATTAAGGGCTGTTAAGGGGCCTGGGACATGGGCGCTTTCAGAGAATGCATGGGCGCAGACAGATATATACCAACTATTAAGTAATCAAATTTGATAGTGGGCGCCCATTTTTTTCTTCCTTACCCTACTATTCTTCTTCTCCGGTCACCACCCTACAGTATTTTGGAAGTACCGTCTTTCTTCTTCATTGTCTTCTTTTTTATTGCTTCCTTTTCTTTATATTTTATAACAAGTCACAATGAAGATGTCGACATCACCAGCATCACTTCAAGGAAAAATCTAAATAGGTCCTACGAAAGTAAAAATTCAAACTTAAAAAAATAAAAAAATAAAAAAATGTTACCACCATGAGTACCTAATGTCAGTTGTAAAAAATTGATAGCAAGCACTTAGTACTTGCTATCAAGATCAGAAAACGTAAAAATTGATAGCAAGCACTTAGTATTTTCGGCCAAAGAGTGCCAAAGATCAGAAAACGCAAAATGTAGAACCGAAACTTCAAGGAAGTAGCAGGGATAGCCGATTTCGGACACAATCCCTCAGAGACACACACTTGATCAGCGATTGACTGCCATGAGCAATCCGGTAAGTCATCGAGAGAGGAGTCCAACTCATGGGGATACAGCACCCCATTGGGAACAAGCGGAATCTTAAGAATCGACGAGATGGACGCCGGGGTGACAACGATTTTGGTGCCGTGAACATACGAAACTAAGATTTTTTCTTCGGGAGAAGAAACACTAGACACAGACTCGTAGTTAGCATAGAAATGAGGAACTAATTCAAAGTAGGCGAAGCCACGAATCGAAAACAAATTAACCTAGTCACGAGATTTAATCTTACCGAAGAACGAGAACTCCGACAGACACTCCAAATCGAAGTGTCGTTCCATCCCAAGCGACCGAGATTGCAAGAACTGGAGCGCCGTCTCAGCCGATTCGGAGATGAAAAGTGACGGAGCAGAAGCACCAGCAGAGGACGAGCCCTTCTTGGACTTCTTTTGTGGAGCCATGAGCAAGGAGAGGAGAGAGTGGAGAAGGAGGAACGGAGCAAAGAGAGCGAAGGAGAGGAAGCAGTGCAAGAGAAGAGAAAGAGAATCCGGTCCCGTCTTCTCGCTGTGGTAATCGTCACAGCGAGCTGTCATTAATGCTGGGAACGGTTCCCGCTGACACGACGGTTTTTGAAAACGTTCGAGAGTCAAAACAAAGGGCACAGCGCTCTGTCAAGGACAGTACAGCGTGCTGTTAGGCTGGCAACAACATGCCGCCTAGAAACACGCGCCTGACAGACATTTACCAAAACCACAACAGCTCGCAGTCACGATTTTAACAGCGCGTTGTGCAATACGAATGGAATTGCTAGCCCAGCCGCAGTGAGCTGTGATGAGACAGCAGCTCGCTATAAATGACGAACTAGGGACCAAAAAACAATACAATGTGTTGTCAACAAGAAAAACGGTTTAAAGCCGCAGCCGCAGCGAGCTGTCACAAGAAGGCAGCTCAATGTGAACATATACAAACAGAACCCCAAACAGATATACAGAGCGCTGTGAGAAGATGACAGCGCGCCGTCAGAATTGAAGAGGCGACAGAGTGCAGCAACAGCGAGCTGTCATCTAAACATCAGCTCGTTGTGGAGATCACAGGCAGAGGGACAACAAAAACCACAGCTCGCTGTAGAAAGACCACAGCGCGTTGTGGAATGAGTGACAGCTCGCTGTTAACACAGGCAGCATGCTGCCAACAGAACCACACCCAAGGAGCAAAAACTCAGTAGAAACAAATCCCCAGTCACAGCTCGCTGTTGGGAACCAACGGCGCGCTGTGTATAGCAAAAACCAATAAATCAGAAACCGAGACAGGGACCAAGACAAAACAAGCAAAAAAACTTTCTCCAGCGGCAGCTCGCTAGGGGAGCCCACAGCGCACTGTCAGCAATTTTTTTTTCTTGTCAGAAGTAGATTGAAATTCATGAGTGATATCAAACATAAGTATGATGCAAAAACCAAAATTTCCATCATGAACGAAGTACATTTACCCTTACAGATAGAGCGGAGCTATATTAGAAAAAGAACTACTTAGTTATTTAGGAATTCAACAACAACTAAGACCATATCACATGAAGGAGAACAGATCTCTTCTTCTCATTTGCAAGATCAAAAACATATACTCAAACACTAAGAAGTGACACATCTGTCCAGAGCATCACTCAGAGGTGATTTAAAACAAACGCAATTTAACCTAGTCATCCATGTTGTCATTGCCTCTCCTGCGATTTTAACACACTTGTAGGCATAGTGCTTACGTGGGTAAGACGCTCGGCAAGGCCATCCAAGCAGCTTGCAGTGGGTAGCTCTCACAATGTAATGACCAACAACTCAATTGGCACTACCCACGTTTTGTCTTTTCCACATGACATTAATTCAAAATTTACAAATTTTTTAAACGTAGAAGGACACACACAGTCAGGCCAGATTATAAAGGAAACACCAGACACACCTTTCCATATATTTTTAAAACGTCCAAACCAATGGAAGCTATCTCACATAACCTACGGAATGATATGCCAACTTACATTAATTAGGTGCGAATTGTGACCACGACGTAGTAAGGAGAGCTTCACATAACCATATGAGATACCATGGGATCTAAAAGTCACTCTTAGTATACAACAAAGGTTGATTTGAACAAAATATGAGGAAGAGAACCATCATTTCATGTGATAATTATAATAGAAGTGCCGAAAACAAAGAATAACAGGAACATCAAGCACATAAATAGCCACCAAGGGCAACAGGAGAACACACTCAATTCATGACAAGTGGCACAATAAATGCATTACAACACTCAATGATATCACCAAAGAAATTCAAGTACAAAAGAACATTTAATAGCACTTTAAAAAAATAGTCACAAGAGAAAAATTTACAAACATAACACAAAGAATGAAACACCTACTCAACAAAGCACATTGCTAGACTTGCGAAGATGCTCAAATCGAGCAACGTCTAAGGGTTTTGTGAGAATATCGGCTAGTTGAAGTTCAATGTCAATATGAGTCAAAGTGATCACTTTGTCCTCAACTAGCTTACGAATGAAACGAAAACGAATATCAATGTGCTTAGTACGAGAGTGTTGAACAGGATTTTCAGAAATACAGATCGCACTAGTATTATCACAGTGAAGAGTGATCACATCTTAATCAATCCCATAATCCCATAGCATTTGTTTCATCTACAAGATTTGAGTGCAACAACTCCCAGTTGCAATGTACTCGGCCTCAGTCGTGGACAGGGAGATAGAGGATTGTTTCTTGTTGAACCAAGAAACAAGACAATTCTCAATGTAAAAACAGCCTCCATTAGTACTTTTCCTATCATCAGCATTTCCAGCCAGAGAAACAAGCAACCGAGGATGACGTATCAAATGGGTACCAAAGACCCAACTCAGAAGATCCATTCACATACCGGATGACACGCTTAACACATTTTAAATGAGATTCACAAAGAGAGGCCTGATAACGAGCACACAAACCGACGCTAAAAGCAATATCAAGACGAGTGGCAGTTGGATAGAGAAAACTTCCTATCTACTGCGATACAAAGTGTTATTTATCTCCACCCCAATGACATCATTTGAAAGTTTAGATGTAGTGCTCATGGGAGTTCGAGCATGCTTAGTGTGCTCAAGCCCAAATTTCTTAATAAGCTCACGTACATACTTGGATTGAGAGATGAAAATGCCAGAAGTGCATTACTTAATTTACAACCCAAGGAAGCAAGTGAGCTCACCAAGAAGACACATTTCGAATTCAGATTTCATTAAATTAGAAAGCCATCAGTTTTGGGAGCATGTGTGAATCCAAAAATAATATCATCCACATAGATTTGTGTCACAGTTAGCGCATTATCCTCCCTTAAAATGAAGAGAGTCTTATCAACACTTCATCTATCAAAGTCGTTTGACACAAGGAACTTTGTCAAGCGTTCATACCAAGCATGTGGGGATTGTTTTAGACCATAAAGAGCCTTCTTCAATTTGTACACATAAAGGGAGTAGTGAGGGTCTTCGAAACCTTTCGGTTGCTTGACAAACACTTCCTCCTTCAACAACCCGTTAAGGAAGGCACTTTTGACATCCCTTTGAAATAATTTAAAACCGAGATTGCAGGCAATAGCGAACATGATTCTAATGGACTCTAATCTAGCAACAGGGGCAAAAGTCTCATGAAAATCGATACCCTCAACTTGGGTATACCCCTAGGCAACTAACCAAGCCTTATTCTTAATGGCATTCCCTTTCTCATCCGTCTTATTTTTGAAAATCCATTTAGTTCCAATAACACGAATAGTTGACGGTCGAGGAACAAGATCCCAAACGTCATTCCTAGAAAATTGAAGTAACTCGTCTTGCATGGCAAGAATCCACTTCTCATCAATGAGAGCTTCCTTCACATTTTTTGGCTTAAAAGATGTGTAGCACACATTGCAAATAACATTAGTAACATGCTTTAAGCTACGTCTGGTTTGTAGACCAGCACTAGGATCACCCAAAATATCACTCGACGAGTGACTTTTCATGTCTCGAGCATACGAAGGATGCTTCTTTCTGACGCTAGTTGGTTCCTCAACACAGGGAGAATAAGATTCATTGTTCTCAACAGTTGGTTGACTCTCTTCAACAGAGATAGAATGACGAGTACCAATGTCAGAAGTGCTATGAGGAATCAGACTATCTTCACCATTATCAACAACATGAGGGGTACTAGCAAGGTCATCAATGACCACATTGTATGACTCCATCATGAATTGAGTTCTCAAGTTGAAAACTCTAAATGTTCGACTAATTTAAGCATAACCAAGGAAGATTCCGAGGTCACTCTTAGGATCAAATTTTCTCAAGTTATCCCAATCATTCAAAATATAGCATTGACTCCCAAAAGTCCTAAAATGACTCACTTTCGGCTTCTTGTCATTCCAAATCTCATAGGGTGTTTGGTTAGTACCAGGGCACACAAACACTGTTAAAAATGTGACAAGCCGTATAGACAGCTTCAGCCTAAAAATGTTGGGCCAAATCTTTCGCATTCAACATGACACGAGCCATCTCTTAAAGCACACGATTTTTTCTTTCAGCCACTCCATGTTGCTGAGGAGTGTGAGGTGAGGAGAACTCTTACATGATTCCTAGGGAATTACAAAAATCATCAAATTTGAATTACTAAACTCACCACTTTTATCAATCCTGATACGTTTGACATTAAAACCCTTCTTCACTTGACATTGTTTAACAATAATGACAAATTCATCAAATGTACTTGATTTCTCTCTCAAAAAGGCAATCCAAGAATATCGAGAGAAATCATCAACCATAACTAGGACATATCTCTTTCCTCCAATACTACTTACTTTCATTGGTCCAACCAGATCAAAATGAATAAGATCAAGAACCCTGGAAGTAGCAGCACTGGAGAGTTTCTTATGAGGAGCTCAAGTTTGCTTGCCTAACTGACATGCACTACAAACCGAGTCAGTTATTTTTCGTAGTTTGGGTAGGCCTTTGACAATTTCATCATTAGCAATTTTCACAAGGTTCTTTGTATTCATATGACCGAGACGGCGATGCCACAGTTCAAGCTCATCACTGGAGGTCAATAGGCAAGTGGGATCAGATTGTACATGAAAAGTGTAACAATTATTAGAAGATCTAATTCCACTTAAAAAAACATTTCCAAATTTATCAACAACAGAACACCCAAACTTAGTAAAAGTGATGTTCATCCCTTCATCACACAGCTGACTGACGCTGATCATATTTGCTTTTAACCCATCAACATACAAAACATCAGAGAGCTTAGGACATCCAGGAGCATCGACCACTCATTTCCCAACAATTTTGGAACAACCCCCATTTCCAAAGGTGACAGAACCAGAGTCACATTTTTCAAGAGATGAAAAGTATGACTTGTTTCCAGTCATATGTTTTGAGCACCCACTGTCTAGAAACCACTTAGATGGCTCAAAAGCTTGCAGTGCAGTGTGCAACCAAAACATTTTCAGAAAATTTCTTCACTCATTTCCACTCCATCCAATTTCCAAGACTCCTTAATCGATAGAAAACTATCGTGTCGTGCTTTTGGTGAAAGATATCCATTTTCCTAACAGGACACAAGAGGTTTATGTGTCCTTTCTTCCACAGTAGAAACAGATTGGACCCTTTTTGCCACTAGCCATTCTAGCATGAGGAGGGGTAGGCAGTAGAGGGGGTAAAGTGGATGAAGATTCACAATTAGAACTTTTTGGGACTTTGGGAACTAATTCCAATTTTTCTTTACCTTTCTTCTCAAGTGCAGAGTGATTCAACTACTAAAAACCCAACCCGGTTTTATCACCCCATCCCCTGCAAGCATCCCAAGCCCGTTGAGTGTCAACCCTAGCATTTTGCAATTTTCCCAGAGTTATTTTTTCATTTGAAAGCTCTTTCTTGAGCCTTTCATTCTCAACACTCGGACTATTGTATTTGGAGCAATACTCAGCTCCGTCAAATTCCAAAAACTTAATTTTATCCCTTAAGCTATTTATCTCATTTTCCAAGGATTCAACATTTTCAATCAAAAAAATTTGCTCAGCGTTTTTAAAAACACACAAGGACGTGAGAGATGACACCATGGGTTAAAATGCCGGAAAACCGATACGTATTGTCCGGTCAAAAAACTGGTACGTACCGGAACAGTAGTGTACCGGACGATACATTCAATGTATCGTCTGGTATTTACAATACAAATGAGCGATACGGTACATTTAATGTACCGTATCGTTCACATCCGATACTAATACGTATCGTTCGATACGTATCGGTATCAGACGATATTTTGATCCATGGATGACACATCTTTGATCAACTTCATCTTCTCTTTATTCAATTGAATGCTAACAAGATAAAGTTCATCGTACACTTCAAATATGTCCACCTCATCTTCCTCTTCATCTGAACCAGCAGGACTCACAAGAGGGGAAACTTGGGTCTCCTCATATATAAAGGCAACATATGCGCGAAACCCATGTTGGGACACATTTGACTCATCAGAGGAGCCCTCGTCATTAGTGTCATCTTCTTTTGCCATAACCATGACTTTAGATTTCCCAAAAAATTTCTTCTTGTTGGGACAATCATAAGCAAAATGTCCATAGCCGCAGCACTTGAAGTATTTGCTTTTCCTCATAAGATTCCTTATGAGATTTTTTTACGGGAGTCTTAGGTTTCTCATTGGACTTGCCAACTCTATTTGTAACTTTGAAAATTTTCTTAAACTTTTTAACAAACAGGGCAAGATCCTCATCATCATCACTACCATACTCCTCATCCTCATCCTTTTTCTTAGAGGATCGGAAGGCAACACCTTTTTGCTTTTGACTACCTTGAATCTCAGATTCATAGGTATGAAGCGATCCCACAAGTTCATCTATATTGATCTTGTCAATGTTTCTACTTTTTGAGATAACCGTCACCTTAGGTCTAAACCTTTCAGGCAAGGATCTTAGAACCTTCCTGACAACTTTATTTGGTGGTATCTCTTATCCAAGGTAAAAGGACCCATTGACAATATCATTAAGTTTGGTGTAGAAGTCCGTAAACTTCTCATCATCATCCATCCGAAGATTCTCAAATTGCGCCGTTAACATTTGCAATTTGTTAATCTTAACTTGTGGAGTTCCTTCAAACGTGGTCTCTAAGATCAACTAGGCATCTCTTGCCACCTCACAATTACACACCCTCTTAAACTCAGAAGCCGTTACAGCGCCAAAAATGGCATACAAAGCTCTAGAGTTATCATTAGCAACCTATTCTTGTTCACTAGTGTAACAGTTAGCGGGTTTAACAGTGATTTTCTCAATACCATCAAGATGAACCATTTCTTGAGGTGGAGACCAACTGGTTTCAACAGCAGACCAAACCATGAGATCCATAGATCTGAGGAAAGCTCTCATCCTGGCCTTCCAATAAGGATAGTTATGACCATCAAATAACAGAGGATTTATTGTGGAGATGCCCTCTCTAGGTAAATCAAAATTTCCCGAATACGCCATAGACGCTCAATTCAAAAAGAATCAAAACGAGCGAACCGGCTTTGATACCAATTGAAATTCAGTCAATCTACGAAATTAGTTCGGCTATTCGATTAATTCTAATTAATCTAGATATTACAAAACAAATGCCAGCAATCACCACAACATGAGATATACGTGGAAACCCAATCACTGGGAAAAACCACGAGACCGAAGTCCACAAACCAAATCTACTATGAAATGAAAGATTACAAAGAGTTTCGAATGATATACCGACACATGCACATGCCTTATCAAACCCCCATGCAAACCAACTTCCCATCCCGCTTAAAGTTAAGAACTTCGCATGGACAGTGTTCAAGGAGAAAATCCTCATGCGGGACAACCTCATCCGGAGAGGGAAAGACATTACCAATCAATGCATGATGTGCGCACAAGGGGAAGAGTCTGTCCCGCACCTTTTCCTCCTTTGTGCAACGGCTTACAAGATCTGGAATATCGTCATCAGTTTTTTTGAGATGAGTTGGGTCTTCCTGGACAGGCCCTACATGCTCTATTTGGCCTGGGATGCGGCAGAATGGAAGGGAAGAGATGGAGGGGGATATTCTTCGTTGTGCTTTGGTGCCTCTGGCGGGAGAGAAACAGAAGGATCTTTGACCATAAGCACAAACCGGTGGGCATCATTTTCAGGGACATTGTGAACCTCGTTCAGCTATGGGTAAACAGGGAGAGTGAGCTGCCCAGAGATGAGCAGAGTCCTTGGGACCCGGGCTGATAAGAACAACGGAGACTAGGACTGTTGTTGGCTGAAGTCTCCTTTGCTGTCGTTTTTTCTGTTTGTTTTCAGTATAATTCCCTTTTGCTTGTCTCCTATTGTCGCTGTACTTTTTGTCCTTTGTATTGTTTCATTCAGCACCTTGCTGCCTTTTCAATACATTACCATTTATGGATCAAAAAAATGAACACACACAAAACTACCTTTATCTCCACAAGGCTACCAATCACACACCCTAATCTCTAGGGATAACCACAGTCAACTCACTTGAGCTAAATAAGATTCTAAAGGATGAAGAAGAAAGGGAACCCTTTTGAATAAAAGGGTTTTACCAAAATCAAATGATTCAAAAATGGAAGAAGATGAAGTTAGGGTTTCTTTGTCTCAAGAGGGAAGCTCTCTTAGCTTTCTCAATCTGCCCTCCTCATTTAAAAGTGCTTTTTACAAAACCCTAAAACCCCTCAAAAGACTCAGATCCAGAAATGTCCAAAAGGCAACTTTTCAACAAGGTTGAAGATCTATTGCGAAGGACCACAGCTCGCTGTGATTCAAGTGACAGCAAGCTGTGGTCACAGTGCGCTGTGACCACAACCACAGCTCGTTGTGGACACCACAGAACGCTGTGAAGAATGTCACAGCACGCTATGACCCCTGAGAAGCCGCAGCAGCGACAGCACGTTGTGGTGGCACCCACAGCTCGCTGTGAACCCATCTTCAGGTCATATGTAACATAAAACATTTTGCAGTCTTTTGAATTAAATACTTTAAGGTAAACAGATAAGGAATGTGTGACTGATAGCCTTGATCAATCAAGGGAAACCCATGCATCTTGACACACACATTAACTAAGGGAGATTGACACGGATTTTAGAGTAGAACGTGACAAACAGGATCTAACAGTACACATATTTCCACCATAAACAATCGTTGGCTTCCTTGAATTTGACGATGGAGATAGTTTTTGTCCCAATCTTCCACATAATAGATCTTGAGATCATGGTGTACCTATTAGACGGTCACATGTTGATTCCATGTGGCAAAAATCTCCAAAAGATATCGTGATCATGAGCTTGCCATAAGAAAGAGTTCTCAAGTGTCACTTTTGGGGATGTGTGTCACATGGAATTAAGATATGACCATCTATAGGTGCACCATGATCTCGAGATTTGTTGTGTGGAAGATTAGGACAAAAAAGCCTATCTCCATCATCTTATTCAAGGCAGTCAACGGTGTTTTATGATAGAAATGTGTGTGTTCTTTACGGAAAAACGGGTGCAAATAATGCCGCCCTTTCAAATTATCAAACAAAGACGTAGACACAAGGGGTGGATCAAATGACGGCTCCCAAGCATACCTTCATGCATGTCAAAGGCTCACAAATTCCATTCCCACGTTAAGAGTCATTGAACACATGTAGAACAGTAGAGGTTGGGCTGCAACCAAGCGCGGGTTTGGGACAGCTCTAGCCCGGCTCTACCTTATACGAGCCGAGTTGGAGCTTGGTTATAAACCATTTGAGTCTAAAAAGTCTGATGTCTAGCTCCGCTTTATCGAACTCGAGCTGAGCCGAGCCGAGCTTAAGTTTTATAATAAATTTTTTTTTCGTAATGTTGGTTTAAACATTATCTTTTTTTTAATAGATTAAAGCTTTAATAAATCAAAGTCCTAATATCTTTTGATTCTTTAGTCCTTTTGGATTTAATGGATCAAATTGGAGAAAAAAGTGTTTAAATTTAATGTGCTAAATATTGATTAAGATCTCTAGTCTCTTACTAAAATTACTTTTTAAATTTTTTTATAATACCATACGGCATAGAACAACCTAGATGTAGTGCCTGTGCAACCTGCACGCAGATAGGATCCGTCTGTGGCGCAACAAATTGGGAGGATAACCTTGGTGAATTAATTCACACAACAAATCACTCACCTTTGTACAAAGGGAGGAAGAAAGGTTGGAGTCTAGAACCCACAACGTTATAAAGTATGGAGATGATGGTGACTTGCGTTCAGCCGTATAGCAGTGTAGGTATAGTCAATGTCGTGTAGTGGCATATAAGTGTTGGTTGTAGGTGTTGATTAGTTGATCAATTGTTGTGCTAGTGATTATTCACATAGGCGAGTGAGAAAGAGCTTTAATGGCTGCAGAGAGAGAGAGAGAGAGAGCTTTAATAGAGAACGAGAAGAGAGAGCGTAAACTTTAGTAGATTATTATAAAGATTATATTTATTACATATTTATCCATTATAAAATAATCATTAAATGAATCTAATTATAAGGGGAAAAAGGTAAAATAAATATATATATCAAAATTACATATAATATATTTTATACTATTAATCAAATTGAGTCTGGCTGAGGCGAGACAAGCTTTACAACCTTAGCTCTAGCTCACCTCTACTTCAACCGAGCTTTAAATAAAACGCTCGACTCTAGCTTTAGAGCCAAGCATCAGAGAGCAAAAGCTCTCATTTTCGGGTTGAGCCGAGCTGTCGAGCTGGCTCGGCTCTGTTGAAGCACTAAGTAGAAGTATACAAGGAGTAAACATGAGAAAAGGAGAAGAGAAGCTTGTTTCACCGACCGACGTGAATAGCTAAAGGGTTGGTGATAGATGACCCTACCATGTACCATGGGGCATGGGAAATGATCGGGTCCAACTGATTGAACCAGATTTCTTATTGCAGCCATTGGATAACAAAGAATCTTGACTTGCAACATTTCCATTTTTATAGGATGACGTGCGGTCAAAATTTTCTTTTATCCATTGCTCTCCTACCATCGCGGTCTTAGGTCGGCGCACGAGAGGCATAGCGGGTACGTCTACTCATACGTAAGCCCACACCTAATTTACAAATAAACAATAAATAATATAAAAAAGGATGTGTTATTTGCACCCATATTTCTTGTGAAGAACACATGCATTTCCATCATAAAAAATTGACTGTCTTGAATCAAAAAATGGAGATCGTTTTTCATCCTACTATTCTACATGATAGATCTTGAGATCATGGCGCACCTATCAGACGGTCATATATTTATTCCACGTAGCACATCCTCAAAAGTGACACTTGAGAATCCTTTCTAATGGTACACGGATGAACATGGTCACTTTTGGGGATGTGTGTCACATGGAATCAACATGTTACCGTCCGATTGGTGCTCCATGATCTCAAGATTTATAAAAAAATATATCATTGGCGATGACGTTCCAAAAGGGCTATGGTTTGTAATAAACGCCATACACCGAATCAGACCCTCAAGTCTAAGGGTTTGTTGTATAGTATCTCAACTGTTATCCCATAAATCACGGGACGGTGATTTTGTGTAAATTATTAATACCAACAGAGAACGGTACATGGAGGTTCATGAGATGGTAATCTTGTTTTTTTTTATAACTTAGGGTAATCTCAAGCTTACGTTTGGACTAATCCCTAAGGGCATCTTGTTATCACAGAAGGGAGACGCTAACACTCAATCCCATGACCTATTGGTAACAAACCAAAGTCCCCTACCAACTGCGCCAATAGAGATGGTAATATTGTTAAGTTGTATAATTAGATGAGGGACCATAGATGATAACTTTTGTGTTAATATATATATATATATATATATATATATATATATATATATATATATATATATATATATATATATATATCTCAAGCAAGGAGGTGCCGCTTAATGAGGGCTAAGAGTGGGCCACCCGATTCTTAAACCGAGAATCAAGATGTAAACAACGATAGCCACAATAATCAAGGGAGTACCCCAAAGAGATACATTTCTTATCTGTGCTTTGTATATGGAGGAAGAAAAGGATAACAACCACAACCAAACACACGGGAAAACGTGTAATCGAGGGGTGTAGAAAATAATCGTTCACTTGGGGATATAAGATTTAAAAAATTTAGCTAGGAGACGATTGATTAAATAGACAGCTATATTAAACGCTTCTCTACCCAATAGGAAGAATGAATACTTGTCGTGGCTAAATTTGTTAACCCCATATCCACAATATGACGAAGCTTACGTTCAGAGACCCTGTTTTGTTCCGGAGTGTAAGGGCAAGAAAATCGGTGTGCAATCCTATGTTGCCATAGATAGGCTTGAATCATAAGCTCATATATTCTCCACCCTCATCCCTTTGCAATGTTTTTTTTTATATGGCACACTGTAGAGTGTTTTAAGAGGAAGATTGAGTAATTATTCCACATGTGATTTAAATTGAACAACATAATTGAATGCTTTATGTAGGGATAAATCCATCAATAACGAGAAAAATCGTCGACCAATAACAAATAATATTTTGACCCTTGAATCCAATGACAATGTTATGTCCAAATGTCTATATGAACAAATGCTAACGGAGAGGTAGCAATTGAACTTGATAAGGTAAATGGAAGTCTAGTGTTTTTGGTGACATGGCAAGGATCACAAAATTTAATGTCACTAATAGAACCCTTCACGGAAACATTTTTATTGGAAATTAACTGATTCAAAATAGGAGATGCGGGGTGCCCCAAGCAAGAATGCCTCATAGAAGCGGAGACACGACCACCAAAGAAAGCAACCGGAGAGCAACTTTTATTTAATGAAGTGCAATGAAGTCGAATAGGGTATAGCCCATTTTCACTCCACCCTTGGAAAATCGTCCTCCCCATCACAAGATCTTTCACACAAAAGCCATCAGCAAAAAATATGAAATAACATTGGTTATCACTGGTAAATTGATGAACAGATAGTAGATTCACAGAAATATTGGGGGAATGTAAAATATGTTTTAATTGAAAAAGAGACAAAGTAGTTTTGAGAAGAGTAGATCCTATATGAGAGATGGGCAAACCTGATCTGTTTCGATTTGTCACCTTATCACCACCATTGTACTCACGGTTAATGGATAGATTGGCAAGATCTAGTGTAATATGTGCAGAGGCACCAGTGTACCATCATTGTTCATGAGAAGAAGAAGAAGTGGCAGCAACCATAGTGGCTAATTTCTTGGTGGGTACACGCCCTTCATAGGATAGATTCAAGAAGTTATAGAAATCGATAACAGGATGCCCGGGTCTACCACATATTTAACACATGTTGCACGGTGACTTTGAATCATTCCCACCATGTGGCATGGATGGCGGTATGGTAGATGGCCCACTACTATGTTTACCTTGAGATCTATTTGAAGAATTACGTTTAGAGAAACCTATGTGACCACGTTGATTCTTCTTTTTTGAATTGAAGAAAGTTGTAGCAGATTGCTCGACACTAATAGAATGTTGTTCTTCATGTCTCACTTCGACACTTAGTAACTAGTCAAAGAGATTATCAAGGGTAATCAGAGAGTCATGAGCCAACACCGAATTAATTGTTGGCTAGTACAAAGGCCCGACGCCGTTAATGATTAAGGAAATGAGATCATCATTATCGATCAGTTTCCTACGAGAGCCAAATTATCCGCAGTTTAGTTCATTTTATCTAGATAATTTGAGATATATTGATCACCTCATTTAGTGGTCTGCAGTTGATGCTTCAATTGCAAAATTTGAGACTTCAACTGAGTGGCAAATTGTTTTTCGAGTGAGATCCAAACATCATGAGCCGTAAATAGACTTGTTACAATCAATAAAATACTTGAAGACAATGTCGTGTTGATCCAATTCAACACAAGTTAGTCCCTTTGTTGCCACTTAAGGTAGATAGGGGAAACAATGGTGGATGAAGTACCATTATCTTCAACCACAAATTGAGATGAGCAAGGGATCGTACCATCAGCAATCCCAAGTAGGCCCAACTCTTGAGCACTAGCATGATCTGGGCGAGCCACACAGAAGATGATCCAGAGGCCATGACAACACACAGGAACTAGAGTTCGAATTCCCTCCCCGCCTTGAGGCCACCCTAGGGATTTATATCCCATGCTGACCCACAATGTGCTAACTTGGGGTGTGCATGTGCCCCTGGGATTAGGCAGATGCCCTACAAAGCCCGGATACCCAGGTTATCAAAAACAAAAAAACAGAATCAGGAACTAGAATCTTGTGGGAGGATACTTTGATATCGAGTTGTCTCGGATATCTCCAAGACCGAGATGTTACAAGTCTCGGTGATATAGCGTGAAATGGAAATAGCCTTTTAAATGATCTTACACCATTAGCAAACAACCCTCTTATCTGATTCAAAGATAACAGACATCATCTCAATCGAGATTAGCAAAACCAACCACATGACTCGGGAGATCATAGACATGAGCTAATTAAGTTCCAAGAGCTGAATTCCAAGTTATCAAACGAAGACGAAATGGCTGTTCCCTGGTTAGGGTTGCACATGCCGGATAACAGTTCGGCTTCTGAGTATTAAAAAAAAAGGTGATTGACGATTACATATCGGTGATAACTGAACCCATCAATCAAAATTATAAAAAAACTGTTCACCACTCACTGCAATATTAGGCCAAAAAGGGGGAAGAGTCGGGGGTTGACAAAATCTCTATAGAAAAAAGCCCTAAAAATTAAAAAAGAGGGGGAAAATACCTCAAGAAAGAAAGAACTAACTCTTAACACTCTAAAATCTCACGAAAAAATTCAAGAAAATAGTTAAATCTGAAGAACAAAAATATAAGACTAATGGATTATGGATTGCAATCATAAGGTATTGATTTGTTCCTTTCCCCGATCAAATAAATAAATAAATAAATAATAACGTTGGGACTTTTGTTACCTGCAGAGGAGATCTGAAGATTGGCAGCCATTACACTCTGTCGATGAGGTGTGCGGGCGGGGAGAAGAGGAGACAGATTTTTTTTTTTTGAGAACTTTTCCTAATCTTTATATATATATATATCTATCTTTCTCGCCTCCGCTTGCCCTGGAGGCGGTTGTTTAGTAAAGGAACCGACTCGCCCCCATAGTAATCAAATTCCCCGACTTTTTGAAAAAAGTCGCGAATTATTTTTATCAAATACTAATAAAATTATAATTTTTATGAATTTCAACAACTATTCACAAATTTAAAGAATTAATTACGACTTTCTCAAATTGTTTTGGTTTGAGAAATTATAATTCCCGACCACTTTCTCAAAGATGCTGACTATAATACCCACCAACGCTTTTTGTTTGAATGGTTGATATCAAATTTCATTAATCGGATGGTTCATATCCGCAGTTTAGATTGATCAAGATGTGTGCCACATGGCATTATGAATTTATCATAGATCACACTTCAATGGTGGGAGATAAAAGCCATAAATTTAATGGTGCTAGATCAATTAAACACCACTCCGGTGTTTAAATGTCGGCAAGGAGCTATTATCCCTTTCTTTTTTTACAGATAAAAAAATAGATTAATATATTAAGAAAAACCGCTGGACTGTTTGAATTGGATGATGGAGATCGTTTTTTGTCCCAACCTTAGACACAAATAATCTTGAGATCATAGGTCTATCATTAGGCCATTGGATGTCCATTGAGATCATAAGTCTATCATAGTGTGCTATCAAAGGTTGTTTACATACCTTTTGGGATGCGTATAATGTGGAATCAACATCACCCGTCTGATAGTAATTCCATGATCTCAAGATTTATTTATGGAAGATTGAGACAAAAAGGGTCTCCATAGTTTCATTTAGAGCGGATTTTTCCTCTCTTTTAAGTGAGGTGGTTGTAAGGTAAACAAGTGTGGTAGAAACAAACTAATAAGGGAAGGGTACCTCTAATCCCACCATTCGAATTAGTGAAATGTAGGGTGGTACATCATATAAACAGAAATTTTTTAATTTGTGCCCTGTGGAACACAATCTAAGCCCTTTGATTTGAAGGCAATAATGATGTAAAGATTTGGACATGAAATGTGATCTCTATCATCTAATTTAATGATGATTCAATGATTGACTGAGACAAATCAGATGGTAGAGATCATGTTTCATACCAATCTTTGGCACTAAAGATCTTTACATCACGGACTTCAAAATTAAGGGAGTAGACGGTGTTCCAAATGGCACAAATCCCAAAAGTATAAGTCCTTTTTATATGAGATGCCACGGTACATATTTCGCGTGCAAGTTGTAGCTCCCTTAGTGAAAGCCTCAACCTATTGGGTACTTCTGTTCGTGCCCACGTCCAGACCCTTTGAAAACTATTGATTCCTTCTGATCAGATGATTTAGATCGTGCTTCACCCCGATCTTCCACACAATGGATCTTAAGATCATGGTGCACCTATCAGACTATACGTTTTTTATTCAATGTGTCACAGATCCCCAAAAAATGGCTCTTCAATATATGACACACATCACGCTCAAACGTGATTTTAGGAGCATTTTGGGAAAATTTGTCATGCATGGAATAAAAAATTGACCATCTGATGGGGACGTCATGATCTCAAGATCCATTTTGTGAAAGATCGGAGTGAAACATGATTTGAGTTATTTGATTCAAACCATTTAAGGGCTTTTAAGGGGCCTGGGACATGGGGAATTTCAAAGTGTGTGGACCCACCCCAACCTATTATGTAATCAAATTTGATAGTGGGGCGCCCATTTTTTCTTCCTCACCCGATGGTATTTTGGAAGTGTCTTCCTTGTTCTTCCTTTCTTCTTCAACGTCTTCATTTTTATTCCTTCCTTTTCTTTATATTCTACAACAAATGTAGGGTATCTTTCTTTTTTATCACCAGCATCAATCCGAGGAAAACTCTAAATAGGTCCTACAAAAATAATAATTAAAAATTCTTTTTAAAAAAATGTGACCAAGAGTATCTAGTGTCACCATCAAATTATTACATCTGCGATGGTTGATTGAAATTTTTAAGGGAAATTCACTTGACCGGCCCTGTCAGGTACGCCTTTTACGTCAGAAGTCCTATAGTTTCACTTTTACCCAGACAAATCAGCTCCAAGCCTAGCCGACCCTAAGGAGAGTAAAAGGTCCAAATTACCCCCTTCTATGACCTTCTTTAACCAACAAAGCATCGTCTTCTTCCTCATTTTATCCTGCAAAAAAGTTAGAAGTGTAAAACCCTAGGCGGAGTGTCCTTACTTAGTCTGATCTGCTTCGATCTGCTATTTCGAAGAAGAAAACAAAGGCTTGGAAGAAGAAGGCCCTGTATTTCTTTATTGTGGCAAAAAGACCCTGAACTTTGTCCTTGCGACGAGAGGTATCCTACTTAACCCCATTTTCAGTTTATTAGTGTTATTTAGTGATGCAGTATCTCTTAGAAGAAGAAGGCCATGCATTTCGTCATCGGCTTCATACACAATCCATATCGATTGCAAATACAATCGGCATCGACTCCATATAGAGTCGATGACGATTGTGTATACAATCGATATCGATTGTCTATGGAGTCGATGCCGATTGTATTTGAAATCGATATCGATTGTGTATGGAGCCGATATCGACTCTATATGGAGTCGATGCCGATTGTATACACAATCGATATCGACTCAATATAGAGTCGATATCGATTGTATTTGCAATCGGCATCGAGTTATAGTCGTCTTTTCTCTTTTGTTTCATCAGTCTTATGACCCTTCCTTCTCATTCTTAAACAGACGATGACGGACGTGAGAATTCCTCTTCTTTGTCACTATGATGGCCTTCTTGTAAACGATGATGCCTTGTATGAAGGTGGTCGACGGAGGCTTATTAACATTTCAATTGAAATTTCTTATGAACAGTTCATAAGGCGAATGTCTGCTGTCAGTTTTGCGAAGGCGGATGAAACAGTTTCCACAAAGTTTCATACGAAGATAGTGAATACGCCTGTGGTTGC
The DNA here is from genome assembly GCA_021018995.1 of Chloranthus sessilifolius. Lineage (NCBI taxonomy): Eukaryota > Viridiplantae > Streptophyta > Magnoliopsida > Chloranthales > Chloranthaceae > Chloranthus > Chloranthus sessilifolius. Next base: position 92,193,282 of record CM037592.1, read on the forward strand.
CGACATTTTGGACTCTGATGATTTGGCTACATTATTTACGTTTTATAAATCCGGAGTGGACGTTATAAAAGTATTCATCATTAAGGAACCGTCATCCTTCCCAGTTGAAGGTGAACAAGTAAATCTCGGCGGGACTGATTTTGTGTCTCATTCATTTCAGCCATGTAAGTTTGAGGATGAAATTGTATACGATACCGTCCCGTTAGGCGATGACGGTTATATTGCGGCGAACGATGGCAGAGGGAAAGCAACATTTGATTTAAACGATGCTCCGATTGAATCATATGATGACCCAGTAAAATACATGCATGGGTCACAACAATGTAGTCAATGGTTAGACTATACTTCAGAAAGGGTGGTGGATACCAACGATTTCAGTCATATCTTCCCCGGTGGATGGACAACTTGGTTTACTCAAGACTTATGTTCTACCATGCCATCGATGGGAATTATCGGAGTAACTCAAATCCATGCCCATACATATGAGCACCCCTTCGGTGAAGGGCCTAGCCAACCACGCCATTATCCATTCTGTGAAGGATCCGGTCAATCACATCAGAACCCCTTCGGTGAAGGATCTAGTCAACCACCCGAGAACACCGCTAGTGAATGGCGTAGTCATCCTCAAGCCATGAATGAAGATACCTTAGAAGAAGAATATGAAGGCGAACCGGATGGGTTTATCAAAGAGGATCCGAAAATTTTTGTGAGAGACATTGACAATCCCCTAGTAGACGGAGATTACGAAATGTCAGAGACATCGGGCGATTCCTCCGATGAAGAGGTGGAAACTGAATATCGGAATTTGACGTTTAAAATTGGAGAGATCTTCCGAGACAAACAAACATTTCAAAGAGCATTGAAAGAACACGCGGTGGAGAAAAACTTTCAAATTCGGCCTTTGAGGACCGCTAGTTATCGAGTGACAGTCGGATGCTACGAACCCGATTGTTCGTGGCGAATACATGCTTCTAAATTGGTGGCTCGATTCTTTCCAAATCAAGACATTCAATAGTACTCCACACATGCGGAGCCGCTAAGATCGGACCTTACGGTCACCCGTAATGCAACAATCTCGCCGTAGGCGAATTATGTATGGGATAAACTTATGGAAGGATTCGACTACACACCGGCATCGATAATGTTTGATATTGCAAAAGCTTATAATGTGCAAATCTCATATGCAAAAGCTTGGAGGGGAAAAGAGCTTGCCTTAATGATATTAGAGGAAGTTGGGAAGGATAATTTGTTGATCTATCGGCCTACGTGAACGAGATGGAGAGGGTAGATCCTAATGTACAAACATCCTTTCAACTTACTCTTGACGGTAAGTTTCAAAGAAATTTTTGGAGTTTTGGCCCATGCATGGAAGCTACCGCATAATACACTTATCGCATATTGCTTGTAGGCGGCACACACCTGAGGGCGTTTGAAGGGATCCTACTTATCGCCTCTGCGCAAGACGGTAATGGTCATATATTACCGTTAGCATTTGCCGTGGTCGAGTTAGAAGAAGAGGATACGTGGATGTGGTTTCTTGAACGGGTAGGTGCGTTCGTGATCGGTGGGTTTAACGAAAATCTCGTAATTATCACGGACAGGTCGAAGGGTTTAATAAATGCGGTGAAATGTATCTTCCCTAACGCATATCACAACTACTGCATGCGGCATATGACACAAAATTTGCAGCACAAGTATCCCAAGAACAATGTGAAGGGTCTATGGTGGTGCGCCGCGCGTGCATATTCGAAAGAGAAATTTGATTATTTTATTAACGAAATGAAGAAAGATCCTGCTGATTCTCGGTAGTAGAATATATTTTGAAAATAGATCCAAAGCATTGGGAGCGCGCACATATGGAAGGAAGCGATCTGATTCACGACTACGAATATTGCGAAAGTTTAAGCAGTGCTAAAGATAGCTCGAGAGAGACCAATTATTGACTTAATCGAACTACTAGAGAGAAAATGCGATCATTTTCAAAATGCGAGAGAGATGTCGATAAATGGACCACCCTTCTACTTGAAAGCGGATGCTCACATGAAGAAGGTGTTGCAATGGGCCGGTAGAAAGAGAGCTCAACAATTTCGGGCGCGATCAATTCCAAGTCAATTCCGGAAATTACATTCATCACGTCGACTTGGAACACAAGACCTGTAGTTGCCGCCGTTGGCACATTCATAGCTTGCCTTGCTCCCATGCCGTGGTGGCCATCAATCGAAGAAGTTACGACTACCATAAATTTTGTGAGAACTGGTTTTTCACCGCTTGCTTTAGACAAACATATGACGAGCAATGGTTTTCCACCCTCGATAAAAGTCAATGGGAGTTCCAACCAGAGCAACTCCCTGAAAATATGAAAGTGAGACCACCCTATTATTGCCGAAACCAAGCCGGCCGTCCGAGGAAGAGAAGGATAAGGTCTAAGGGTGAGGTTAGGGCACTACAGTGTAGCAGGTACAGTGAATATGGTCACAACCGCAGGAGCTGCAAGGCAGTGGGACCGATGGACTAACAGTGTATATTTTTAATAATGATAGATTGAATGTAAATGAGAAATTCAGAATCCATGTTTTTTTACACTGTAATATAGTCTTTACTGATATATCATAGAGTCGTCATCGATTGTATAAATAATCGATATCGATTCTATATAGAGTCGCCATCGACTATTTATAAAGTCGATATCGATTCATTTAAGAATCGGTATCGATTATGGATACCGTCGATGACGACTCTATATAGAGTCGATATCGATTACCTAAAGAATCGTGAACGATTAGTTATATAGTCGGTACTGATTACATGAGTAAATCACCGATTATTTATATAGTCGATGGCGACTATATATGTAATCGCTAATGGATGCTATTTCTACTTTTTAACTACAACTACATAAAAATAGTGTAATTATATTCAAAATAATTCATTAAGAAAAATATTTCATTTACAATTACAAAATATTCAAATACAACCACACTCTGCTGCTCCCTCCTTTTGTCGCCCTTCGCAAGATTCGCCATCGCTGTGTATGTAGCGATATGGCTAATTTACGATCCTATCTATATCGATTGCGAAGTCAAATTTCTTCCCCATCATAAAGTATTCGACATACTTCACAACAAACACTCCACAATCACAGGAGTTGGTGCAGCCGGGAGCGGCTTTGATCCGTGATCAATAGATGACTAAGGATAGCTCTTCAATTAGAGTCACCGTCGAATATAAAATCACGGAAGGTATTGGGTGCATTTCAAATAATAGAGAGGAGTGTCAGATATGTTAAGCTAACAATGATAAAAGATATGCTAAGCAAAATATCTTACCAGCGCCTGCAATTGGGACACATGTCTTTCCTTAAAGGGCCTATTAAATATAGGGTCGACGATCATTATCGATCGTTCGACTAACTTCGATCATAGCGCTTGATGTAGTGGTTGTTTTGAATGTATTGGCATAAATATCTACAAAAAAATAATATAATCTCAAAGGGTATGATAGAAAAATTAAAAAGAATAATTATAAAGAGGATAAAAGCATACTATGTTGCATTCGTGAGCCCACAGATTTTGAAGCTCATTGAAGAAGAAAGTTTCCATCAGCTTCTTCCCTCCGGTCTCTCTTTTTCTATAGGCAGCCCACCTTTGAACTTGAACCTCGATCGACTGGTCGTATAATTTTCGAAGCGAACTTGTTGAAATCTCTCAGTTCATAGCCCATGTATGTCAGCGCGGCAGGGTCCATAAGGAAGTTTTTGACCTCTTTCTCAGGATGAATTTTATCATCAATAACTTCCAAATGTCTCAGGTAGGCGCCCATAACCTGAAACCAATGCAGTTAGATTAAAATATGCAGTTAGAGTTAAATACATAATCGTTATCGACTCTATAAGTCATCGATATCGATTCATTTGAGAGTCGGTAACGATTATTTAAGTCATCAAAAACGTTATCGACTCTCTAATGAATCGATATCGTAGTCGTCGATAACGATTACATAAGCCATCGTTAAGTGACTCTAAAAAGCCATCGATAACGATTACATAAGCCATCGATAACGATTACATAAGCCATCGATAACGATTTTGCCTACAGTATGTTAAACATATAAAGCTATCCAGGTACTGAGTTCCCGCCAGACATCTGAAGGATTGCACCACCAGCTTATACTTGCCGACAGTGCTAACATATTCTCTGCATAAAAAATGGCCAACTTAACTAATCTTCACGATAAATATATAATAATAAAGTTAAGTATTCAGGGTAGAATAACTTACTCGTCCTCCTTCAGAGGCTTGTTCCATATGTCTATATATTTTTGCTCATTATTAGCTCGGCCAGAGCATCTTCATCAGAGACCAGGACGCGGTAATGGCGCCACCGGTCCGATCTCGTGATTGGTCCTTCTTTGGCCTTCTGGTAGCTTCTTTTCTACCTTATGGCCTTAGGTTTGGCAATTACTTTCTTTGACTTTCTTGCCTAGGTCTTAAGCGAAGCGACTTGTTGGTGAGGCAATTGGGAAGAGGTTTCCTCTTCACCCAGGACTTTATCGGTTTGGGTCTCGGTGCTTATCGTGTTGTGCCTTCACCTCATCAACGGGAGGAGGAGGAGGAACGATGCAGGAGCGATGGTTCCTCATCGAAGGTATGTCGCACACCTTCATATCAGCTCCTCCATAGCCACATCCTGTACATCGTAATAATGATGCAAAATAAGAATTAATTTTTGGTCCACATTTTAAAAAGTCCAAATCGATTTTAAATATAATCGTTATCGACTGTACTTATAATCGCTATCGATTTTATATATGATCATTATCGGTTATATATATAGTCGCTATCGATTTTATATATGATCGTTATCGATTATATATATAGTCGCGATCGATTGTAAATAGAATCGAGACCGACTGCATATATAATCGATAACGATTGAATATATTATCGGTATCGACTCTATATATAATCGATATCGATTTATGTTAACAAAATTGAACATCTAAAACCAGATTTCAACACATACCTTAGGTCTCGCCTCCAATAAATTTTCAAGGAGTTCTTTAATATCGATCCGCCCTTCGACTAAATAGTTGTAGTGATTTAACCACGCCACTCCACATCCCTTGAATTGACCTCTCATTGAAGGAGTTGCATAGTTTCTCTAAAGAAGCGTAACGTTTAGCCAGGGCCTTATTCTCTCTCTCCAAATCGCTCACTCTTTGGGTGAGCTTCAAGTTATCCAGCGTCAAATGATCGACCCTCCTCAACAAAGAATCATCGGAGGTGGGCCAGTTCCAGGCTATCTTTTTTGCCAAGTTCTCCTTGGCGGCCCCCCTAGTTCTTGGCCGACCCTCTCCCACATGCACGGGGCCCTTTTTCGAGAGGGGTTCTTCTTCAGACGTCGATGCGTCATCCCATTCTTCCTCTCCCTCTCCAACATTCTCGACCGAAATGTAATTTCTTTTCTTCTTCGGCCGAATCTCTTCCACAGCTTTCTTGACCGGTTCTTTCCTCTTCCCCCCAACCTCCTTTTGAACCCGTAGATATTCTCTTAACACGGGTATCTCTAATTCAAAGCCCTGAGGCACGAGGGGAGGGCGAACCTTTTGAAAGACAATGAAACATGTAAACAATAGAATAAAATGATCGTTATACTTAATAAATCACTCTCGATTATGTAAAGAATCGGTACCGACTATTTAATAAATCGCTATCGATTAGTTAACGAATCGTTATCGACTACTTAGTAAGTCGTTATCGACTCTGTACGGAATCGCTATCGATTGTTAAGGAATCGTTATCGATTCGTAAATGAATCGGTATCGATTTTGTAATGAATCGTTATCGATTCTAGAGTGAATCGATAAGTTATTTTTTTTTTAATAGGCAATAGACCTCATACCTTGTTGTCTAACATCTGCCCGCGAGTGTAACCTTTGATCCTGGACTGCGCCCTGTCTGACTATTTCAGCAGCCGTGGGAAAGGGTCCTTGAGGCCTAGCTGGGATGGCGATATATCGGGCAGGATCTCATAAGCCCACCATTGAAGTACACATATGCATCCATATGTGTTGTACGTCTTCAGGGATTTATCCATCTCGGCGGTTTTTCTATTCGCCGCGCCCTTTATTATATACTCGATCAAGTCCTGGTAGACGTGCAGACCCCACGGAGTTTGGTTAAAGGTCTCCACATCATCGATGAGGTCGATGTGGTCTTCCGAATATGATGGTGGGACCCGGGGAAGAGAAATATGCACAACACAAACTGAAGGGACAACTTTAAGAAGTCCTCATCACTTTTCGCTCTCCAAATTGCAGCATCTATATGAGACCGGAGAATTTTTTCGGGAGGCGTTCCACGAAAGTATTTGTATCTAATGGTTTGTTCTACGGATGGTTTAACGGATGGGGTATACTTTTCTGGGCCAACTACGACAAGGCCCAGTATTAATGCAATGTCTATCTTCCGAAGATAGACATCAGCCTTCCCAATTCGAAAGTGGTTTTTATCAACCCAAAATGTCAGCATCGCATCCACCACATCGGAAAGAAATCCCACACCCTTGGGCCTTTGAAATATTCCACCAAAAACTGAATCTCTCAGTAACTTCTTCCGAGCTGGGGTAGCATTTTCGTAGAGATTCGAAACGGCATTAGGCGAACACTTGGCAACAGCTCGGTGTACAACCATCTTGACAGCCTTTTGAAATGAACTGTAATAAAAAAGAAAGGACTGAGCACCATACTAACAAAGATAGTTAAAAATGTTGATGAAATGTATATATAAAACCTGTATCGATTATATATAACCGATATCGAGTCTACATATAATCGATACCGATTACATATGTAAGCGATAACGACTCTAAATGTAATCGATATCGATTACCTATGAAATCGCCAACGACTCAATATAAATTCGCAATGACCTCAAAATATTTATTTATATAGAAATTACTTAATTTACTGACTCTTAAGTTTCTTTTTCTTTCTTTCGTTCTATTTCTTTTCTTCCTTCTTCTTTACCTACATCGATTACATATATAATCGATATCGACCCTATATGTAATCGATACCGACTCTAAATGTAATCGATATCGATTACTTATGAAATCGCCATCAATTCAATATAAGTCTACAATGATCTCAAAATGTTTAATTTACCTGTCAGGTAAATTTCCTTTATTTATATAGAAAATATTTAATTTACTGACTCAAAAGATTTCATGAAGTCGCCATTACATCAAAAAGTTTTATTTACTTGCAAAATTTTTCAATTACATTCAAAAATTTTCACTTATAATTAAAAATGAAAAGAAAATTTAGGAAGAAGGATGAAGAGCAGGTGGTGGATGAGGTGGAGAGGCGGGTGGTTCCGTCTTAAGTTTCTTTTTCTTTTCTTCCTTCTTCTTTTTCTTTTCTTCCTTCCTCTTCTTCTTTTCTTCGCCAAAAATCTCCATTACTTCATCGTACTCGTCCCACGAGGCTGCAGAGATCTGGATTTACGGTGGTGGTGGTGGGTCCTCCCATCTGAGTGCTCGAACTTGATTGAGTTATAGAAGGTTTTTCTTCGTGTAAATCGGACATTGGAAAAATATGGGTGGTAGGGATGATAGGTGGTTTGCTAAGACGAACTAAACATATTTAAAGCTCCTAGATTGTGGAATACGAATCATTGTATTAAATTTTCTCATTCTTCCAACCTAACTTGCCATAATGGTTTTACAAAAGGGTAGTTGGCAATAAATTGAACGTCGGCTGAGATAAATATAAAACCTCGTATGATTTATTATGGCATCGAGGGTAATAACTATAGGAAAATTAATTCAAATGATGGGTATTAATTATATTCATAGAGAGTCGATATCGATTTGTTATAGATTCGTCATCCACAGTTTATATAGTCGATTACGACTACATATATAATCGTTATCGATCTTCTATGTAATCGATATCGATCTTCGATGTAATCGATAGAGACTAAATATGTAATCGGTAACGATTACATATAGGATCGATATCGATTACATAGAAGATCGATATCGATTACATATGGGAAAACCTAAAAAAACTATGTCAAAATATGCACCAAAGAGAGGAGAAAAAAAAAATCTATAGCGATGGAAGCTAATTTTAATTCTAACTTACAGATTTGGTAGCTTGAAGGTTGTAGATTTGAACGCGATCGTCCACGAAGCGTCAACGAATCTCCACCGACTTCGAACGAAAAAGTAAATTGAAAACAATAAATGATTTGAAAAGAGGGCGGCTATTTATTACTGTGGGGGTACTTTGGGTATTTCCTACAGGTGTGCCTCAGCTCGGCGCGCGGCGGGTTTGTTTGGGTAAAAGTGAAACTATAGGGCTTCTGACGTAAAAGGCGTATCTGACAGGGCCTATCAGGTAAATTTCCCAATTTTTAAAGCCAAATCTTCCTCGACCATGACGTCTGCGACCAAAGGTACCCCGATGGGGGCCACCCATATTCAGCGTAACACTTCAATTAATTGGTGCTAGATCAAGAGCAGTTGTTGGTGCCGTAGTTCTTACCGGTTAATGTGTAATGTAGTAGCCTACCAGAACGTGTGTAGTTTCTCGATTAATTGATGCTAGTGAATGATATTTTCAGAAACCAGAATAAGTGTTGTATTGAATTACTAAAATTCCTTCCATGTATGAATCATAGTTAAGTACTTACTGAAAACTCATTCTCCATTGTGAAGTACTTACTGTTCTTGCTTCCCATGTTCCAAATTCATTTCACACATTTGGGCAATTTTTATTAGACCACTTGAAAACTATGGTCTTAACAGATGTCTTTGTGACCGCAGGGAATAGGCATGTCGCTCGATGGACTGTATTGAGTTCAACTATATCTGAGTAAGGAAGTTACATGTCCATTTTTATTGCAACCTCTCTGATTTCTCACGGCTTTGACCTTGTTAGATTACGTAACTTCCAATAAAAATTGTTACATAGTGTTGTTTTTAATTAGAATGGTAGTTCAAAGGGGTATAAGATCCTATACATAGAACTCCAAAATAAGAGCAAGTAAATCCTGCTTTATTCAGAGTAAGCAAAGAGAAGGGGGGCCTGCTAGAGTATATCTGGCTCTGGCAGGGAGCTGACAAAGAGCTATACCAAACGCAGTCTGTATAGTTTTTTGTTCTTGGACTTCTTATTTTGGTTGATCTTGTGAGGAGATATCTTACAAAGTGGATTAGATTGAACACAATTTATCGGCAACACTTGTATAAACATATTGTAAGGTAGGCCTTCGTAGCGGCCCATGGTTGACCAAGGTCAATATTTTACTTGTTAAATCATTGTTAGTTGAATTCAAAACATTTTAAAATAAAATAAAAAATGGGTCAACGAGCAGAGCATATATAGATAACTGTAATTATGTTTTAGAAGTCGGACCTTGGTGTGATGGCACATGCTATCCGCCCAAAGCGATGAGTCTCGAGTTCACATCTGCAAATCAGCCTCTTCAATGGGGGTAAGGCTGCATACCATCTACCTCTCCCAAACCCGAGATTTTGAACTTTGACATATATCCATTAGGTTCACCGACTAATTGAGTTCGGTTCTTATCGACTTTCAACATTGTTATTATTCTTAGGCATTTTAAATATATTTTTTAATAGATACTAGAATTATTACTTAGACTAATGAAATGAGTGTTCTTGCAGGAAAAATGTGGGGTTTCTTGGATTGACACGAATAGGGAGTCGAAGTGTAACAACCCGAAATTTCCACCTCAAACAAGTGGAAATTCTCTGATCGCTAGATCATAATTCATAATCTAATTACAGAAATTCTTTGGTATCGATTAGTGAGTAAGCTATTATAAATAAATTGAATGCAGAAATATATATAACTAAATCAATTTGCATTAATGTCCATAACGAAAGTGTAAAAATTAAAAGTAAAATCACCGGTGACGGCCGTTCGTTATACAAACAGTAGCACATAACATCTAAAAATAATCTTAATCATCTCAAGAAGTTCATCTAATCTATATTAAGTCCAAATCTCCAAAATGATCTAGGGATAAAACTCCTCAGGTGGAAGATTTGCTTCTTCTCCCGGTACAAAGTTGAGATCCTCTAATTTGGGATCTGAAACTATTTCTATACCCGTGACACATAGTGTCGGGGTGAGCTAACAGTTTAAGCTCAGTAGAAAAAGTTCACGGACAAATTACATCTTATCCAATCAATGCATAGTTCAATGACAAATTCAAAAGCAATTAAACGACAAAAATAGAATTCGAAAATATCATGGGTTCAAAAGCACATATTCTAAGTTCTAGTTCCATATGAGATTTGATAGCATTGTTTATTAGGTTTCATATGAGTATTCCTTAAATCGTTTCATTATCAAATTTCATATGCAAACTTCTTAATTCATGATGACTTAAAAATATAATTTAAATATCACTAGCACAAATATAGCACTAGAGTCTCCAATTACCGATGAGAACCTCTCCTAACCATCATCATTCAATGAATAATTTTTTAAGTGTTCAGCTCTCTGCATTGTGAGGGATACTTGTGCGGTTCAATGGGCCGTCAAAACGGTTCAAAAGTACCAAAGCACAGGATTCGGTTCTAAATGAATCTTTTTAAATCACATGTAAAGTTCTAATACATAGGTTCAATGGTTCATAAAATAATCCTCATTCTAATTCAGATTTAAATTCAAAGGGTTTGATGTTCAAAGGTTTAATGATTCAAAGTTCCATAATTCAATACAAGTTATTATTTAAAAAAGATTCCAAATATTCAGTTGCAATTCAAAGGGTTTAATATTCAATAATTCAATAATTCAATGCAAGTCGATATTCAATAATTCTAATATTCAGATACAATAAGATTCAAACAATTCAAATTCAATTCTTGTGGTCATAGATCTGGTTTGAATACATCATTAAAGTCTATAATTTAAAGTCTAAACGTAATTTTGCATTGAAATTTTCCTACCTCGGGTCCTAACCTTGCAAGGAGAATTGAGACAACATATATGGTTGATCGACGATCATGGCAATGTGAGTTGTTCTAAGATTTCACGATTATCCTGCTGATTTCTTCTTCTCTAATACACAAACAATAGATATATCATAAAGAGAGAGGTTTGTGTATTGATTGAAAAATCAATATGAGGAAACATTGGATGATTAACTTTTTAAATTTAAAAATACAAACTGCTTATGCGTGATGACCTAACGTTGTCGCTCCAAATAAGAGAGATAGAGAGATTCCAGGTGAGAGAGAGAGACCTTGCAAGAGATCTTAGAGAGAGAAAGATAAGCTTGCGATGAGGATGAAAACCCGAGAGGAAGAGAGAGGTTGGAAAGGATATGGGATTTGGTGGCTGCTTGGGTTGCGGGCTTCAATGGAGGGAGTCTTCTTGTATGCATGGACTAGAGAGGTTATATGAGGGAAGAAAGGTGGATATTTGGATGTACTTGGAGATTATAGAGAAGATTGAGTGATTTTAGGCAATTTTGATGTGTGTCGCTCGTGTACAGAGGTGTGGTACTAGCAAGAGTTCAATGAACTCTATCACTTACCAATTGATGAGGCGCCTAATAGACAACCCAATATGATTTAGATTTATTTTGAATCCATATATATATATATATATATATATATATATATATATATATATATATATATATGTGGGTTGAGAGAGGGTTTGCCCAATATGGTAGTTCGTTGATCTTTATAAGGCAAGAGTCCTAGTTGGACTCTAATTCTTGCCAAGGTAAGGAAGCGTCTATGAGGCAATTTAATATGGGTTCCTCCTAAATTAGAAGGATGGGTCGGTTGGGGTATATGTGAGCAGTGGTGGAGCTAGGATTTTTTTGATGGGGGATCCCTTATAGTCATAGGATAGTAATAATAATAAAGAACACTTCAATGGTGTGAGATCCAAATTTCTAATTTATTGGTAGAAGATTGTTTAAACACTATTTTGTGTATGAATGTCTAGTCATTATTCCTAAAAAGGGCTTGGGAACCGAGAGAGAATTTTGGGATGAGATTTGAAGAGAGAGAGAGAGAGAGAGAGAGAGAGAGAGAGAGAAAATTTTGGGAGTAATACTTGGGAAGAGAGAATTTTAGGAGTCTATTTCTGTTAAAAAATTTGTGGATAAAAAAGTTAGTTTTTAAAATATCTTAAGAAGTTTTGGGATTTAAGGGATCCTTATTGAAAGATTTTCCCCCTAAAAAAATGAACCTGGGACCCCCATTGAATAACGTAGCTCCGCCACTGTATGTGAGGGAGGAAGGGCAAGAGACATGGTTGGACTTCCTAATATAGGCCACCGAATAAAGAAGGATTTATTTTAGGATGGCGTGAAGTATTGGGTAAAGGGGTTGGGTTATTGTGTTGAGCATTCACCTAAACTATGAAGTATTAAGTGGATACCTCTACGTACTTAGGGACAATGCCCTCTTTCATGTGGAGCTTGTATATGCGTCTAGCAGCCATACCTTACCCTTGCTAGAGGCATCCTATTACATATATAATTATGTACATTATTATTTTATTTTTTTAAATGAAAACAACAAGCCATATTTAGGGTCTTGGAAATTCGGGCTTGGGTTAGATTAAGATTAAGATTTTGAGTTAATTCGTCGGGTTCAAATTTGGGTTACAACCGTGTTTGTGTTTGGGTGCATTCACCCAATTAAAATATGTGGGCCAGAGGCCACGTCACATGGGTCACAGCTTTGACTTGGGTCAAATCAATCAAAAGGTCGCATTCTTGTTAAAAGTCAACGATTCACCGTAAATGAAAAATTAGGGTCGCTACACGAAGAGTAGTGCAGATATCAACTGTTTTTATGATCTTCTTCTCTATTTTCGGTTGGTTCAGACTTCCATATTCAACTTAATATCAAAAAGGACTTGGCTTGAGTGTGAATTATTGACCATTTGATAACGAATTCAATGCTTCAACTGGCCACAGACCTGTTAGAACCAATGCTGGATGGGTAAGTAATCACTAATCTTTCGAGTTTTGAATTCATTATGGGCTTCATATGATCTATAGTATTTCATGTAAGGGATTAATTGGGGCATCACATGGTTTGAAGGCGTTGTTATAACGGATGTAAATGTAAGCTTCCTTTATCATTATAAAGCGTTATAATAGCATTGTAAATCATTTTCAAGGTTTTTTCTTTTTAATATATATTTTCTTTTACCTTTATAATGTGTTATAACGGTCCTTACAATTTTGTTATAGGACCCTTATGTTTTTTCTTCTCCTGTAGTGATATTTAAAAAGATTTTAAATCTATTATAATGACATGTATAAAAAATCTAGCAATCAATCATTAGAATTGCTGTTATCCTTTATGTTGTACTCAGAAATAAACGAATATAATAGAATGTAAGGGCAGTTATAAATCGGAATAAAAAAAACAAACTACAATCAAGTGACTTTGGATTCTAATTAATGATCAAGATGTTAGAATAGAAATGAACATTCCATAAATTGTATAATTAAATAATTTATATTAAATTTATAAAATGTTGGGTTTCTATTCTCAAAAGATTTCATAGATATGAGTTGACATCAAGGTATCAAACTCGGTATCGGGTGTCCCTGCTTTCAATAGATCTTTAAATATATAGCAGTCCCTCCGAAGATGTCCCTTTTGCTTGCAGTGCCAACATTCTAAATTTTCAGGTTTGACTTTCTTATTCGAATTCTCTGCCCTAGCTCGCTTTCGATTGAAGTTCTGATTATGATTCTTTTTAAAATCTTTCGGCTTGACGCACTCATTGCCAGATGTGCAAACTCAACTTTAGCCGCTTTCAGACACTCCTCCTCGGTCACACATAGAGAAATTAATTGGTTAAGGTCTCATTTTAGTTCTTGAGCATTATAGTTCACCTTAAAAGTATTAAATAAAGGCGAAAGCGAATAGACAACTAAGTTAACAACTAGATCATCACCAAAAGCAGTCTGTTGTTCCCTGAGCCCTATAGCACACTTTGACATCTTTAAAATATGCTCACGCACATTTTCATTTTCGTCATATCTCATGTTAACTAATTGTGTAAGATAAGAATACTCTAGAGACTTTCGCGTACCCACAAATTGATCTTTAATATTTTTCAAGAGTTCTTTTGTCGTAGTTATAGGATTCAACCCACCCTAAGAGTCTGATTAATAGATGAGCGGATCATCATCATAGCCATACGATTAATTTTTTCCCATTTAGTAAAATAATTCTTCTCCAATTCCGTAAAACTCGTAGTGGGTGTGGGAGGTTTAGGCTCAACAAGAATAAAATCATAGTCTATATATCCTAATGATATATCAATGGCCATATTCCACGATGAATAGTTGGAGCCGTCCAAAAGCTCAATACCTACTATTTGCTTATGAATAATGGATCCGTCCATGACTATAAAAAAAATTACATATCACTAGCAAAATAAAAAAATATGTCGATTATGCATCTAAATCTTTACCAACCACTTTGACCATATATCACTAACAATTTAATTAGAATACATCATGATCATATGTCCTCGAAGATTACGTTATGACCTTACGTTAATAACTATTCTTCAAAATTTTAAATTCTGATTTAGGGTCAAATCCGAATTAATTAAAGTGTCAGCTATGAGCAACTTTCACTCTTTGGGACAACTAGTCGCCATGTCTCAACATCACCTTTGGGTAGAAACTTTAACATGCAATTTATTTTTCAAGACAGTTTTTGAGAAAACACGCATAGACCTAATCACTCATACCGTATGTTTGATCCAGACTCTCCATCAGTTTTGGCCAGAAAGATTGTCCTTCTCTCCCTTACGCACTTATGACCATTCTATTCACCCTACTTATATGAAAATTCTAAACCAGCTTTGGCCAAAAGTTAGAAACCTTATAGAAGCATGCGCCAACCCGATCTTAATGAGACCCAAGTATCAAGATTCAAAAGTCACGCAACCTATATATAGGTGGTCACCTTTGGGCAGACCTCGGCCTATTTCTGCTACGTACCTTGTTTTACCAGTCTATCTTGATCCCTAAGGTACGACCTAAATTTCATACAATCTAATCAAGTCTGATTTAAGGTTTTTAAAATTTATTTCTAGGTATGTGCACATCATGCCAACTAACCCACTTTCGATCAATAAATCAATATCACACATTGCAATTAATAAACAAGTTCACTACAAAAATAAGACTATTAGCGGTAGCCAAAAACTGCCTCTAAGGCCCTTAACAGCACGTGCCACTGACACACCTTATTTTTGTAGTGGTTAATCAAAACAAACAGTTATGAGATACATATGCATTAAGTGAATAAAATATCTATAATCATCAAACTATGATTATGCGGGCATGCATGTCACATCTAGTCAACATCAACAATAGAGCATTAAAGGCACTCAAATAAATAATAATTTTTCGATTAAAAATTGTCAAAAGGACATCAGATTATGAAAACATTATAAAAAAGAGCCCATTTTTAAAAATAGACCTAAAAAATAGATCTGAAATGTTCGAGAAAGTCAAAATTCATATATAATGTTCCAAAAATGGACCTGTAGATAGCCCAGAAATGGCCCGAAAAGAATAAGGAATAATATAGGTTAAAATGGGTTAAAATGGGCCTTAATCAAACGGGCTGAATCCGGGTCATATACCATGGGCCGGAAATGTGCTAGACCAGACCATGGCTGGATCAAGTCATGACCCGAGTCCGGTTATCGACCAGGCCGAGTCACAGACCGGATTGGGTCATGAGCTTATATGGGTCCATGGGTCGGGTCCGGTCAGTCTGGATCGTACCGGGTTGGGTCATCAAGTCATATAGAGTTTGGAAGCACCAACTTCGGTGCCCCAACTATACATGCAATGATATTTCAAAAATTGCTTTTACTTTATTTTAGCAAGAGAATGTAATCATTGCTTTATTATAGGAAGAGAATCCTACACGAACCAAAAAAAAAAAAAAAAAATTGCAATGAAGTGGAACGTATCATCAAGTTGAGGAAGTTAGCGAGTTCACTCGATGCCAAGTTGGACTCAGTAAGAAAGCAAGTCGAGCTATTGAAGGGTAAGCAAGTTGAGGTCTCTATACAGCCCATAGCACCCAATCAAACCCTAGTTAAGAACATGGATGGACACATAGCGAAGTTTGTTGGAGACGATTGCCAACTGCTTCGTATTTCCCAAGCGCAGCCTTTTGATCATCATCAGATGGCCATCGGGTATCCACTGATCTCCTCCCAAGCCCCAACTCCCCCATTACCATACCCGACTCGTGTTTAATTCAACCTAAAAGAATAAAGTGATCAAACATTATTTTCAATATAAATCAAAATTTAACCGTGAGTTATATCTACGAGTAAACACATTGAAATAATTTTGAATGGTTATCAAGCCAACATTGCTCTAATACCAATTGTTAGAATTTCTAGGATCTAGGCTCGAATCACACGATCAAATATATATCTTTACAAGAACATGCGTACCTTATGTTTATTCTCGTGTTGCCGCTGTTGGTGCGCGCTTTTTCTGGGTTCCTCTTGGTTCCCGTTGAATAAGTGGCTTCCAATTCTGTCCTAATGGACTCTAGCGGTGCGGTATATGTGATAAGATGGAGGCAAATGGTAATAGGATGAATTTCCTAGGAGGATTCCTAGTTGATTTACGATCGCTAGCTGCAGATATTTATCGACGCTGCAACACGTCAATGATCACGCGTATTAAGCGGGTGTGGGTTACTTCTATACTGAATCATTTGCCTGCGAACGTCAGCAGTAATATTTTCTTTTAGTTAGATAGTTTCAGCTTTCCTTTTAGTTTCCTTTGTTGCAGTTCTGGTCTATTTAGATTCTCTCTTTTTTATTGTTAGTTATGATTAGGTGAGCTTATTATGATGGATTATTTAGTGTCCTGATGCTATCAGGAGTCCAATCATTTTCAATTTTTCGGTATCATTAGGAGTCCAATTAATGTCAAAGTCCTGGTACTACTAAGAGTCCAATCAATTCCAGTCTCCTACTAGTACTAGGAGTGCATATGCATAAGTTCTAATAATATTCCAATTAAATAAATAGAGTCCAATTATATTGCAATTCTATATGAAGCAGGTATGTTAATTTTATTATGATTACAGACAAAACAGATATATTAATTGTATGACAATTACTACTAAAGCAATTAAAATAATCCTACTAGAATTCTAATTGAAGGAAAAGAAAGCTAATTTTTACTACGACTCTGACTGAAGCAATAAATCAATTTACTAAAATAGAAATAAATAATCGAGGCAACAGAATTAACCTTTTTTTTTTAGAATCATAACCTATGGATTGATTATGGTAAAAAATCTAACTAATAATAAATAAATTAACCTTCCTAAATTCTGATTGAGATAATAAATTAACTGAGCTAGAAGATTGAATTGAATCAAAGCAAATAACGATATGGAGGCCTATTTGATGCAATTAGTCAATTATATTGAAGTAGAAGAACTAACTATTATTAACTAGTTAGCCCTAAACAACCTAAGAACAAAGGGGGGTTGGGCCCGCTATGCTAAGGACGATTGGCCTCATTCTCGAGGACCCTCCGTAAGCTCTCGTGAGCAAATCAGATGGCTGAGATAAAAGATAAATTGATATTTGAATAATAAAAGGGTATTTTTAGAATTGGATTCAAAATTATAATAAGAAATTAGATTGAGAAACTAAAGTTATGACTTGAAATTTATATTTTTTTAGATTTTTGGTGATATAAAAATATAAATTTGAATTATACATTAAATTTTATGACTAAATTCGGGTCCAAAATCAGAAAAATCAGGCCGTATGATTAAGGACTGGTTCTAAACTCTGAGAGTCAGAACCAAAAATTAATGATAGGACTATAAGTTTTGATTTAGAGTAGAATCAGAACATAAGGTCGGTAGATCGGACCGTTAGATTAAGGACCAGTTCTAGAAACAAAGAACTAGAATCGGATATAGAGAATTTCGGTCTGAAAAGGGTGCTACGATCTAAAATTAGAAATTGAATTGATTAATTAAACAAAGGGGAAATCCTAAGTCTAAAATTTTATCCTAAGTCTAAAATAAAATAAAATTCTTACATAGGGTTGAGACTGCAGAGAGAAATCTCGAAGTTCGGGGGTTTGAATATCGAAATCATGACTGGGTTGCTCTATGGATTCGTCCTCGGAACTTTGGCTTCAGAACTTGTCATCTCCTTACTCAAAATTTGCAGCCTCTTCTTCGTGTTCTATTCGAAGAGGATGCTACGGTCTAAAAATTAGAGTCGGGGCTGCGGAGA
The DNA here is from genome assembly GCA_021018995.1 of Chloranthus sessilifolius. Classification (NCBI taxonomy): domain Eukaryota; kingdom Viridiplantae; phylum Streptophyta; class Magnoliopsida; order Chloranthales; family Chloranthaceae; genus Chloranthus; species Chloranthus sessilifolius. The sequence continues at coordinate 92,211,621 of CM037592.1, forward strand.
GAAATCTCGGAGTTCGAATCTCAAAATCATGACTAATTTGCTCTACGGGTTCGTTCTCGGAACTCTCTAGTTTTGGAATTTACGGTCTCTCCTCTCTAAATTTTGCAGCCTCTCTCTCTCTCTTCGAAAAAAAGAGCCTTTATAGGTTTTCCTTCAATTACGCGCCTGTTTTCGAGTGTTTAATTGAATTACGCGCCAGTTTTTTGGCGCTTAATCGCTTTGAGTCGGTCACCGACTCAGTGAGCGACGGGCTAATTTACTCAACGGGTTTCCTAGTCCTAACGAAATTAGGGCTAATTACGTGCATGATGGGACGTGTGTAACCCAATTAAGCGTGTTACCTGAAGCGCTTAATCGAGGAAACTTAGGGGTCAAGGGTAGCAAGACTAGGTCGGGCATAGGCCAATTGCGCGCTGGTGGCGTAGCGCTCAATCCGATCGCGCGTTTGTTTTCAGGCGCATAATCGAGTCTCGAAATGGTCTGTGAAGGGAAGATTCATCTGAAAGGGGACTGACCGTGCGCTTGTGATTCTGCGCTTGATCAAATTACGCGCGAGTTTTCAGGCGCTTAATTCAGGGTCGTCCAGGTATGGTCTCAAGAATAGAATGCAGGACTATTATTTTAGTCTATATTTTGACTATATACTATTGCTTAGTACATAGCCTCCCTACGTTAGGATCCGAGCCACAGAGCTATTGTTTCAGCTTGTGTTCAGTCATGTACTATTACATGGTCCCATGTCGAGGGCTAAAAAGGTCAAGGACTGACCAAACGAATTCACATATTCCGAGAGGGCGAAATGGGGGTGTCTACAGATGCCCCTCTTCGGCGCGCTCTTGCGAAGTAAGAACGCGTCGAAGAAGTAGACACCCCTGATTCGAGGTGCCTTCCCATTTTTTAGGAATTCACAAATGTGAATTGGTGATGCTGACATGACAAGCTTGACTTTCTTATCTATCAGCGCAAGCTTTAATGGAACATCTGAAGGGTAAATGGTAGCTGTCAAAGGGCACATTCTGGATCTGTGAGTGCATGTCACATCCCGTCGCATGGCGCGAGCTAACAGATGGATTTTACGCAATCGATGTATCGGGGGGTCAATCAAATGTCCATAGGGTGAACATTTGCAATACAAAAAGAGATGAAATAGTATGTAAAATTGAGAGCTTTTGCAAGTCATGTTAGACCGGGCACGTCATTGCTCACACCAATGAGCGTCAGGCATTCCATTCCTCGTAGGTATTTATAAGTTCTTAGATTGAGTATACTCATTGTTTGGCTTCCCAAGGGAATGGTTGATTTAGGCTGGTAATTAAGGTAAATTTTGTGAAGTGTGCTCAGTTGAATTCTGCGCAGTGGCATATGCGCTTGGTTCATCTGGAGTCATGTTTTTTTTCTTTTTTTGTGCATCTGAATAAGTGATTATGCACAGTGGCATATGCGCTCGATCCAATTCTGCGCAGTGGGGTATGCGCTTAATTGTGAGTTCAGAGATTTTGGGATTTAAAGGTCAAGGCTAAGTGTAGTTGGTTGTGGTATTTAAAGAAAGGTGGGTCGAGCCTATGTATTTTATTCATTTTATTCTTTTTTTTTTTTTTTTTTTCTTTTTTGTAAGAGAAGAAAGATTTTTGAAATAAAAGATTTTAGAATGAGTAAGGGGTTTTAAAATTTTGGGGGTTTTAACTTAAGATCAATTCGATGGTAAAAAGGAGAAAAATGTGGCTACCGAGACGTCGCTGAGCAGATCCACTGGTACGGGATTTGTGGACCCGACTGTTTATGTGGTTGTCAAGACGAAACTTGGCATGCCGGATACTCCATCTAACCTTCTCGACGAATACAGATGATTGTCTCTTATGGGAGGACTACAATAATTCGCGAGTTGATAGAGACAGGTTTTGAAAATATTTTGACTTAATCATAGATAATTATAATTTAGAAGAAATATCGAGTAATTGAAAAAAAAGGGTAGTACTTACTTGGAGGTAATACTTACTTGAATTGTGCAGTGAGACCTTGGGAATATTGTAGCGGTGGTACTTTGGCAGTATTCTAGCGTCGCAACGAGACTTGGTGGCTGTCATTGTAATGCAATGTTCTGGGTGCAATGTCGTGGTGGGGTACCCCGGAGATTTCTTTTCTTTCCTGCTTGTTGGTTAAGCGATGGTTGGCGGTTGTTGGCCTGATGCCGCGATGGGGCCTTGGTGATTGTAGCGATACCGCGATGGGACTTGAGAGGTATTGCTGGGCTGTTCGCGTTGTAGCTTGGTAGTAGTGAAATGCGATGGGACATGAGAGTAGTCCCACGTCTTCCTGCCTTTCTGTTGTAGTGACGTCTGGTAGGTTTGTGGCGAGCACTTCGAGAGGAGGCTCTTTGCTTTTGCGATGGGACGTGCTCGTGCTTTTCCTTTTTCTTCTTTTAGTGCGATCAGTGTTGTTTGAAAATTTTTTGGGTAGTGGTGTCCGCGATGGGAAGTGAGCTAAGCATGGTCAGTGAGGGGACGTTGGGTAGGGTGTTCATGTGACAAGTGCGTCTAGTTTCTTTCTTTGGCAGATCTTGGGTTCTGGTGAGATTGTGTTGTAGTTGCATTGTGATTGGCTTTTTTTTTTTGGTGTATTTGTGTTTCCGAGAGGTTTGCTTTTGGGCTTTTCGTGATGGGCCATGAGGGCATGGCTACAATTTTGCAATGGGACTAAACGTCGAGGTGGGATCATGTGTGTGTGTTTTTGTTATCGCGGTGGGTCGTGCTTGAGTGACTGCACGACGGGGCGAGATGGTTTCGATTAAGATGAAATAAACGATGTGGTCAGGGGGTGTGATGGTATCACGTGGGGCATATATGTTTTATTTGTAATAGGGCCAGAGGCATGGTCAACATTTTTTTTGTTACGCAATGGGACAACAACGAGTGACGGTCCTTTTCTCACTCTGAATGGCCCATGGGGCTATGCGATGGGACAAAGGGGACTCACACTCGAAAGGGGGTAAATTTCGGGCAAAATCAGGAATTAAGCACTTGATTCCACTCGCTTAATCTAATTGTGCGCCCGATTTCAGGCGTGCAATTTAGGGTCTCAAGGAAGTGTTTACGCGTGTGAATGTTAACGTGTGAATGAATTGCGCTCCACGATTCTTGCGTGCGATCGAAGCATCACCATGTCATCGAGCATGCAACGTTTCGGTATTGCACGGCTATTATGATACGTTTAACCTGATTGCGTGACATAACATGAGCGCGGGATCGGAAGGTTGCTCGATCACTGTACAGGTGACCTTTCATATTGAGCATCAAAGATTGGTCGTTCAATTGGATTGCGCGGTCCGCAGCTAGCGCTGGATTGGAAGGTCGTGCCGTCTGCGCAGGCGTGGCTCTAATTGCATGTAGAATTCGGGCGCGTGGTTTGGATTGAGCGCCACGCATGTAGCGCGTGATTAAATTAAGTGCATTTTTTTGTGCGCGTGATTAGGGCCGTGTTCTATATAAGCGTGGGAGCTTCATTTGCTTTTCATTTTTGGGTTTAGTCTCGAGTTTTGACTTTTTTGAGTGTTCTAGCATTCTGAAAATCGTGTTTTGGTGATATTGAGTGATCTAATAGTTGGATTGAGATGGCGTTTCTTCCTATATTCGTCATTTCACGTGATCTTCGTCCTAGTGTGATGTCCGAGGAGAGTATTATTCTGAGAATAGGCGGTATTGGGAATGAGGGCGCTAGTTTTCACACCGTTCCTTTTTAGGGAGCAGTGAAGGCAACGTTGATGGGGTGGCGACGGAGGAAGTGAAGATGGCGGGGAGAGGAGGTGCTGTAATTGGAGGGATGTATTACCCAACCAATCCTTCCGTCTCTTCTGTCGGTGCCTCGTTTAAGTTCTCTAAGTCTGGTGGCAATATTTCTGAAGCCTCTGATTGAATGTTTTGCTCCTCGTTTTGGCTCATTGTAGTTTTGGTTTTCGTTTTGGGTTGTAATTCAGGAGGTATGCCTCTGGTGAAACTTGTAAAGTTTTAAATTATAAATAAAGGGACATTTTTTTTGTTGTTGTTTTATTTTCATTGTCCAGTTGGTTGGCTTAAATTTTTATTGATGAATTAACTGGACTTATTTACGTTATCATAGATTTAAAATTTGAGTTAGCTTATAGTTTTAAAGTTCGTTATGAGAATGACCTGAGGTTTATTCATTCGTCCTATTAGGTTCCACTTAGTAGGTTCAGTTGATTTTATCAAGTTTGTCGGGGCATTTTTTTTTACAACAAGTTAGATTTTGTCTTTTTCTTGAGTTTTTTTTTGTGTTTGTTTGAAGTTTTGATCTTATTTAATGTAGTTTGTTTTGTTTGAGGTGTTTTGCTTTGTTCAAGGTGCAGTCTGAGGCATTTTTTTTAATCCTTTATTGTGGCTTGAGATGTCATTTGTGTGATTTTTCATGGGTTCTAGATCGTGATTGGATGTTTTAATCCTACTGGTCTATCTAGACTTGGAGAGTTTGTGCTTTTAGAGGGGCAAGTGTTGTGTGATTATTGGCTCATCTTGGTTGTCATAACTTGTGGTCTTTTTAAAGGGGTAAGCGTATGATTTTGGATTCAATCAGTTTGGTAGGGGGTTCAAATGTGTGGCACTTGTCAGTTGGTGATTTAAAGGGCATAGTTTATAAATGTGTGAGTTTAAGGCTTTGGGTTTATTGTTTATTTTGGACTTTCATTTTAAGTTTATAGGTTAAAAGGTTTTGGGGGATATCTTGTGTTTATAAGTTTGAACATTCTTATTTATTAATGTTTTTTATTCTTCTCTATTTCATATCCCGGGTATTGGACCCGAAGAACTGTATTTATTAAGTGAATGATGAGAATGGACGGGATTGGAAATTCGGGGTGATGCTAGGGTTGGTGCTATCAATCCAACTCGAAGTGCCACCCCATCAGGGAAAGAGATGGAGGAGAAAAAGATGGTAGAAAGGAAACCCAAGGATAAGGCAAGGTCAGAATTCTCGTGATCGATGCCTATGTTTCCTCGGTAGGCTCTACGGATTCAGTGTTAGTTGCTCCTCATTTTTAATGTGTCCAAGGGGAGCTTCCAACAACGGATCCCTCAGATCCTGGGTGGCTTTCTGTGAGCCACTCTTCCTTTCCTATCGGTTCGGGGCAAGGGGAAGAGGTCATCACGGTTAGAATTCGTTCAGGGTGCTTTCCTTCTCCGAACTTCTCCGAGATTTCTAAGTTCCCGAATAAATCCGGATTCGGGCATTGCCTGAACGTGCTGATTTTGAAATTTTTATTTTAACTGTATATTCAGAGGGTATGCCCTCAGTGTATGTTGTAATTGTTTTATTGATTTATAAAGTGATTGTGTTTTCTATATATTTTGTCTTGTTCTAGTTCGACTCACTCGGTATTGTGTTTGACTCATGTGATGCTTATTTATATGGGTTTAGTTTCATTTAGATTTATTAATTTTAGGGAGCACCAGAGGTGGTTTCTTTTTTTCTTTTGCTTTTTGCTCTAGTTTAAAGGATATAGAGGTGGTGGGAGGAATTTTTTTTTGTTGTATATATATTTTTTCCTTTTTTAGAATGTATGGAAGATGGGGGCTCCCTTCCTTTCTTTTTTTTAGTGTAGTTGATGAATGTGAAGGAGAGAGCATTTTTTTGTTGTTCGGTCTTAGTTTTAGGGCGCTCTCTTCTTTTCTTCGGGGCGCGTGTTTCATTAAATTAGAAGTATTTTTGGGTGGGTTTACCAAGGGTGTAATTCGGGTCGATACTAAATGTCAAGAAGATCCTAATTTCAGGTTTTGGATTGCTGTCTTGGGTGTGAAAATTTTGTTTCTGGGCAAATTACGCGCTTATCTCCTGGTGCTTAAACTAATTACGCTCCAAAATCTGAGCGCGCATTTCAGAAGAGCGAAGAGTTATTATGCGCAGGTTCAGAGGTGTTTAATTCATTTAAGCGTTTGAACCTGTGCGTAGGATAAACTCGTCCGTTGGCATTCCCGCGCCAGCATGTGAGCGCTTGAGGTAATTGTGCGTTCTTAGTAACGCGCGTGATCAACTGGTTAGATAGATGTGAGCGGGCGACGAACTATTTGTGCGCTCGTCAGAGGGCGTTTGATATGAATTTAGCATTGTATGAGTGGCGCGTGATTCGATTGAGCGCTTTATTTCAAGCGCACAATTCAGGCGACTTCTATAAATAGTTTAGAACTTTTCATTTTCGTCACGCGATCCATTTTAGTCTTCGATTCTCTTGTTTCCTGGTTTCTGTGTGCTCATTTTTTGTGTTTTCGTGATATCTTGTGATCCGGTCGTCCGTTTCGGGTGCCGTTTCTTTCGTTTTCTTCAATTTTTCGAGTCCTTCATATCAGATGGAGGGTGAGGGTGTTGGTAGGCCAGAGCTCACTATTTCTGAGTTAGAGGGGATGTGAATGAGCGATGGAGGAGAGAGTTCGGGGGTGCAGGCTAGAGCTATCACCATAGAGGCGGATATCAGGGAGATGGTCACGGAGGGAGTCCCCGAGGGCGACCAGATGGTGGTCAGGGAGGAGGTACCCGAGGCTGAGCCAGTGGTAGCCAAGGAGGAGGGCGAGAGAGTTGAGGGTGAGCATGCGTAGGAGCAGCCAGGCGCTGAGCCTCAGGATCGCAAGTACTATCCACTAGAGGATTTCTTCGCCAGAGGCCGGGTAGGTCCCCATAAGCAAGAGTTCTTCCATTTCCTAGGCATTTAGGTTATAACATAGGCTTGTTAGGATCTATAAACCCTTCTAATTTATGTCGAACCTGCATTGATTATGGGTCGTGCTTACTTGTGTATTAAGATGGCATCTAGTGGTAGGTCATGTTCTATTCAGTTTTTCTAATCATGCTTTGTGTGTTCATTGTAAGTTAAGATGGCATCTAGTGGTAGGTCATGTTCTATTCAGTTTTTCTAATCATGCTTTGTGTGTTCATTGTAAGTTATTATTATATGGTTTGGGCATATTTCATTTGCTTTGAGCTCTAAATTTGTTTATCTTTCATCGTAGGTATGTGTTAGTCTTACTGTCATTGTTTGTGTTTCGTTCCATAGGAGCCCCCGCAGCTGGCTATCACCACGGCATGGATCGAGTCTCATACTTGGTACCGTGCCCTGTCGGAGTTTCAGCGGGAGCGGTTGGTGTCTTTCGGGTTTGGGACGATTCTGGAGTTGGAGCCTTTTCAGGTCGATCGGGGCTTGATCGCGGCAATTATAGAGAGGTGGAGTGAGAGGCATCAGGTGTTTCTTTTTCCAGTCGGTATGATGCTGCCGACCCCTGAGGACTGGGTCCGCATTACTGGTCTTCGTTTTGAGGGTGAGCCGATCACAGGGCAAATGGAGGGGAGTTATTTAGAGGTATGTGAGGAGATCCTTGGGGTGCCTTATAGGTCGAGTGGATCAGGGCCAGGTGTTGTTCAGGTCACTTGGTTTTTCGATATGTTTGCGAGTGGGTTCACCCCTCCAAGGCATCATTTAGAGGAAGTAGTGCTTTACGAGGCACGTTGTGCGAGAGTGATGGGTCGGGAGCTTGTGATCGAGCTGGGGTTGGCCACGGATAGGGTGCTCCGAGCGTTCTTGATGCACTTCTTGAGTGCAGTACTCTTCTCTTCTTTGACTCGGGGATGCGTCACCGGGTTATTTTTGATGATTCTGGGAGATTTAGACCGAGTCTTAACCTATGCGTGGGGTGCGGCCGCGTTAGCGCATCTCTATGAGCAGTTTTACCGATAGGGACAGGGGGTAGCGTCGATCGGGGGTTTCCTCCCATTTCTTCAGGTGAGTTTTAGTTAAATTGGTATTGTAGTGACTTTTTTTTTAACCTTTGGTCATAGTGACAATCTTAATGTTTGTTTGTTGCGTGTGGTCATCGTTGTTATGTTTTTGTTTTTTAGTTTTGGGCATACGATCATTTCGATTATCTGCGCCTGGGGGTTCCATCAGAGATTTCATTCACGTTCCCGCGGATGCGTGTGGAGGGAGGCAGTGAGGAGTCGTCGTTGGTCGGCTAACCTTCAGGCTGCGCGAGGCCTCTTCGAGGATATGCATGCGGGGCAGGTATGTATATGACGTTATGTTTTCGTTCGACTTCGTCTTTTTTTTGTGGCTCTTAGGCTTCATTCATGGATTGATTTGTTCATCTGGATAGGTGATCTGGAGACCCTACGCTGATGCAGAGGATGCGAGTGAGGTGGTGATTGAGTCTGGCCAATCCTTCTTTGATGTGGACATATGGGTCCATTGTTTTGAGCGAGTGGAGAGGATCCATACCTCTAGGGTGGTACGGCAGCTGGGACTCGATCAGGGAGTCCCTCCGGAGACTAGCCACAGGGTGGCTAAGAGGATGACCGGCCCTCCAGGCCAAAATTTTGCAGAGCGGATGGCGCTCCAGATAGTTGATTTCAGATCTGGGGGGACTAGAGTCAGGGGGGCGCGTGATGAGGTGGATATGCGAGAGTATAGGAGATGGTTTGCTACATTAGGTGGTGGGCGTCTCTTCACGAGTCCTTTTCATGGCAGTGGTTCTTTCACCGTCAGTGGGCCGGAGTCAACGTCGGCATTGAGGGAGAGGTTGGCCGCATTGGAGGAGGGCCACCTCACAGCGAGTGTGCGGGGTGCATTGGACGCCCTTCATAGGGCGATGGAGCAGATGGGGAATGCTCCTCGTCCTGATGAGGAGATGTTATGTTCTTTGACTGAGTCAGTTGTCAGGGCCAGGGCGACGGAGGACGAGTTAGGAGTTCAACTAGCAGAGGCTCGTCAGCTCCTGGTGAGTTAGTTTATTGGTTTTAATTCGTTCATGTGTTATATTGGCTTATTCTTGTGATGTTTCTGATATGGTAGTCTTGTTTTATTGTGGCTAGTTTGAGAGGGAGTCTGAGGTTGCTCGTCCGACAGCGATGATCGAGCTGTTGCCTAGCCAGCAGCAGACCAACCTAGCGGTGGAAGCTAGTTTACGTTTGAAGATCGACCGATTGGTGAGTATCTTGAATTTGACTTATTACCTATTGATGGTTTGGAGATCCTTGTTAATGTTGGCATGTTGGTGGTGTTTTCAGATGGCAGAGCTTTCCGCCACAGGGGCTTCGGCTCGGGCGTTTGATCCTTCTTCAGTGGCCTCCCCCAGTCGGGAGGATCCAGTAATAGCTCGTCTACGGTCTGAGTTAGAGCATTGGGTAAGTTCCATCACTCTTTAGTCTACTTGTGTTACTGTGCTAGTTTGTTAGGCATTATTATTATGTTAGCTTGATGGTTTACTAACGTGTGCCGGTGCTTCAGCGTCGGGTTGCTGAGGACCTGCAGATGAGGGAGGCGCCCACCGCCTCTCTACTTGCTGAGAGTTAGGTGTGGTTTAGTGTAATTCAGTTTGGGTTGTTCATTTCTATTTATTCTAATGTGTTTTGCATTGGCTTGTTGCTTGTTGTTTTTTTCTTTGTTCAAGCAGTTCCGGACTCCGCTCCCAAGGCTCCTCCTCAGGGGTCTTTTCCTATCCCTACCCAGGTATGTTTTAGTCATTGGGTTCGTAGCTTATTTGTTATCATAATATTTATCTGATATATTTGTTTGTTCTTGTTACAACCGCCTACGTTTGCCGTCCCTCGGTGCCATCTGTCGATCCTGTGACCGCGGAGACAGTCGAGCAACTTCTGAGAGAGAGGCTAGATCTGGTATATCTATTTTTCATTTTTGAGTTTTGTTATTATTCGTATATGCATATGTTTGCTTCCTTTGATTCAGTAGAGTTATACAGGTTCGTCAGCTCAAGGAGGCACGGCTAAAGGCAGCGCGGGCACGCGCCACTCTGGAGGGGAGACGGGTCCTCGGAGAGGTGGAGAGCCGTGAGGATTTGGTGGTCGAGATGATGGTCACGCAGAGGACTCATACGGAGGCGCTAGAGGCAGTGTGTCGGATGACACAGGCAGAGATGTAGGTGTCCCTGGATTGGTTACAATATCGCCTGATGAGGGGCGAGCGGGGGTCGCTCAGGTCGGCTAGTCATTACGAGGGGTCAGAGTCGAGGGCTACGAGTTCTTCAGCTGAGCAGTCTCGTCATACTTCTCGCAGTCGCAACAGGAGCGATAGTCATGAGGATTTCGTCGTTCGGGGGAGCCATGCGAGGCTTCCTCCACACTCTCAGTCGAGGCGGTCGGTCAGCCAAGCTAGTGAGGGGGGTTTTGTAGCGGGGCCTCGTCGTTTAGAGGTTCCGAGGACTCCGGGTGCCGAGATTGTGTTTTCAGATGATCAGTCTACGGACCTCCGAGCTGACGATACCGGCTATAGCGGCGCTCGTCCTCCTCAGCGGCAGTGTAGGGATTAGGGGTGTGTGTGCTTTTTTTTTGTATATTTGTTGTATGTGCGTTGTATATAGGGGGTGTCCCCAGTGACAAATGTGAAGAGAAAAAGAAAGGACTACTATTTTTTAGTATATGTCTATATATATATATATATATGGATTTTTAGTTCAGATGTACCTGATTGGCTTCTCCTTCTTTGATTACCTTTTGGTGTCTTCCTTTGCTTTCGATGCCATCAGTCGTCACTGGGACTTGGATGCTTTTTGAACAGGCTGATGATGGTTGAAGGTCGCTTTGCATCTGCACATGTAAAGGTAATGCTATCAGTAGTTTTGTTTGCCCCCTTGATGGTTGTCAAGGGGGGTGAATATCTCAGACCGGGGTCTGGTAATAAAAGGTGGATATTATTCTTTTTTTTCTCTTTTTTGACTTTCTCTCTTTTTTTTTTTTTTTTCTCTTCTTTCAAATAATAAATAGTGCAGCAGGGAAAGCAAATGACAATAAAAAATAATGACAATAAAAATAAAAAATAAAAATGCCCCAAAGTAGAAGCATGGTAGAACTTGCAGTACAGTACTTTGATAGTGCTCCCTGAACGGTAGCTTCATCATTCTTTATCTTTTTTTGTGGTCGGGTTGGCGCTTCTTATATAGTTTTCCTTCTTCCAAAACAATGCCCCAGCGTGTGGATGTAATGGAGTTTTTCTGAGCCTTAGATAAGCACTTTGAGTCTATAAATAGTCATAGGTATCAGGTGAATTAGTCTTAAAGAAAAGCGCATCGGTACTGTCTCCGAACCGAGGGGAGATCCTTTGACTAATAGCATATGGGGTCTATCTTAGGGTATTGATCATCTTATTCCGTGGTTATTCGGGAAAAGGTATGGTAAGTATAGTGGGTGATTGCATCAATCGTCATTCAGTAGTTTTCAGTTTCATTCCTAGGGATATCCTGTGAAGTCTTAGATTTATCGTCCAAAATAAAACTAGAAGGGAGAAGTAAGGCTTAGTGATATGGGGAATAGTTTATAACTAGTACTTTTTCAAAAGGGGTAAGTAACAATGTTCTCCTCTGAGGGGTATGGAATTCCATGATCGAGCTCTTCGTCATGTTTCGGTACCATCAAAATCTCACATTCTATGGCTAGCAGGGGTTTATCCTCCTCCCGCCACCTTACGACGACATCTAGTAGTATGAGAATATCAGGGATGCCCTTGCAGCTTACTTGTACACTTCTAGTAAAATTACCAGAGATGTCCTCATGGCCTGCTTATGTTTCCTTGAGTTCATTGACTTGTTCATTCGTCGTGATGCTCTCGCTCGATGTATATATTTTTTTGATGTGTACATTTCTTTTGAAAGCATCCTGCTAGCGCAAGAATAATGAGTTTTGATTGAACCTAACATCTTTATTTTTTTGTTGCTCTAACGTCTCCTCCAATGGCGAGGATAGGGAATGAGAATCGGGTGTTTCTTACACTTTTGAAAAAAGTTTTAGGTAGGTCACTAGTCCTTCAATCAAATCGTCCGAGTGTAAATGGTGGGCGATAAGTCGGAGGTTTTAAGGATATTTTGAGAATTAAAGACGTACGACCAATGGATGGGTCGTGATGACTATGGGGATGATAAGTATAAGTATTTTAACCATGAGATGTGATGATCATAAGACCAAGGATAATATTTTCTAAGGTATATGGCATTCCAAGGGCTAGGGAGCTCTTCCCCGTCTTGGTTCGCCAATTTGTATGCGTTTTCAGGGTATGCAGCTGTTATAACATAAGGCATTCCCAGTTCAATTTCAGTTTTCCTTTTGGATGGGCATTCCTCTAGCTAGCCAAGGTTAAAGGTTCGCTCAAGAACTTTCTTATCATAGGCCCTATCCATTCTCCTCTAATATACCTGAGAGTGATCAGCTGCCCTTAGGCGTGTTTCATCGAGTCGCTCTAATTAAGTAAGTAAAGTAATTCTCCTCTCGTTTAAGGATAGCTCATCATCGAGTTGGATGCGTTAAGATGGTACTTGTATCTCATATGGTAGGACTGCCTCCATCCCATAGGTGAGGAGGTAGGGAGTTTGGCCAGTGGTCGTACGAATAGAGGTCCTATAGGCCCAGAGTGCTTTCGGTAATCGTTCAGGCCAGTCAGATCCATTGCTTGTTTCCACAGTTCGTTTCAAGATTTGAATCAGCGTCTTGTTCGTAGCTTCTGCTTGTCCATTGCCTTGAGGGTAGAATGGCGATGAGTGGCACAAATCGATGCCATATTTCTTGCATAACTTCTTCATCTTTTCTGTAATGAACTGCGGTTCATTGTTGGTGATGAACATTCTGGGTACTCCAAACCGGATAATGATATTTTGAACTATAAATCTCATGAGCGTTGAAGCGGTGATTATGACATAAGACTCGGCTTCTGCCCATTTAGTGTAGTATTCGATAGCCGTAAGTATAAACGCATGCTTGTGAGTATTCCCAACGGTGTCTGTAAACGGTCCGATGATGTCGAAGGCCCACATTGAAAATGGCCACGGCAAAGTCATAGTGTTTAGCGCAACTGATGGAGCTTTGATAAGTGCGGCGTGCTCTTGACATTGTTTGCAGGATTGAGCGTAGAGGTGACAGTCTCTTATCATCGTCAGCTAAAAGTAGCCTTGTCGTGTAACTTGATTGGCGAGTCTTTGTCTACCAGAGTGGGCGCCGTAGGCGCTGGCGTGTGCTTCTCGTATGATGTATTATCCTTCGGTGATTGTGACGCATCGTAACAGTACTCCTTTGATGAAGGCTTCTTTGTATAATGTTTTGCTGAGTATATAGAATCAGGTGCACCGATTTCTTATAGTCTTTCGTTCGATCTTCGTGGCATATGGGAGAACGTGTTGATGCTTCAAGAAATTCCATGTCAAAATACTATGGTTGTCTGTCGTCGATTGATGATTTCTCAAATCTGAACATAGCGACTTCGGTTCCTGTTTTAGCGTGATTTCTTGGAGTGATTATTTCTTTTTATTCCGTGCTGGTAGGGAGAATTGGTAGTTCCCTTGTAACGGTCTATGCTACTTCGTGGGCGGGTGCTGTTAATCTTTTAATGAAGAAGGTCTTGGTATTTTGGCCGATAGGCATTTAAGTGACAGAGGCTAGTGCGACTAAGGAATCTGTAGCTCGTTTTCTAATCTAGGAATGTGTGTGAAAGTGATCTTTTCAAATTTCTTCACCAAATATTGAGTGGTTTCTAGGTATGCCATCAATCTCCTTTCCTTAGTTTTCCATTCTTCTATAACTTGCGAGATTATCAGTTTGGAATCGCCGATGGTCTTCAACTGTTTAACCCCTAATTGTAACATTGTCAGTAATCCGACTATAAAAGCTTCGTATTCTGTAACATTATTGGTAGCAGAGAAGTCTAGTTGGAAAGTTTTGGGTATCATCACTCCTTCTGGGCTTAGAAGGACTATCCCGATGCCTTTTCCTTTGTGATTTAGAGCACCGTCGAAATAGAGAGTCCACGAGGTTTTATCGGGCTCTTCGTTATGAATTGTGAGTAAGTTTTCATCGGGGAAGTCCACGTGTATGGGTTCATCATTCGGGAGTAGAATATCTGCGAGGTAATCTGCGATGGCCTGCCCCTTGATCGACTTTTGAGTAACGTAAGTGATATCGAACTCTTATAATAGCATATGTCAGCGAGCGATTTTCCTTGATCTGGCGGGCTTTTCAAATATGTACTTCAGATGGTCCATTCGGGCTAGCACTAGTATCTTATGTGCTCCAAAGTAATATCTTAATTTAGTTGAAGCCCATACCAATTGAGGCATATCTTCTCCATAGGGGTGTACTTCCGTTCGTATTCAACCATCGTCCTACTAAGGTAGTAAATGGCCTTCTCTCTCTTACCGTCTTCTTCATATTGTCCTAAAATTACTCCCATCGCTTTATCATTTGCCGAAAGGTATAGGATTAGGGGTCTTCCAGGAACTGGTGGTGATAATATTGGCGGGTTAAGGTGGTATTTTTTAATATTATCAAAAGCTTGCTAGCATTGGTCATCCCATTTCTACTCAGTCCCTCCTTTAAGTAGTTTGTAGAAAGGATCGCATCGGTCTGAATGCTGAGAGATAAATCTCCTGATGAATTGCAATCTTCCTATCAAACCTTGTAATTCTTTGATATTATTGGGAGGTGACATCTCTAAAATGACTCTCACTTTCACAGGGTCGACTTTAATCCCTCGGTTGCTAACTATAAAATCGAGTAATTTCTCGGAGGTGACCCCGAAAACACATTTCTTAGGGTTCATTTTTAGTTGATATTTCTTAGCTCGCTGTAGCACTAGCCGGAGGGCTTCAGCATGTCCTACTCACATTTAAGACTTTACTAATATGTCATCGACATAAACTTCTACACACTTATGCATCATGTCATGAAAAATAGCCATCATGGCGCGTTGATATGTGGCTCCTGCATTCTTGAGCCCAAAAGGCATAACGACGCAGCAATAACTTTCCCATAGTGTGGTGAAGGAAGTCTTCTCTTGGTCAAAATCTGCCAACTTGATCTAATTATATCTAGAGAAACTGTCCATGAAGGATAACATCTCATGTTCAGCGGTGTTGTCGACGAGAGTGTCAATATGTGGGAGTGGGAAGTCATCTTTTGGGCATGCCTGATTAAGGCTTCGAAAGTCGATGCAAACCCGTACCCTACCATCTTTCTTGGCGACAGGTACTATATTGGCGACTCACTTATGGTAGAGGACAACTCAAATGAATTTAGCTTAGTGTAATTTGTCAACTTCCTCTATGACTTGAAGGGCAGTTTGGGGGTGCATCCTGCGGAGTTTCTGCTTAACAGGTTTTACATCAGGTTCTAAGACAAGACGATGTTCTACTAAACTTGGGTCTAAACCGGGCATGTCCTCGTAGGACCACGCGAAAGAGTCGAGATGTTCCTACATAACCTATACAATCTACTGACGTTCTCTAGGATTAAGCGTCGCACTAATCAACAATTTCTTGGGTTTCTCGTCAGTGCTGAAATCGATTTCCTCCATGGGTTCGACGGCAGCCTGAGTCTGTTCGTCAAAATGTTTAATAACCCGCCGGAAGTCCTGAGTCTCATCAACGACTTGTGTTCCTCCTTCATCCTCGATGAGCTCATATACTGTGAAATTACCAGGCTGGGGATTCAACTTTGTGAAAGGCAACTCTTCATCGGTACAATTTATGACTAAAAGATCTTTGGTAATGTGAAAGTCAAAGCCATTGATCCTTCTCTCGAAGTTATGGAGTATCTCTTCCGATATGATAACTGGCTTATTACTCCACCTGGATGCTTGCGTCCTTGCGTGTGAGGCAGGTTAGGAGTCAAGGGAGGGAAGTCCCCTTATTGACTGCAAACTTGAGTCGGGATGAAGAGTTCCCTTTCTTTTTTAAGTTTTTCTAATTTTTTTAGGTTTTATATTTCTAGCTTTTTAGGGTTTTTTATGTTTTCTATTTTTTTAATTTTTGATAATAAATATAGTGCATGGTCGATGGCCTCAAAAGGCATCAGGAGAGCCGCTTCCTCTAGTTGAGGGAGCGAGACGGCTGCTGGAGCCGTCCGAGCGATCCTTCGGGGGACGCAGACTTGTTACAAATTTGGCATATATTTTTTGGAGTCCTCATCCAATAGGGCCTTTTGAATAAGTAATGCGGGTGACGAGGGTATCACATTTCGGATTTTCTCTACTAGGTTGATTGTCTCTTCTCCAAAGAAGCTCGAGAGATCATAATCGATTGAACTATCGTCGTCGAAGTCATAATATGATTGTTCTTCTTGCCAGGGGGAATCTCCTAAAGGATCCCCAGGGGGAGGGGGCTCTTTCTCTTGATCTTCATAATATGTCGGGATGAGCACACATGCTCGACAACGGGGTTGGTAATGGTAGGAAATGTAAGGAAATTTCCAAGGACATTCCCATCCTTCCCAGTTAGAATCAATGACAATATCCAATTCACTCTCTTAATCAGATAAGGCGTGAAGTTCTAAGTTGGCATGTTCTACTTATTCGAGTGCAGGGAGGCCTATCCAGTAGTCCTCGTCATCACTCGATGGAGGTCGCCACTCTTCCTCGAGCGATTGCCAAAATATTTGGAGTTGTGGTGTCTCTAGGGATAAAGGAGCGTCTAATTCTGGGTGTTTTCTCCTGAGTCGAACAACTGACCATCGGGCTCTCTCTCTTCTGGTGCCAATAGCGAGGTTGGTGAATTACTGATCGTGTTTATGGTTGTAGGATCGTATCCGTCTACTTCGTTCATTATGGAATGTGTGATCCTGTTAGCAAATTGCTCTAGTATGTGAGTGCATGCTTCGCACCGGGATTGATATGGGTGAAAGATACAAGGCGAGTCCCATGGGCATTCCCATCCTCCAAGGCTGAGGCAAAGGCGGATGCTATATGAACTAATATTTTCTTGCAAGGTGTCATCCCCTTCTCATGGTGAATATGAGTGTTCTTCATCATCTCGTAAGGCTGCTATGTGAAAATCTTCATCATCTGTAGATTTTCAATCCTGTAATTGTGGTTCGATTCCCGGAGGATCCTTCTTCCTTCCTTCTATGGGATTTTCAGTATCAAATAAAGGTTTGACTCCTTCGAGGGGTTTATCGATGTCATCCTTCAGGTTCGTCAAATCTTTGAATACTTTGGATATTAGTTCAATTTTCGACTCCTGGGGTTTGGTGAAGGATACTTACATCTGTATTCTCAGTAGTTTCGTAGACAAAGTGGTCATAAAGAGACCATTTTGGTGAGGTAGGGAATAAGTCGGCTGGTTGGCCATTCGATTGGTAACCTAATCCTATGTGCTTGCGTATTTTAGTCGAGAATACAGGTCTCACACGACCTTGCTTATTCTTTATCGAGTCCGGTGTGAGAGACGTATCCGAGTTGGTACATAAGGTCCCACCATTTCATCGCGTTTGGGTTAATGTCGTATAATTTAGAGAGGTCTGGGCCAACCTCCCTCTTCATTAGCTCTTGTTGTCGCTTTAGGTGAAAACCAAAAAGGGCAGGTGAGTAGACTTCTGTGGCAGCCGCCTCATCAGGAATTCGCATCTTTTGGATGTGTCCTGTGTTTAGTACGGATTCATGGGCTGTTGGAATGCTTGCCGCGTAATCAGTATCCATCTCCTGAAGGGGTGCATCAGCGTATATACGGACGATGGAGTTCTCGTACGGAAATTTAACGCATTGATGGTATGTGGACGCGACAACCTTCATCGATTCTAACAATTTTCTGCCTAAAATGAGATTATATATACTAGCGGAGTCAGAAACATGAAACGTAACCTCTTTTGTCACATGTCCAAGGCGGACCTGAAGGTTAATAGTTCCTTTTACGAAACGACGCGAGCCTTCGTAGGCTATGAGGGACAAGGCTGAGGGCATGGCGTCTTGTTCTGTGTATTCAAGTATTTTCAATGTGGTGAGAGGGCAAATATTGAGTCCCGCACCCGTATCAACTAGTGTATGAGGTACAGAAAACCCTCTGATTATGACTGTAAGATATATGGGGGCAGCACTCCCGCGAAATGACTGTGAATGTGAGGGCGGGAGGTTGTGCCATGACAGAGGTAATTTGATGAAGCTCATCCAGGGTCGTGTCTTCGTCCACTTGAGTGTCCTCGAGTGCCCTTATTAACAGTCGGTGATAATCAGGCGACTTCTTGATGAGTTCTAGTATAGTTATCTGGGTTGGAATCTTTTGGAGATGTCATAACAGATCATATTCTTACCCTGGCTTGAGTGCTGTTTCTTTGCCCGGCCGATGGACCCTAGGTGCAGGTGGCTGAGGTGGTTACGGTACAGAAATCGGTGGTGGGATGACGTGAGGTGGGGGTGGCAAGTCTACTTCCCTTTCTCTCTTGTTCCCCTTGGGTAATTGTGCATGCGTGAAATCTTTATTCTGCGGGAAAGGAGGAGGTGGATAGTTGGTTCCTGACTTGAGAATGGGGTAGGCCGGTTGCTGGTCGAACCTAGCATGACTCGACGTCGGTGCATTTGTGAAGCGAGTGAAGTTGGGGGTTGGAACGTGTGTCTGTATGGCACTACTCCAAGGTGGGAGGTATTGTGTGTGATCCTCTTCTTCTAAGAAAGTGGAGATCAGCGTCTCGCACGGGTTTAGGTATTCTTTTTGTTCACTTTGCTCTTCATCTGATGGACACTCAATTCTGGTTTCACTCTCTTGGCTAGGAGTCATGTGGGTGACACTGTCTACCCGTGGGACTGTTGGGGCGGCAGCTTGAAGAACATGGTCTCTGTAATATCCCCGAAAATTGAAGAACATGGTCTCTGTTTGACCAAGCGATGGTCAAACAGTGGACTTATGAAGTTAACATATTCATTTGATGTAAAAGTACCCTAAGTATGGGTATGGGTGTCACTTAAGGGTCACATACACCTATCTCTGGTGTATGTGCTTAACACCAAAGCTGGAGAAGGGTTATAAGGGTTTTTATAACCTAAAGAGAAGTTATTCTCTTGTTTTGGTTGGTGAAAGAAGTTAAGAAGAGAAAGAGAGAGAGAGAGAGTAAAGAGGGAGTGGAGGCCAAGGAGAGTTAATGTGACTCGATTGAAGGACGGATTTGAGCATTGAATGTTGGATTCAATGCGTGAAGAACCGTTGAAGCAAAAGCTGGAACCCTAGCCATTAAACCTAGACATTTATTCAATCTAGAGATTGATTGAGGTAAGTCTTTGTTGAATCTCCTTAAGATCGTGATTGTGCATTCAAATGTAGTTAAATGACGAATTAAAGGCATAGAAAAGGAAGAAAAAATGATAAGGAAAAGATTTGGAAGAACAGCCCGAAAAGGGGCTGAGTTTTGACCAAATCGATTGGAAAAATCGATTAATCGATTTTGGTCTGAAAGTTGAAAAGGCAGAAAAGGTCGAAATCGATTAATCAATTTTCGAATTTGATTAATCGATTTAGAAATCGATTAATCGATTGTGTACCTCCAGTGGCTGGAGAAATAAGGCTTGGGGAATTCGATTAATCGATATAGTAATCGATTTGGGAATGGATTAATCGATTTTGGATTTCGATTAATCGATTTGGGAATCGATTAATCAATTTTGGACTTTCGATTATTCGATTTGGGATCGATTAATCGATTAATCGATTTTGGCAGTTTGAGTTAACTTCTTTTTGGACCTTGAGGTTCATGGAGGGTCTTGGACCTTCTCTATTGCATCCTTATTGATGCTGAGCATATATTATGATATACCATAGGTGGTACGAGCTAAGGTAAGCATAAGGAGCCGTGTCGGACCTTGATGCGTGGGCATTCAGACACTTGAGGTAGGGAACACCTTGAACATGTACTTTAATTACAAGAGCATATATGTAGTGATATAAAAATAAAATAATAATGCTTTAATCAGATAATTCTCTCAATATGTGTGTGTGCGTGTGATACCAAGTAAGTAAATGAAAATGAGACATCCCCAGGGGATGAGAAAATGATAAATGCATCAGTATGATGTGAGTGATTTAGACATCCCAGGGATGTAAGTGATATTGTAAAGCAAGAGTGAACAAAGACTGATAAAGCCTAATCGATATAAATTAGTACATTTATACGGTAAATAACTATATATAAAGCACATGATATTCTTGTTATTTAAGGTTTGAACAAAATACTCCACCGACGTGGCAGGATACCTACAACTGACTCGACAGGATATCCGTGACCGGTATGGCGGCCAATCCGTACACCAGTAGCACATCCTAGGGATGTTGAGATGAGATTAGACCCCGTCGCCTATGAGAAAGGGACTTGGGTAGTATTTCAAGTGTGAAATATTATATGACAACTATCTATTTAGACGACGATGGTGGGTATTCTATCGGAGCTCGATGCTATATTGCTCGGGGATTACTTAAGTTGAAGATTTAAGTTTTCTTTAGGCCGAATCAGTGTAATTCATGAACTGTTTGAGAGCTCGGGGAAACACTGGTGGTTCAAGATTTGGCAAGGCCGAAGGCTCTAGTGGGGAATGACGAAGGAATGGCCTCCTAGCCCTAAAGGAATGGACTCATATTTGAGTAAACTTTGGATATGGAGGCGGGCTCGGTGGCGTGATCCGTGTGATCAAGGCAGAGGGGTGTAAGGAGGAGGGAGTTCTTATAGGGGTAGTAACAGTATCGGAGGGTAAGATACTAGTGATTGACGTCGAAGGCCGAAAATAGGGTTGACTGGGGAGATCTACGGTAGTGACCTGGGTCAGCACTCCTTGGTTGTGGTTGGGCATGAGGTTATTTATGATTCCTAAATTCTGTTAGGGTTGATTGTTATTAGGGTTAGGGTTCCTAAGCGCTTCCCAATTAATTTTATTCTAGTCGTTCATGTCATAGATCACATCCCTGAGAACCCAACAGTCCTCTAGGTTGTGTCCCGCGTATCGATGAAAAAAATAGTATTTACCGTAGTCTAGATTTACAGGCCATGGCTTAGGCTTTTCTTGCGGGAATCATAAGAGATTCTGGGCGCTAAGAAGGCGGAAGATATTGGGAATTGTATCGGGTAAAGGGGGATAGTGTTCCTGCTTTGGCTAGTAGGGTCCCCTAGCTGGATTAAAGTTTTGAGGTGGGGGTACGCTGTTATAATTCGACGCGTGAGCCGGTCGGTTCTGTGTTGTGTTTTGGGCCTGATAAGCATTACGGTATTGATTTCTATTTTGATATTGGCCTTGATTCTGGTTTTGACCCTGGTTCTGGTTTATGTACCTTTGCTGATTAGCGCCCTGATTTTGACTAGCGTATTGTTGTTGGGTTTGATTCTGCCCAAAGTTGCACAGTGGGAAGTTCTCGTTATTCGAATTTTGTCCTTGGTTGATAACCATATTAACTTGTTCGGTTCCTGAGGCTTTCTTATTATTTTTCGATTTCGATTTGTTAGAAGAGCCCACCTTTGATGTGACTATGGATAATGCAAGATCTTCGCCCTTGATGTGTTGTGTTAGTCGGGATGCCCAAGAGTGAAGTGCAGTGAAGTCGGGGCAATTGCTGATAACTAAGGCGCTCCTTAGCGGTTCCTTAGTATTATCGGTGATGATGTCAATTGAATCTTTCTCTTTCATTGAAGTATTAGTTTTAGCAACAAGCTTTCGCCATCTAGCGACGAAGTCAGTGAATTCTTCATCTGGTCCTTGCTTGGCTGCCATCAGATCGCTGAGGCTAACCGTCTCTTGAATCAAGTGTTTGTATTAGTCTAGGAATCGACCAAGTAGATCATCAAAATCTTTATCTTATAAAGTGGGAGCTCCGCGAACCAGTCTAGAGCTTCTCCTTCTAATGAACGTTGAAAGTAGTGAATGAAAAGTCTTTGATTGTTGCGTATAGGTCGGCAATCACTACAAAAGAGGGCCAAATGATGGTTCGGATTTCCGGTGCCATTGTACTTAGTAAATTTTGGCGTTTTAAGTCCCATGGGTAGGTCAAATTCAATGTCTCGACAGAATTTATCGAATCCGAACGAGCGGCCTAGACATTCCCTCTTAGCCATGTATTCATCGAGCATTTTCGGGAGGTCTTCGACCTTTATAGTGTTGTCTTTGGGAGTGACGCGTGAGATACCCTTGTCTGGAAAACTATCGTTAAAGAACATGTGCGTATGTTGCCTCAATGGCATAGCGCGGGTTGACACAGAGCTTAGGGTAGAAGGTGGTCTCTCTTGTCGTTCATGTTCTCCTGAGAATTGTCGTGACCTAATAGTGTCATGCCGCGGCTAATCCTTTGAGTAATTCCTCGGAGTCCTCATCACCTCTTTGTATCCTTTGAATGCTAAGCTCTACAATTTGTTGAGTAGTAAGGTTTTGCCCGATGCGGCTCTTTCTTCCCTTATGACTACTATCGACGTGTGGAGTAGAGAAGGGATTCTCTTGTTCTCCAGCCATATTAACCTCTGGCTGTCATGGGCTAAAATCATAAAGCGGCTCTTCATATGAGGGGTTGTCATGATAGGCCCACAATGGTGGGTCTCCTAAACTTACTCTTCGTATACCAGACATCTCGAGTCTTTAGCAAAGACTCATATAAAAAAAAACCTAAATGACACAATGGGAACGAAAAAAAAGGGAAGTAAAATAAAGTTAACTATCTAAAAAAGAAAGGGTTTGCAAAAAGTGTCCCATCGCGATCGCTAGTCTGTTGGTGCGCGCTTTTTCTGGGTTCCTCTCGGTTCCCGTTGAATAAGTGGCTTCTAATTCTGTTCTGATGGACTCTAGCGGTGCGGTATATGTGATAAGATAAAGGCAAATGATAATAGGATGAATTTCCTAGGAAGATTCCTAGTTGATTTGCGATCGCCAGCTGCAGATATTTATCAACGCTACAACACGTCAATGATCACGCGTTTTAAGCGGGTGGGGGTTACTTCTATACTGAATCGTCCGCCTACGAGCGTCAGCAGCAGTATTTTTTTTTAGTTAGATAGTTTCAGCTTTCCTTTTAGTTTCCCTTGTTGCAGTTCTGGCCGATTTAGATTCTCCCATTTTGATTGTTAGTTATGATTAGGTGAGCTTATTATGATGGATTATTTAGTGTCCTGATGCTATCAGGAGTCCAATCATTTTCAGTTTCTTGATATCATTAGGAGTCTAATTAATGTCAAAGTCCTGGTACTACTAAGAGTCCAATCAATTCTAGTCTCCTATTGGTACTAGGAGTGCATGTGCATCAGTTCCAATAATATTCTAATTAGATAAAAAGAGTCCAATTATATTGCAATTCTATATGAAGCATATATGTTAATTTTATTATGATTACAGACAAAACAAATATATTAATTGTATGGCAATTACTACTAAAGCAATTAAAATAATCCTACTAGAATTTTAATTGAAGGAAAAGAAAGCTAGTTTTTACTATGACTCTAACTGAAGCAATAAATCAATTTACTAAAATAGAAATAAATAATCGAGGCAACAGAATTAACTTTTTTTTTTAGAATCATAACCTATGGATTGATTATGGTAAAAAATCTAACTAATAATAAATAAATTAACCTTCCTAAATTCTGATTGAGATAATAAATTAACTGAACTAGAAGACTGAATTGAATCAAAGCAAATAACGATATGGAGGCCTATTTGATGCAATTAGTCAATTATATTGAAGTAGAAGAACCAACTATAATTAACTAGTTAACCCTAAACAACCTAAAAACAAAGGGGGGTTGGGCCCGCTATGCTAAGGAGGATTGGCCTCGTTCCCGAGTATCCTCCGTAAGCTCCCGTGGGCAAATCGGATGGTTGAGATAAAAGATAGATTGATATTTGAATAATAAAATGGTATTTTTAGAATTGGATTCAAAATTATAATAAGAAATTAGATTGGGAAACTAAAGTTATGACTTAAAATTTATATTTTTTAAGATTTTTGGTGATATAAAAATATAAAATTGAATTATAAATTAAAATTTATGACTGAATTCGGGTCCGAAATAAAAAAAATTAGGCCATATGATTAAGGACTGGTTTTGAACTCTGAAAGTCAGAACCATAAATTAGTGATAAGACTGTAAGTTTTGATTTTAGAGTTGAATCAGAGCATAAGGTCCGTCGATCGAACCGTTAGATTAAGGACCGGTTCTAGAAATAGAGAACTAGAACCAGATATAGAGAATTTTGGTCTTAAAAGGGTGCTACGGTCTAAAATTAGAAATTGAATTGATTAATTAAACTAAGGGGAAATCCTAAGTCTAAAATAAAATAAAATTCTTACCTAGGGCTGAGACTGCGAAGAGAAATCTCGGAGTTCGGGGGTTTGAATCTCGAAATCATGACTGGGTTGCTCTATGGATTTGTCCTCGGAACTCTTTGTTTTTGGAACTTGCCGTCTCCTTTTTCAAAATTTACAGTCTCTTCTTCGTGTTCTATTCGAAGAGGATGCTACGGTCTAAAAATTAGAGTCGGGGCTGCAGAGAGAAATCTCGGAGTTCGAATATCAAAATCATGACTAATTTGCTCTAGGGGTTCATTTTTTAAACTCTCTGGTTTTAAAACTTACGGTCTCTCCTCTCTAAATTTTACAGCCTCGAGCTCTTCGAGAAAAAGAGCCTTTATAAGTTTTCCTTCAATTACGCGCCTGTTTTCGGGCATTTAATTGAATTACGCACCAATTTTCTGGTGCTTAATCACTTTGAGTTGGTCACCGACTCAGTGAGCGACGGGTTGATTTACTCAGCGAGTTTTCTAGTCCTAACGAAATTAGGGCTAATTACACGCGTGATGGGACGTGCGTGACCCAATTAAGCGTGTTACCTGAAGCGCTTAATCGAGGAAACTTAGGGGTCAAGGGTAGCAAGACTAGGTCGGCGTAGGCCAATTGCGTGTTAGTGGCATAGCGCTCAATCCGATCGCGCGTCTGTTTCTAGGTGCGTAATCGAATCTCGAAACGGTCTGTGAAGGGAAGGTTGGTCTGAAAGGGGACTGATCGCGCGCTTGTGGTTCTGTGCGTGATCAAATTACGTGCGGGTTTTCAGGCGCTTAATTCAGGGTTGTCCGGGTATGGTTTCAAGAATGGAATGCAGGACTATTATTTCAGTCTGCATTTGGACTATATACTATTGCTTAGTATATAGCCTCCCTACGTTGGGATCTGAGCCACAGAGCTATTGTTTCAGCTTGTGTTCAACCATGTACTATTGCATGGTCCTATATCGAAGACTAAAAAGGTCAAGGGCCGACCAAATGAATTTGTGTACTCCGAGAGGGCGAAATGGGGGTGTCTACAGCCGCGCTAGTGATCTCCGCAATGAAACCGATGATCTCCATCAGAGAATTCGAGACCACATTACCTCTCGTCTTCTCTAAGTTTAGCCTCTAGATGGGAATAAGCTAGGGTTAGAGGAAGAGGGGACGGTGGTTTCCTTATATAGTCACTTCTCTTTTCTAACCCATCAAGGAAAGAGAGTGGAGACATATCACTTATATTAGGAAATTACTTGCTTCCTATCGTCTCGAGGTACGTGTGGTCAAAGGTCTAACCCAATTTTTAATAGAAACTCAAAGATGGGCTAAGGTATTGACCACAAAATTCCAACATTTGTTGCTACCATATCACTGGTTTGTTTAAAAAAAGAAATTGTGTCGGTCAATATCGGCTGATACTGAGACGGTATCGGT
The DNA here is from genome assembly GCA_021018995.1 of Chloranthus sessilifolius. Taxonomy (NCBI): domain Eukaryota; kingdom Viridiplantae; phylum Streptophyta; class Magnoliopsida; order Chloranthales; family Chloranthaceae; genus Chloranthus; species Chloranthus sessilifolius. Next base: position 92,237,077 of record CM037592.1, read on the forward strand.
CGATACTGACCCGTATCGGCCGATATCGATACTGGTACCGATACTACCTCAATACCTGTGTCGGGAATTGTATAGGTATCGGTACTCCGCGAAACCGATACATATCAGTATCGGCTGAGTTTTGATGCCATGGTTGATAGTTCTTCAAAATTTTAATCAACATAAGATTATCAAGCTTATGAATAGATTTTTAGCCAATGAATGTTGTCGAAAGCCGACTTCATAGATTTGCAGGGGCTTGGCTGGCTGTCGGCTTTTGAAATGATTGATGGAGTAGAAGGCTTTATGGAAGCTTGATAATTTTACCATGCTGCCCGTGACGCCCCATTAATCCATAAACCATTCTATTTATTAATTTCAGTTAACTGAATTCTTTTTTTCGCCCCCGTTTTATGGGTTTTTGCAGTTTAATGACATATTGAATTCCATCTTTTCGTCGCCTACAACTGTGGTACTGATGGTTGAGACATGGCTCGATAACACGTTGGACGCTATGAGTACAGGTACCGACAGAGGTCTTTCATGGTGGATTCCCTTCCAAAATAGAAAATGAGAACCCAAAAATGAGGAGTTTTATGATCTTCCTCTCAAACTACATAACTATATTCCACATAGATATCACTGAAAGCTGATTCAGTTCAAGTAAGTTCTACTTTGGTGGGAACGAATTATTATATATGAACTTGTTGACCCTTCTACCAGGCAATCACTCGAAAACTTTGAATCCGATAACCTGGCAAAGTGTATGTGTAGATTGATCAAATGGTGAGAAATCGATACGCGAATGATCCATCGGTAGCGAGAAAACAAGGAATTCAAAGATTTTTACGTGCTAATTGGTGTATTTAAAGATCACCTCTATTTTTTTTGTTGGTGGTTATTGTAAACTTGAATAATTAGTAGATGTACAGTTTTGAAATGCTTTGAGTTTGTTGGACAAACTTCTCCTAAGTCACTTCCTTAGTTTAGTAGACAGTTTTTATACTTCCTAAAATTTTTTTTTTAAAATTTTTCCTCTTTTTAAAAAGAGAAGTGATTGATAAGATCTTACTGGAAATTTTACTGAATAAAAGGATTTTAGTTGAAACCAATTTCAATCACTTGTTATAGTTTGGAAATGTCCATCGGAGGCTAGAAAGAGACTATGTGTCAAGGCTTGAGATGCTACAAGCACAAGGATGTAGGAGAAGAAGAAGATCAGGAAGAAAGCAATGGGAAGTTATTGAGAGTTTAACGTCGATCAGAAATGAGTGAAGGAAAAGACTCGCAAACCTGACCTCAAATAGAAGAGATAAGGTTGTTATGATCATGATCGTGATGATAATCACATTGGTGGCACAATACTTACCGTGAATTGCAATTTCCCCGTGGAGTTACTAATTCAATTCTACCCTCTTATTTCTTAATCAAACAAAAATCGTGGAGTTACTAATTCAATTCTACAATGGAATTACCAATTTAATTCCACTGTGGAATTGCAATTTCCACGTTATCAAATAGAGCCTATAGGCTCTCTTTGCTCTCTTTGTTAACTTAGAAGTGGGAAATTTTAGGGTGGAATTGAATTATCAATTCCACATTTTTTTTCATATAAAAATTTAATAGATGTGGAAGTGAATTGTTGAGGGGCATACAGGCTGAATTCACTTTCACGCACCAGTTCCATCATGGTTGATCTTCATTTTCATGCATAAATTGGCTAAAGTGCCAATTCCAAGGATAAAATATTCATAACCAAATAATTAATATGGACTATCTTAAAATTTAGTTTTTTCATTTATTTTTATTTGTCAAAAATACCTTTTTTTGTAAATTCCACAAAAATTTATTCCCAAAGAATCTATTCAAACAAATAGAAGTGCAATTCTAGGGAAGTAACTTCCACACAACATAATCAAATAAGAGAAGTATCATTTTCAGAGAAACTGTCAAGGAAGTGAGCATGAAATCGCTAATTCACTTCAAAAAGATGAATCCTAAATTGGGTGACATCATTTGCACCCGTTTTCTTAAGAAGTACACACATTTCCACCATAAACAATCGTTGGCTGCCTTGAATCAGACGATGAAGATCATTTTTTGTCCCAATCTTCCACATAATAGGTCTTGAGATCATGGCGCACCTATCAGACGGTCACATGTTGATTCCATGTGGAAAAATCTCTAAAAGTGATCGTGATCATGGGGTTGCCATGAGAAAGGGCTCTCAAGTGTCACTTATGGGGATGCGTGTCACTGGGAATCAAGATATGACCGTCTATAGGTGCACCATGATCTCAAGATTTGTTGTGTGGAAGATTAGAACGAAAAACTTATCTCCATCATCTTATTCAAGGCAGCCAACGACGTTTATGATAGAAATGTGTGTATTCTTTACAGAAAAATGGGTGCAAATAATGTTACCACAAAGGGTGGATCAAATGACGACTCCCAAGCATACCTTGATTTATGTCGAAGGCTCACAAATTCCATGCCTACATTAGGGTCATTGAACACATGTAGAACAAGAGAGGTAGGGCTTCAACCGAGCCAAGTTTGGGACAGAGCCGAGCTAGAGCTTGATTCTAGGCCCTTCGAACCTAAAAAGTTTGATGTCTAGCTCGGCTTTATCGAACTTGAGCCAAGCCGAGCCGAGCCGAGCTTCGAGCTAAATAAGTTTTATAATAAAAAAAAAATTTGGTAATGTTGGTTTAAACATTATCTTCTTTTTTTAATAGAAATTAAACTTTAATAAATGAAAGTCCTAATATCCTTTGATTCTTTAGTCCTTTTGGATTTAATGGATCAATTATAGAAAAAATTGTTTAAATTTAATGTGCTAAACATTGATTAAGATCTCTAATCTCTTACTAAAGTTACTTTTTAATTTTTTTGATAATACCGGCATAGAACAACCTAGATGTAGTGCCTATGGAACCTGCACATAGATAGGATCCATCTCTGGCGCAGCACACTGGGAGGATAACCATGGTGAATTAATCCACACAACAAATCACTCACCTTTGTTAATACAAAGGGAGGAAGAAAACTTGGAGTCTAGAACCCACGACCTTATAAAGTATGGAGATGATGGTGACTTGCATTCAGCCGTATAGCAGTGTATGTATATAGTCAATGTGGTGTAGCGCCATATAGGTGTTAATTAGTTGATCAATTTTCGTGCTAGTGATTATTCACAGAGATGAGCAAGAAAGAGCTTTAATGGTTGCGGGGAGAGAGAGAGAGCTTTAATAGAGGACGAGAAGAGAGAGTACAAACTTTAATAGAGGATTATAAAGATTATATTTATTATATATTTATCCATTATAAAATAACCATTAGATCAATCTAATTATAAAGGTGAAAAGGTAAAATATATATATACACATATGTCAAAATTACATATAATATATTTTATACTATGAATCAATCCAAGTTAGGCTGAGACAAGCTTTACAACCTCAGCACTAGCTCGTCTCTACTTCAATCAAGCTTTAAATAAAATGCTCAGCTCTGACTCTAGAGTCGAGCTTAAGAGAGCAAAAACTCTCATTTTCAGGCTGAGCCGAGCTAGCCAGAAAATCACTAGATGCGTCAATGGTGTAGAAGCGCGGGTCAGCAACGTAGGCACGAGCGTCGACGAGGTGACATATAGTCAGTGGGATATGCTTGTCACATTAGTTGAGCCAGTGCGCCCTCGTGGTAATCCAGACGATGATTCAGCTGGCGGTTGTTCGCAGCCATGAGGGTCAGAACATCCTCAATCGTTTGCTGAGGTGGGGGTACACGGCGTGGAATGCGTTCGAGGCCGAGCCGGTCTTTGTCACAGTCCTTGAGCAACGGTGCAAAGTTGCTCGCATCTCCTACTCCCTTACTCTTCACTAACTGGTTATAACTTTTCTTCCACTCCTTCAGCGCGTAATGCTTCACATTGTTGTTTAACTTCTGCTTTGTTTCCAGGATCACATAGTCCTCCCCGTCTAGATAATCTTCTGTCATACAAGAGATAAGGTGAGCGTAAGATATACTCTCTGAAGGCTTTGCTCCACCTTCTAACATCTTCTCATTGGCATATATTATGCCATCACGAACCACCTCAGGGGCATTAAACCACTGGCCTACAAAGGCCGAAAAGAGTGCCTGTTGTACAACTCCAACCCTTTCTGTCTTATGTTTGAGCGGGTAAAGGTTGCATTTAAAAATCACATCCAACATCCACAAATGACTGGGTAACTGGGATCTTGTCACAGACTGGCTCGATCTGTGCCTGCCCTTGGTCATTTTTTCAATGACAATATGAAAGTCTACGGGTTCGAGGTTCAGTTCCATCAAATTGATGTCGTCACAGTACTCCGCATAGCATTCCAATGCATTGGTGACGCTCTCATGGTTAAATTCATAGACTCTATTATCTATCTCCGTACATCCGGTATTCGGTTTCCCACCAGTGTACATATTTTGGTAAAAGAATCTTACCAAACGCGGGTAGTAATAGTCAATGAGGGGTTTGAGCAAACTTTCCAGTCCAGCTTTTTCGAGATATTGAAACACCCATTAAGTCGGTTCCTGCTAGAGGAAAAGTTTCGGGTTGAAGGTCCATTCGACCGTAAGGTCTTTCGCCCATCACACATTGGGTCGTTCTAGTGGTGGTGGTGGTCGCGAAGAACTTGCCTATGATGTGGGTTTCTTTGGCATCGAAGGATTGGTGGCTGGTTTAGTTTTGGGTACCATTTAATTTCAAAAAATCGAAAGGAAATTAGGGCCTGAATCTTAAATTTGAAAAATAATCTCTATAGAAGGTAAGGGTTACCTTTGTAAGAGATTTAGGTTCAATCCCGTGAAGTATTGATGCCTCAACGGTTGAGAATCGAAGCTTGGCGATCTCCAAGAGTGAGATCAAACAGAAAGAGGAAACAAAGAAAACCCAAGAACTCGTGCAAAAGCAAAACAGAAAAATAAGATTTTTCCTTTATATCGCCCAAATCGATCGATCGATCAGTTTTCCTTTTTAACTATGCCGGTCGATAATTTCAATCGATCGATTTGGGAAATTGATCGATTGATTTTAGCTTTAAACTCTGATGACTTATAAAATCGATTGATCGATTTCCAGTTCGATCGATCGGTTTCCAGCAAAATTTGCTATATCTTTGTTTTGTCAAATCGAACGATCGATTTGAATTTTGATCATTCGGTTTACAAAATCGATCGATCAATTCTAGTTCGATTGATCAATTTCGACAAAAAACGTATGTTTCTCTGTTCTGTTAAAATCGAACGATCGATTTATTTTTCGATTGATCGGTTTTAACAGAAAACTTATGTTTCTTGAATAAACTTTCCTTTACCTAGCATTCTCAAACTCAACTAAATAGGATTCATTGAAACCCCAAAATGGTGCTATTTATAGATTCAACAAGTTACATGTAAGCTAGAACAACGAGTGTGTAGCTTCATTAATAATTACAAGTTCACAAAATTCTCTCAAATCTCATTAGAACAAAAGGGATATTGATCGTGGATCTCGATTTCAAGCTCCCAAATGGCCTCATCTACTGAGTGATTCCGCCACTTTACAGGCACTAAGGGGATACGTTTCGTGCGCAACACCTGCTCCTTCTGATCGAGTATCTGAACAGGTTCTTCTCTAATAGTTAAATCCTCGTAAATTTCAATTGATTGCTCATCGAAAATGTGATTCGGGTCCTTCACGTACTTCCTTGACATCGATATGTGACATCCATTATGTACCCTATCGAGTTGTGGAGGTAAAGCAACCCTGTATGCAACTTCACCAACCCATCCCAAAATATCAAAGTCCTATGTAGCATCGGTTTAGCTTTCCACACTTTCCGAAGCGCATCACACCTTTCATAGGTGAAATCTTGATGAACACAGGATCTCCAACTTAAAAATCCACACTCATTCTTTTTAAATCGGCATAACTTTTATGTCTACTCTGAGCTGCCCTGATCCTCTCAAGAATCAGACGAGTAGCCTCAGCAATACTCTCGATAACTTCTGGACTCAATATATATTTCTCTCTGATTTCTTCCAAATTAATCGGTGATCTATAACTCCGTCCATATAGTGCCTCATAAGGGGCCATACCGATACTCGTCTGAAAGTTGTTATTGTATGCGAATTCGATCAATGGTAAGTATTGATCCCATGATCCCTGAAAATCAAGCATACATGCTCTGAGCATAGCTTCAATGATCTGATTCACCCGTTCAGTCTGACCATCTGTCGGTGGGTGAAACGTTGAACTGAAGTCCAATCTCGTACCCATCCCCTCTTGAAACTTCTGCCAAAACTGAGAGGTATATAATGGGCCACGATCTGAGACAATGCTCATCGGAATACCATGCAACCAGATGACCTCTTTCATATACATATCTGCCAGTCTACTTATCGTATACGTTGTGTTGTATGGCAAGAAGTGGGTTGATTTGGTTAGTCTATCAACGGCCACCCAAATGGCATTAGGCTATTTTGCTATCCGTGGTAATCCCAAAATGAAGTCCATGGATATTGATTCTCATTTCCACTCTAGTATCGACAAAAGTTGTAATAAACCTGATGGATGTCCGTGATCCACCTTTACTTGCTGACATACCAAATACTTTAAAACGTATTCAACGACATTCTTTTTCAAACCTCTCCACCAATAATTCTTTTTTAGATCCTGATACATCTTCGTACCACCAGGATAAATAACATACCTTGACTTGTGGGCCTCGTCCAAAATAGTTTATCGAAGATCGGCATAAATAATAGTGATCCATCATCTCTTATGGAGAAATCTGAATTGGTGCCCTGTGTCACCCCTTGTATGATCTTCAACAACTCTACATCTTTCATATGTAACTCATAAACGTGTTCAAAGATCATCGGTCGAATCATGATGTTTGCTAATAAGGCGTCTGAATCTTGTACCTCGATCTTCATGTTATATAGAGAAAGATCTTTCAGCAATTTCCATCTACGGATTCCCATGACAAGGCTAGATAGCTGAGTCAAACTCTTTGGAATCAAAGCATCTGTTACAACATTTGCCTTGCCTGGGTGATACTGAATGGAGCAATCGTAATCCTTGATAAATTTGATCCATCTCCATTGCCTCATATTTAATTCCTTCTGTGTAAACAGTTACTTGAGGCTCTTATGATCCGTGAAGATCTCAAAGGTTTCTCCATACAGGTAATGTCTCAATATTTTTAATGCAAAGATCATTGCTGCTAGTTCCAAATCATGTGTTGGATAATTCTTCTCATGGTCCTTAAGATCTCTTGACCCATAAGTAATAACTTTCTGATTCTGGTTGAGCACACAGCCTAAGCCGCTGTGTGACGCATCACTGTACATAGCAAAACCTCCGCTCCCTGATGGAATAGCTAACACTGGTGCGAAAGTAAGTCTCCTCTTGAGCTCCTGGAAACTCTTCTCACACACTTCGGTCTACTCAAATTTAACATCTTTCCTTGTGAGTCTTGTAAGTAGTCCTGAAATCTTTGAAAATCCTTCCACCAACCTTTTGTAATACCCAACTAAACCGAGGAAACTACGAATCTCAGTTATAGTCTTTGGTTGTTTCCATCCTACTACAGCTTCGATCTTTGATGGATCCACCGTGACACCTACCTTAGAAATAACATGTCCCAAGAAGCTCACTTGCTCTAGCCAGAACTCACATTTGTTGAGCTTCGAATACAACTAGTGTTCATGTAGCGTCTACAGAGCTATCCTTAGACGCTGCTCGTGCTCTTCCCTGGATTTTGAGTAGACGAGAATGTCGTCCACGAACACAACCACACTAGTATCGAGATGTGGTTTGAACACCATATTCATGAGATCCATGAATGAAGCTGGTGCGCTGGTCAAACCGAAAGGCATCACTAAGAACTCGTAATGCCCATATCTGGTTTTGAATGCCGTCTTCTGAATATCCTCAACTTTGACCTTCAGCTGATGGTAACTTGATCTCAGGTCGATCTTGAAAAAGAATCTTGCTCCTCGCAACTGATCAAAGATATCATCTATTCTGGGTAAAGGGTATCGATTCTTGATGGTCAATTTATTTAACTGATGATAGTCGATGCACAATCTCATTGACCCGCCCTTCTTTTTAACAAATAAGACCGGTGCTCTCCAAGGAGATACACTAGGTCTTACCCTTTATCTAAGAGTTCCTGCAACTGGTCCTTTACTCCTTCAACTCAGATGCAGCCATCCGATAGGGTGCTTTAAATATTGGCTCCGTGCCCTGTGCTGTTGGAATGGTTTTTGCTACTTCTTTTTATTATAAAAAATGATAAAGATAAAAATAAAGGAAGCAAAACAAAATAAAGCAAAATGGGGAATGAACACAACACAAACCAAATCACAGTCCTGCAAGAATCCAGGGCTATTGTAGCAAGTTTTAAGTAAATAAGAGTTTATCCCACAGAGATAATGATTTAGAACCCAAAATGGGCTATAATAGTAGGCCTCCAGATTTGGCTACAGATCTAACAATCCTAAAGAAAGGGAGTTTGGTGTCACAACTACACTAAATTAACACTAAAATAAGAGAAATAAAGTGCAGTCCTATCCTAAAGAAAGGGTTATGAAGAAGGTAGTGATGGTGTGAATTAAAATAAAGATAAAAGTACGGGAAGTAAGTAATTTAAGCTAAAGTTAATTCAGTTATGTAACTCAGATTTAGGGCTATCTCTAAAGCAATTCCTTGCTGCTATGCTATAAAAACCTCAACAAGAAAGAAGAATCCAACTTAACCCATACCATTTAGACTGCTCTTAAGGCTATACTCTGTTCACTTAAATAGTCACAGACTATCCAATAGAGTCTATCAAATCTCATTGATTAAATCAGAAAGCTAACATAATCTAAAGGAGTGAATTGACCTTAAGCCTATAATCTATCCACTTAAATGGCCACAGCAGATCTGTTACAGATCTGGCAGGCATTTATAGGAGCAAATAGACTTTGAAAATCAGGTGAAAACCACAAGATATCTCAGGCAAAATGAGGATTTAGATTTAGCTGGTCATTGCTACAAAAGGCCTGCAATGACTCAGCTCACAAGTCTGTAATTACTACAGAGAAATTAGATCTAACATCTGATATTGGTCAAGTAAAACAGAGGAGAGCCCGTTCCTATAACAACCTCTCACAAGGCTACAAGCTCAAGTACACAGGAGAAGAATCCTTCTCAGATCTATGACCAAGACATGCCCTAGGGCTATAGTCTGTCCACTCAAATGGTCACAGATTATCCACAGAGGCTGCCTTATCCACAGTTGATGAGATGGAACATGTAAACTATTGCTGCCACCATGGTCCTAGGGCTACAAGCTCAAGCTTTTATGGGCCTTTCAATCAGCTCAAATCCTAAATGCATGTTATAGCCTGAACAAAACTACGGGTAAATAAGAAAATAACAAATTGAATGAGTATTTAAAATATAAATTCCATTGATCAAATGTACCTACAATGCAATTTCTCAATGCAGCAGCCTTGTGCACAACAGCTCAACCAAAGATCGCAAAGATTACATGACCCATTATAAAACTAAATAAAACTACACCTAATTGCTCACGAAAAGATTTAGTTAGCAAGTGTTGGGCTAAGAGAGAAGAAAAATGAGAAAAAAAAAGTGATCAAACCCTAACCTTAGCCTGCTCAAGCTCACAGCCTACAAAGGTTGAAGGAGAGATAAAAATTTTAAGTTACAAGTACAACTTATATACTCAGTCCTAATGCCTTAGCAATAGAAGAGTAAATCCTAATTTTTCTAGCAAATGTGACATTGTTAAACCCTTGGATGCCTTAGGATGTGTGCCTTGAGATCAGGGCCTCGGGATGTGTGCCCTAGACCTGAGGAAATCCCAAAAAGGTCCTTGAGTTAAGACTGAGAAGTGGAGAGCCCGAGCTTCGCGAGGCTGCCTTTTGCACATTAATTCTGTCGCGCAGTTGCTTTTTGCTCTTTAGCTTCTTCGCGCAGCTTGCAGAGTCCTCGCGAGGTAAGAATTTGCTTGGAAGGTTTATCCACTCGCGTAGGTGGGCTTTGGATTGTCGCGCAACTGATCTAGCTTTGAATACACTCGCGCAAAAGGAATTAAGCTTATCGCGCAATTGCTCTGCTTCGCAATGCTATCGCGAGGATGAGTTACACTGCTTGGCTTGCTCACGCAGCTGAGCTTTAAAATCTCTTATCGCGAGGTACTCGCGCAGATGCCTTTACATCTCACTCAATTTCTTGTCAAGTGGATATCACATCTAGCTCAGTACTGGGTTAAACTTCTAAGCGTGTGAGAGCTGCGCAAGAGAACTTCTGGAGCTCTCTCTCCTCGATAGCCACGCGAGAATCTCGCGAGTTAGCTATTATTCTTTATGAAGATTGGCCTCGCAAGATAGTGCGCGCGGTTGATAGAAGCCTTGATCCTCGCGACAACTTCGCGAGCTATATGTTTGAAGGCTTAGTGCGTGAGAGCCTCGCGAGTTCTTTAAGTGTTGATTGCAGCTGAAGTGCGCGACTGTTGCGCGAGAGACTGCTCTGTGATAATCCCTTCACTAAGCTGCATGACTTCTTCATGAGCTCTAGTTTGCTGCATGTAACATCCGCGCGAGAAGACTTTGCTAGTGAATTTGAACAACGCGAGGTAACACCTCAATTGTACGAGATAAGTCATTTGTTCCTCTATTGCTATGCACATGCTTCTATTGTAGCTTTCTCCACTCTCATCTATACTCTTTCATCTGTTAGACTTCCTTGGTCCATCATGACATGTAAAATAGTCACCATGGTGTGTACCACCATGGTGTTCCATCAATTTCTGGCTCAGCTGTCATCCTTGGCTTGAATTCTCTCACTTCTTGGTACCAAAGGAATGGATTTTGTGTTAAGCTGCACAAGTTATTACTAATCTATAAAACTAGCTAAACAAGAATTATTAGTCAATTTCAAGGTCCAGCAAAGGCTAGATTAAGAGGTGAAAAGTGGTACTTTTCAGTGAATAATAGGTGCTAAGTTAATGGCGAACTCCACCTCTCGATCTGGTGGTAATCCTAGCGACTCTCTGGGAACACATCCTGAAACTCACAAGAAATCGGAATATCGGTTATGACGTTCTTCTCTTCCCGTTATTCTTGTAGAAAAGCGAGGTATCCACTGCATTCGTTCCTCATCAAGCGTTATGCTCGGATCACGGATATAAACGGTACTATAGTTGATCGCATACCGAAAAATTTGAATGATAAATCCCCATTCGGTTGAAATGTGACTATCTTCCTTCGACAATCGACACTCGAGTTATGAGTGGATAATCAATCCATGCTAAGGATCATGTCGAATCCTTGCATATCGAACAGAATCTGATCGACTGCTACCTCATGATCTGTATAATCCCTGATAGCGACAACAACTGATCTACACACTGTGCTGGTGTTAACAAATTTTTTTGTCGAGAGTGATACTGCCAAGATAAAGTCTAATGGCTCGGGGGTCGCTTTCAACCTTGTCGCAAATTGAGGTGTTACAAATGAGTGGGTAGACCCTGGGTCTATCAACACTCAAGCTTCATTGCAATAGTAGTCACATTTCTTGTACATTTATAAAGTATCTAAGTTTCATACATACAGTCGACTTAGGTAGTTACAAAATATTATGTCGTTCTAAAGTAGCAATGTTAAAGATTATCTAATATTATGCACCTTCTTCATCTAAAATCTAATAAAACAAATCAACATTATATATGAAGTCATACCTTGGATCACATCATTGTTGGTTTGGGCATCCTGTGTGGTAACAACATACACACGACCTTGAACAGTAGGCCTCGTGGTCTATATAGGCCTTGGCGTAGCAGCTAAATCCATTCTCTCTTTCCTCAATCTTGGACAATCCTTGATCATATGCCCCACCTTACCGCATTTAAAATATCCTCTTGTACTTCATCTGCAGTCCGCTGTCTTGTGAGACTTGCCACATTGGGCACACATATCTATCGGAGTGGATGATGCAGCCCTTGAAAACCTGATGAGTACTGAAAAATGATGATATTTCGCCCCTAAATACCTATATTTAGCTGTCCGATGAAGGCTATCTGATAAGATTGATTAGATTTGAAGTGTTTCAGGTAAATATAAGCCAAGTATAGAAAACAGTCCAAGAATTCGGAATATAATGCCAAAACACTGCAACTTTGGGTAATCAAGAACTTGGTGCGACTTGCGGCTAAATTTGGACCTTCAAGACGGCCGAATTACGAAATTGTCAAAACATGACAGTTGTAGATCTTTTTGTCAGATTTCCAACGGTGCAAGAATCATCTCAATCCGAGTTCGGGACAAACAGTTATGACCAAAATACCAAAGCCGTCTTTGAACCAAGAAGAAGTACTGAATTTCACGGATTTCTGGGGTTGATGCATCGACCCTATAGGTCGATTAATCGAGCCAGAGTCAGAGTCTGACACGAAACTGACACTGGAAACCTAATTTTTGGGACTTTTTGGCGGCTCGATGCATCGACCCTCCCTGGTCGATTAATCGACCCTAAAATATTGGCTTGGGAGACTTCCGCGCGACGGGTCTATTTAAAGCGACTCAAACACTTCGGAAAAAGAGGATCTTTTTAGAATTAGAATTACGTAGGAATTAATTTTAGGAGAGAGTTTTAGTTTTTAGTATTCTTAGTTTTTAGCCATTATTTTTCATAGTTAGACATAGAAATAGGAAAATTTTATTATTCTTTTGAGAGCTTTGTTCCCCTTAATTTTTCAGTACTCATTCCCTCAGTTTATAAATTTTGTTCAAAGTTTATTTCTGCATTAATTTCATTTCTGAAGATCATCATATTTGTGGATCAACGTAATTTCTTTTGAAGTTTGAGGTAATTTTAATTAATGTTATTTTCCCGTCTTTATTTATTTATATCATTTACTTACAATATGTGTGGCTAAATTTATAGGGATGGGGATCTAATGATTCCCATCCGAGGGATGTACTTTTAATAATATAAATTTAGGATTAAAATATGAGATTTTATTTTATGGTTGTTGTGCTATCATGAATGGATGAAATCCCCGCCACTAACCGGGATCGCGTGTGCCGAGCCATGCCCGGGATCTCAGATCTGTGACGATAATTTTACCCAATCATTGTTATGGTCTTTTTGTTTTCATTGTGTGGATCTAATTACGATTATGTTCTGGGATCGAGTGTGCCGAGCAATGCCCTGGATCTTGGTTCTGTAATGGTAATTTTATCTTAAATAATCCCTAATCTGAATAAAGTGTGCCGAGCCATGCCCTTGATTTCAGATTTATAAGTGGTATTCTTGTTGGAATTTTCACCCACTTTGGGGATGATTTTTATTTGAACCTGAGATCATGTGTGCCTAGCCATGCCCTTGATCCCAGATCTATATATGAAAATCATCTAAGTCCTAATTGCAGGGATGCAACGTGGAACCTATTAGGGTGTTGACCATTGATCTTCCATAAAAGATGTTTGTTACCAATGAAATATCTCATAATTTAATCTTAGATTTATATTATAGGAAGAACGGACCAAAGATGGGAGGATTTAGTATCTTCATCTTTATCATCATCTTCACTTTTACTTTTGAATTATCAATTGAATTTTAGTTTGTAGTCATTAATTACCATCTCATCAACCGCTTAAATCATAAAACTGGTAGAATACTGTTAGATCTTCATAGATTTTTAGAATTACTTGTCTCTTTTAGATAGTTCAAAATTAATCCTCGTGGGAACGATCTCGTACTCCGCACCCACTATATACAAACCGATTCATGCACTTGCAAGTAAAACATTACATTAAAAAAATCACATCAAGTTTTTGGCGCCGCTGCCGGGGATCAAATTAAGAAAATCTGAATTTTTGGTAGACAGTAAATTTTAGGAATTTTTGAGGATTAAAATAGTATTTTTGCTTAAAAAAATAATAATAATAATTTTTGCTGGGAGTCGATGCATCGACCCCCATTGTCGATGCATCGACCTTGCCTCGATTGATCGAGTGTGACTCGATCAATCGATTTTTATTAAAAATAAATAAATAAATAAATAAATAATAATAATAATAATAATAATTTTTTTCCTGAGGTTTTTCTGCCTGAAACCTCAACTCTGTGCATTATTTGCATGCACACTAGGTCTTCTAAAGAGAGAAATTTAGAACCGTTAAATTCTGAGATCGAACGTGCCTGCCGGTCAAATTGTAAGGACGCTAGATCAAGGCAGAAATTTTTAAGTGAATCATCTACTGAAGTCAATATGACTGATAACATGAATGGGCAACTCGAACAAGAGGAAGAACCAATATTGAGAGAATTGTTTTCTCCGATAACTACAAATACCCCATCATGCATTGTATACCCCGCCACACCTGGTGGCCGGTTTGAAATTCGGACAAATGTCATCCAAATCCTTCCAATCTTTCATGGCATGGAGCGAGAAGATCCATACCAGCACGTTAAAGACTTCGTCGAAGTCTGCTCATCTGTTTACCAAAATTTCAGCGAAGAATCTGTTAGGCTGCGCTTATTTCCTTTCTCTATAAAGGATAAAGCAAAAGCATGGTTAAATTCTCTACCATCGGGATCCATAACCACCTGGGATCAGATGGTCAAAAAGTTTCTGTCAAAGTTCTTCCCTATGGCGAAGATGAATGTCCTTAGACGTGAAATCACGGATTTCACGCAAGAGGAAGATGAGAGATTATATGAAGCTTGAGATAGATTCATGGATCTCTTACTCAAATGTCCGCACCATGGATACTCAAAGTGGAGACTGGTCCAAGAGCTTTCTAATGGATCGAATCAACCAAATAGACATTTGGTGGAGTCAATCAATGGCGGAGGATTCATGAGCCTTAAGGAAATCGAATCTTATGCTTTCTTAGAAAAGTCGGCCGAGGATTCTCAAAGACGATTTCACAAAGACTCGGGAACAATCAGTCAAAGCCCGTGATCAAGGCGGGAGTTCAACCAAGAAAGGAGGACTATACGTAGTAAAGGATTCCCCAGATCTGATGGCTAAAATTGATTTCCTCACTCAACAAGTGGAGGAATTGAAAGTAAAGAAGAATGCGCATATGGTCAATACACAACCTGAGCCATGTTCAATTTGTGAAAGTCCAATGCATATGGCAGATGATTGTCCTTCAATGCAGAATTATCATGAAGACACATCTAAACAGTTAAATGTTGTGAATAATTATGGGCGGAATCAAGGAAACGTTTTCAATGAGAATAACCCAAATAGCTGGAGATACCACCCAAATTTCTCATGGAAACAAGATAATCAAAGAATGCAGCCCAGAAAACAGGGGACGAACTTTTATCCCCAACAAAATTTCAATCAAGGACCGCAGCAGAACTACGGTCAAGGGCAATTTCAGCAGCAAGGGTTCAATAACCCGAATAAATTTCAATACAATCAAAATCAGGTTGGGCAGTCACGGCAAATGAACCAGAAATTTCAGTTTACGCAGCCAATGGGAGGTTATCAAAATCAACCACAACAAAATTTTGTGCCGACATTTCCACCACCTGGATTTTACAACCCACAGGGAAATCCTGCCCAACGTCCTCATACACAAACTCCTTCTACTGAGGACCTGATGAAACTCATTCATTCTCACACGTCCTCAATCTCTAAAATAGAGACCCAAATTGGGCAATTGGCATCCTTTCTCTGTGAAAGAGAAAAAGGTTCGTTTCCAAGCCAACCTGTTCCTAACCCAAGGGGCCAAATGGTTGTTGAACAAACATCAACTTCAACACAAGAGGAGAATCAATAACAAATTCGGGCGATCACAACGTTGAGATCTGGAAAGCAGGTCGATAACAAAGTAGTGTTGCCAGAGGAGGAGGAAGAGTCTGATGGAGAGAAGAAATCTGAAGAGAGAGAAGAAATTGATGACAAAGTACAAGCAAAAGAAATATCAGATGACAAGAGTGAACAGAAGAAAAGTTTTGTTCCGAAAGCACCGTACCCGCAAAGATTGATGGCACCACTGAGAAATCGCGATGTGGAAGGAATAAATGAGATTTTCAAGCAGTTAAAAATTAATATTCCCTTCCTGGATGTCATCCGTCAAGTACCTGCTTATGCTAAATTTTTGAAGGAATTGGTCACAATCAAAAGAAAGACCAATATTCCGAAAAAGGCTTTCTTAAGCCGGTTAGTTAGTTCAGTGTTGCAAGCAAAGCTCCCAATCAAATACAAGGACCCAGGTTGTCCTACAATCTCGATCATCATTGGCGATAACCGTATTGATCAGGCCCTTTTGGATTTAGGAGCAAGTGTCAATTTGTTGCCTTATTCTGTGTACAAGGAGCTCGAATTGGGAGAACTTAAGACCACTGCAATGACCCTTGATTAGGCGATGATCCAGTAAAGATCCCTCGAGGAATTGTGGAAGATGTCCTCATCAAGGTGGATTCTTTCTACTTTCCTGTAGATTTTATTGTTCTAGACACTGAACCGGCATCAAATTTGAAGAATAACATTCCAGTGATTCTAGGAAGACCATTCCTAGCAACCTCCAATGCGTTGATCAATTGTCGAAATGGGATCATGAATCTGTCATTCTGGAATATGACAGTGGAACTCAACATTTTTAATATTGCCAAGCAGCCCATGGAGGATGATGAACATGCACAAGCATGCATACTCGATGAAATTGTAGAGGAAATATTTTATGCCCCTGAATCTGAAGATCCTTTAGCAGCTTGTCTTGCGCATTTTGGAGAAAATTTCGATGTGGATCAACTAATCCAATAAGTAAATCACATGTTGGACTCCACACCACGTCTGGGTGAAGAACAGGAAATAGAGTGTGGAACTCAAATTGAATTAATCAAGGAAAAGCCGAAAGAGGAGGAGAAAGTGTCCTTAGAACTTAAACCTCTTCCGGAAAATCTCAAGTATGCCTACCTGGGGGAGAATGAAACTCAACCCGTTATAATATCATCAACACTGGATGCGAATCAGCAAGGCCAACTCATGAATGTACTTAAACAGCACCAAAGTTCCCTCAGTTGGTCGATAAAAGATATCAAAGGCATTAGTCCAACGGTGTGTATGCACCGAATCCATTTGGAAGACAATGCTAAGCCTTCTAGGGAACCACAGAGGAGACTGAACCCTATAATGCAAGATGTGGTCCGAAATGAGGTAATCAAACTTTTAGATGCTGGAATCATATACCCCATCTCGGACAGTAAATGGGTCAGCCCCACACAAGTGGTCCCTAAGAAATCGGGAATCACATTGGTGAAGAATGACGAAAACATACTGGTCCCTACAAAAATTCAAACAGGGTGGAGAGTGTGCATTGATTATCGGAAGTTAAATTTGATGACGAGGAAAGATCACTTTCCACTTCCGTTTATCGATCAGATGTTAGAAAGATTGGTCGGGCATGAGTACTATTGCTTTCTCGATGGCTATTCCGGGTATAACCAAATAGTCATTGCACCGGAGGATCAGGAGAAGACCACTTTCACATGTCCTTTTGGTACTTTCTCCTACCGACAAATGCCGTTTGGGCTTTGTAATGCACCAGCTACATTCCAAAGATGTATCTTTGAGTATTTTTTGGATATGGTCGGCGATTCTTGGAAGTCTTCATGGGCGACTTCTCGATACATGGAAAAACAGTTTCTTGTTGTTTGAATCATTTGTCGCTAGTGCTTGCACGATGCCAGGAGAAGAACCTTGTTCTTAACTGGGAAAAATGTCACTTCATGGTTAAAGATGGCATTGTTTTGGGTCACATCATATCGTCCCAGGGTATTGAGGTCGATAAGGCTAAAGTTGATTTAATTGCCGACCTACCACCACCGAGGACAGTGAAGGAAATCAGATCTTTTCTGGGCCACGCCATTTTTCTGACGTTTATTAAAGATTTCAGTAAGATAGCACGGCCGTTCTGCAGCTTACTTTTAAAGGATGCCCCATTCATCTTTGATGATAAATGTTTGCGGGCCTTTGAAACCATTAAGGCCGAATTGATAAAAGCTCCAATAATTCAATCTCCGAACTGGGCCTTCCCGTTCGAAATTATGTGCGACGCCTCGATTATGCAATTGGGCTGTTTTGGGCGACGAATAGAAAAATTACCGCATGTAATCTACTATGCGTCGCACTCTCAACGATGCCGGTTGAACTACTCTACCGAAAAGGAACTTTTAGTGTAGTTTTAGATTAGATAAATTTCGATCCTATTTATTAGGATCTAAAGTTATATGGTATTCACGAATCACGCTTGCTCTGTGTTATCTCGTTCGCTAAGAACTTAATTAGGTGGATCTTGTTGTTGCAAGAGTTCGATTTGGAGATCAAGGACAAGAAATGTTCAGAAAATGTGGTGGCCGATCACTTGTCACGAATAATTATTGAGAAACCTGACGAGCCTATTCCGATCTTGGAGCACTTCCCGGATGAACAGTTGTTCAGGATTGATGGCCCACCTTGGTATGCGGATCTTGTCAATTTCCTAGTCACCGAGAAATTACCTCACCATTGATCGAAGAATGAGAAATCTATTTTCTTAGCTCGGGTGAAACACTATTTTTTCGAAGATCCGTACTTATTCAAATATTGTCCTGATCAAATCATACGAAGATGTATTCCTGAATCTGAGCAACCACGAATCATCTCGTTCTGTCATGAGTTAGCTTGTGGAGGTCACTTTAGTTCAAAAAAGACTGCAGCAAAGATCTTTCAAAGTGGTTTTTATTGGCCGACGATATTTAAGGATTGTCATCAACATTGCAAATCCTGTCACAACTGTCAAATGCTGGGCCGAATCTCAAAGCGCAACATGATGCCGCTCAATCCAATTTTAGAAGTTGAATTATTTGATGTTTGGGGGATCGATTTTATGGGTCCTTTCCCAAATTCGTTTGGAAATACGTTCATTCTTGTCGGTGTTGACTATGTTTCGAAATGGGTAGAGGCCGTGGCTTGTAAATCTAATGATCACAGAGTAGTGATCAAATTTCTCAAGGATCAAGTGTTTTCACGTTTTGGCATTCCAAAGGCGATAATCAATGATGGTGGAAAGCACTTTTGCAATAAAGTGTTCACCCAATTAATGAAGAAATATGGTGTCACACACAAAGTTGCTACACCATACCACCCTCAGACAAGTGGCCAAGTTGAAGTCTCTAATCGGAAACTTAAGCGGATTTTAGAAAAGACAATCAATCCGAACCGTAAAGACTGGTCGTTAAAGTTGAATGACGCTCTATGGGCGTATAGAACTGCATTTAAAACTCTGATTGGCATGTCGCCGTATCGGTTGGTCTTTGGTAAAGGATGTCACCTCCCGGTTGAATTGGAACATCGAGCATTTTGGGCCGTTAAGTCATTGAATTTCGATCTCCTGAAATCTGCTACCCAAAGGGGTCTCCAAATAAATGAATTAGAGGAAATCCATGCTGATGCATATGACTGTGCTAAATCGTTTAAGGACCGTATGCAACGGGTTCATGATCAATCTATTCTGCGGAAATCATTCGTTGTTGGTCAACTAGTTCTACTCTACAATTCCCAACTTCATCTATTTCCGGGAAAACTAAAAACCCGTTGGAGTGGTCCTTTCAAAATCTCTCGAATACTCCCCAATGGGGCAGTAGATATTATCAACCCGAAACACGGGAATGTTTTTCGAGTTAACGGTCAGCGATTGAAACCGTTCCTTGAGAATGCGATTGCATTCTCTGACACTATTTCTTTGAGTGAGCCACTGGCTCACCCTGACTGAGCTATTCCCATGGTCGAGCTATCGACTTTAAACTAGCGCTCATTGGGAGGCAACCCAATTGTGTATTTTCAGTTCGGTTGTGTTTTGTTTTGTTTTTAAAAAAAAAAAAAAAAAAAAAATTGAACTCGATGCATCGACCCCTTTTTGCTCGATTAATCGACTCTTTTGGTCGATTAATCGAGAGTATTTAATGGAGTCTCCTTTTTCAAGGAGACTACATTTATGGCGGTTTGACTTTTTCTTTAGTCGATTAATCGACTCCTTGAGTCGATGCATCGACTGCACATTTTGAAAATTGTGCTGTCTTGAAAATTTGTCAGTTTTGTTTTTATTTGATGTCGATTAATCGATTCTTTGTGAGTCGCTTAATCGACCTTTATTGCGGGGCATGCGTTTTTGGTTTTTATCTGCCTCGATTTATGTCGATTAATCGAGTAAGTGCGTCGATTAATCGACTTTTCCACTTCCATACGTTGCGTCTTTTCACTTAAAGACGTTGCGTGTTTCCATGCGTCGGGACTTCTGACGCGCCTGTTTTCCATGGAGTCGATTAATCGACACTTTTGGTCAATTAATCGATTATTTTACATGTGTCCGTCCCGAGAGGGCGCCTTTGCGCCTATTTAAATGGAGCGGTCTCACTACGTTTCTCATTGAGTTTATATCCTGTTTTTTCTTACTGCCTCCGACATTCCGACAGTGCAATCATGGCTTCGACCTCTGCCGCGCCGTAAAGACTTGTACAACGCCCTGCTGGTCATCCACGTGATCAACCAAGTGGTCGCTTCGCGACCCGCGACCTATGTTCCGAATATGTTTTTGATCTCGCGGCTTTTCAAGCACTGCCTATCTGCGCCGTTTCCCTCGCTTATGCGATGGCTCTCAATGCCCATTTTCTCCTCACTCCACCCGTGATTAAAGTCTCCGAACGTGTTGTTCGGTTATTCTATCAGAATATGGCATGGGTGCCCGCCTCCATCGAGAATCAAGTCGCCGCCCACTTCACTGTTACAATTGATGGGTGGTTGCGCCCGATTTATCCGCACACCATTGCGGAGGTCTTTAATGTTTCGTGCGAGCGCCCTCACATTTACATTTTGGGTGAGGAACTCGACGAGTCTCAGGAGGATATAATCAACGAGATGTGCAGCGGCATATTTTCTTCTGGGATCGCCACTAGGCGATCGGCGTTGCCGTGCCCGCTTTTGTTTTGGGATAGTGTGGTCAGTAGCAATCTCTGCCCCCGTGGACACATTTCTGAGCGCACCGGTGATCGGGTTCAAGCACTTTATGGGGCCCACCACAATTCATGGATCAACGTGCCCAGGATTATTCATGATGGCATGTGGCGATGCCATGACGAACTTACTAAACCTACAACTAGTGAAGCCCCGTTGGTCTACTTCCCCCATTATGTTATGAAGTTGCTTAATTTTCTTCGTTTCCCGTTCTACCGGGATGATGATATCGGGGACCTTGCATTCTATCGTTATAGTGCAACCCAGTGGAACCGCAGTATGCGTCTTTTGGGAAATATCCCTGATGCCCATGCTGATGCACCAGCCCAACTGGCTCCCCCACGCCAGCGTCGCCGCGTCCGTCAGAATGACCAACATGCACCTGATCAAGGACCCGAGGAGGGTGTGTCGCTTGGCTCGCTCCAAGCCCAAATTACCTCTTTACAAGAGGAGCAGCAGCGACAACATGGTGCACTACTGCGCCGTAGCCACTATGATCGTTCCTTCCTCCATCAGATCGGGTAGCGCATGTGGCCTGATAGTTATGATGAGATGAGCGCCAGGGCCCGCCAGGCCGAGGAGGATGGAGATGATTAGTTTGATTAGTCTAGGATTAGGATTTTTCGTTTTGTGTTATTTTTCTTTCTTTTGTTTAGGCTATTTATTTTCAGAGTCAAATCAGAAATGTCCGTGTAATCATCGTCTTTATCAATGAAAAAGTGTGTTTTCTAATCTGTGTGGGATTGACAAAATTTTGCATATTATCGGTTGCCTTTAGAGTAGTTGGAACGAACTTTTAAAAAGCCAATTTTCACAAAATTTCAACTCTCTGCCAAGATGGTGTCGATTAATCGAGGGTTATACTCGATTAATCGACCCAAAGTTTGCGAAAAAAATAAAATAAAATAAAATTTTTGGGAGTCGATGCATCGACCCCACTGTCGATTAATCGACCCCCAAAGGGTCGATGCATCGACCTTCAGGGTTCGATTAATCGACCCCACCGTTTTTTTGTTTTTTTTGTTTTTTTTGCGACGGCACTCCTATTGGAACTCTAATTTGCCACTTTTCTCACGCCAGTGGACTCCCTTAGACGTACTGCCACACTTTTCTTTGTTTCTTTTCTGCAGGACACCTCTTTCCACTCCTACTCCAACTCTATATTTTTTTTTTCCCTTTATATTCACCTTTAGGCTCACTTTTCATTAACTCTGCACAATCTTTCTCATGGCCCGACGATTATATCTCACCAAAGCATGATTATTAAAGATGGAGGAGACTGCTAAAAAGCGGGAGCGCCGCTCTCATCGGACGGTCCCTTTTGTGCCAAACAATGTTGAAATCATCGACCTCGATCCGATGATCATTCCTTACTGGGGAGAACCATCTCGAAAAAAGGTAAATCGCTCCAAATCTCCTACACCGTGCTTCCGCACTGATATCGAGATAATTGATGTGATGCCGTCACCGTCTCCCCCATCTTCATCTCCTACTTTCGCCTCCCCACCTCCATCCATACCATCGGCGGTGTCTCATCAATTTTCCCTTGATCTTTGGGTGAAATTGTTCCCTGTGCCTAAGAATATCAATTTAAGTGACCCGAGGTGGATGGGTCCGCCTACCAATGACTAACAGAGTTGGATTCATGTTTAGTTTAGGATTTAGGTTTTAGGATTTATTAGTTTTATTATTTATTTATTTTTCTTTCTTTCCTTTTTGTTTTGTTTTGTTTAATTTAGGTTGTTTTTCTACATAGTGTAACCATATTCCCTTTAATATATTTTTTTTGTCATGTTCCAATTTGATACACATATTCTCTGCACCTGATCTTTGTGTTGAGATACTTTTTTCAAACAGGTTTGGGGGTGCGCTACTTCTTTCAGTCAATGCGGACATTGTCATATTTAGGTTTGGGGGTATGGTTAATTATTTTGCCTCATTTATATGTTTTATCTGAAAAAAAAAAAAAATTTTAATTTTGAAGTCATCATGCACATTATTTTATGATTGTTTTCAAACTTTAGTTGATGATGCATGTGAATTTAATTTTGAGAATAATAGTGTCATATTTTGATTACTTGTATCTAAGATGATGAAGCTTAATGTGATATTGTATGGATAATTTTGATATTCATGCTAAGAATTTTTACACTTATACCAAGCTAAGACTTAGAAATCGATGAACTGCTTTGAATGTTGAATCTTAGGTTCTCAGTGGAGACTAAACCCAGTGAGCTTTAGAGCTAATTTCTCGTCATTGATGAGTGAATACATAAACTCGGAGTTTTCTTTGAATACGACTTATTTTGCATAATCTCATACACTTCATTTTGACTTGTAACTTTGCATGAAATCAAATTCATATCATTATGTTAGAATGTACTGTATATCTACTCAAGACAAATAGGCAAGGTTACTATCTTTTAAGGACATGATTGAAGGCCATCTTTGGCTCGTTTGTGCTTAAAATGCCCCACCTCAAATAAATTTATCTTTCTAATACCCCTTTGAGCCTATTGAAAAATTTACCTTTATACATTCTTTGATAAGCCACGTTAACCTTTAACCCTTCACCATTTCTGAAAATTCAGCTTTACCCTTCTTATTTCTGAGAAATTAGGAACGAGGGATGAGAGTGAACGAAAAGAGAGTAAGTGGAGAGATACTGAGTTGTGGTGTTTACTGAGAGTGTATGGCAAAAATAAAAAAGAAAAAAGGGGGAGAAAAAGAAAATTGTGAAAAATAATGAAAAAATATGAGGTGTTTCAAGAAAAAGGAAGAGAAAAAGTGAGTTGAGAAAAATAGAAAAAGTTGAGAAAAATAGTGAGAGAGTAGAAGAGAAAAAGAAGAGAAATAGAAAAAATCAAAAAGGTGTTTCTTTTCCAATTTCTCAGAAACTTTGAATCCCAACTTCCAATTCTTTCTTACCCTTTCCTGAGCCCCATTACAACCCTAAAAAGACCTTCATGATCTGATCTTGCATTAGTAACTGTCTTGTGGAGAGTAAATATGTGATACTTACATGCTTGGGATATACAAGTATCTTCTTATGAGATTTATTTTTGTTCATTGATTGCATCGTGTTTCATTTATCATATGAGACCTTTTTATTTGCTTCGTATTGGCCTCTCACATATGTGCGAAAACTTATTCATCATCGGTGTCATTATATTTTGAGAGTATACCTAAAGTGAGGATTGAGTCAAAACAACAGATCCAACGGTTTTCCGTTTGAACTAGTTCTGAGATGAATGAATTTTGGTTTGATTATGCACACACTTCACGTTTAGGCATGAATGGACGAACTATCTAACGATTTGAGCATTAGACTAATTTGAATGGATATTAGTATGATTAGTATAACATTGTTATTTAAAATTGAGGATTCGCATGTTGAATTGATTAATGATTTTTGTTTTTGAATGGTATATATGTTATCAAAATCATGTTTTGAAAACTCAATTTTATCGATGATTTCAAAAATGTATTGAAGTTTGTGGGTAACTTCACTGTAAACCCTCAGGAGACACAACTCCTCCACTAGGATCACCTAGGGGTTTAAAGGCTTATTGCACATGCTAAGTGCAATCGTGTTCCCTACGAAAGTGGCATTTATTCTCTTTAGTTTGCTTTGCTCGAGGACTAGCAAAGTGTAGGTTTGGGGGTATGATGAGTACTGAAAAATGATGATATTTCGCCCCTAAATACCTATATTTAGCTGTCCGATGAAGGCTATCTGATGAGATTGATTAGATTTGAAGTGTTTCAGGTAAATACAAGCCAAGTATAGAAAATAATCCAAGAATTCGGAATATAATGCCAAAACACTGCAACTTTGGGTAATCAAGAACTTAGTGCGACTTGCGGCTAAATTTGTACCTTCAAGACGGCCGAATTACGAACTTGTCAAAACATGAAAGTTGTAGGTCTTTTCGTCAGCTTTCCAACGGTGCACGAATCGTCACAATCCGAGTTCGGGACAAAACGTTATGACCAACATACAGAAGTAGTATCTGAACCAAGAAGAAGTGCTGAATTTCACGGATTTCTGGGGTCGATGCATCGACCCTATAGGTCGATTAATCGAGCCAGAGTCAGAGTCTGACACGAAACTGACACTGGAAACCTAATTTTTGGGACTTTTTGGCGGCTCGATGCATCGACCCTCCCTGGTCGATTAATTGACCCTAAAATATTGGCTTGGGAGACTTCCGCGCGACGGGTCTATTTAAAGCGACTCAAACACTTCGGAAAAAGAGGATCTTTTTAGAATTAGAATTACGTAAGAATTAATTTTAGGAGAGAGTTTTAGTTTTTAGTATTCTTAGTTTTTAGCCATTATTTTTCATAGTTAGACATAGAAATAGGAAAATTTTATTATTCTTTTGAGAGCTTTGTTCCCCTTAATTTTTCAATACTCATTCCTTCAGTTTATAAATTTTGTTCAAAGTTTATTTCTGCATTAATTTCGTTTCTGAAGATCATCATATTTGTGGATCAACGTAATTTCTTTTGAAGTTTGAGGTAATTTTAATTAATGTTATTTTCCCGTCTTTATTTATTTATATCATTTACTTACAATATGTGTGGCTAAATTTATAGGGATGGGGATCTAATGATTCCCATCCGAGGGATGTACTTTTAATAATATAAATTTAGGATTAAAATATGAGATTTTATTTTATGGTTGTTGTGCTATCATGAATGGATGAAATCCCCGCCACTAACCGGATCGCATGTTGCGAGCCATGCCCGGATCTCGGATCTGTGACGATAATTTTACCCAATCATTGTTATGGTCTTTTATTTTGATTGTGTGGATCTAATTACGATTATGTTCGGGATCGAGTGTGCGAGCCATGCCACGGATCTTAGTTCGTAATGGTAATTTTATCTTAAATAATCCCTAATCAATAAAGTGTGCCGAGCCATGCCCTTGATTTCGATTTATAAGTGGTATTCTTGTTGGAATTTTCACCCACTTTGGGGATGATTTTATTTGAACACGAGATCATGTGCCTAGCCATGCCCTTGATCCCAGATCTATATATGAAAATCATCTAAGTCCTAATTGCAGGGATGCAACGTGGAACCTATTAGGGTGTTGACCATTGATCTTCCATAAAAGATGTTTGTTACCAATGAAATATCTCATAATTTAATCTTAGATTTATATTATAGGAAGAACGGACCAAAGATGGGAGGATTTAGTATCTTCATCTTTATCATCATCTTCACTTTTACTTTTGAATTATCAATTGAATTTTAGTTTGTAGTCATTAATTACCATCTCATCAACCGCTTAAATCATAAAACTGGTAGAATACTGTTAGATCTTCATAGATTTTTAGAATTACTTGTCTCTTTTAGATAGTTCAAAATTAATCCTCGTGGGAACGATCTCGTACTCCGCACCCACTATATACAAACCGATTCGTGCACTTGCGAGTAAAACATTACATTAAAAAAATCACATCAAAACCCTTGAGTAACTTATACTCCTGTAGTAGTAGCAGGGCATTCATAGCAGAAAGGTCTAACTGGCGTAGGCATAGGGGGCCTAAGATAATTGGTTTGGGTAGGTTGTCTTGGAACTGGTACTGCAAATCTCAGCTTTTTGTTCACCGACTCATAGTTATTCAGTCTCCCCTGACCTGCTTTGGCCTTATTCTATTGGTCCCTTCTCTTATACAGATCTTTAATTTCTTTTTTGACAACCAGCGCCTTACCCATCACTACTCCGTAAGTTTCCAACTCTAACACGGAGATTCACGTATATTCGGCCTTAAGCTGCGTTCAAACTTATTGGCCTTCATCAATTTCATGGCCACGTATTCCAGAGCAAACCTTGAAAACCTTGTGAATTTCGTCCCATATACTCATACGGACATCCCCTCTTGCTCTAATTTCATAAACTTTGCAGCCATTTGATTTCTCACTTGTTTGGGAAAGTATTCTTTGTTGAATACTTCGACAAATTCCTCTCATGTCCATAACCCATCTAGATTTTCTTGCTCTCTCATTCTCGATACCGACTTCCACTAGGGATTGGCTTCTCCTTCTAACTAAAAAGAAGTTCAGCTCACTTTCTCCTCTTCAGTACATAGTAACCTTTGAAGAAGTTTCTCGATTTGGTTCAATCATTTCTCTGCTTCAAGCGGATCAGTCTGACCGTAAAAACTAGGAGGTCTCAATCACTTAAACTTGACAAATGCTGATGGAGTAGGTGGAGTCGGAGGTGGAGGCAGTTGCTGATGATTATTGGCATTGTTCACGATCAATAACACAGTCTGCTGAGCTATAGCATTAGCCACGACTTCCATGGCCTGAGTCATTCTTTCACTTTCATTTTCTCCCTAATTTTCCTCCTCTACTAGACCTCTCTCTCCTCTTGGGGTCCTGTTCGTACTTGTGGTGAATCCTTCACCACTCCTAATGTTCCGTATACGACTGCCTCTCGGTCGACCTCTACCTCTAGCGTACATTTTGATCTATAAACATGAAACATTGACAAGTGGTCCCTATACTCCAACCAAACCTTAAACATCTTTTCTGAGTCTAGATTTTGTTAGAAATTTCTAAAGTTGATGCTTTGATACCAACTGTGACAGTCCGGATTTCCTAACCATGAAATCGGACCGTTGTTAAAGGACGATCCCTGAACGGATCACTTGGTACATCCACACACATAGCGAAAAATAAAGCAGATATCTCTAACTGAGTCGATTGAGTCATCATATACAACAAAAGAAAGCTCCATTTTTATACACCAAGAAATATCAAAATAACGGTTCTAATTCCATGCCAAACACATTGACAAAGAACCGAAACGAACCATCAGTGATGAGCAACCATCACCAACACAATGGTTTACAAAATAATAATCCAAAATTTAATTACATGAGTCACATTCTAAAATAGAGTGGCTGGACTTACCAAGCCCTAATCTCACAAAATCTCAAAAATGCACACCCACTTTCCCTTAAGGGAAATACTTCTCAGGCAGATGCTCTGATTTCTCCTCCGAAACATACTCTGGATCCTCAAGCTCAAGGTCCTCAGTACTCGTCTCTACACCTGTGCCTGTGACGTATAGTCGAGAGGTGAGCTAATAGCTTAAGCTCAATAGGGAAAATATCAATAACATGCTTATTATCATATCACACATGTATCTCATGACATATATCCAACATGCTTATCAATTTAAAGACTCACAATTAAAAGGGCATTTGAATCGAATTAAAACTGGTCTTAATGAGGATTTCAAAGTTTGATCACATAATTTCTAAATCTTTTCACATAACACAAAAAAAAACTTAAGCTGATCACTTAAATACAATCTCAAGCATATATAACATTGAGAGTCACACATATACCGATGGAAATCCCAACCATCGTCGTTCAATGAATCATTTTCATGATGCTCAAGCCTCTTTGTATGAGGGATACTTGTATCGAACGAAGTTTACTGCAGATCGGTAAAAAATGAACGGATATCCTGTCGTTCCGAAGCACAAGGGATTTGTTTCACGCGAACCTCAAATTATAGTGTAATTTCTAACTTATAGTTTATTACCGTGAAATGTGGTATTTTATAACTAATTTTAGAGTTTAGAATCTCAAAGTTCACACACACGCACTAACAATTCTTTCGGAGTTCACACACATGCTCATTCTCATGTTTTGAATTCATGTACAAAGCTCATGCTTATTAAATAACAAAATTCAGGATTTACACATTTATATTCTTCACATCACAACATTCATGTTAGTTGTATCAAATGCACATGGTATGAAAATTTTCCTGCCTCAACTCGAAGTCAAAACGAAGGTTTCCTCTTCTCAAGGGTACCTTCTTATCACGCACCCATGATCACACCTAGAACACAACAATTTTATACCCTATTCATTAAAAGTGACGAAAATAGGAAGTCTCAAAGTCTCCTTGAGTACTTTCCTCAAAAACAGAAGAATCTCATAAACATGACAAATTGATCAGTCGGATTCCAATTCGATCGTTCGGTTTCCAAAATCGATTGATCATATTCCAATCCGATCGATCAGTTTCTTCAAAAAATTCACATATCTCTGTTTAGTCACAACCCAATTGATCGACTCACAAATCGATCGATTGATTTTCAAAATTGATCGATCGGATTCCATTTCGATCGATAGGTTTCCAAAATCGATTGATCGAATCCCAATTTGATCTATCGGTTTCTTCAGAAACTCACATATCTCTATCCTGTCAAAATCGATCGATCGGTTCAAATTTCAATCGATCGATTTTGATAGATTTCTTAGCCTTATGGGTTTCTTCTTCCCTGGCTCGTGTTTTCCCAAAACATCATCCTATGCTTATAAATTTTTACTCACATCGTTACTAAAGCTTAACATAGCTACACACAACATAATTAACACATCTCGCTTACCTTCCCTTGGTCAATCACACGTTTTTTAAGAATAGTTGCGAAAGAGGGTTTCAGAGTGAATTTAGTCAATCCCTCCGGCGATTGAATCGAAACGAAGCCTATGACGAAGCTCCACTTCAACATACACAACTCTTCACTCTCCCTATCGTATACGCCGCAATCAAAATGGTTGGATCACACGTGAAGGATGGGAAGAGGTTTAAGCTCTCTTTCTTTTCTATCTTCATCATTAATCAAAATCTCGGAAAAACGACACGTATCGTTCAGCCCCAAAACCAATATGTATTGATTCCAGACGATGCATTCCAATGTATCGTCCGGTATTTTGAATTTTTGTATGGGAGGCACCGATACGGTACTTTGAATGTACTGTATCGGTGAAGTCCAAAATTGATACGTATCGTCCGATACGTATCGGTATCGGACGATATTTTGACCCATGATCTTCACAAGACAAACCAAGCAATTGGAAGTATCTTATCCATTTAACTTTTATACAAAAGTTACTTTTTGGGCGTTAAGTCGATACACCACACGTTGGTGTACGGTACCTCATCTAATGATTCATATTATCACTAACTCTTTTTTCACTCGAGATGTATTCTTATAATTTAACTCCCCAAAATCTATAATGTCAGTCATGTGACCTGTCGGACACGCACACCTAGTCAGAACTATTTGAAAATCAAAATTTTTTCGAGACGTCACATATATATATATATATATATATATAGCGAGAGAGAGAGAGAGAGAGAGAGAGAGATTATCATGCATCTAAGTTTCTTGTATAAAGAATACGAACTCAACATTTCCGAAGAATTATTGTTCTATTTTATGCTTAACGTATCGTTGGTTGTGGATTTATCCCCACCTTGGTCGTAAACCCGTTTATACCTAGTTTCTCATCTATCTAATGGAGATCAACTTCTCTTAGTTTCATAACTTACAAATGAAACTTATATATTTGCAGCATCTTGTAAGCCGGGAACTCTAGATTTTATATTTTGCAAACCTTCTATTAAATAAATGGGGCATCAAAGGCAACATCACTTATAAAGTACCATTTAACTACTAAATCCCATAAAAAAGTTGTCTGTCATATATTACAGAGATCTTGAAAGTTATGAAAGTCAGATTTTGATAGAATTAATACTCAAGGCACTTAATAAGCTAAGACGCCTCTTGTGAGTAAGTCTCTTAAATAGTATACTGAGTTTATTTCCAGTTGTGCTCTTATTTTGTTTCTTCTAAAGTTTTCTACATCCGTATAAAAATTACTCATTCTTCCAGATTTGATTATTATATTCAATAGATATCGAATTTTAAAATCTAAATTGTACTCCTACACACAACCCCATTTCAATTCAATGCAAAGCCATCAAAACTTTCCAAATAAGGGAGAACCCAGATAAAAATAAAAAATGAAGTACAAAAATAAATAATAAATAAATAAATCACATTTTTACTTAAGTCCTGCAAGCCATTGGGCCACTTGACTTTATATCTTACTCTAGATAGCACTGCAATACACAAACCCATTTCAATTCAAGAAGAGCACATCATATAAATTTATCTAAACTTCCCAAAATAACAATCCAGAGAAAAAAAAATGAAAACTAAAATAAATAAATCACAACTTTACTCATGTCTTGGGTTGTTGAACCACTTGGCTTCATATCTAATTCTAAATTCTAAACTACCCTCCTATACACAAATACATTCCAATTCACAACCAAAACACCATACAAATTCTTCAAACCTTTCCAATAAAAAACAAGAACCCACATCAAAACTCGAAACCAAAAATAATTAAATAACACAATTATTTAACTGTAAATGATCCTCATATACACAAGCCCATTTCAATTCAAGACCAAAGTATCATACAAACACATCAAAATTTTGCCAAAAAAGAAAGAAAAATAACCCACATCAAAACAAAAACTGATAACAACTAAACAAATCACAATTATCTAACTCAAAATTACCCTCATGTATACAAACCCATTTCAACTAAAAACCAAAACAACTAACAAATTCATCATAACTTTAAAAAAAAAGAACCCAGATAAAAAAAACGAAAGTGAAAATAAATAAATCACAGCATTACATAAGTTTCCCAAACATATTTAACTCCAAATTACCCTCCTATCGCACTTCCCTCTCAATTCAAAGCCAAAATAACATACAAATTCATCAAAAATTCCCAAAAAAAAACCCAGTTAAAAAAAAAAAGAAAATCACAATCATCTAACTCTAAATTACCCTCCTCTACACAAACTCAATTCAATTTTAGACCAAAACACCATACAAATTAATCAAACTTTCCAAAAAAAACTCACCCAGATAATAAAAAGTCAAAAAGAAAAAAGAAAGAATGAAAGAATGAAAGAAAATTTCACTTAAGTCTGTTGAGCTATTGAAACCTTTCAGCCTTGTCTCTGATCACAAAAATCACTAGCAATTTCCAAAAAAAAACCACCCAGATAAAAGAAGTCAAAAAGAAAAAAAAACAGAAAGAAAGAAAATTTCACCGAAGTCTGGTGAGCCGTTGAGACCTCTCAAGCCTCCTCCCTGATGACAAAAAACCCTAGCAAAAGAGAGAGAGAGAGAGAGAGAGAGAGAGAGAGAAAATTAGTTTTGCTAATTTAACCCTAGCAAAAGAGAAAGAGAAAATTAGTTTTGCTAATTTAACCCTAGCAAAAGAGAAAGAGAAAACCTTATTTTGGAGGGTGTATATTACAACAAAACAAACGTGCAATGGAGTTTTACTAACATGCACTTAACTGCATACGCCTAATTGTTGTCGTATATGATAGAACGAAGGCATATTCCTTTTTTAAAGGAATCAAAGGAGCACCCTTACCTTTCTCTGTTTAAGTAAAGGTAAGATATATATATATATATATATATATATATATATATATATATATATATATGTGTGTGTGTGTGTGTGTGTGTGTGTGTGTATTGAAATACAACATAATCAAAATGCCTTCAAAAGCATAGTGACAAATTTTGTTTTAGGTAATTTTTCAGTGGGGGGTCCTTTCGGTACATTTCGGATTAATTTCGATACCTTTTAGAAAAAATTTGGAGATTAAAAATATATAAAAAATATATTTAATATGTTTTAAAAAAATTACTACAATATATACTAAATTACAAACATTTATTTTTTAAAATAAATAAATAAATATTAAAATTTTTAAAAAAAAATACCAAAATTTCGCCAAAAAATACTGAAATTACCGAAATATTCCCAAAATTTTCATTTGACCCCCTTTTTGGTGAATTTCGTAAAATTTCGCCAAATTTCGGCTAAATTTGTCACTACGCTCAAAAGCACAAAAAGATCAAATGGTGTGTAACTGTCAAAATATCCTTAACATGACAAGAAAGATGATCTAATGGTGAAAATGACAATTTATCTTGTTGATGAATTTTAAGTTCTTGGAAGGTATTAAAGGACTAAAAAAATTCTCATATAAGTTTGCTCTAAATTAAAGGTATCATTAAAGGACTAAAGAATTTTAAGTTCTTGGAAGGTACGGGTATATTTGGCAACTTTTTTCAACTACCTTCGCCCTAAAGGGTTGGATGGGCTTATATCGAGCCCAAACCCTAAAAAATATTAAAAATATGGTTTGAGTGGGCTTACGCCAGGCCCGGCCCAGCCCAAACAAAACCCAATTATGTGGCGGGCTAAGTATGGGCTAGGTTATTTATTAGCGGGCCAGGCCCGAATAATAAACAGGTCAGGCATTGGCCGATCATTTTAGCCTCTTTAAAACCCGGCCCATTTAAGGCCTGACCTGTCCCATTAAGACTGCTAGCGGTGCACATCTATGATCAGTCTAAATTGTTCAATTGAAATTCTATCATTGGAACATGTTTGGCCCACAGAAACATGCCTATAAGTGGATCTGAGCCACCCGGTTGATGAACTTTAAAATAAGCCACTAAACTAAAAACAACTGTAAAACACTATTTTTGGGCCTATTGCACTTCAATCTTCTTACAGTGAAAGTGATAGACAGTAGATTGAAATGCCATATGCCCAAAAATAGTGTTTTTAAGGATGGTTTAGATCCACTTATAGGGATGTTTCTTTGGCTAAGATATGCCCCATTGGCAGATTGCCACTTGGACAATTTTGATTGGTCATGGATGTGCGCCACATGGCATAAGGAAACATCACACCGTAATGGTGTGAGGGTGTAATTTGAATGGTATAAGATTCATTTAAACATCTTTTGGTGTTAAATGTTAGTTAGAATCATTATGGCTAATTAATAATGGATTTGACTCTTATAAACCAAATTGATGCCTAAATGATCTTACACCATTAATAATGAAAAATGTTAATAATCCATACCGACAATGTCAAAGATCATCCAATTTGTGCACTCCAATCCCAGCCATTGTTCTTACTTTTAATGGATGATATTAAAGTTTATTAAACGGACGGTTCACATCTACTTTTATTAAAGGAAAACCCTCAGGATGTCGGATCCAAGAGCTAGTGGTTGAAACATGTAGATAGGTGCTTCCATATCAGGTCCAATGATACTCTCATTAGTCGTCTTCTCTTTGTGGATGATATCCTCATCATACTACTATTAAAAGCACGATTGAGGGTCTTATATATGTCAATTTTATGTTTTCACATCATTATACCCTTGGTTCATCCCAATTCCCAACCTACCCCTAAATTATTTAGCATAGAAGCCTAACTCCAAATATCTCCATCGAGTTATGATGTCTAACACAAAAGGGATCTTGAGACCACAATTGTATCATCAGATGAGCATTTTATGATTTCAAGAGACAGAAATCCCAAAAAAATGGCCTGGCCTTAAATCACATGTGTGATGTCCACCATGTGACTTTAGTGCCACTTTTTTGAGGTCTGTGCCGCTTGGAATAAAAAAATTCCAATCTCAATTTCAAATGATTTATCTGTAATTTCTCAAATGCATAGTACATTTTTCTACAATTTTAATGATTGCACAAGCAATACGTTTTCTTCACTCCTACTTGCAATCCAACTTTTTTTTTTCGTTTTAAGTGGTGTGCAACTGCAATCATGTAAGTTGTGTATGACAACACTCCCCAGAATAGTGGACAGCTCCTAGAGATTGATTTTGTGTGGGGGCCTCCTACGTAGTGTTTATTATCGGAGATGATGTTTGATAATTGTCTTTAGAGAGCAACTTGAGAGCTAGTGCTATAAGAATTATTGTTTGGTAAAACAATTTCATCATGAAAGATTTTAGCTTAATGACTAAAATGTCCTTAAGCAATTTGAAAGACTTCTATAATTTATACTTTAAATAGTGATTTATAATAAGAAGGGAGAGGAATTGAGTCCAAAGCCTTAAAGGGTTGCATCTGAGTGCCTGAATCACATGCCATATGATATGATCGACACCCGTTTTATGTAGATCGGCCATATGGCAAGTGATTAAAAAAAAAAAATGGTTCTTCTTAGCCTCATGCCAAATTTTTTTATATGACACCACATCAATATTAACCAAGTTGCCTAATACCTGATTCTATTGGGTGCCACATAGTGCTATAGTGCAATAGTGATTTATAACAATTGAATATCAATCAAATCTCAAAGTAGAATATTAAAAAGATAATATACATTTATTTTCAATGCAAATTAATAGCAACAATAATTATTCTTTTTTTCTTCCTTTTTTGAAGAGAGAGAGAGAATAATTTAAACACACTCACATACTCAAGTTTCTTTGCATAAACACATTCACATACTCAAAGTTGTTTCACATAAAAATGTCATCTATAAAAATGGAGGGTTGGGATGAGATTAGAAGGTATGCCAGGTATAACAACCACATCGAAAGGCCTCTGCCATATCAGTAGTCCTGATAACTTGATCGGTTTGACTTACTGCGACTGAGCTCCGCATCTCTTGGGCTTTTCTCTAAGCTGATCTCAGCTTCTTCATAATCCTAAGCATCCAAGCTGACCTCTTCTTTTCCTGTTTCATCTGAGCCTAACTTTGAAATCAGAGGACAGCAATTACTTCCACATTTACTTCCATGCTGACACTGCATGTGCTAACTTGGTGCGGATGTGCCCCTGGGGTTAGTCAGGTGCTCTAAGAGGGCTTGATACCCAAGTTATTAAAAAAACAAAAAACAAAACAGAGTCTACTGATGGATGGTTATGGGAGACCATAGGGAGGGTAATCATCCCGGTATTTCTAACAGACCCAAAAAGCAAATCTCAAGAAAAGTGACCCATTCTTTGATCTCTCTAGAAGAATCACTGGAACTGTTCCATTGAGTTGGTTTCCTTCTAGATTCCTGCAAAGAAAGTTAAAACATTGGATTACCACATTATAAGAAGGTGCTGTAGAGCATCATAGTAGGCGTGTTCTGCTCCGGCAAATGCCTCGACTGATTGCACTGTTTTTGGAATTTGCCACTTTGCAACATGAGCCCAATGCCGGTCGGGAGTAAAAAACTCGTCAGGTCAGGCTCGGCTAGACTATTTTCAAGAGTGTAAAAAACTTAAATTGGAATATAAAAATTTATAAGTTTCAGGAACTTCAACATAGGTAGGTCAGCTAAAATGTCAGGTACCATGCCTGTCAAGTTGTTTGATATGTCCCTGAAATAAACAAAAAAGTTGTGTTTAAACTTCATTTCTTTGATAAAAAAAATGCAATCACAGAAAAGTAATCCGTAGGATGTATTAAGGCTTAATGGGCATAACTAGATTGGTCAGATTATCATGGTTATGAAGTGCCTCTTAGCCACTGACCCATGTCAAATGTTGCTGGTCAGGGATGTTCAGGTCCCCTAAATATCGTGGAAAGGATATTTCAACGTGATTTTAAGAGGGTAAAAGACGTTTTATAGAGTGCCCATAGGAGATCTAAGTGAAAAACTGAAATTAGGATTAATGGGGGATTAGAGTGTTACTCTATTGAAAGAGAAAAAAGGTACACTTCTCTAGTGAAAAATTGACTGTCACAGGTTTCAAAGATAAGCAAATAATATGTACTCTTTAGCATCTGAAAAAGAACTCGTTTGATGAAGTTCTAAGCCAAATAATAATTTAATCTGTTCCTGAAATTGTTTGGGCAGTAAGATTTGGCACTTTGAATGTTCACTAATACTTACAGGGACTCAATGGATGTGAGATTGGCTAGATCAGCAGCTATGTTCCCGCTCAAACCTGCAGAAGAGAGGTCTCTGAAAGAAAAATGAATCCATTAATCTATGATCTCATTGCCTAAAGGAAGCCTCACTTATCAGTTGATAGTTAGACACACCATCTCCTGTAGCTCCTTCCGTGCAACCAGTCAATCAGTACTATCTAATGGTGGCAATGGGCCGGCCTTGGGCTTGGATTTTTGTCATTTTTGAATAAGTCCGGGCCTGAGCCCATCCTGTTTACAGTAGAATTTGCAGCCATTAAATTGCCACCCTTAAATTACTATCCAATGTTGGATTGGTAATATGTCAAAATTCACACTGATTAGACATTTCCAACCACTCAACCACTTTCTTTTTGCCGTCTATGTTTTATAACAGGGTTTAAAATCACAGCCTTGAAGGTTGGTATTTTTTAAAAAACTCTCTATACTGTCTATTCTCGTATCAGTAAGTAACGCGTCATACATACCGTACTTTCAAGCATGATTTACAGACCCTTCAAACGTAAATGATAGATTTGACAGTTGGTAAATCAATGTTGATTGTAGACCATCTGAATCGATCAGCATTTGTGATCCTTCTGCCATCTAGAAAGATGGTTTTGTTAATGACACTAAACTGAGTCACCATATTGTTTAGCTAAGGCTGTGTTTGGGATTGCTCTTTGAAGCCAAAGAAAATGTTTAAATTGCTCTTTTAAAGAGACCCAATTTCAGCTCTTTCACTCTCCGAAAGACCTAAGAGCACTTACAACCAAACACAGTCTCATACTAAAGTGCTCTGCCCTAGAGCAGAGAGCTGCTCTTTGCCTTGAAAGAGCAATCCCCAACACAGCCTCAAAAAGCTTACGAAATACAAAAATAGTATTGCCTCTTAATAATTACTAGAGTACTCACATTGAAATGATTCTGAGGGGATTGAAGACACTATAGTTGCATTTCAGGCCATCCCAAGAGTAGTTTCTAGGGAGACATGGGTCCCCTATCCAGTGTCTCCTCACTCCATACTGCTCTTTCAAGCTCATCATGGAAGTAACTGATAATCAATAAATAAGATGAAAGAACACGATCATAATAGCCACATTAGAAATTAAAAACTCAACGGTCTGGTTCAACCTTAATTAGCAGGTATTGCAGTCCGATATTTACTGTAAAAACCATTTTTATGGTTTTTAAGGATGATTCCTCCATCAGCCTCCTGTACCACATCGGCCATTTCATCAGATGGTTGGGTCACTTCTTGGGATCTGTGTGGAGGCAACATTTGTGCCATTTAATGGTATGCCTAGGATTGAAGATCTAGTGTTGTAGATTTGGACTAAGAACATGTCTATCATGTGATTCATAGCAGTCAACACTTTGAAATGAATGTCTAAACAGATGTTAGAGGTTTACATGGTGGCCGTTCATTTTAAGGATTCAGGGCTTTGAATCACATGATAGGCACATTTTTTTGGTTCCAATTTTTAACACCAGAGATCTTTAGTTTATTGGCATACCATCAAATGGCACAAATGTTGACTCCCCATTGCACACATCCCAAACAATGACCGGTTCCAAATTGCTGTCCGGTCAGTTACCCTATACCAGCTCTAAAAAGAAGCAGTTTTGTCAACAGTAAGCATCCATCACTCTCTTATATGATCAGATTACAATGGATTCATGCATAGTCCCTGCCATGTTACTAATCCACTAATTCATGTGCTAGAGCGGCCATAACTCAAAGCCCTGTTCATCAGATGATCCAACCATCTGATCGCTTGCACACCTCTGGAAAGTTGATAAATTATTCGGCATTACTTTGTAAAAGTCTGTTGATCATATGGTTAGTACCAATATGATCATTGCATTTGATCAGCTTGTTGACCAATGTGATGGTTAGAATCCTCTAATAGGTGTGACTATTTGGCTGAGGCCTGAATGATCAATGGACTGCTAGCTGTCCTACTTGGATTGATCAAACATGAACGGTCATAGGCTAATCTATTTAAGGACAGTCTTAGAAGTTGACCACTTAAGAAATAATGTAAGTCACATCATTGAATACCGATAAGAGGCTTTTGCGAATGTAATGCCATCCATCTTGGAATCGGCCGGCTATCTCAGAACATTTATCAAATGGAGAAAAGGAGGATGAGGCATAAAAGATAGCGCCTTTAAGAGTACCGTCAAATCTTGAAATGGATGGCATTAGATTCAAGAAATGTTCCTTACCTCATTATTTCAAAGATAATAACAACATACCATCTTGACTGTCAGTATGCGAATTTTTCAACTATTTCCTGATTTTTACATCTGTTTTTTTCAATTTTTATAGATTTTTATTAATATATCTTATATATATATATATATATATATATATATATATATTAATTTTGACCTTTTTTCCCTGATGAATTTTGCCAGATTTTCTGATTTTCTCCAAGCAGATTTATTACCGAATGCTGACTTGGTCACTATGTTTTCTCCAAACAGATTTATTACCGAATGACTGTATAGAGCATGTGTATCTTATCCTAGCCATTTGATCTTGTGGATATTGTGTGTGTCATTTGTGTTCATGTTATTGTGTGTTTTTTAGGTGCTTATTAGAGCATTTGGGGAACTCGATGAGACTAATTATCTTGATCCTAGGACTGCTCAAGTTGCTACCATCGACCATGTCAAACAAGTAATTTCTTTCCATTTTCAACTTCTTTTTTTATGGGTAGAGGCTGGGATTGAACGACCTCATGGTTACGATATTATCAACCTTTGAGCTACATGCCCAACCCTGCTTACACTTTGCATTGAATTTTTTTTTAATAATATTTGAAAGTCTTTCGATATTTATGAAATATCTTTTCATATCTCATTTAACTAAAATATTTGTTCCATTAATTA
Organism: Chloranthus sessilifolius; assembly: GCA_021018995.1. Lineage (NCBI taxonomy): Eukaryota > Viridiplantae > Streptophyta > Magnoliopsida > Chloranthales > Chloranthaceae > Chloranthus > Chloranthus sessilifolius. The sequence continues at coordinate 92,276,610 of CM037592.1, forward strand.
GCCTCTATGATGCTTAAACTTTTTCCAGTCATAAGCTCATAGCACTAGATGGAATGTGAGAGATGTTAAAAGAGCTTTGTGAGAAGCCATCATTTGTATGTGGGAATATGAAGATTGCTGACTTAGCGTAAATTGAGATTATTTTCTTTGTTTAGTAACAATTTTATTTAGAAAAGAGTGAAAATTAAGGAGACAACTAGTCCCAATAAAATGGGAGAACTTGATATTGATTGGTTATATATATATATATATATATATATATATATATATATATAATAGATAGCTTCTATTATAGTAATAAATGTCAATTTCTTTTCATCAAAATCTGGAATGTAGGAGCTTTGATAAAAATACTACATATGATGTATCTTAAATTTGTTGCTTTACTATTGTTCTGGAGTTTCTTTGGTCACTCTTGATCCATGTTCAATGCGTAGGCAGAGGTGAAAGAAGACCTTTCAGCAGAGCAAGTATTTACAAGAAAGAAGAGTAAACTGGCAGAGGTTGGAATGGCCTTGCTTGTAGATCCAGAATTGAATATTAAATCCCTAAACGAACTATTACAAATTTGTAATGATGATCATAATATAGTTAAGCTTGGGCTACTGTCTATGTTGGCTATTTTCAAAGACATCATTCTTGGGTACTCTATGCTTTCGTTCTGTTTTCTACTTTTCTTTCCTTTCATACTTGGGTCAGCTCTCAGGTACATATTTATTATTTGTTTTTCTTATACAAGATTTCATCTCCTGATTTCATAAACCCGTTTTTTCATATGTGCAACAGCTACCGTATCAGGCCACCCACTGAAAAGGAGCTGGAAATGACAGTGTCAAAGGCAGTAATAAAGATGTGTTACAATGAATCCACACTTCTAAACTCATACAAGGTCTTCTTTTGATTTTGACTACAAATATTTCATCTTTGCTCAGAAAATAAATGCAGTCTTGAAGCCGACAAGGAGGAAAAAATGCCATATTCATTTTTGGTTCATTGTCTAAGGAATACTGTTTTAGCAACTACAACAAGGCTTTTTCTGTCCTTGAATTCCCTGAGTTCAGTCTCCGTCTCTCTCTCGCCCCATATATATATATATATATATATATATATATATATATATATATATAGCATGCAGGCCTGTGACTCTATATAACCATATGAGGTAACAAATGAGTGATTGGGCCATCAAACACATTGTTGATGGGGCATTTCATCAAACACATTAAGCATTGTAATAAATATTTAGAAAATTTAAGCTCAAAACCATACTAGTTAGTTAAAGTTAGAGAGAGCGTACCCTAATTCACCTGATGGTCGACGACCTCCAACTCCAACCAATGCAAAAGACAAAAAATCTGTAAAATTAGTAACACCTGCTAACAAAACCGAGAGATTCCTTGTGTTTTGACCAAATCTAGGGCCGATTCAACCGTTACGAAGCTCCATTCCACACCTTCTGCTCAAAATCGCCTGAGAAAGGTTAGAAAAATCAAATTCCATACCGCATAGCTGAAATCTGAGTTTTTCGGTTCCAAAAATCCTAAAAAATGTATTTGACAGCCAAAATACCTTTGTTAGGGCACGGATTGAACGAAAAAATGCTCTGATCTGAGTTCGATTAAGCAACAGTTCATGTAAATTTGAAAACAAACTATTAAATTAAACCACCAACAAGAAAATTGAATGAAAAACCAGGAAATCAAATCAAAAATTGAAAATGCACCTTCAAACTCCTAGATCAAGCAACCCCCTCCATTTCTAAAAGCATTGCGATATCAGAAAATCAAATGAAAAATGAAGAAATCGCCATTAAGGGTGTGGATGGAGAAGACTTGGGATGGTGGCTTCCACTGGAGAAGAAGAGCTTTGGTCCTTGGGATTCAAAGTCGATTTCATAAATATAGGAGGGCAATAATGGTCCCGTAGGAAAAAATTTCGTGTCCCTGCAAATTACAACTTGGCGGAGCGGCTACATTCCGCTCCCGGCTAGCGGCAACTTGGTGTCCACCACTCTACCACGGAGTTCGGAGCGCACTTTACCAAACATGCTCCGTGACAAGGAGCCGCTCTCTAGGAGCAGGGAGCCACTCCGCGCCCCCAAAGAGTGTTGCCATACGCAGCCATTGAACCTTCTTCATTTGAGCCACTCATTGTCAGCGCCATTTTGATTCATTCAAACGCATCGTTGTCCATCCTAAATGGATTCTGACAACCCATACATTCGAAAAAGGCGTGAAATGATGGATTTGGAAGACACAATCGTTCCATGCTCCTTGACCATTTTGGTATTTCCGCTTCAGAATCCGCCTTCGAGCAATTTTTTGACGTTTGGGTCCATGATTTCTACTAGTGCCTGGCCCAAAATTCTACAAACTATTACTACGTTAACCTTGAGGTTGTAAGGGTTTACTTGGAAGGGCAATGGTCAGGTCCAACCCGTAAAACCATATCGGGTTCAACTAGTTTTACAACAACTGGATTGTAGGGAATCTTGCCTGCACATCATCCTTTGAATATGAAGAAACAATAAAACTATCCAATGGTCTAGTTCAACCTGTTTGACGTTACTATTGCTCTTTCTCAACATCATGCCTATGGAAAAAGGATGGGGTGTTATTTTGATACCCATTTGACTTGTGAAGGAACACACGATTTACTGCCATAAAAACAGTTGAGTGCCTTGAATCAGATGATGGAGTTTGTTTTCGTCCCAGTCCCTCACATAGTAGATCTTGAGATCATGGCATACCTATCAGATGGTCAGATCTTGATTACAAGTGCCACACATCCCCAATAATAAGATTGGGACGAAAAATAATCTCCATCTTCGGATTCAAGGCAGTCAACGGTTTTTTATGATGGAAAATTGTGTGTTCTTCACAAGAAAAAAAGTGTGAATATCAACACATATGGAAAAGAGTACCTACATATGCGCCCACCGAATCTCTGAAGGTGCCTACACTGATGACCCATCGGCTGCTTTAAATGACAAGATGGAAAGATCATTTTTCGTCCCAATCTTCCACAAAATGAAACTTGAGATCATGGGCATACCATCTGACGGTCATACATTGATTTATGTTGCACAAATTGCAAGGAAGTGTTCGAAAAATCACGTGGCACTAATCATGTTCGAACCTAATTCTAAGGTCACGTTTCATTTGATATTTGTGCCATGTGAAATCAAAATCTGACCATATGATGATATTGCCATGATATCAAGTTCAAACCACTCAATGGGTTTTCAGTGGAAGCTGTGACAACCCGAATTTTCCCAACCTGAATTTTGAGACATATTTTTTTTTTTTCAAACACGAATGGGAAAACTCGGACCGTCGGGTCGTAGAACACGTTCCGAACACAGAATGCTTGGTACAAAACCTAGCATGCAGAAATCAAAGCAGATAATACATATGACATGAATAAATCTCTAATTCTAACATCTAATATTACAATAACTAACAATGGCCACCAGTGATGTACCAACGTCACCAAACAGTGGTGTATAAAATTATATACGAGTTCAAAGGGTACCAAGTCTGAACTCACCAATCTCCACAAAGTACTCAATCTACGACCAATATCATAGCCCTCCTCAACTCCTCAATGCTGCAAGTCCTGGTGTCCACGTAGAAGCTATACACCGTGACGATAGTCAAGGGTGAGCTACATCCTAGCACAAGAGAGGAAATTTCAATACTCATTCACATCTTATCATAAGGAAACATAGATTCAATGTCACAATCAAACCTTTTCTTATTTAAAACTGAAACTCGTTTTAAAGGTACTTTTTCTTATCAACAAAGACTGATTTCAAATACTGTTTTCTTATCACACGACTGATTTCAAACCGACTTCCTTTTCACATAAAACCGATTCAAAAGCTGATTTCCTTATCATACAAAACTGATTTCAAAACTGATTTCCTTTTTACACACAAAAGTGATTTCAAAACATTTATTTATCCTTCAAAACTGATTTCAAATCCGCCCCGGCGGCCCACATGGTACTAGCACTCCGCCCATAGCGGTCCACGATAAGCATAATCCGCCCACAGCGGTCCACATACATATAATCCGCCCATAGCGGTCCACTTTAATCTCACGACTTATGGTTTGATTTATGAAGTATAATCCAAAGAGTACATAAAATGCCGCAAAAGCGGTCCAAGGGCGTACATGACTACATCGAAATCCAAGGGTGTACGTAAATCCCGTAAAAACGGTCCAAGGCGACATGACTCTAGCAGTGTCCAAACGAGTACGTAAAATCCCGCGAAAGCGGTCCAAGGGCGTACATAAGCACAACGAGTCCGAGGGTGTACGTAAAATCCCGTAAAAACGGTCCAAAGGCGTACATGAGCACAACAAGTCCAAAGGTACGAAATCCGTAAAACGGTCCAAGGGCGTACATGAGCACAACAAGTCCAAGGTTGTAATGCGTAAATCCCGTAAAACGGTCCAAGGGCGTATATAAGCACAACAAGTCCAAGGGTGTAACGTAAAATCCCGTAAAACGGTCCACATGTGACATAAATCCCGCCACAAATGTCGGTCAGGGTATACATAAATCCACCACAAATGTCCAAGGGTGTACCTTCTCACAAATCTACAAGACTCAAAGATTTGAGTTCACATTCTAGTTCGATTTCTAAATCACGATCCAAAGCTCACATTCTTGCTTAAAAGGTTTTAAAACTCACAATTTAAAAATCAAGTTTAAAAATCGAATACCATAGTACAAATTCTAGGTTAAGTTCACAGTTCAAACTTCACCATTTTCGACCCACGGATTTTAAATTTCTATTTTTCAAGGAGTTCAAGTTATAATTCAAATATCTATCAAACTAACATCAAAATACATCAAGAAAACTTATCATTTTTTTTTTTCATATAAATACCTCAAAGAAACAATGAATCAAAGTTAAACATGCAAGTTTGTGTTGAAGTTCCCCTACTCGTCCAGTTATATTCAAGCATCGATTTTAAATAACAAAACTTCAAATCACACTTATCATTTTCATTTGATTAAATCAAGGCATCTATGAATCAATGTCAAAAATATAATCAAATATTAAATTTCCCTACTCGTCCAGTTATATTCAAGCATCGATTTTAAATAACAAAACTTCAAATCACACTTATCATTTTCATTTGATTAAATCAAGGCATCTATGAATCAATTTCAAAAATATAATCAAATATTAAATTTCCCCTACCTTAACCTCGAAGCAAGCAAGGTCCTATCAATGGCCGTCCACCCTTAATCTACATCACAAGCACACAATGATGCATCAATGATTAACCCCAACCACTAATAACTTAGACTATTTAAGTGTTTTCTAAAAATTGAGTCGGAACGGGCAAGTTCAAGCCAACACAGAAATTGATGTAACCTTTCTCCTAAATTTTTACCTTTAAAATTTTAGATTCATAAGTTGGTCAAAACACAAATATTGTAGATCTCTTTGTTATCTTTCTAACGCCTCAAGAATCGCATCAATCGGTCGGAGTAGAAAGTTATGGTCAAAATACTAAAGCGATCTTAACTCGAGACAAAATAATCGATTTTCAAAATCGATTAATCGATTTTTCAAAGTCGATTGATCGATTTTCTCTCGATTGATCGATTTCAAAGAGCCAAAAATCTTTTTCACTATTTGAGACCGATCGATTAATCGACCCAATTTCGATTAATCGAAATTCAAAATCGATTAATCGATTTTACTCGATTAATCGGTTTCGTTTCTCGACAAAATTAGAAATTTACCTAACTTATTACTAAATTTTGACCTTTAAAACGATTGATTCATAAGTTGGTCAATTCATGAAAGTTGTAGGGCTTTTGCCTTCTTTCCAACGCAACAAAAATCACGTCAATCCGAATTCGCACAAAAGTTATGGCTGAAATACTACAAGAGTGTCGAAGCCCGTGCAAACTCGATTAATCGATTTTCAAAATCGATTAATCGAAATTCTCTTCGATTAATCGATTTCGTGGAGTTCTTCTTGAATTTCTCTTGTCAAAAACTCGATTAATCGAGTTTCAAAATCGATTAATCGATTTTGGCAGTTTCTGAGCACTTCTCGGGTTTGAACCTTGAAACCCATTTTTTTCATCAAAATTCAATCCTTTTGATCCTAATCTTTTGCACACATCTAACCAACATATATTTAATTAAATACATGGAAGAATTGCGTTATTTACCTCTTTAAATCGATGATTTACTCGTAGATCGGATCGTCTTCTTCGTTAGATAAAAAGGGTTTCCAAACCCACCTCGATCATCTCCGTGCTCCAAGATCACAACCAAACCCACGAAATTAACGGCAATCCTTCCACACACACTTCACGCAAACTCACGCTACGATTTGCGGATCAAAACTCACGATCTCTTTGCAAGAAGAGGGTTTCAAAACCCCCAAACGGCTCCAAAACCCATAAAACCACAACCAAACGTCGAAATCGACGGCGATCTTCCCCTTAGACAATCTCACAAATGTCTTTCGCGCAAATCTAAGGCTCGGCACTCATGGATTCAACACGTTCATTTCATCTCCTCCTCTTTCTCTCTTCCTTCTCTCCTCAAAAACCCAAAACCTAAAACAAAACCTTGTGCAAACCGGGTGTTAGCTCCCAAAAGAAGAAATTGCCTTCTTTAACTAAATGGGATCGGTTCCCATACAAAACACATATACTTGTCTTTGGGCGTATTAGTTCTCATCTAAGGATCTAGCTCCCGTGTGAAACGAACGTACCTATTTAGGTGTTATCTCATAACAAAATAGTTTTCTTTGATTAAGTGTGGGCCTACACACCCAAACCATCCACTAATCGGACCCGGTGTTGAGCCCATACACCAAAGCTTGGTGCATAAGAAACCACCTAGTGCTCAACACACAATCTAAATCGGTCTTTTTCCACTCAAGACCAACCCAATTTAACTTACGTAAGTAATTTCATAAAATCGAGCACGTGACCAGTCGGGCACGCACACCGAGGTACACTGTTCAAAGTCGGGCATACATCCCGGGATACACTATTCAAAGTCAAAATTTTCAGGCTGTTACAGAAGCCCTCCAAGATTCGGTGGGTGCGGTACTCTATCAAAAAAAATGCTACTTGGCATCCTTCTATTCGACAATGGAGAAGATCCTAGATATTCGATCTGAGGTAGAGTTCCTTAGGCAAATGTTATGTAATCTAACTATGGTCCATTTTTACATTAGACAAACGGTAAAACCCATTTTGCATGCCTAGCAAATAAAAAGATTTAATCTATAATATGTGAATCTATGTGTTGGGCGAACATCTTAGACTGCACAACAATGTGGTGCGTGCAAACTTGGAATGCATGGACGTCTCCACGTGCTATAGTTTACGTAGGCATGTTAACGCAAAATCAAAGCCTACAAATCAAAATCGTGGTCAGATAAAGAGGAGAAAGCCAAAAAGAAAGTGTACCTGCGAATGGACCCCATTAAAGAAATGTGGGCATGTGTGCACCACACAAAATGGAATGAAGAAGGCGGAGAAGGATCTCTTTCACAACTCGCACGCGCGAGATCCACCTTTGCCCACTCGAGATTGACTAGTGACGAGTGAGATCGACCTAAGAAGAAATTTTTTGGATCAGCAATATCGCTCACGCGAGCTTGTGTGCAAGATTGAGCCGAGGATGGCCAGTCTTACGATTTTGTTAGGATTTTTTCCGTTTATTAGGAGTTTTTTAATTCTGCAATTTGATTAATATTAGTTTCCTTATTTGCATTAATTAGGGATTGGGTAAATATATGTGACATGTGAGCATTAATTTCGTCACTTTCTACACGACCCTCAAAAAAGTGACAAAACTCATTCGATACACGTCGAGTTTACGTGATTCTTGTCTTGTTGAAAGCTACTTTCACATCAATCGGACGTCGTTCGACATTTTTGCGTATGAAAAAAGAAAATTATGGTGGAATTAATTGTGACCATTAGATTATAATTTTTAATTATTCTTTAGGAGTTATAATTTTAGTAGTCTTTTGCTTTATAAATACACATTGCCTCTCTTATGAGAAGGAATGAATGAGTTAATCAATGAAAATTTAACTGTTCAATCTTAGAGAGAGTGATTCTTCCAACCCCTTGAAGGCTTGAGATGAATTTTCGCTGGCGAATTCTATAATTTTCTAAATCTTCTTTCTGAATTTTCTCTTTATTTTCATTTTCTTTCGAGTGTTCAAATCTAAACCTATCGTGTGAGATTTACGGTACTTTAGGGTTAGCGTCGCATTCCGTCCTGCATCACATTTAGTCTATTTTCCTGCCCAACATGACCACTTGTAAATATCACATTAGGGATTGATTTAGATTTTCAAAGCTAATTCAATTGAAAAACATTTCACTCTAATAAAGGGAGCCATGATCTCGTGAAAGATGTAAAGACGCAACTATAAATCACATTGAGTGTGTTAACTTATATAAAGTATAGGTAGAGAAATGAATAAAGGTGCATTGGTAAACATACCAATAAATGTTAAATCGTAACTTGTAAATTCTTATGAAACTTTTTCTCTTGTTAGTAAATAAAGATAAAACATTTTCTAAAAGGACTTAGTCTAGAAAAAGAAAAAGACTAAACTGAAGCTACATTCTTAACAGTGTTTCGTTTCAAAGGAAAAAAGAAGTCGTAAAGATGTGACGGATAAAAGAACACTATTTCAGAGAGAAATAACCTTTCATATTCATCCCAAGAAGGGTAGTGCTTGACGCCTAATCAAAGGTTATAAGAATTAAGTTATGGTGCGCTCGAGTGGTATTCTCGAAGCAAACACTGTTCTCCTAGGGATCGGGTTGTGTTAGAAGCACTAACACCACCGAATTTCTAAAACACTTTCCATTTTTTAAGATGGATGATGATAGATTCAACAATGCACGTTTTCTCGAATCCCCTACATGTATTCTCAAAATCAGAAAGATTCTTACAAAAGTAGATGCCATCGCATGGATCCACACTCATCAACCTCAATATCCGTTTGATGAACGACCATTTCAATCGACCTTAATGCAAAATCAAAACTATTTGTTATTCGTTATTAAACGACCTTGGTAAATTCAACTGTCTGAATTCAGAGTTTGGCCTAGTCATCCATTGAAGACAACAACAAAACTTGGTTGATAGCATTAACTGCCGAATGTTCTTCACAGATTCCGCTCCAGCCTGCTTTCCCACTTTTTCATAACATTTTCCATTCAGCCACCATCCAAAAGCTCATTCACACAGAATTCACGCAGATCTTGATATGTTTTCTTCCAATCCTGGGCCGTTTGCATGGATCTTTTGCAGTCTACTTTTAGTCTCTCAAGCTCCATTTCTGAAGCAGCAGCAGAACCCAGTAGCCGAAAAGAGAGAGCAGTTGCCTAGGTTACAAGTTTTCTATCTTCGGCAAACATGGTAGCAATAGACACGAAAGATTGATATAAACTTCTATCACAAGACTCGCCGATAACATCAATTGAGAGCAATTGTCAGCATGAATTAAGGATCAGATAAGGGTACCACTACTTTCAACACAAGATACTTCTCAACCTGGGTTCAACTGTTGACTACTTTTGACTCAGATGATTGAAATCATTTTTTCACCCCTATATTGCACACAATGGATCTTGAGATCATGGACCTATTACTAGATAGCCAGATATTGATTCACAGGACACACATCTCGAGAAGTGATCTAAGAATCATGTTTGATGTAACACTAATCAGGTTCACTTTTGGGATGTGTGCCATGTGGAATCCAAATCTGATTGTTTGATGGTTGGCCCATGATCTCAAGATCCATTGTGTGGAAGATTGGGGCGAAGAACCAGCTTCATCGTTTGATTCAGATAGTCAAGAATTCAAGCACTACAATCCCGGGTTGAGAAGGACGTACCAATCAGATAAAACATAAGCTACAAACTTAAAAGTATTTTTTGTTAAACAACAGATACGGATCCAATGATGCAAATGTTACCTACAAGTAGAATGAAGGAATGTAGGATACACATTAATTTCTCCATCAAATCATTGTGCTTTATTACATAGATGTGTAACATATCTTTCATTTTACAATATATATAAAAGTTTAGCATAAATAAGTTAACTATTATGTACATACAAAGAGGTGATAGCAATGCATCTGTAAAACCGAATAGGGGAAAAAGCTACATCGGTACACATCTTTTTGAATAAAAGATTGTTCGTGTTGAACACCCATTTGAACATCACATACACATATGCAACAGAAGCTACAGACAAGAAAATGGGTAGGTTTTTCTTTTTCTTTTTTCCTTTTTTTTATAAAAAAATCGCGAATAGAAATTTCATTAGAATGGAACAAAAGTACAAAGGGCACCAGAAAAGACCTGAAGCAGCAAGCAGTTGTAAGAACTCCAATCCAATTCGACACACACATATCCCCAGCCCAAAGAGCAACCCGAAACCAAACTTGGGGCAACCTCTACCAGTGGAAGGAAAAAGTAGTTTATGAGGACAAGCACATGTTGAGTACTTTATATTCCCAGATTACTCCTATAAGAGTACTTTCAGATAAGAGGTCTTCAAAAGGCATTTGTTTCATTACAATTGCTTTCCATAAAAAGCATTCATTTTATCCAAGGACCTTACTTCTATTTTATAGCATGATGATGTGGCTGTCAAATAGAAAAAAAAAATGCTTTTGTAAAGCGTAAGGTTTTGTTGAATAGTCAAATATTGAAATAGACTCGATTTTATAAAACTTTCATTTTCGACACCAAACTTTGTTCAGATGGTGGTTGCAGCAAAAACTACCTTGCGCATAAGCATTGAAGCAACTTAGCTTTCGCTTCTCATAAGCATATTTGGTACTGGTCAGAGTGAACAAGCATCTGCTGTGAGTTTTAGGGTGCAAGTGAACACAAACCGTACTCTGCACGCACATGTACAGTCACAAGAAGCCAGCCTAAGGAACCCTTATACCCTTTTAAAATGACTAAAACAGTGTTTGACAAGAAGCACTTGTTGGAGGTTTGGGAACTTGACTGCAATTATTATTGCACCGATTGGTTAGGGCACGGTTATATGTGAATGTGAATGCATGTGTCCCATAGTTCATAACTTCAGAAAAATAAATGTAATTCAAAGGCACTTTTGGAAGAAAGTTTCAAGGGCAATTTGGGAGATCAAAAAAAAAGTTCAGGAAGCTTGAAGAAAGTCGACGTATTCATTTACGACAGGACTTGTTTCAAGATCAAGATACAAGTTGCAAAGCTAAGAGCCCATTCCAAACTTAGTGGTAATTTCCAATACTAATAATATGGTTCCGATCCTGAAAAAAAAAAAGTTTCCAATGTTTAAGGCAGTTGTAAAGAGAATATTTTCCTTGATTAAATCTTAGAATAGTCTAGAAACCTTCCCAAGTGTCTACATATGTATGTACCATCGTTGCAACGCAGCTGGAATTCAAGTGTTTCCAAGTGAATTTATCTGAAGTTGAGTAGTCACAACTTATTTTTCACTACCACCATCCTCCTCCATATTTAATTTTAGCTTCTTCATGTAGTCAAGGCAAATGTGAAAATTGGCTGGTCAAATAGTCCAATACTGGACTGGCCAACCACCCTGATTTGGTCTCCCTACATTGATAATTTAATGGGCCATCAAAGATAGTTCTAGCTTCTATTTTGCTAAAAGGGGGGTAGTAGTTGACTAGTTGTTAGCTTTCTTTATCGTTTCTTTTGATTATGTTAGTTTCCTTTACTGTGTCTTTTAATTAGAATGTACAAGATTCTTTCTATATTAGCAAGTCAGCTTAAATTTGGTTTAGAGAAAAAATAAGCCAACACACATTAAAATTATTTTAGAAGGAAGCCAAACATTTTAAACTAATGAACGTTTTAACTAAAGGGCTGAGATTAATCAATCAGAAGAGGGTCCAGATTAAAAATACCTAAAGAAGTTCTCTGTATATTGGAAAGAGGCTGGGCATCCCCTTTTAAAGAGTGAAATCTTTTTAATGAAAACTTTTATTCATAAACGCAATTTGCTACCTCTTGTTCATATAGGTGGATTTTAATCCCTATTTCCTTAATTCCGGGTAAGTTAATTACTGTAAACAGCCCACATGAGGGTCCTAATTAATTTGTTTCTATTTTGAATTTTCTTCCTCTCATGTTCAAATTCAACAGGGTACTCGTTGCTAGGGAAACAAGTCGGGTCAGGTCGGGCAGGAGAAATCCGACCCGACCTTTGGGTCGGGTCAGGTCAACTCGACCCGATATTTTATATGTAAAATATACAAAAAATGGGTTTTTTACCGAATCGGCTTTGGTGAGCATTAGTGCACCATCGGTTAAGGTGCACCACCGGGTCGATTCGGGCATTATCAATTGGTATTAAAAATTTGTTTGTTGTTTGGAGATGTGATTACGGTGATAACATTACTAATCAGAGAAGGCAGGAAATAGTTGGATCCTCCTCTTGACCACTGCGACGAGGAAATTGAAAATCTATGAAGACGAGTAGATGAACTCATGCAATGCCTTGTGAGGCAAGACATGCCACTGCACCAAGATGATGTCGATGAATCAGAAGGATCCTTTAAAGTGACTTGCTCCACAAAAGAAAGATGGATAAAGGGACCAACCACCACAGGCAATCCTGTTTGCATGATCACCACCATGGCTATGGCATCGAAATCAACGTACCCAAATTTGAGGACAGGGTTTAACATAACAAGTTTATCGACAGGATTAGCATGATCAATTGCATCTGCAATTATAAGAAGACATCAGCGGACTGTCTATTAAAGGTTCTTGCTATCAAGTGAAAGGGTCATGCTGTTTGTCTGATCACCATCATTTTTTTTCTTTTGATCGATAACAGATGAATTTACTGCCAGAAAAAAAGAGAGGATAGAGGACGCCATGCGAGCAGCTTAGCAATACATACAGCAGCGACATATAACCATACAGCAAAAATACAAGAGGGGCAAACTAATAATCGCATCCACGAAGAAATTCAAATCCAGCGATCTGCAAGGTCCTCACGAGACCAGTCGCAAACAGCTGAGAGTTTGCAGCCAACTGCAAGAGAGTCGCTCTAAGTGCAGAAATGATATCCTAGAGGACCTGGAGACACCCTCACAAATTCTTGACTTCCTTTCAGACCATAATATCCAGAAACACGCTACTACCAGAATCTTCCATAAAGTTGCTCGTTGGACACCCACATTTGCAAACTTCTCAGGCATTATGTACAGCAGCACTGGAGATAGAAAGGAGATTGCAACATAGATAGGTACATGAGAAGTGTATTATCAGCTCATCACTAGCAATGATCTTATCGAAAACGAAGATCAAACGGTTGTGCACTACACCAAATGATCTCCACTAAGATATGCCAGATGTGCTTACATTGGGATTTCAGAGATGTCATTCAGAGCATATTGGTCTAATCATTCTAGTCTAGTTGGTCCCACTATCTTGTTGGTATATATTAATGACATTGTTCTTACTAGAGATAACACTTCTTCAAATCTCATCTGAAGCTTGAGCTTGGTCATATTTTTGAGGTCAGAGATTTAGGCACTTTGATGTACTTCCTTGAGCTTGAGGTCGCACGCTCTAGGAAAGTGATATTTCTCTGAAAATAGAAGTATGCCCTTGATCTTTTGCATGATACTGCTATAAGTGGGTGTAAAGATGTTTCTTATTCTTTAATGAATTCAAAGCTTTCTCTACATCACAGTGAGGGAGATCGTCTTCCTAATCCCCATGAGCAACCAACACCTTGTAGGTCGGTCGATTTATCTCAACCTACACACCCAGATATTACATTCGTTGTTAGTTTGTGAGTCAGTTTATGCACGCTCCCTGTGCTCCTAGTCTTGTCGCTGCCCATCATATCCTCAGATCTATTGAGTCTCTAACCTTGCTCGTGGCTCTTATATTGAATGCAAGGCCACCTTGATATTCCCAAATATACTGATGCAGATTACACTGAATTTTGGATATTGTGTCTTGGTTGGGGCCACTTGGTTGCATGGAAGAGTAGAAAGAAGTCTGTTGTCACTCAAGTGTCGAGGCTGAGCAATGGGAAATTGTGCATTATAAATGTGATATTTTATGAATCAGATATCTTATGTCAGAGTTGGGATTTTCGAGCAGTGATTCTATTTCTTTGCATTGTGATAATAAGGATGTAAAAAGATAAAATCTGATTTCATTTGCACTGTGATAATGAGGTTGTAAAAAGATAAAATCTGATTTCATTTTGCATGAACGGATGTAACATATTGAAGTTGATTGAAGTTGATGTGCACTTTGTCAAAGAAAAGTGTGGGATGGTTCAGTACAGCTCATAGATGTATGCTCATCTCAACAGTTAGCCAATGTGTTTACTGAGGCTGTTGGGCCTACACTTCTTCATAAAATCGCTATCAAACTGGGCACGTTTGATATTTATGTTCCATCTTAAGAGGGAGGGTTGGGGTGTGTGTAGTTTCTATCGTGTGCTTTGCAGTAAGTGATGGGTATTCCTACAATTTTTACTCCATATAAGGCTAGTAGGGCACATTGCTATACTTGTACAAACTCTAAACCCTAACCTTTTCATCAATCCTTAATCTAAAATCCTCAAATACGTTTGATACTATCAAGAACATTTTGTTTATCGTTCATTTGGTAATGAGAAAAACCTAGATTTTGGAAGGAACAACGCACAGTTGTTAAATGTGTCGGGCAGGGCTAGACGATAGACCCTATTGGAGCTAAGGGGCTTAGGTGGAGTATAGGCAGTGAGGTAGTATTGCAATTACTCTTTTACTTATTATAGTAATCTATAGAGGATCTATAATAAATGATAAGTATGTGAAAATAATAAATAATAATGAAAAAACGTGATTATCTGCTCATTAAGTATCAGTTATCATGTAAAATTGTAGGTTGGAAGTGTAAACTAATAACTCACAGATAGCAATCAGTAATTCACAAATTAAACATACAAAAAATAATAAGTAAATCATTTGTTTCGAAACATAACAATCTGGAGCTTTTGAATTTTAAAGGACTCTATTGGTAAATAACAGTCAAATTTAAAAGTAAAATTGATACCGTTGAATTTTTTTCTAAAAATAGAAAAAATTTCAAGATAGTGACTTGGTCTCATTAGCCTATTAAAGATTGGAAATTTTGGGTTCTTAAGGTATAGGGCATTAGCTCAAGTGGTGATGCACATGTAATTTGAGATCAGGGGTATAAATCGCAACCTATAGCTATGATTTTTTTTTAAATGAACCATTTGTAAAGTTTGGTTGCAGTTTTTTTCATATCACTTGATACCGTGTAGTGGTCCTTAGTAGGCCCCCCCATGAATGCCCTCTATAAGCCTAGTAATTCTCCTTATGACGCCCAAGTCAAGTAAAGCGTAAGCGGGCTATGGCTAGGTGGTTTCCTTCCGTAAGTGGCGCCTAGGCAGCGAAGCGAGGGAATAGGTAGCTTTTGACAACAGAGGAGCCATGGCATGATGAAAAACCCTTAATGGCCAAATATGGTACGAGGCAATCTAGAAGACAAGAGGATGAATGAAGTGATATGTGATGGGGCTTCGAATTTTACCAACACCCCCCACATTGAGGGACAAAACCTCGAATAAGATCCTTGAGTAAGAGATCCCTCAAAGCAAATTTGAAGATGTCATTATTTGGAAGCCTCATCTATTAAGAAGATTCACTTTTAAACTGCCTTGGAATCCCTAAGGCCACCGGTCCCAAAGGTGACATGGAACAAGTTTATTTGGCACCCATGTCTAACTCTTAACACAGCTTTTATGTCTGGAAAGCTGTGAATAAGAAATTGATGATCTCTGAAAATTTAACGAGAGGATTTTATTATGTAGGTGTGTTTTGTGTTGGAATGAAAGTGAAACAAATGATCATATCATGTTTCATGTTTATTCTCGAGTTGGATTCAAAAATTGGTTTTATTTAGATTAAATATGGGCAAAATTCTATAAGCACTACTGGAGATGAATTCTCAGCGTGGTAAGGGTAAAGGACAACTTTCTACCCACATAAAGCTGGATTTTTGTTGTACAGTTTCTATAAGCACTACTGGAGATGAATTCTCAGTGTGGTAAGGGTAAAGGACAACTTTCTACCCACATAAAGCTGGATTTTTGTTGTACAGTTTGGAATATAACAGAGAATCACAAAACGGCTTTCCTAAAATCAATAACTACGGATGTTAGTTATAGATTAAGGGACGAGAATTTCAGAGATGACATTCAGATATCTAATAACACCTCGCAATGGTGGTATATAAAACGGTCTAGCACTAACAACAAACTGGGATCAAAAAGTTAAAATACGAGAAATGGCGCTGGTTTTGCGAGCCGGGGATTGGATTTGTGATAGATGCAGAAACGTAAACTTTATAAGGCGATCGGTCTGCCATCGGTGGGGATGCAAAGGAGTGAGAGCAGGGGGTATTTCCGTGAAAGGAAATGATGCTCATATCCCAAGGATGGGCTACAGAGAACAACTATTTCTTAACGGCAACCAAATCAAAGATTTACAAGATGGATGGTCCATTGTTGGGAAGTGGTTTCGAGGCGTCTCGGGTACTGCACAAAACAAGGTGGGCCATATTCCGAGGGGTTTTGGAAATTGCCGTCAGGATCTGTCTTATGCCAAGGTGGTCTCCAAGGGACCATCTGAGAGAATAGAAGCTGACGACCAATGTTCCTAAAGTCGGCAGGTGGGATCCAGCGGTGGGGTGGATTTCGGGCGGATCGGGCGAGGCGGTGCCTGGGCGGGCGCCTCAAGAACCGGGCGGTCACTATATATATATTAGAGTATTAAAAGAGGAAATTAAAGGTTTAGAAATTACATTTAAACACAATTGATACGTGTGTGTGTGTGTGTGTATATATACACACACACACACACAGGATGATTGGTACACAGCCACACACATTTATATAATTATATAAATATAATTTCCCATAATCAAAATCAAACCCACAAAAAATCTACTTCATATCAAACAAGAGTTATTATATAAACCATAAAATCTATGCAAATCCATGATTCTAACATCAACTTTTGAACAATTACAACTGAGACAAAAACCCATCAACGCAATCTACAACAAAAAACTAAAAACCAGCACTATAATAAATCAAATCAAATCAAAATTTCATAGAGAGATAGCTCAAATCTATCAATATCCACATGATTTATAGACAAAAAATCCAAATTATATCAAATTTTAGTGATATATATATATATATATAGGGAGCCGGTTAGGTCCTCCAATGGAGGACGGTGACCGTCCCCCAAGATCCATGTGGAGCTCCACGTGGCACCCAAAACACTTTGTGGGTGCCACGTGGAGCACAAGTGGACAGTTTAGATCAATATTTTTTAAAAAAATCGAAAAAAAAAAAAATTTAGCCCACAAGTCAAAGTTTGACGGCTTTCATTGGTCCATATCTCACGGTTCAAAATATACACGGTGGAGATGAGTCTTTAATTTTTTTTTTCCAAAGATGATCTAAGCAATGCACCCAAGGTCCACGTGGCACCCAAAAAGTGTTTTAGGTACCACATGGAGCTCCACGTGGAAGGTTGGAGGACGATGACCGTCCTCCACTCCCATGGAGGACGGAGGTCTTTTCCATATATATATTATACTTTGCACTTTGCAGCCGTGCAGGAAAAGAGGAAAATTTCAAGAATGCCAAGAAAGAAGACATAAAAAAATGCAGGCCGAACTACCAATGACTAGAAGATGAGAAGAAGAAAAAGAAAAAAAAAAAAACAAAGAAAAGAAGAAAAATCAGAAAAAAAAAAAAAAAACCTCCTGCTGCTGCCGAAGGGTGTCGCTGCCTTGCCGAAGCTTCGAAGAAGAAGAATAGATAACAACTGCAAAAAAAAAATTAATACAAAGGAGAGAGGACAATCAGAGAAGAAGGAAAAAAAAAAGAATTAAAGGATCACCGGATCCCTGATTCCCTGTGCATCAAAAAAGAACAAAGTCAAAAAGTTAATGGAGAAAAAATTAAAAAAAATATATATATATATAGAAGAAAAAAGAAATGGAAAAAAAAAGCCTCACCCTCTTGCAGGTCAGGTTGCTTGGAGAGGAAGAGAGGAAGATGAAGAGAGGAACCCTAAACTGACGCGGGACAAACGCTAAAACCCTAATATGCGAATTTGGGATTAACTTTAGAATGAGTTGAATGGCGGAAATATTCAAAATCAAGCAACACATAAAATTAATTCAATGAAATTAATAAAACAATTAGATTAATCCATTTTAGCGTCGCATGCGTAAAATTTCTCGATCTAGAAAAACGGCTCCGATGAGAGAACTCAATATTCGTTCTAGTTTAGGGCATCAATCGACAATCGCAATATCGTCTCTTGACTACTCGGGGATATTAAATGAAATAAGGCTTAAAATAATTTAATAGAAGGAGAACAATTTGGGATTTTGATTTTATCAACGAAATTAAAGAAGGATAATACCTGACAATAACTAGAGAAAAGACAAAATAAAAGGATAGATTCTAAGGCTTCACACCAAGGATTTTCCGAAGCTTCACACCACGGCTGTACGTCGGCTTCGCACCAAGTCGCACGAGAAACGATTGTTCACCCCTCAGGGTTTGAAGGATTCACTCCCTCGGTTGAAAACTCTTCACAAGCTCTCTAGGGTTTGCATAAAAGCAACTCTCTTTCATTCAATAATCCAAAACTAACTAATTTGTCTTTACAAGCCTCTATATATAGGCCACCAATAATTAAAATTCGAAATAAAGAGTCCTAATACTAATAAAACACTAAAAAAAGTAATTTCCGCAAAATTTAGAAAACTCTGTCACGACGCCCACGGACGTCCATAGTGCCCCACGGACGTCCGTGACCTACGGAAAGTAAGGAGGCAAAATCACGGACGTCTGTCACTATTCATCGTGAACAGTAATATATTTTTTTTTTCCGTTCTCCGTCATTCTCCTCCACTCAAAATGTTTCATCACCGATGAAACACGCACGTTGTACTGATCCAGTGTATCGGAACTCGTACGGCAGAACTCCTTGCAAGTCATCCGTTGACGTTTTCTGCCTCCTTTCTCTTTATTCTTTCATCTGCCTTCCTCTGTGTGATGTCCCCATCAATACTCCCCGGGTTGGAAAAACTCATGTCCAATGAGTTAGGGAATCCACGGATGTCACACTTCAGGAGTTCAATTCTTGGTTTGCCTTTCCACGCTGTGAAATACTTCTGATTCTTACCTTCATTGGCATGGAAGCTTGAAAATTCTATGACCTTCTCATTCGACCCTTTCTCATATTGCACAGGTAAGGTAAGAGATAGAAATTGGGTAAATGGGTGCGGTTGGGTCGGGTGCTCAATAAGAAATGGATCAAAGGGTAGGGTTGTGGGATCTAGAATAGGCGTAAAATCCGTTACTCTTGTCTAGAGGAAAATTTAGACCTTCATCCTTACCACTTTTCGAGATTGGAAAAGATTTCACATGCTCAGAACCATCAGGAAGTAACAAAATTGTTAGCATCAAAGACATCAAATATATTCAATGTGTTAGTATGATCATGCGTATTTCCAATGTTCAATAAATTCATATTGTTAATCCATGCAAATCAGAATGATGATATGCTCCTACCAACTCTAATGACTCACTTGAGATGGACACATTATCAACACCGTCCTCAGTAATAGAAATTGTCCTAATGCAACCTATGGTTCTGACTGGAACCTCACCTTCCTCATCACTTGGAGTGCTACATGGTTCGTATACTTCTTCAAGTATCTCGTTATCCTCTTTCTCAATATGTTCCTGAATGATCAAAGTCAGACTCTTACTAGGACATTGGGATGCAAAGTGACCAAAACCTTGACACTTATAACATTGCTGCGGGGCACGCTTAGAACTTTCGACCATTGGTCCCATTCTTTTGTCAACTTGGGGAATTATAGATTTTGAGGATTGACTAGAGGCAGTATTTCCTATTTCGATAGGGTTAGATTGATGCTCAAATTTGGAAGACTTAGATCGGTCATGACTGGGAGTGTCGAGATACCGTTCTAGTTCTTCGACCCTAGCAAAACATTCCTCGAGATCCGCAACAGGATAAGGAATGAGTTCCCTCTGTAACTCTAGTCGAAGACTCATTCGGAATCGGGAGAGGGTAACTTTTGCTGGTTCATCGACATCGGCCTAGGTCATCAGGTCTTCAAACCGATCGATGTACTCTGTGACTGGGGAATCTCCTTGATGCAATGGCTGCCACTGATCAAGAATACGCTCATCATATGATACAGGAACGTACTTTTCGCGCAGTTGGACTTTCATTTAAGCCCACGTGGAAATGGGACGAAGACCCTAGATTTTCCTACGACGCTCTACTCCCAACCAATAAAGTCTGGCTTTGCCGATAAGCTTGACTTTAGCAAATCTAACCTTGCGGTCTTCGGACATGGCATACCACTCAAAGTAGTTTTCCATGCTGGCGACCCATTCGAGAAAGACCTTGGGTTGTCTTTTCCCGTCAAAAGTAGAGGCGCCCATTTTCACAGATTTCATGACCTTATCGTCCAAATTGGTTTGGACCTCACGTCGGGGAAGAACATCTCTCCTACGGTCACAGTTGTTGACTCTATTGTGATTCTCAGCGATGAACTCATTGATCTCTTCAAAACGGGTTTCTAAAAGCCTCATACCTAGCTTGTTGATCAGCGATGTGCTCATCCATCCAGGTTTGACTAGTGGTCACCTTAGATGCAAGATCTCTAATAAGGGCTTCTAAGTTACTGGCATCCATAATGGAATTATGCAAAATTAGATGGTGTAAGATAGATCTGAAATGGAAAGAAATAACCTTAAAATCTATATGATGCAGAGAACCCTAAACTAAGACTGTTCTCTGATACCAAAACTGACGTGGGACAAACGCTAAAATCCTAATATGCGAATTTGGGATTAACTTTAGAATGAGTTGAATCGCGGAAATATTCAAAATCAAGCAACACATAAAATTAATTCAATGAAATTAATCAAACAATTAGATTAATCCATTTTAGCGTCGCATGCGTAAAATTTCCCGATCTAGAAAAACGGCTACGATGAGGGAACTCGAGATTCGTTCTAGTTTAGGGCATCAATCAACAATCATAATATCGTCTCTTGACTCCTCGGGGATTTTAAATGAAATAAGGCTTAAAATAATTTAATAGAAATGGAACAATTTGGGATTTTGATTTTATCAACGAAATTAAAGAAGGATAATACCTAACAACAACTAGAGAAAAGACAAAATAAAAAGATAGATTCTAAGGCTTCATACCAAGGATTTTCTTAAGCTTCACACACGACTGTACGTCAGCTTCGCACCAAGTCGCACGAGAAACGATTGCTCACTCCTCAAGGTTTGAAGGATTCACTCCGGTTGAAAACTCTTCACGAGCTCTCTAAGGTTTGCATAAAAGCAACTCTCTTTCATTCAATAATCAAAAACTAATTAATTTGTCTTTACAAGCCTCTATATATAGGCCATCAATAATTAAAATTCGAAATAAAGAGTCCTAATACTAATAAAACATTAAAAAAAGTAATTTTCGCAAAATTTAGAAAACCCCGTCACTACGCCCACAGACGTCCATAGTGCCCCACGGACGTCCGTGACCTACGGACAGTAAGGGGGCAAAATCACGGGCGCCCATCACTATTCACGGACAACCGGTACTATTCATCACGGACGTCCGTTACTATTCACGGGCGTCCAGTACTGTTCATCACGGACGTCCGTCACTATTCATCGTGAACAGTAATTTGATTTTATTTTTCCGTTCCCCGTCATAAACCCTCAAGCACTTCGTCGATGGCAAATGGAAACCCAAGAAAAAAAAAAAGAAAGCTATATATATATATATAGCCAACTCGCCCAGACCCGCCCCGTTTCAAGTTTTGACCCGCCTGGGCAGCCGCCTAAGTCCCAACCCGCCCCAATCAAAACCGGATCGGCTGGGGACCCGATTCGGGCGGCCACCCCAGCCGATTTTTGAAACACTGCTGACGACCGCCTTGCGGAGGATGGCGTTCGCCCACCTTCCCCCACCCCTTTTGGTGCTCGCAAGGAAGCATTTAATGGTGGGGACCGAGAAAATCTGATCTTTGCTAATAACCACTTCGCTTCGTTAGCTAAGAATCTTCCATCCTTTTGGATCATTCTCAGTTCTAGAAACGAGACATTATTTCCATTAAACATTTACAGGTAGATTTAGAGGCGGTGGAGTTTATTAGAGCGTCCTGCTCTTTCTAGATTTACTACTTCAAAATTTCTGCTACGATGCCCTAGCGAAGCAGTGGCGGATGAAATTTGTGGACTCAAAGGACTCAGCATTGATAACATCCCCATCGAGAATCATTGATGGGATTTGGAAGTTTGGCAGTGCGACCTGTAAAAAGTGGAGGGAGGAGTCTGGTTGAGGCTATTTGGTCTCCCCCTACATGTCTGGACTTCCGAGGTGTTGCAAGGAGTGCGGGAGTTCTGTGGGACGTTCCTCATGGTGGATCGAAGTACGGACGACCTATGGGAGACCCGGTTTGCTCGGATCCTCGTGGCCACTGACTGTTGGGGAGGACATCCCCAGAAGCTGCGTTGTTCGCATCAACAGCAAAAGCTATAAGGTCTTCATAGAAATGGAGCTGAGTGAGTGGACTCTCTTCTCAGGGTATGCGTAGTATGAAGTGTCGAGGCCTGTCGGAGGTGAGAAACACGTATTCGCTTAAGCCAGTAAAAAACTCCCGTCGTTCGTCAACCCAGTTCGGGAGGAGATCCGGTCGGTATGACGATGGGAAGATCAAGAGAGGGCTCAGAGCGGTATGTGCTCGCGCTGGTATCGAAGCATCGAGGGTCTACCACGCCCGCTGCCGACAACGACGCTTCCTCCTCTGCTTTCCATGGCCACAATGGAATTTCGACGTCGGCTACGGTATTTTATGAGGGAGGAATCGACTACGGGTCTGAGGATATCAAAGACCTTTCTTCTCCAAGGGTGGTTGTGCGGCTGAAGAAATTTGTGTCGGGAGAGGGGGGGAACTACGATGGTGCTGGGTTGGTGGCGCCGGAGGACGAGGGAAACGGTCGGAGAACACCGAGATGTTTTGATCAGGAACAGGCTGGTGGTTCAACGGTCCAGATTGATAATGGCCACAGTATAATCGTGACGGTGGGGCGAAACCCTAACCCTAATTCGATGCCTAATCTCTCACCGTCAAATGGCTCTCCGATTCAGCCTCATCTAATCTAGGACAGAGTAAAACAAACGGATAGTTTCTTTAATTGGAGAGCTGGGGAGGAGGATTCGTCATGGAGTGTGCGCCTTTTAAAGTTGGAGGGACAGTTAAGCCTGGATCTGATGGTGCTAGAAAGTGCATGTAGCGCTAGGGGGACAGGTGGCACTTGACCAAATGCGGTGGATGGTAGGGCTCTCTACAGTGCTACTTAGGATTTGTCTGGACTGGTTTCACCATCTCACCAGATTGGGACACGAGGTATGAAGGGACACCTTACGGTGTCACTTGGGAAGGGCGTCCTTTACCGACCCACTGTTTCCCAAGCTAGTAAGCGGTTTTGGGGCCAAACAACGGAGGACAGTGGCAAGCTAGAGCCAACTTTGAACTCGGCTTGGGACCGGTTGGTTTTCGTATTGGGCTAGACCTAAAGTCTTTATCTCTGGATCCTAGGCCTATGGGTCCATGGATGGAAAGACGGGGCCTACGAGTTGGATCTAAATTACAGTTGGGTCGGCAAGATTCCATGGGGCGAACTCACATGCCGAGTCTCTCTAACTTGTTAGCCTGTAACAGGGAATCTGGGTCTGATACTAGTAGAGACCATGTGTCTCCTACGATAGACGCAGTCTCCTCCACCATGAAAGCCTCCTCCACGGAATTGGACTCAGATTCCTCATAGTCCTCGGGCGGAGAGGTCCTCCCGATCAGAACTTTGAGACGCGATATTTGCGGCGCCTAGGTGGATGTTTCATTCACTTCCAGGGGTATTGTCTCTACTCAACCAAAGGAGTCGTGTGCGGCCGATGGTGCTTTGAACCCGGATGCCCTTCAAGAAATCATTCTTTCCTGTAGAGCCCACGGCATGACGTTTCGAGGTTCTGATAACGAACTGAGGGAAGTGTTTCATGACATCCTTTCGAAGTGAAACAAGGCCGAGGGGAAGAAGAGGAAAGGGAAAGCTAGAGAACTGCCCTGATTAGCATGGGGTATTCGGATGGGAAGGTGTCGGGATAGCGTGAGGCCCTGTCGCTCGGAATGGGCGGGCTCTCTTTTTTATTGCTACTGAAGCTCTTCTCCTGGAATGTAGGAGGTATCTGTAACTTAAAGAAGCGGGTCGGGGTGAAACGGACTATCTCTCTCCATAGACCTATTATTTCTCTTCAGGAGACGAAGTGGGGAGGTTGTGACCGATTCAAGGTGGGCTCTGTTTTAGGAGGGAATAGATGGGATTGGATTGGTGTCGACTCGGAAGGGGCGTCGGGTGGAATCCTTATGGCCTTGGACACCTCGTTGTTCGATAAAATTGGTGAGGAAGTGGGCCATTTCTTAGCATTGGTGATGCTACAAAATAGAGATAATGGGAAGTGTTGGAACTTTTCGGGATTTATGGTCCCTCAGAGGAGGGACGGAGGGCTGATTTCTGGTTCGAGTTGGCAGTTGTGGCCACTCGGTGGGATGCCTCGATTTGCTTCGGTGAGGATTTCAACTCAATCAAATGGCCACATGAGAAAATGAACGGACCGCCAAATAGGGCTCCGATGAGATGCCTCAATTAGTTCATACAAGACTTCCCAAACAAGTCCCAGCAAGGTCTTGCCCGAGCAGTCTCCGACCACAGACCTCTTCTAGTTCAATGCAGGGAGGTGGGGAAGGGTCCATCGCCCTTCCGCTTCGAGATTATGTGGCTTCTTAACGAGGAATTTCGTGGTTTGGTTTCGACGTGATGGGCAGAAATGTCTCCTCAAGGATCCACCGAATACAAACTTACTTCCAAATTGAGACACTTGAAGAAACAAATACAAGTGTGGAACATGGAGGAGTTCGGGCTGGTCCATGTTGCTAAGGAGATTCGTTTAGAGCGGATTAAGGAACTGGATGATTTAGAGGAATCCAGAGGTCTGACAAATGGTGATAGGGAGGAAAGGCTCAAAAGCAAAATGGAGTTTAACGAAAAATGTTTCAAAGAGGAAGTGTTTTGGAAGCAAAAATCTAACGTTCATTGGTTGAAGGTTGGGGACAATAATACCAAATATTTTCACGCGATGGCTAAAGCACGAGAAAAATTTCAGTGGCCAGCTCGGTATTCACAAAACAAGAGCAGATACGAACAGAGTGTGTGGAATTCTATAAGAGGTTGTATTCTAACGATGGCTGGATTCGTCCATAGCTTGACGGGTTGTCGTTTGCCTCGCTCTCGGTGGAAGATCCGACTGATATTGAAAGGCCTTTCGACGAACATGGAATATGGAGTGCAATTAAATACATCAAAAAAAAAAAAGCTCCGGGTCCCGACTGGTTTACTTTGGAATTTTTTACGTGCTTCTGGAATTTACTTAAGGAGGAATTGTTGGATGTTTTTGCTGGGTTTCACTCTAAGGCAGACATTAGAAAATGCTTGAATTTGACCTTTATATCGCTCATCCCGATGAAGGAGGGTGCGGAAGATCTCAAGGATTTTCAACCAATCTGCCTCCTCAACGGACTTTATAAAATTATGTCGAAAGTGCACGTCAACCATCTTACACCCCTAATGGGCCGGCTTATCTCAAAAAATCAAGAGGCTTTTGTGCAAGGACGGCAGCTGGTGGATAATGTTTCTATCGTGCTAGAAGTGGTCCATTCGGCCTCCCGTAATAGAGACCCGACTATAGTGTGGAAGGTGGACATGGAGAAAGCGTATGATAGAATAAGATGGGAGTGCCAAGATTATATGTTGAGCCGTTTTGGTTTCGGGGATAGATGGAGGAACTGGATGCTGACATGTTATTCTACGGCCTGGTTCTCGATACTAGTGAACGGGTCACCCACGGGATATTTCCCTAGTCCAAGAGGGCTTAGACAGGGAGAACCACTATCTCCCTTCTTGTTTATTATGGTGAGAGAAGAGCTAGATGGCCTTCTCCATCGTTCGCAACAACTAAATCTGATCTCGGGCATCTCGGTGGGGAATTGTGGCCGAACAATAACGAATTTGCAGTATGCAGATGACACTATCTTGTTTTGCAAGGCAAAAGAGTCGAAGGTTCAGGCACTGGCGGATGCACTAACTATATATGAAGCGGTCTCTGGTCAGTGGGTCAATCTTCACAAATTGACTGTCACGGGCATCGGAGTTGAAAATCATATGCTATATTCTCTAGCGGAACTGGTGAAAGGTAATATTGCCTGATTCCCCATCACATACTTAGGCCTCCCGCTCGATATAAACAAGCCCAACATCAAGGCTTGGGATTCGGTGGTTGAGAGATTTGAAAAGAGGTTGGCGTCTTGGAAAGGGAAGTTTCTAAGAAGTGGTGGAAGTCTTCTGTTAGTGAAGACGGTCTTGGCGAGTCTTCCTATTTTCTTCATGTCTTTATTCAAGTGCCCTGTGGCTGTGGTTCAGAGGTTAGAGCGGATTGAGAGAGAGTTCTTGTGGGAAGGATCCATTTTTTATAGGAAATACCACTTGGTGGGATGGGAGATTTGTCAATTGTCGGTTGGTAATGGCGGTTTGGGCATTCATTGCCTGCGGCGGGTTAACGTGGCAATGTTGGGTAAGTGGTTGTGGCGGAAGGGCTTAGAGTTTGAAAGGAACAGTTTATGGGTTATGGCTCTAGCTGAGAAATATGGCTGGTTGCATGGTCACTGGGGGGTCAACGTCAATATAAATAGCAATGTCTCAGCTTGATGGCGTGGCATCAGCGCTATGTGGGAGAGCTTCGCGTAAGGGACCCATTTCAACTGGAATGACGAATCCAGGATTAGATTCTGAGAAGATCCTTGGATCAATTTCAGGCCTTCGAAGGACAGGTTTGCAGGCATTTATGCCATCTCCAATTCCAACGGTTGCTCGGTGGCTTATCTGTTCGGGGAAGTTGGGGAGAGTCGCCATGGGAGTTGTGCACTAGGAGATTTCTACGAGAGGAGGAGATGCCTAGCTTCCTGCACATAACGGCAATTCTTTACCAAGCCAAACAGAACTCCAAGAGATTGGATGACAGAAGGTGGGTTGCAAGCAACAATGGGGAATTCTCTATCAAGTCCTATTACAGATTTCTAGTTGGTCGCCCTCTCATTCGGCGGGACTGGGCATTGCTTTGGAAGGCTCCTATTCCTCCCAAGGTGAAATTTTTCGCCTGGACAGTAGTGAGAGAGTGAGTGCTCACGGTTGATCAGCTGATCCGGAGGGGAAAAGTGATGCCTAATTTGTGCTCCATGTGCTTACAGTGCGAAGTATCGGCACTGCACCTCTTCCTTCAGTGTTGGGTTGCTCGGGAGATGTGGGAAATCCTCCTCAGATCGTTTAATTGCAGTGCATCTTTCCCGAGCCCATTCCCAGCATCCATGGCTCGAAATGCATTTGGAAGGCCAGTCGGGGGCTTTTTGGAGGGTCGGTTTCTTTGCAGTGTTATGGGGTATATGGCTAGAGAGAAATGCACGCACTTTCAATAAGAAGTGTCACCCGACAGGGATGATCATGAAGAGTGTGATGGACTTGATGTGCTTGTGGGCGAGGCTGGATAAGTATGGGCCTTGGGACAGCACTACCGCGTTTGTCCCCTGGTAGTGGTAGCTGCCCTCTCGCTGGGGCTGAGAAGGTTGGCCTCCCTATATGGTCCCGTGTCAAATCTGAGGGCTACGACTTTGGTCTCAGAGTGTGTTGCCATTGTTTTCTCTTGTTAGTTTGAGTCTTTTTCTGCTTTTTTGTCTTCCTTTTTGTTTCGAGGCTCCTTGTTGGTCTGCTTTAATATATTGCGTGCCTTTACCGATCAAAAAAAAAGTTAAAATACTGATGGATCAGTCTCACTTTGAGGGGCTGATTATGGTGGGCTATTCAGGGATCATAGCAACACCGTTTGTGTAAGTTTTTTGGGTCATCGCTTGGCTCTGCCATTTTGGCTGTTGAATTAGAGACTATTAGAGGACTACGTATGATTGCTGATGCAATAACGTATGATTGCTGATGCACTAAAAGGCTTGAATATTATTGTAGAAGCTGACTCTCTTATTGTTGTGAACATTCTTAGTGGTATCAAAGTAACTCCTTGGAAGTATATTGTTGTAGCTGAACAGATCAAGGTACTGGCCAAGAAATTCTGAAATTGTTTCTACATATGCCCACCGGAAATTAAACAGAGGTGCTGCTTTTCTTGCTAAGAAGGGACTGAAGTAAGCAATGTCGTCAGATGGATCACCACTGAGCAATTTCCTTCTAAATTCTCCTCAATCTTACATTTTTTATGTATATACTCCCACATGTAAATTATTTGCGCTTTAGTGAAAGGGTGAGGACCCCCCAAAAAATAACCTTAAGCACATCTTAATTAATAGGGAAAAAATAGTAGATCAAAGTGGAAATGTAACTATGGTACCGATTGTCATGTTTCCTCTGCAAGAACTCTCTTTACACCATTGTTTCAAGACTTCTAACCAATATAATGGCTAAGGCTCCAATTTTCTCCTCTCTTCTCATTCTGATAACAAGACAGTAAGACTTATGGATGGTTCCTCTATTTCCATTTAAAGACGAAAGAATAGTCTATTCTCACTCTCTAACTATTTGATTGCCTCTTCATGTTTCAACTTTGTCTCCCGATTATGTATGTTAGTAATCTCTCCAGAAGCTTCAATGCAATGTCACCATTTTTCCTTTTCAATGTCTCTTCCAAGATTTAATAACACGGAATCTGATTTGTGGGTAGTGTGAATCTGGTCCATTGTATGTTTTCAATTTCTAAACAATAATCATTAAAATATCATGTTTCCAATGGTATACGCCAAATCATTAAATAAAGTACCACAAAGATATTTTTTGTCAGAAAAAACAAAACACGCCAAAAGGCTAATATGCAATATAAAAAAATGTCAAATATAACAACTTATCAGCACAACAAAAATACAACGCAAATAGGTGGTTTTTATCACAAGGAGATTGGGCAAGAATAGTAATATATTTCGAAAAAAAATAAACCTGAAGTTCTTTGATTTGACCCTTCATCACATAAGAGCATAAAAAATGACTATCCAGTGGCTCATCACAAGGAATTTGAACTGCAGTAACAGGCACCATATCCCTGTTTCCGTCCATTGAGCTCGTATATTTATCCAATGGTGGTAGTAATAATGAGGTAGCATGCCTTCTGGAATAATAGGCTTGTCAGTTTTCTGATGTCCGAGAACTAGAGCAGAGTGGTTTTCTAAGTAAAATAACATTGTTTACGGGACCTGAACAATAAAAGGGAGCAACATTATATAAAACAGGTAACACATACCTGCTGAATCTAGACTTAGAATTCAAAATAAAAGAACAATGAGTTCGTTTAATTTGGGCAAATACTTTCAATGTAAACACCACAGCCACATGGAAGCCTCATATAGAGTGAGAAAAATATTAAAAATAACATGAGACTATTTAATGCACAGGATACACACACACATGCATGCATGCACACACCCATACACAAACTTATATCAGCAACATTAAACAATATTAACTACTGTCGGTACTCCACAATAGTTCAAGTTCAAAATAAAAAAACATACCATCCTCAATCCTATATGAAAAAGAAAATGAGTTGGGACAGCAATTAATACCAAATAAAAGTATTCTCCCTGAACTGATAGAACATGGTTCCTAAACATTATTTACTTTTAGAATTATTGGTATGTTATGAGAAGTCATTGGTGCGTCAGAAGTAGGTTTAACCATTTAAGCTGTAAGCACCTTTCTTTTTTTCTTTTGTATGGATATATCTGAGATTGTAGTATGTACATAAACTCATCGTCGAGTCTGCTTCATTGAATGCCATCAATATTTTGAAGGGAACTTGGTTGAAGCCTTGGAAACCATTTTATTTGTGGAAAATATTCTCAACTTGAGAAAGTAACTTGATGTTCTGAGCTGTCATATTTGAATAGAGTGCAATGGAGGCGCAGATTACCCAGCCCATAGTGGAGCCGACTCAACCACGGAAGTTTAGTTAACGGCCGTTGATTCTCCTCCTTTACTAGCCTCTCTCATTCAAGAATATTTGCAATGTACATACTATCATTAGTAAGTTTTATCTTTCGTTAGTGAAAGTGTAAGGAATACTCCAACCCTGCTTATCAGGAAAGAAACGGAAAAAAAATATATCGATATGGTACATTTACATACAATAGTTCGATGAATCAGTCATAGGGTAAGTATCCATTTGAAATTATAATGGGCATTCACCTGAAAAAATATCCTTACCAATTGTGGGAAGAGTGAATGATACCAATTATGGGAAGAGTGAATGATACAGACACTTAGCCCACTATACTCAAGAAATTAAAGAAGTGGGTCATGTCTGACTCCAATAAAGAACCCTAAAGCACAAAGAATAAGCTGATGCACATGATCATTTAAGGAATTTAAAGTTGGTGGCATGGTCAGGTTATTTCAGTGTCAAGAATGTTCTCTAGTTGGAACATATTACGGTTTGAAATTTTTCGAAGCTTGATCCATGTTCAGGACAAAATAAATTTCTCTTATGTTCCATTTCTCCGATCGCTCTAACTTTAGTGGGTACAGAGGTATTGAAACAGACAAGCAGGAGGTTGAATAATTTTTAAAAAATGGCTAAGGCATCCTTGATGACATGTTTTGAAGACAAAACAAGTTTCTTAGAAGCAACACTGGGCGCTAGGGGAGGATCACCTGGTGAAGAATAGCTTGGTGGTCAATGAAGACGAATTGAAGATGCTCAACAAAGAATTATTTGACACATACTAAACCAACCCATTGGAGTTGACTGATAATTGGGGTGAGGGGATGTATTGAAAAATCTTTCGATGGAAGAGGAATAAAAGAAATGAAAAAGGTCGGTTTATTTAACAGCAAGAGGGAGAAAGAGATAGCAGTCTTCTATGGAGATTATTTTCAATTTCATATCTTGTTTTATTTGTATAACTTGATGACATCATCCCCTACTTTTCCTCCATGTAGATCCATTACTTCTCAGTTCTCACACAACACCTAAAACTCAGGGGGGACAAAGTTTGATGCTCAAATGCAGGCATAAGTTGCAAGCCCCTCATATAGCATGTTTCTTTGATTTCGTTGTATTTTTTGAGACGATAACAAAGCTAAAATATATTAAAACAAAAAAGATTTTCGTTGTTTCCGTTACTTAACACGCATTACTAAGGAATCTTGTTTAAACAAAAGTAAGAAGAGTATGCATCAAAATTTATGTTCTACTTTGAAGGGATATGAGACAAAAAAATAAAAATAATAGTTAATTAATTAATTCCGTTTTACAATTTTATCATTAGAAATCTTTTGCTTTGTTGGTTGAAGCTTCAAGCCCCCTACTATCCATTTTCAAGTTGATTTGTCACCAGCATCTGTTGATAACAACCTTACTGTTACACTCTTATGGCACGTGGTATTATATGGCCCATATTTTTTACCAATCCTATCTGTCAAGTGGCACTGGGTCGTCATACAAACTGAGCTCAGCAAAAAAAACAAATGCCCATCAGAGGATCCGTAACAATCAATCCTACCACTTCAATATAGAAGCGCCAATAGATAGGGACTGTTCATATTAAAGTGTTTGGACAAAATGGTTTGAATCCTCTCAGGGTTATACCTTTTAGTATGACATCAGTTCACATAATGTTCCAGCTTCTACAGCATGGACAACTTGGAACTATCAAAGATGTGCACCCCAGGACATAAAAGGATACTATAATGGTTATATCTATTGATTTCAGTGATGCCCCCATTCATCTTTTTTTAGTAGATTTTATTAGCCGTACACGTTAGAGGATTAATTGATATGCAGTCATTATTATATCTTCTATACTACTTTGACATGTGAGTTATATCTTCACAAAATAATTCATTTGGATTTTTTTACAAAATTATTGGGTACTTGAAACATTATCCAAATAATCTCCACTGTCCTATCGGTACCACTTCCTTACCAAATTCCTCATGGTTGCTTTATTCTGACATCGACATGTGACCCTAAGATGTGATGCTCAACCCTCCCTCGCAGATACAATTTAGGGTTATTTAACAGTGTATTTAATATATAATTTGTTAGCTTATATTTTTCAGCATCCTAATTTTGAAATAGTTAAATTAAAGAAAGAGAGAGAGGGAGGGAGTTGTCACTAATCTCAGGATGTTACATATCCTGAAATCGGAAAATTACCACAATACCATTGGAAAGTCTTCTTCTAAATCTAGCACTTGTATATATTGAGAGTACCTCTCCAATTTCAATTGTATTCTACCTGCACCAATCTACTTCTGAAGTTCATTTCAACCACATATTCTATCAAATATAGAAATATCACTCGCAGATCTGACCCAAAATTGATGTGATGATGATGATGATGATGATGATGATGATGATGGAGTTGGTAATATTCTATCCCACATTTTCATGGTGGGTAGAACCACACAAGCATATATGTTGCTTTTCAGCTGGCAAGCCCAAAAGACACAGCTGATAAATATTCATTGCATTAGGAATTAGTAATTTCGAAACAAGGTCTACTATGTCATATATTTAGCATTAAGATTTAAATTAAAAAGGCCCTACATC
Organism: Chloranthus sessilifolius; assembly: GCA_021018995.1. Taxonomy (NCBI): domain Eukaryota; kingdom Viridiplantae; phylum Streptophyta; class Magnoliopsida; order Chloranthales; family Chloranthaceae; genus Chloranthus; species Chloranthus sessilifolius. The sequence goes on from CM037592.1 coordinate 92,309,505, forward strand.
ATATTTTCAGTAAGATGGAAAATAGAACATACTAGTACTATGGTATGTAAGTGTTTTATAACATAAACAAATTGAAATGATAAGGGATGCACAGGATAAGAAACATAATCTATAGATATTATCTCTATTTCAAGTAGACAAAAGAGCAACATGTTCTGGTCATATTTCAAGTAGCCTTTGATATACCTTTTGCAAGTTTGACTAAACGAACAGCATGATAGGTTCTTGTGTCCCAAACTCTAACTGTGCCATCATCTGACCCAGACACTAAAGATATCTCATCCATGCTAAATGCTAAGCAAGTGACTCCTTTGCTGTTCCAGGACATCAGCTTGTTAAAATAAAATATAGGGAAGTCATGTCGAATCTAAGAAAAATAAAATATATATGCAACAACAACACACTAAATTAGAGAGATCCACTATTTGCTCAACCAAAACCATTAAATTAAAGAGGTCCATTGTTTCCATCAACCAATTTCCATAACATTGTAATAAAGATAAGGCTTGTCCTCTCAGGACAAGAGCTAGAATTGGAAATCATATGATATTCCTAGAAGCAGAAATTTTCACTATTGATCTTGTTTTGATTACGAGTTCCATAATCAACAGCTTCAACCATCTGCAGGGTACCCTCGATTCTTGAAATAATAATCTGAGGCCCTCCCTCCAAGAAGATGAAAACCCGGATTCATTTTAAGCACAGTTGAAACACATTTCATGTTTGAATTTAAATATAGATGTCAGGTGATTGTGCTTGTTGTTAAGCTATTTATTATTTACAGCTTGCAAAAGTTGCAGGGCTTTTTATTTTTTATCAAAAACAATCATTATTCAGTTACCACTTGGTAACTTAAGAGCTGCATAGTGTCAACCTTTTAAGAAATTGCATGTAATGGAGTCATCGTGTTACACTTTGTGTTTGGGCATGGATGGTTTATTATGAGCTAAACCAGTATTTCAAAGAAGATAATATGAATTTCTTTGTTAAACTTAGATAAATAATTTCATATTATCTTCTTGTTAAAAACTAGATCAGCTAGTAATATGAGAATTATCCAGTGATGGAACAACAATTTTGTGTAACATATACTTCATTAGTCAAACACAGATTTCAAAATGCACGCCCACATGGTTGCTAGAGAATTGCATCATTTATCTCATTTCCTATAATTTTATATTATTGTTTATAAGTACTTTCTACATATGCGTGGACATTTCAATGTAACCATCTTTAGAGATGCTGCCTTCAGTAGATTGTGCTCAGGTGGCATAGCATTAGTTGATTTAGCTAATGGCCTTCCACAAGGTATGCATTACTTGGATTCTAAATAAATAAAGTACCCATTAGTTGGACTCTACATAAGGCTGATCGACAAGGTAAATTAACAAGCATCAGAATAATTTTACTTGGAAAATAGCCATTTCATAGTTTAAATTAATTACTTTGTGGTTCTTCGTAACTCCTCTTACAGGTGTTGTAATTCTTAGAAGAATTGATCATTCATTCTTATCCTTTGGAACATTGTCCACCATTGTTAGGACCAACTTTCTAGCTGACATGTAATGATTATATGTGTTAATCTAATTTTTGCTAACTCATATTATATCTCCGTTTGTACTTGATTTGCATATAACTTTTAATAGGCCAGGGGATACTTATTTGAACATGATGTCACTAAGTATTCAGCCATCACCTCATCGAAGAACGAAATCGGAATCATTAGTTTGGGAAGATTTCACAAAAAATTTAGTGTAACAAGGCTTTTTTTATGGGTAAACTGGGATATAACCTAGGACCTCAAGGTTGCAATGTTGTTAACAAGGTAGTTAAAGCAATGTGCCGAGGTCATGGCGAAGAGGCTCGCTATGCCATGGTGAGGACATGGCGAGGCCATTTATTATTTTATTTTATTTTTATTTTTAATTTTATTTAGTACCCATTAATTTTCTTTTTTTCTTTTTTTTATATCTTTCGTAGAGAACGAAAAAATTCAACTACTTAGAGATCAGGCATAAACAAATATCCATAAATATATATCAAATATTAATTATCAAATATGGAACCTCAACAAATTTAAACATTAATTATTTCATATATATATCATGTGAAACACCATCAAAGCTGTGTGATTTGGAGGCCATGGTGTAAAGATCTTTTTTGCCAAATTTTGGCACTAAAAGTGATCTCTATCCTACGGTTCAACATAATCAAAGAGAATCATTTGATTCAATGGTTGATTGGGATAAATAAGATGATAGAGATCATGTTTCATGCCAATCTTTGGTAGCAAAAAATCTTTATATGAATCCCTTCAAATCAGACAGCTTGGATGGTGTTTTCCGTCGCACATTTCCACTAATAGAGTTTGATTGCCTTTGTTGTAAGTTGTTTATAAGGTATAACTTATAAGAGTTATAACTTATATATAAGCAAAAAGTGTGATACTTTATGACTTATAACCAGGTATATTTCAAGATTGCCACTCCCTTTTAAAAAATACTAATTGCCAAATAACACTTATGGCAGTGTCATGCCACTCCCTTTTAAAAAATACAGCCATCGCAATGCCATAGGGTCGCTAATTGGAGAGTTTCGCCATTTACCTCCTTATGGCGATTTCCCTCGCCAATCGCCATGGCGTCACCTTGAGGCCCTTCACAACTATGGTTGTTAACCTTCCAGTTGTCCTACAGGGGCAACCCCACTAAAAAGGAATATAGTTATCCACTATTACATTGGAAAACTGTTCAGATAATCAAGTCATCAATAAAAAGTTAAGAGAATTTTTTTAAAAGTTTGCTCATACTCGATGGATAAATCTTTCAAGTCTGCTGTTGCAATCACATCCACGACCTAGTTGTGCAAGATGGGTATATTCCCACACTGTGGAATTCAACATACTTTATACTAGAACCCACCTTAGGTACAAGTATGCAGCCTCTCAATTTTAAATTCAAAAAAGCTCCATCTATGGAGACTGAAAGAACTGAGAGAGGACAGAGGATGTATGCAAGTTTTTTGTAAGTATTTAATGGTGCTACAGAAGTCATTCTAGAACAAAATACCCTTTTATGTATCTTTATTTTTGTGAGGCCTTTTTTTTTAATAATCTAGGTGTCCAGGCCACTTAGATTACCCACCTAATCCCCCTACATGAGCACCCCAAGTTAGCGCATGCAGGGTCAGAACAGGATATAAATCCCTCACTCAAAATAGTCAACGAGTTTAGATGATTCTATTGGCATCATGGCTAAGAAGATGCAAGTAAAGTTTGGCAAGTGCTAGGAAGATTGTAACATGACAATTGCAATAGTTTTGAATCCTCAAGTCAAACTGAAAATATTAAAGGTTTCTACACAAAAAATGCATAGTAGAGATGACAATTTACATATCAAGCATTCTCATGAACGCGTGCATGACTTGTCACGAGTATGTTGCCCAAGCAAGTAGGTGGAAGAAGAGTTAATTTTAAATAATGAGATAGGCAGTTTAGTTCTGGATTTGGCAGTAATAAAGGTATTGTGAAATGAAAGAGTGAATTTGGTTCGTTGATAAAAAAAAATCCAATAGTTAGTAAACTAGCTCAGGGTTGAAACTTGGAATAATACTTAGATGAGGAGGTTTTCCTCTGAACCAAATGTTTGACATTCAATGTTGGTGAAAAATTACTACTCCAGAATATTGTAATCTCTCCAGCATAGCCTATGGTATTCTAACAACACCTACATCAGTTGTTGCTCCAGAGTTATCACTCAAAATCGGAAGTGGTCCTTGACCAATATAGTAGTTCAATGATTCCAGAGACTAGAGGCTTTCATTTGTGTATAGGATTAATTGCTGTGTGCACCATAGTTACCAAGAGCAGCAGGAACTAAAAGAAGATTAAGAAGAAACCCAATATCATTGTTAATGGTTTCTTTTAATTACTTTTTTATTTAACTTGTTGAACCTTTACTAATAGAAGAAATAAAATTACGTAAGGATAACTTAAACGATAGCAAGAAATCCAAAAAGTTAAAATCCTTCCACAAGGCTCGATGATGCAAAAAGACTACATGGTTCCTCACCACCATAAGTTGCTAGTGCTCGCTCCCTTGTTTGTAAAGCGCCCACCCTTATGTTGCCTTCTTTATGAATGAGAGCGAGTATTTTATTCCGGCTCCTGGGATTCTATCCATCTCCCTAATCGTTGCCACATGCTTCCAACGGAGAAGGGAAAGATGGTTTACCCACGAATATTACTATCAAAACCACCCTTAGTGTTTACGGTTTAGGGCTACCTTGATTCAGGGAGGAAAGAGAGACCACTTCAAAGGACGTTAATTTTAACATCCGAAGCAAAGGTGCATACAAGGAGAGTATAGTCAATAGGACCTCTTCTCCTAATTGTTGAAAATAAATAATAATAATAAATACCTAAACCAGCTTGTCCTATACTCCCTCTACTGCTACAATCCAAATTGAGCTTAAACCATCCCTAATTAGGCTCTATAAAAAATTTAGGAACTCTAGAACCGAGACAGCCCGTGCATACACTCCTTTAGTCCTTGATCAAAGCCTGTAGGAAAATTCTGCTTGAGAAATTATGTTGACTCACTATTTAAAAACTTCAAAGAAAATCGTTGATTCCTACGAAGTTAGCCCGTAAAAGATAGTGTGCATTAGTACATTCATGCACACGCTAAGATTCAAACTTCTCTTCATATCATCATCATCATTCAACGATTTGTCCCATCTATTTGGGGTTGGCTTTGCAAGTCATATTTCTTCACTCCATTCTGTTCAGGGCTGAATTTGATGTTCCTCCTTCCTGTCGTTTCTCAATACTTCTCTCCAGGTCTTTATTGTTCATCCTCTTCTCCTCCTTTCTTGTGCTTCTATTGTTTCAATCCTTCATACAACTATCTCAGGATTTCAATAGACATGCCCACACCATCTCAAGCGACAATTCCTTAATTTTCTCTTCTATTTGGGACCATTCCTAAACTTTCTCTTCTATAGTTGTTCTAACTGTATCACTTCTTGTTATTCCATGCATCCGCCTCGGTATACTCATGTCAATCACATGAACTTTGTCTTCTAGTCACTTATTCAAAGCCCAACACTAGTCGTATCATGGAACCCAAATACATTCATGCATCTCCTCACAAACAATTTAAATAACTTTAGTGTTATCAATTCCACATACCAAAGCGTTTTAGCAAAAAAAGGAAATATTTAACAAGAAATGCATGGCATAGTGCTAAATGAAATGGGTACCTCTATTTGCACCTACGTGATTACTGAAAGCACCTATGCGGAAACCCACTCAAATCCATTGACTGCTACAAATCAGACGATGGAGAGTGTTTTTCGCCCCAATCTTCCACAGAACGGATCTTGATACCATGATCTTATATTCAGATGGTCCATTTTATATTCCACGTGGCATAGATCCGACAAAAGCGACTCTAAAGTCATGTTTGAGCATGATGTGTGCCATGTGACTTTAGGTCCAGTTTTTAGAGATCTCTACCACGCTGAATCAATAACTGGCCGTCCGATGGTATGCTCATGTCTCAAGATCCATTGTGTGGAATATTGAGGTGAATAACGATCTCCATCGTCTGATTTCAAGCAGTCAATGGGTTTAAGTGGGTTTCTGACGTAGGCACTTTCAGTAATCACGTAGGAGCGAATAGAGGTACCCAAATGAAATTAGACCTTCAATAAATGTATGCACCACCATGAATCATTATCGATTTGATGAAAAGAGTGAAGCCAACTATGCATTACATGTCAACTGAATCAAAACCCGTATTAAATAAATAAATATTTCTAATATATAAGCGAAGATAAAAATAGTCATTAAACTGAAGATATAACATTGATGCATCAATAAACACCAGAAATTTTATTAGGAAAATGAGAAGCTGTGATCAGATAATGAACCAATGATATGCATTCCATAATTGCTGCTAGAGGTGCTTTCAGCATTTAGTGCACCAATATATATCTTGCCATCTCTGCTGCCAGCATAAAATACATTCTCCCCAGGATCCAATGCAATGGCATCAATGATGGAAGGGAATGTAACAGTTCTCAATAACTTTCCCTTGGATAAGCTCCAAATCTGAAACACATTAGGATCAGCCTTACAACAAAGAAAGCAGTAACTATCAAACCGATAATCATTCCGCGGGATTTTCCAACATAACAATACAACCACAGAGATAATATAAGAGATAAAAATGATGTAAGTCGCTGAGGATGGATTTTTGTCACTCAGGATATCAGTGGCTTGTGTGACCAATGTCAAAACACTTCAAAACTCTGATGGATTGATTAATGAATGGTCTTTCCAACAACCCCAGGACTGCAAGCCCATCACGCATTGAGTTATGACTAAAATTTTAATATAACATGGCTATGACGCGATTAGTGAGGGAAGACGAAAAGTTCTGAATTCAACTAATTCTATGCTAGCAATGTTTGAGTATTAATTTAACTCTATATGCATGTTAAGTAAAAAATACAATTCTTCTACCCTATTCAATTTTTGGATTCTTCTCCCCTAGCAATTTTTGGATTCTTCTCCCCTAGCAATTTTTGGATTCAACTCTATATGTTGAGTAAAGAATACGATTGTTTTTTTGACACATAACAATGCATACTAATGAAAAGAATACTGCACAATACGCAAAATGCCAAATTAAGGAACAAAAGTACAGTAGTTCTAGGCCATTTCCAATCACTAAAATACGTCAAAGAGACCATTCTTTAACTTCTGTATCATCCTCGCCATTCTCTAATGTAGGGATGTTAATAATCTTTCATGGACAGTTACCCTTTCTTCCAGCCAAGACAGGACACTGCGCACGTTTCTACACTTAATTCCTTCAAGCGACACCCTAAGCTCCGCTTCATTGTTGTTGCACCAACCAAGAGAACCAAAATATGCAGATATGACTAAGCCTCTGTGGTCCCACACCACTCTGCCACATCCTGTCTGTCCCATGTTGCCTAAAGAGTACCCATCAAAGTTTAATTTAAGAGTGCCTAACTGAGGGGAAGGATCTGTGCAGCTTAACCCAATCAATGATCGGGTCAGTTATCTTCTTGATAATACTCGTAATGCTGGAAAGTTTTCCCTTAAAAAAAACATTCTGCTCGTTCCAAACAAACCACATAATATGGCAATGGGAGTAATTCCCTAAAGGATATATCAGCAAATTTGAAATTGCCCGCAACGCCACCCACCTATGTATCCACAGTGCCCGGTATAGTCCTAGTGATATCAAATAAGAAAAGGAAGTAAGTCCATATAACTTTCGAAACCGAGTAGTGAATCATCAAATGCTCCACGTTCTCTTCATTATAAGATACATGATACATCTGTTAGGTATGCCCAGGACCCTATTTTTATGGTGATTTACCGTCAACGCTTTGTCTACTGCTGCTATCTTATGGGAGTAGGAATACTTTAAATTGAAATCAACCAGAAAGTGCGATGAACTCTAGTTAAGTGGTGATGGTTATTAGAAGCAATAAATATTCTGGCATCAGCAGGCTCCCAATATATTCTGTCAATAGCAAATTTGGGCATATAAACCAGTTCCAAAGTCTCCATGATCAATAACAGCTCAACAAATTCAGCTTCATTAAGGTTCCTACGTAGATGAATATTCCTAACAATGTCACCGTTCAGGTTACAATCAAACCAGTCAGTGGGGGTTCAGTGATTAGCATATCGTTGTTGGGTTACCACTCTATTAAGGAGTTTGAATAATGGTTTTAAAAAGCAAAAACTCGACTTGACTCAAATGTCAGTTGAATCGAGTTAACTCAGACTCAAATAAACTCGACTCACTCCAACTCGGTATTTTAGTATATGCTTTGAAACATATATATCTTATAGAAAAAAATTGTTACAAGGAAAAAGATGGAAAGATATGTTGATAAAATGAGTAGTTTAATACTTTTCTAAAGAGCTAGGGTTTCTAAAACCTTACCTCATGAAAGTATTTTGTATATAACAGTAGTTTATGAGTCCTGATTGCATCATCCTAGCGAAATCTTGACTCAAATCCGACTCAACTTGAAATCCTGGCGAGTCAAGTAACTCATCTGAGTTAACTCGTTGGCTCGCCAAGTTTTAGAACTATGATTTGAATCATCGTTCAAAGAGTGAATCACCATTCCAAAAGTCCTCCAGAATTGGATATTACATGAACCCAACTTATACATGAAATCCTGAAAAAAAATTGTTGATAGAATCGAAATAGCTTCCCAAATTCCAGTTCGTTAGCCATTGTAGCTTCGCGAATGCCCCAATCCCTGGCCAATGAGCCATAGTTCTCCCCCAGCAAAATCCTCCACAAACTATGTTTTTTCCTCCAACCCTCCAAAGACACTTAGCCAACAAAAGCCTCATTCATGGTTTTCAAGTATATAATACCCAGAAAATTGCTCTCTTACAATGTTCCAGTCGGTCAAATGGATTCCCTCTAACTTCAAATCATTCTTTAATCTTTTTCTCAAGCTAACAATGACGTGTAAAAATTCTGAGTTATTACCTCACTCCTTTAATCAGCAAACCCGGGAATTTTTCCTCGATCAAATTTCATCCTTCCATACAGTTTTATGTTACTCTTTTTTTTTATTTTTTAAATGCTAACAAAGGCAGTATATTAAAAATAAAAGGAAAAGAACAGTAAATACCTTAGTGGGTAGTAAGAAACTACTGAAACAAAGCAGAACCCCCAATAAGAACATTCACCCAGCCACCGGTGCAGGGAGGAACAGATCACCCCATTACCCAAGCGGCAGAGCGAGAGCAAGAACTAAGGCAAAGAGGAGTCCCACAAGGGGAGAAACTGAAGCATCCCATCCGGAGAGTCGACAACTGCAGCACCCCAACTGATAACCAAATCCCTAATATCACGAATAACAAACTGAAAAGGTTTCCTGACTTTCCTCTTTATACAGAAAACCCTACTATTTCTTTCCAGCCAAGGAGCCCAAAAAACAGCGTAAACAATAAAAGGCCATATCTCCACCTTGTGCCCATCAACCGGATTCTCCTCCCACATTTCCATCAGCCGGGACGGCCGCTGAGGAATAACCCACTGAATTCCAAAAATAGAGAAGATAGCATTCCAAATAGTAGCCACAAAAGGACAATACAGCAACGTGTCTTGAACCAACTCCCGACCTCTCATATACAACAAGCACTGATTTCTGATAGGAATCCGCCATTGCATCAACAGATCCCTGGTCAAAATCCTACGCAGAACAATCGCCCAAGAGAACAATTTAATTTTTAATGGAATCTTAACCCTCCAAAAGCCCGTCCATCACTGCTCCTGAGGCTGAGGTCTCTCATCCGCAAGAAGCATCTCATAAAAGGAGCTGACTGAGAAAATTCCCTTTCTAGCTTTCTCCCAAATTCTACAATCTTTAGGCATGAAGAGCAGCCAACAAATTAGAGAACTAATGAAACTCATTGTCTCTAAGGGCTCTTCTACTATTAATGTTCAAGGATGGGACATCATTATTCCAATCCACCGAGTCCTTGATGAGGGCTTGTTTGGAAGTCGATAAGGCAAATATAAGAGGGAAAGCAAGATCCAGTGACGAAGCCCCCAGCCATTTATCCTTCCAGAATCTCACCTTCTCCCCATTCTCCCAACTGAACGAGATACCCTTTTGAAAATCTGTGAGGGAGCCTTTGACTGCTTTCCACCATGCCGAATCGGACCGAGAAGCGGGCAGCATATAAGCAAAAGTCTTCTCGTTTTTCACTATCAAAATCCATACTCTATTAAAAAACAGAAGTTTTAATTCTTCAAGGATGTTATTGTTCACCTCAGGTTTTGGATTGAACACCTCCTTATTCCATTTTTTGTTTTATACTTTTTTCCTTTAGACTATTCTTTAAGCTAATCAGGGAACATTTCTCCGCACTACCACACACCTACAAGTCACAACCAGTGTTACCTAGACGCGTGGCACGGGTGCCAAGTGTCGAGTGCCAATAGATGTTTGGCACGTCAATTTCTAAAGATTCCAATACGGCAGCATGGCCTTAAAAAAAAAATTAAATAAATAGAAAAAAAATTTTGAAGGAAAATCTTAAAGAGCCAATTGAGATATGTAACGAAAAGATACATAGTATATGTCATGACCCTAAATAAGAGTAAACTATATTATAAAAATCATTTTCAACGACCCAAACATATTATTTAGTAGTTACTAAACTTTACATTCTTTTTTTAAACAAAGTTCATTTCATCGTTGTCAAATCGATCAGCATTTTGATGGTATTATGTGGTATTTTCATACATGTCTAGCAGTTATGTATTGTTTGAGGAGTGTCCAAGTGTCGACATGTTTGCCAAGAGCCACCATCGGCACAGCAAAAATCCCACAAGTAGAATGGCCAAGGTAACACTGGTCACTACTCTATATTTTAGGAAGGAACTCTTTCACTTCAACTACATGTTTTCAAACCCAAATAGTGTGAAAGCCCGTCTTCCCTTATTGGACGAAGGTAGACTCGGGGGTAAAGCTCAAAAATATGACGTGTTTATCTGGAAAGAAGAATAGGGCAGTGTCCTCTCAACCAACTGTAGACTAAAAATGGTTGTCAGTTGAATAAATCGTTTGGATATTTACACATATGAATGAACATCACTCATCAATATAAATGAGTCCATTTACATTGACAAATTTCAAGAAGCCCTTCATATCTGTGGTGATCTTACTTCTCCACGCTTTTAATGAGAACCTTACCACATTTAAATCGCCACCCAAGCAGGAAGGAACTGCCAAATTTAATGTACAGCAGTCATCTTTTTTTCAAAAGGTCTCCATCTGTCGGATCATTTGAACTGCAGAAACGCCCTATTTGCTCTTAACCATATGCAATAGTTCTTCCATATGATGGCAATAATTTAACAACCACCATCAACACCTAGGAGAAATTCATCTAATCCTTTGAGTACCTTTAAATTCACCTACTAAATCTTTGAGTTTACCCGCGCTGGAACTCATTGACTTCTTTGAATCAGATGATGGAGATCGTTTTCCGTCCCAATCTTTCAAGGATGGATCTTGAAATCATGGGCGTACAATTAGACGGTCAGTTTTTTTTTCACGTGGCACATATCCCAAAAAAGTAATCTTAAATCGAGGTTTTAGCATGATGAGTTCCACGTGATGTTAAGGTCACTTTTCCAAGATGTATGCCACATGAAATCAAAAACTAATCGTCTGATGGTACGCCCATGATTTCAAGATCCATTGTGTCAAAGTTTGGGATGAAAAATGGTCTCCATCATCTAATTCAACTCGACATGGGACAACTCAAAGATTCGGTGGGTGAATTTAAAGGTAACCTAATCCTTTTTTTTATGGGTAAGTTGGGCTTGAATCTGCGACCTTGAGGTTGCATTATTGTCAACCTTCCATTTTTCTACAGGCCCAAGCCAAGGAATTCATCTAATTCCTCCCTTTGGCATTTGGAAACAATTTGTTGATAATAACTTATGGCTCGGGCACGGATGGATGCATCATTAATCATTCTGAAATCCAAAAAATTGACCCAGTGTATGATCATGGATGCATCATTAATGCTTCCTACGACTCATTTGTCAAATCCGTAGGTTGAAAGAACATCAAAAAGAAATTGCCATGGCGCTGCATATTTGTCCTTGATAAATATTAATGCTGCCTATCCTGTTTTGCTTCTTTCATTTTTAAGACTTCACCCACCCACAGCACTCAGATTAGCAAACAAGTTACCAGCTAGTAAGCCTCTAGGATACAAGCACCCTAGCATAGATGTCACTGCACTTGAACTTGCTATGTTGTACTGACCAGTGTTGTGGGGTTTTAACCCATAGAGCTGAATCGCAAGATTCAAGTTTCAGCAGAATCGTATAAGATTCAGCTAGTCTAAGATTCACGAGTGGATCCTGAATTGCACACTGTAAGTGTGTTGATCTTTGAACATCATACATCACAACTACACTCTAAAATAAGTTTACTAATTTTTGTTTCCATGTTACCACAACCAACACTAACAAGAGAAATATTATAACATTGTGGGAGAGAGTGTAAAACAATAAGGTAAAGTACAAAACGCCCTTTTTATTGTATGCTCGAGACATAAACAAAACAATTAATTTATAGACTTTTTTTTTATAATCAGTAAAGGAAAAATATTGATGCGTAGCAAGATGCTGCAAAACCAATACAAACAAACGACCAAAAACAGAACAGGAGAGTACAAAAGAAAACAGATACAAGACCACAGCAGCACCATGAAAAACCCATGAGTATCAATCCTACAATACCCAACTTAGCCCGGGTCCCAAAGGAAAGACCCCTCTTGATTACTAGGCCCTCCGACCAAAGCCCAGTCCTATAGCAGATCTCTTATGGACTTCATGACCACCCCCACCGGCTGGCATTTATGCTCGAAAATGCGCACATTCCTCTCACGCCATAAGCCCCAAAAGACCACGAACGTGGCACATCCCAATACTCCTTAAGATGACCCTCCATATTAGTGGCAGCCCAGATCAGGTGCAGAGAATACGGTGTCTCCGGCATCACCCAACTCATACCGAATGACTTTAGAACAATGCTCCAAATCTCCTGCGCCACGTCACAGTGAATTAGCAGATGAGGGGTAGTCTCCTCCCCCTTGTTACACATAACGCAACAGTTTTGGATCTCCTTCCCCTTCCGAATCAGCTGGTCCAACGTCAGTATTCTTTCTTTGAATAACGTCCACACAAAGAACTTAACTTTGAGAGGGACGGCTTTCCTCCACAAATCCGCCCCTTGAAATTTGGTCAATGGCCGCCTCGTGAGCGTCCGATAAAAGAACTTAACAGTGAAAATCTCATCATTATTTGGAGCCCAATTGATCCTGCCCGCTATGGTGCCGCCTAGCCTCATATAACGTAAGCAAAAGATTAGAGTAAGAGACCACTACCTCTCTCAAGAGTCTTCTCGTAATCACCTCCCACAATGTACCCCCCTCCGAATCCGAGACAAACTCAATAATCCTGCCCCGGGGGTTCACAGCAATGGCATGAATGTCCGGGAAAGAGGCTGTGAGGGGCCCACTCTCCAACCACAAGTCCTCCTAGAACCTAACACGGTTACCACAGCCCCACCTAAAGCGGACCCCTCGGGCGTAGGCCTCCCACGTTCTGCAAATGCCCTTCCACCACGAAGAGGTTCCTCTGTGCACTACATGACTGATGCCCCACTCTCCAAAAGGCTGCCCATACTTCTCAACCAACACCACCCGCCAAAGACTCCCTCTCCTCCTCCCTCCCCGCCCGCCAAAACCACTTCCCCAATAAAGCAATATTGGTCCATAGTAGGCTGCGAATACCAAGGTCCCCATTGCGTAAGGGTAATTTGCAAGTCTCCCAATTAACAAGGTGATACCGTTTGTCCATACCCGACCACTCCCACAAGAAATTCCTCTGAATTTGTTCAAGGCGATTGATAACTCCCCTCTGGCAATTAAACATAGACATGTAGAAAATGGGCATCGAAGATAAGACTGACTTGACCAGCACAAGCCTTCCCCCACTACTCAACAATTTTCCTTTCCATGTAGACAAACGTTGTTGGAACCTTTGGACAACCGGTTCTCATTCTCTAGCAGCTGGTTGCCTGAGGTCGAGGGGTATGTGACGGAGGTACGCAATGTGGCTACCCGAGCCATCCGTAGCGCCACTCGGGCCGCTTGTACTCTGCGTAGAGGCAGTGGCGACTTGGTGCCTGGGGCACGTGATGTGGTGCCAAGAGGGCACGCGACATCTTGGTGTCGGGACGGCACGACATGTGGTGCCAGGAGGGCACGCGACATAGGGTCAGAAGGGCCTCGCGACGTAGTCGCGCTGCGAGGACGCAACACGGACGCATGGGAGGACGATGCGTGGAGTCATGGGCATGTTGGTTGGGACTTGACATTGTGTGTCACAGGCAGAAGATGTGTGCCATAGGGGTATGTCAAACCAACGTGTTTGAGGTCCTTTGGTTGTTTACCCATAGATGGCGTTTGGACCATATATGCGAGAGAGGTGTTGGAGAATGCCTTCCACCCACACGGGACCTTGCGTTGCCAGAGGGGGCGCAAGTGTCTCCTAGGCCTGAAAGGGTGCGCCTAGGACGTCGACGCAGCTATGCCGTGTGGCACCCAAGGTGAGGTTGAAGTATGACCCCGGATTACGCGTCGCGGTGCATACGGCTGAGCAACTTCACGAGCATTGCGTGGGACTAGTAGAGCACGACAGCATGAGGGCTGCGTGAGACTCCGTTGAGCACGGCAGCATGAGGTAGGCATACGACTGTGGGCTTGGTTTGGTATGCGAGCAAGACATGATGGCATGAGGAGTTGCATGCCAATATTGTTGCGAAGCGAGGTACTAGTGCAGTGCACAGGGTGAAGCTTGAGCAGGCCAAGTATAGAACAGTGGTGCAATCGGGCGTGTCGAAAGGGGCACGATTCATCGGATGGTAGGCCATGAAACAGAGGTAACCACAAGGAGTTCCCGTCCTCTAGGCGGGTAGTATCAAAGCTGATGAAAGAGATTGATTAGCTTCATTACATGCGGTAGCGAGGCAACGTGCGGATTGATGGCGCGTCAAAGGACGCCGCACGACATTTGGTATCAGAGATAGGCTGACTTAGCGAATTGGGTGTTAGGTGCCGCACGGGCTGACACTGCTGGAAAAGTGACCCCGTGACAGGTAGCCCCAAGTATTTAATTGGGAGCTTTTCGATCACACAGTCCACCACCTACGCTAACTCATCCATCAATCTATCATCCGTGTCAATACCCGTGATCGTCGACTTAGAGAGATTGATACGCTACCCCGATACCTAAATGGATAATACATCCACCAAAGACCTGAATTCCGAGAGGTCAGCCTTTCCGAAAATGATTGTATCATCCGCAAATTGTAGGTGCGAAATAGACCGACCATGAGCTCCCGCCTTAATGCCTGATATCAGGTCAAGACGGCGAGCTTGCGATAAAAGGTCAGATAAAGCTTTGCCTACCATGTTGAAAAGGAAAGGTGAGAGCAGGTCCCCCTGGCGAATACCTCTTGAGCTTTTAAAATACCCCGCCGAAGTGCCATTGATCAAAATCGAGAACCATGCCGAAGAATACCCCTCATCTAGTTCCTCCAACTAGTGCCAAACCCCAGCCTGGCGAGCATATAGTCAAGACAATCCCAACTAATCCGGTCATAAGCTTTCTCCATATCAACTTTCCACAGGGCAGCCGGTCGACGATCATGATGCACTGAGTGAATGGTTTCCTGGGCCACCGCAACCAGATCCACAAGTTGTCTTCGCTACGAAAGCTCCCTGATTGTCCGAAATAATCCGACTCGTGAGCGGTTTGAGTCTATTGGCTAGGACTTTGATATAATCTTGTATAAGTAATTTGTGAGGCAAATAGGCTGGAAATCCTCTATGCCAACAGCCCCTTCCCTCTTAGGAATGAGCGTGATGAACGTAGAGTTTAGACTCCTCCCTATGCAGCCGGAAGCGTGAAACTCATACATAACTTGCATCAGGTCTGCCTTAATGGTTGCCCAAAAGAATCTAAAGAATTCCATGGTAAAGCCGTCTGGTCCGGGAGCATTATTTTTGCCCCCACACTAATGACCCTCCACACCTCTTATTCGCAGAAATGATTTTCCAAGCTCAGCCATTCCTCCTCCTTAATGGATCGAAACTGAATCCCATCCAATTGAGGTCGATGCCACCCATGGATCAAAATCTCGTTTTTTCGAAACGTATCATCCAGCCTCAAAACCGATACGTATCGGTACCGGACGATACTTTCCGATTTTTTCCCCAAAAAAAAAAAAAACATCAAAACTGATACAGACGATACGAACGATACATTGAACGATAATTTGGTTGTTTTTTAAGGGGGGTGATAAAAACCCAAAGTATCGTATCGATGAGGTCCAAAACTGATACGTATCGTTATCGGATGATATTTTGACCCATGATGCCACCCTTCATCTTTGTACATAATCTTGTAGAACTGAACAATATGCTGACGGATTTGTTCCTTCTCCGAGTAGGTCACCCCCTCAACGACGACCTTGCCCATGTAGTTCGTTTTATTCCGCGCATTAGCGACCGCATGAAAGTACTTGGTGTTAGCATCACCCTCTTTGAGCCATCGAACCTTAGCCTTCTGTCTCCATTTGATCTCCTTCGCCAAGCACGGCGTATTAAACTCCATTTTCCTCCTGTATCGTTCCTCTCTTTCCTCCTCCGTCAAATTCCGCGATTCCTCTAAATCGTCTAACTATTTAAGCCGCAGCAGCAATGCATCCTGCTTGTCTTGTACCATCCGGAAGACCTCCCTATTCCACTGTTTACACTTCTGTTTAACCCGTCTTAACTTGGATATAAATCTGCACTCAGCCGTCCCTTGTGATATTAGTTCCATCCACCAAGCTAGTACCAACTTCTGAAAATCTTTGTCCAACAGCCACATGTTCCCGAAACGGAACGGGGTCGGCCCACTCCCACGTGCCTCACAGGTTAGAACCAACGGTCGGTAGTCCGACACAGCTTGAGGTAAACATTCCGGCCTTGCCCTCAAGAAGATATCCATCCACTCAGTACGCATTGGCTTGGAGAATCGACCACGTAAAGAGGGCCCCGGTTAACAGTACATCCATCAATTCCCACTTGGAAATGAGCGTGTTGAAATCCCGCATAACACTTGGGTCCACCGGCCCTCCTTTTTTCTCGTGACACCATCTTATTGCATTGAAGTCACCTCCCAGGCAAAATGGAAAGTCCCATCTGGCTGCAAGTGCCGCCAACTAAGACCAGAAATCCTCCCTACCAGCAGTCGGACCGTATATACCTGCAAACATCCATGTTTTTCCAAATTCCTTACTCCAGAGCACCACGAATGCCGAGTTGATGCCCAACTCATCCACTTTGTCAAATAACCGACTGTTCCAAGCCACCAGGATACCACCCGATGCACCATCAGAGTCCACCCCCAGCCACTCCCACTGATTTCCACCAAGCACCGAAGCAACTTTTCTGCCATCACGGCTGCCCCACTTCGTTTCCTGTAAAGTAACGACTTCAGGTTTGATAGATGCGATGATCCGTTTAACCCCAGTCGATTTGCTCCCATCGCAGATACCCCGCACGTTCCATGAAAGCATCTTCATAATCAAATAGTAAACCTCGCCCAGGTCAAAGCCACCAGGAGTTAAACCCCTCTTCGCTCCCTCGCATCCGACATTCCCAACTGCAATCTTGCCAATTCCCGGGTCCCGCCCCTACACCTCGACTTTGACTCATTGCGGCTGACTAGGACTGGATCGTAACACCTTTCGAAGCGCCTCATCGGATCCCCTGAAAGACATCCCGAGGTCATGCCCGACTCGAATTAGTCGATCAATATCGGTAGCCAAGCATAATTCCCCCTCATCCTCATCCCTCCTGGTTCTCACCGATAAGTCATCACACGAGAGCTTTGAATCGCCCTCTGTTTGGTGCAGGGTTTCCCTGGCTATACAAGGCCCTATAATTACCGGGTCCCAGCTACGTCGCGCCAACCCATCCCCAGACCCTATCTCAATCATATCCACCGGGCCGCCACAATTCATGGGCTGCAAGGCCCATGGGTCTGGACCAAACCACACAGTAGCGCTCGGTCCCATGGATCCATCTGCCAAACATACATGCATGCCCCACGGATCCAAAAAATAGCATACCCATGAGATACCCTGAAAATGTCACGTGTCTAGTAGGTCACGTGGAGCAGCCGATAAAAAGGACCCCAACTCTCTCCTTTTGAGGATTTGAGGGTTAACTATGACGGGGGCATGCGGCGTGGCCATTCGGGTCAGCCGTAGAGCCATTTTGCTCCTCCGCGTCAAGAGCATTATTGGTGCATCGGAAGCCATGAGGACAGCACCAAGTATGTTTGTCGTAGGCCATGAGGGAGTCGCGACACATTGGGATCAAGGTTTGAGACATAGGTGCAGCATGGGAGCGACACGGTCGCAACATTGTCGTGTGGGAGTCGATGCGGGGCGTTGCGACGTATTGGTGCAGAGGATGTGTGCCATGTGGGCAGTATATCAAACCAATATGTTTGAGGTTCTTCCACCATTTCGCATATGTTGGTGTTTAACCCTTATATAAGGGGATATGAGTTGGGGTCCCCCGACCCAACACGTGCATTAGCCTTGTGGGCTAGAATGCGTGCATCCGGGCCATGGTTGGTGCTTGGTCGTCCTAGTTACGTCGTATAATAGGGCCATCGTGTTTGGGGTGCTTTCCAACCACCCCCGCGGTACGGATCTACCCCCAAAAGGGGCTATATATATGCTCATCGCTGCCCCTTGCATTCTTCGTCATTGTTGCCAGCTCTAACCTGTTGCGTTGCTTCGCAGGGCGAAATCCAAACGCAGAGGTCGAGGTGAAGCTTGAGTAGGACAAGCATTCCACCCTTCGTAGCATTTGAGAATCCGCATAGTGTAACTCAATTGGGGCTTAGTAGGCTGACTTAGCGCATCGGGCGCTAGGTGCCGCACAGGCTGACACTGCTGGTTGAGTGTCGCCGTGACATTTGGTATCAAAGCCATTAAGATGGTTGAGATGGAAGGGACTAGTGATGATACTAGACGGCGGACAACGAGAGAACGGTTGGATAATTTAGAGGCTCAGACGGAACAATTGGATTCAGTGGTATCTGTCATGACATTGCATGGGGAACGACTAAATAGGCATGAGAGAATCAATGCCGCTGTGACCGAGACCGTAGAGCAATTGACAGCAAAGGTACGAGATATAAAGGTCACGTTGGAGGAGATACGTGACGAGATGAGTGTGTTGAAGAAGCTCATCTTCGCAATGCCAACAGGGGCGCCGACACCCCGATTCAAGTTCCCTGAGCCATAAACATTTAAGGGCTCTCGGGAGGCGAAAGACTTCGAGAACTTTATTTGGGACATGGAGGAATACCTTGAATCTTTGGCGGGCTTCGATGCAAAAGTCAAGTTGAGGCTTGCATCGAGATACTTGGTTGGAGACGCCAAGTTGTGGTGGAGGCATCGTATGTGAGAGGCACATATGGGCATTGGGGCCATTGAGTCATGGGCTGATTTAAAGGAATTGCGGGCTCAATTTCTACCTACCAACGTTGGATGGACAATACGAAAGACTCTATCAGCGTTGAAACACAATGGATCGTTGCGCGAGTACATAAAGACTTTCACGAGCCTGATGTTAAACATTGATGATATGAGCGAGAAGGATCGGGTCTTTTCCTTCATATACGGATTGGTGCCATGAGTGCAACATGAGTTGTCTCGTAGAGGACTGGAGAAACTGGATGAGACGTTGGCTGCTGCTGAGCGTCTAACTCAGCACCGCCAGGAACGAGAGAAGGCAAACCAAGTACCCGTTGACAATGTTGACAAGCAGGCGAGGAAGCCGAATGATACTGGGCATGTGCGATTCGGTCAGGAGAAGGGTAGTAGGTATGAAAGGAAGAGAGACGGCAGGCCTAGTAAGAAGGGTTGCTTCTTGTGTGATGGGCCGCATATGGTGCGGGAGCGTCCAGAGAAGGCCGCCTTGAATGCGATGATCGCAGAGAAAGGGAAGAGTAAAGAGAGACAAGTTGATGATGAAGAGTCCGTCGTCAGAGTAGGGGCTCCGGCTAATTAACAGTTGAGTAAGGGTACATCCACCTCGGTTTGGCGTGGGCCGTGGACAGACTTAGACACCAACAGTGTACATTTTGAAGTGTGCAGTTTTGTTTGTGTACAATTTTGCTATATAGGGTGAGGGCAGGGAGTTGTTGCGAAACCGTGGCAGGGGACAATAATTGCAGAGCTTCAGAATGTGGGGGAGGGCACGTTTTGGTGGAGTGCCTTAGCGTTAACGAGGACGTTGACGATTTTGAGTGGAGGAAGATGTGACGGGGGCATGCGAAGTGGCCATTCGGGTCAGCCGTAGAGCCATTTTGCTTCTCTGCGTCAAGAGCATCATTGGTGCATCGGAAGCCATGAGGGCAGCACCAAGTATGTTGGTCATAGGCCACGAGGGTGTCGCGACACATTGGGATGAAGGGTTGAGACATAGGCGCGACATGGGCACGACACGGTCGCGACAATGTCGTGTGGGAGTCGATGCGGGGCCTTGCGACGTATTGGTGCGAAGGATGTGTGCCATGTGGGCAGTATGTCAAACCAATATGTTTGAGGTTCTTCCGTCATTTCGCCTATGTTGGTGTTTAACCCTTATATAGGGGGACATGAGTTTGGGTCCCCCGACCCAGCACATGCATTAGCCTCGTGGGCTAAAGTGCGTGCATCCGGGCCTTGCTTGGTGCTTTACGTCGTGTACTAGGGTCATCGTGTTTGGGGTGGTTTCCAGCCACCCCCGCGGTGCAGGTCTAACCCCAAAAGGGGCTATATATATGCTCGTCACTGCCCCTTGCATTCTTCATCTTTGTTGCCAGCTCTAACCTACTGCGTTGCTTCGCAGGGCGAAGTCCGAACGCAGAGGTCGAGGTGAAGCTTGAGTAAGACAAGCATTCCACCCTTCCTAGCATCTAGGAATCCGTATTGCGTAACTCAATTGGGGCTTAGTAGGCTGACTTAGTGCATCGGGCGTTAAGTGCCTCACGGGCTGACACTGCTGGTTGAGTGCCGCCATGACACAACTCCCTTAGAGAGCCCCTCCCTCCTTCCAGAACTCTCTTCCCGAAATACACGTGTCGAGCCCCCAGCGCATCTCACCCTTCGAGATCCCCACCATCTTCTTCCTTGTCAGATATAAACCCTAAACCCCTTTCTGCTCCCTGCGTTATGTTTCCTCAGTATAACACCGACAGCAGCTTCGGTCGCCATCGGATCCCAGGTATGTACACTGACATCCTCCCGTACCGTTGCCATCCCCGACAACTCACCAACCTCCGTCATTTGCAGGTCGCCATCAGGAAGTTTGCGGTACGCTTTCAATCTCGGCTGTAGGAACCATCGACGGATTTTGCTCCCTGTCGGTGTACGTCGCTCCTTCCAACGACGAAATCTTCACCTGTGTCGAGGAACGGACCAATGGCATCCCCTCCATAGTTTGTTCCCGCCGACCGCCGGAAACCTCCCCTCCGAGAGACCAAGGATAATCAGATTCCGCAAATGTCTCCCCTTCCTCATGGTCCGAGAGTATATTCTGCAACCCCCACTCGGGCCTTAACGGCCAGAGACCCCTCGTTGGCGCGGTCGTCCACCCCTATGGCCCCAAACGGAGCGTCGAGTTCGTGGGCGAGCCATTCTCAGAGCAACTCGCCACCACCCCGATGGTGTTTACTACCCAACCCCTGACTGGCTTGGAGACCGTCTCGACTTCTTTTGTGGGGCAACTGAATATGTCTACACCGGACAGTCGGGGCCCCTCGGGTTCTATACACGCCTAATGCGGCACGACCATCCTCTCCAACAACGCCAGTTCTATGAAGATCCAGAATGCTTGGCTACCGATGCAGATTTCACAGCATCGAGGAATGCAGTTCAACCGGTCGACCACGAAGAGGATCCGAGCAGAATCAGCATCCCAGAGATCATCAGTTCTTTGGTCAACAAGGATGAACTCGTCGTAGCGGTCTCCAATCGCTTTAAAAACTTCCTGGGACCAAACATGGATCGGTAAGCCGCGCACCCGGATCCAGAGACCTCCCTTCTCCTTGTGTTCCAGTAGCGTTCCGACAGTCGAATCCCACGCCCCGCAATCCACCGGTATGCCATCAATGTGCAAAGCTTTTTAAATGCAAAACTCTCTGGCCTCTTGCTCCGACTGGAAGTAAAGAAGAAACTTAGGCTCAAAGATCGCCAATAAAGAAGGCCTTTTTAAAGTTTCCCAAATCTTTTGTAACCAACTATGTAACTGAAGCAAGATAATGTATCTTTGATCACAAAAAGAACCACCCAGTAGTGTCTTAAGTTGTTTGCAAGCGATAGAAACTGAGAGGATTCAATCCTAAGCATCTCATTAGATTTCGACATCTCCCGGCCAGAACCAATCCCACCATCAGTGACCGAGGGAATGGCCTGTACGTCAGGAGCTCCCCCTTCACTCCTTGCTATCTCGGCGAACGACACCCCGATACATCAAAGTGCCGAGGGATTGGCCAATATCCGGTTCCGTCTATTTCCCGCAATAGACCAACCGAAGGATATCACAAGCTTGGGCCTCACTAACCACCGGCTGATTTTTGCTTATCAATCGGGGATGCCACTCCCCCACCTTCACCGGTATTCCCTCTGAACGGGAAGAAAAGCACCCATACCGGTGACACCTAATCCGGCGTCGAAAATTGACGTTGCGGCACCAGACACATTAAAGCACATGTTCTAACATATAAACACAAAAGCAATGCTTACCCTATTCGAACATAAAAAGAGATACTAAAGAGAGTAATATATTACCAGATATAAGTGATTGTTGTTCCAAAAAGTGATTTAATAATCCTAAAAATAAAAGGTCAACTGAGTAAACATTTTATAAAATGAACTAGTTTGCACACTTTCAGTGCATGTGAGAGCATATGACCATGACAAGAGTTAAATTCTTTAGATATATTAACTGTTGTCCAGGTACACAAATGCATGTAACCATGACTAGCAACCTGCATTGGTAGGGGTGGCAATGGGGCGGCCTACGGTAAGCCCAGCCCAAGCCTGTGGCAGGATTATGATTCTAAGCCCAAGCCCAGCCTGCAACAAACCTTCAAAGCCCAAGCCCGGCCCGGTCCAGTCAGATATTCATAAACTAGCTATAGATTTACAAAACTTAGCTCTATATTCGTAAAAATAGAAAAATCAACATATAGCAAATACCTAGTAAGAAGTGAATATATATTTCCAAATAAGTCTAAAGTTTAAAAATAGAAACTTTGTAGCTCTTTAAGGATTTTTTAAATATATTGCAAGTGAAGCCAAATATCCTTTTCATATATGAGAGCCCAGCAGACCTAGGGGTTAGGACCGGGCCTGCTTGAATTTTGGACTTAAAGTGTTAGCCCAATCCTGGCATGCAGGCTTTATGGCCATATGCCCAAACCCTCCTTAAACTGGACTGGACCTAACAGGGTGGGCAGCCTACCCAGCCCATTGTGACCGTTAGGCATTAGCGAAGCCCACTCGCACATGTACTCAATCTGCACCAAATGCTTTGCATAGGTGCACAAGCAGGTATTAGTGCAACTGTGCAAGGCATCATAGTTAAGAATAAAAAGCTTTCTGATCCACCTACCACCCATATCAGTATATGTGTGTGTGTAATCATGAAAGTGAGAAAACGAGCAAAGCCAAACTTTTCCGTTTTAAAAGGGAAGAATGTTTAAAAATAAATAATTAAGTAAAAATCATCAAAAAAGGAAAAAGTGTTCTATGTGTAATTTCTCTTACACAAAAAGTATACATAGTACGAAAAGTAGATCAGACGGACCATAGTTCAAACTTCAAAATCTCATCCGAGCCCAGGACGTATATCAGTATCGGAACAGCCTAAGATAAGAAATACAGGTGACTACAGCTCTCTATAAAATACACTAATTGTTAAAAATACATTAATTTTGGGCCCCTTTTTGCAGTGGATCGCTGATACGAAGTTTGTATCGATGATACCCAAGAAGATACGTCTCGGTCGACACAAGAGGATACGGAGACCGATACTGAGAATTTAAACCTTGGTTCAAACTTCACTTTAAAATAGACTAAAAATACTATCGACATTAGATTGGGGAAAAAAATTTGTTAATTGCCATTAATGACATGCATATATCGAAATAAAGACCACCCTTCTATCTACAAATGGCACCTAACCAAAAAACCACAGAAAAAAATAAAAATGGGGATATGATACAATGCTGATGGCCTAGAGGACTAATTTGGAAGCCCTACACAATATCCTCAGACTCTGATAATATTTACAACATAAGTTGTAGTTAATGAAGGAGATTCCCTAAATTTGATTAGAAAAATAAAATGGGCCTCATCCTTTAACCTTCCCTCAATACAGAGGAGTAAGATGCAATTGCTAATTGCAGTGCTTCTCTTTTCATTTTAAAGGCCCAATCAAGTACAATTTTTTTCCGGGGCAGGCTGCCTAGTTGGAATCATTTTGTTTAGATGATTTAAAGAAGATATAAGCATTATGCAGACCATGATGAACAATGATCGGTGATGAAACAATTTCTATTTCTCAGTTATGATAATAAATATGATTAATAGAAAAGAACTACCAAACCTTACACGTATGATCCTCAAAAGAAGACACTATAATTGCAATGCATCCTCCATAACCTGAAACAATATCAGTCACATGTAAAGTGTGTTCAGAAAAACTATGCTCGTAGAGATGCTTTGTCTCCGTGCTTCCTATATCATCAAATAACCTGCAGTAACGAAGGAAATACAACAGAAAATAAGTATATCAAAAAAGTTAATTGGACGAAAGGCTTCCCGTAAAAAAATACATACTTAAAAAGGGACCAGACTCTAATGCATCCATCTTCTGCCCCCAGAAATTAACAACGAATCATCATCAGACAATTTTAAGCAAGAGGCAGCCAGGTAATGAGCATGCCACTTCTTAAGTAGTCGGCCAGTGGCCACCTGTATAACAAAATACGTATTAGGAGAAACATATTAAAAATTGCCTCAACTAAGATTATGCAGGGATTTCAATTTATTCATCATTCCCCCCTCCAAAACCATTTAGTAGCAAAAGAAGATCATTAGGCAGTAAGAAAATCCACCTCCCAACAGTAAATGTCCCCAGATGATCCTCCACCCATGATATATGTACCATCAGTATTAGCAACAAGAGGATTGATTGGCTCACCAGGAATTCTTTTCACCTCTGGTTGAGGCTGGAAATCAAAGCACTCAAAAATTATCAACAGCAATTCAGAAATAATTACCTTCACAAATCAAGACACAAAATGAAGTCAACACTATCAGAAAAACTCTATAGTCAAAATAACATATTTTTTATATATGTAAACTGGGCTCGAACCTTCAACCTTGCGGCTGCAATATTGCCAATCGTCCATTGTGCTACAGCTTCAAACACTGACCTCAAAATAATATAGCGGCTTGTACCAAACTTATTGGGATAAAATATATTTAACTTTACTTCTAACAAGAATTTAAGGTCGCATACAAGATTATACCTCCACAAATTGACGCTGCAATTTTACTGCAATTATTTTCATCACAGATTGTCATTTCTGGTCTCTGAATAGTGCAAACAATTAATGCATATCAACAAAAGTGGCTGGTTTACAAATTTCTGTTTTCAATTTTTCCAAATTCATTTGTTTCATCAGCATGTGTACGCTTCCATGTTATGAATAAGAGCCTTAGCTGGAAGGTCAACAATATTGCAACCCTGAGGATTTGTGAGAGTTTCCAAATAAGAATTTGTGAGAGTTTCATGTAAGAGGTAAGCTAGATCAAAGGGCATCATAGAAAATGAGGTGGATGCTTAAATTCTGTTTGTTGGACAAATATTTCAGGCTACTACTAATTCACAAAAGTAGGGCTGTCACCAGGTCAAGTCAACCAAATACCCGACCCGGCCCGATACTTTACCGAGTCAGGCACAAAAACATGACTCCAACCCAACCTGAAGGTTGGGTCGGGTCAGGTCAGGTTGGGCAAAAATCTCGGGTCGAGAAAAAAATTATGGAAAACAAGGGGTTTTATCGGGTCAGTCAGATTTTTGGGTCAGGCGTCAGGTCGGGTCAGTCATATTTCCAGGTCGGGCGTCAGGTCGGGTCAAGTTGGGAATATGTATCTTAAATGTGACTGGTACTTATATATGGAGACCACCGTGCTATGTGGTGCCCTCTCTGTTGTATGTAAAATTTTAAATAGAAAACAAGGGACAGTTGCATAATGGCATATTGGTTGGGTCTGCGGACGATATGTATCGGCAAAACCAACCGCTATATAATTGTCTTTTCTTTATTTTTAAAATATTCAAAAAAGTAGGCAAGTTAAAAAAATTACACAAAGGGCATTTCACGTGCTATGCCTAATTCATAGTGGATAAATATCAGCCAATATGACCTGATATTGGCCGATAATTGACCAGCCACCCTTTATTTGACCCTAAGTCAAAGCAGGAGTGTATATCATATCGAAGGGGCCCTAACCCACTACATATCGGCCAATATGTATCAGATATGGCCGATATTCAAAACCATGGTGGGGAGTAGCATATTCAGTGGTTCCCGAACACCAAACAAACCCAAAGGAGTCGTCCCTCTTCCTCTACAAGGAAATCTCTGTAATGTGTAAAAGAAGCAGAGTAAGTCCCATGACTACCAGCAACCCAATTCATCACGGAAAATGGTATTAATCGGATCACCAAAACAAATAAAAGCTTATCTTTTGCTATTTAACTAATTTAAAAAAGCAGTATATATGACCATTGAACCAATTGATTCCATAAAACCTAGCAATTTTTCGGATGAAAGAAATAACCCTAAATGCCGCATTCATTAAGAATACAGTTTTTAACCTCTTATAATATTACTAAGGTTGAAAAAACATAGAAACGTTAATTTAAAATTTAAAAAAATAAATAAATAAAAGACGGACCTTGTTGAAAGCCCAATAGAGAAGGGAACCAGATGAAGAAGGATCACGGATCTGAGAGGAAGCGAGGAAGCGAGGAACCGACCCGCGACGCACGTTAAACCATGCGATGGGGAAACACAAGATCAAAAAATGAACTTCTCTTCTCCTAAGCGCAAATCCCAACAAGTAATTCCAGCGTCCACAGGAAATGAAGCTATCACCGCCTCCATATATTAAACTAGCTCATACAAGGTTTAGGGTTTATAGGCTAGTGGGATGGACGTGTGGAGAGGCGTGAGAGAGAATGGGAGATTTAATAAGAGAACACAATTGGTTTGGAATATGCTTACGCAAATCAAGACACGATCAATTTTGAATGGAGGTAGGAGGATGAGGAACCCTAAGGCCATGTTCAAGTATTTCCCCAATTATCCTAGAAGAGCTCATATTCCTGACAACGTTGTTTCCTGCAGATTCCTGGCAAACTCAGATTCCTGACTTTCCCCAGGTGTGTTCTTTTAGGCCTCAGAAAAGCTATGATCCCTGGCATTTCATAGAAACGAAGGATTTCTTGTGTTCTTTTAATTAATCCAGAAAAGCACAGAATCGGTCTACTTTAGAGACATTGTATGACCGTAGGAAAGACCGTAGTCCATCCAATACCGTATTGTATATATTCGAAGGTCATTTTTAGCCGATACACGATCCATGGGCAATTGAGCACTTCCATCTGTTACCGAAATTTCTGTTCCACGTTTTTCGTAAAATGTAACGTGGGGTGTATTGGCACTATTGAGACCGTAGTCCATCCAATACCGTATTGTATATATTCGAAGGTCATTTTTAGCCGATACACGATCCATGGGCAATTGAGCACTTCCATCGGTGCAATTATGAAAATTTGATTTGTACAGCTATAGTACCCGAATGTCAATAGTGCCAATACACCCCACGTTACATTTTACGAAAAACGTGGAACAGAAATTTCGGTAACAGATGGATAAACTAATACAAGGTATACACAATGGTGAAAGCATAGTGAACGATAGGGGTCTCAAAGGTCAGGCTTAAGCCCAACTCAACCCGTAATGAGTTTGTTATAGAAGGTCGGTAAGGTCGAGATATGCATGGGTCGGCCTGATCTGGCCCGAATAGAAATTTAGCCGGGTATGGGCTAGTTGTGATAACCCAACTCGTTCAGCATGCCCTGACCCACTTATTGTGTTACCCAAAAATGTCCCTACGCCCAATCTTTTCCTCTTAAAAAAAAATTAAAAGGAACAAAATTTGGATGACATGTGGTGTTGCGTCACCCTCACCCAATCCCCTCCAAGCACCATGTCCCCTCCCTATAAATGGAAGGCCCAAGCCTCCTTGTTCCCCACTCCTCTCTCTCTCTCCTCTTTCTCTCTCTACACGGGGAGCCCACCCATCTACCTGCAACTCCTTATTCATCTTTTTCTTCACTCTCCATCTCCATTTATATGCACAAGTGACACCGCACTCTCTATCTCTCATTTTCTCCTTTCAATGTCCTTTTTTCGCTCTTTATTTTAGAAGCTCCACAACATCCATTAATGGTTGCCTTGAGCTCACTGCGTTAAAGAGCCAAACACCCTTTCGACCTACAGAGAGAGAGAGGGGATCTAGAGAGAGAGAAAGAGAGAGAGAGAGAGAAGAGCCTGCCG
This sequence comes from Chloranthus sessilifolius, assembly GCA_021018995.1. NCBI lineage: Eukaryota > Viridiplantae > Streptophyta > Magnoliopsida > Chloranthales > Chloranthaceae > Chloranthus > Chloranthus sessilifolius. The sequence continues at coordinate 92,337,866 of CM037592.1, forward strand.
GAGGTTGAAAACTAGCACTGAACGGCTTCTATTTGGTGTATATAGTAAAGCATACTATACACTCACCTCAAATTTCATTGCTCAGTTTCCGACTATTCCTAAGCAAATAACTCGGAAATGGAAAGTGAATCAATACTCAGCTTTGGTCGGAATTTGCATGGGACCCATTGCCGTAGCCGAACATAGGAAACCCTCAGGAAAGCACAAATGGCAACTTTCTGAGCGCAACTCAGTTTCTGAGCGGAAATGGGCTATTCGAACAAGCCCTAAGGCCTGACAAAACTCATGGAAAAGGTTCTAGTTTTTGTACTTTGCATTGGCTGGAAAATAAAAGAACTAATGGGAAGTTTTTATTTTAAAATTTTACAATGGTTTGTTTTTGTTTTTTTTTGTTTTTGTTTTATTTTATTTTTTAAAATTTCGGTGTTCGGTTCGGTACACTCCAAACCCAAACCGAACAAAACCGAAATATGTATTGTGGCATCTCATATAAAAAGAAGGCGACTTTAGAAAAACGACCTTAGAAATGAAACGTTTTAGCCTATTATACAGGTAGGAAAAGTTTTATAGGAAATGGTTTTTACCATTTTTTTTTTGTTCTAATTTACGTGATTGTGAAATTAGTGGCACGTGTAAGTTAAAATCAGTATATTTTACAAAGTACCCTTCTATAAAGAGTAGTTTAGTGGCTTTTGGGGATCATTTGAAGGGTTTTGAGAGAGAGGCGCAGCATCAAATTCCAGCTGGGAGCCCTAGGTCAGTTTTCTCGTTCCCCCTCTCTGTCTCTCTCCATTATACTTGGCTGCTCCATTGTTCCTATAGCTCCATTATACTTGGCTGCTACATTGTTCCTATAGCTCCATTATATTTGGTTGCTCTCTCCATTGTTCCTATAGCTCCATTATATTTGGCTGCTCCATTGTTCCTATAGCTCCATTATATTTGGTTGCTCTCTCTCTCTCTCTCTCTCTCTCTCTCTCTCTCTCTCTCTCTCTATACCTCTCATTGAATTTTTTTGGGCAAAATATCATCAGGCTAATTTTTTTCAGTTTGCTGCTTGCAGATTAGGGAGGGCAATTTCTAGACGCCCAGATCTACTAATATCCAAATAAGTATACATTAATACGCTCCTTCAAAGGTAAATCTCTCAGTCATTTTTTATTGTTTCTGATGGTTCATTGTTTTATTTCTCTCTTTTTTTCCTATCATCTTCCTAGCCTCAGGTTTGTCTTATTTGTAGCTCTTTTATAAATTTTCTCATGGTTTAAAAGTTCTTTATTTGCATGTTGGCATGACTCGGTCTTATTTCTTGCTCTTTTTATATATTTTCTAATGGTCTGAAAGTTCCTTATTTGCATGTTAGCACGGCTCAGTCTTCTTTGATTATTGTTTTATTTCTGATGGATCTTCAATTGCTCCTTTAAACAAAAGATGGCTAATAAATGTGAATCCCAAAACCGTCTACCCTCGATTATAGATTGGGAGGGATACTGGTAACCCTGTAATGCCACCATTGAATACAAGATGAGTGCTAATCAGGAAGATAAAATGCCATAGGTCAGTTTCAAACGACTTTAACTTCGAACACCCCAAAAACCAAAAAAAAAACCAGCCAATCTCCACAACCACCGTTCGTAAATGGAAACATTGTCTAGCTTGGGAGAGATTTACCTTTGAAGGGGCGTATTTTACAATCTTTGGCGCCGGAGATTAGTATATCTGGGCGTCCAGAAATTGCCCTCCTTAATCTGCAAGCAGAAAGCTGAAAAAATTAGTCCGAGAGAGAGAGAGAGAGAGAGAGCAGCCAGGTATAGGAAATCTATAGGTACAATGGAGCAGCCAGGTATAATGGAGAGAGAGAGGGGAACGAGAAAAATGACCTACGGCTCCCACCTGAAATGAGAAATCTGCGCCTCTCTCCAAACCCTTCAAACGATCCCCAAAAGCCAATATTTATATTGGATCGCGCATCCACCGATACAAAGAGTCTGTATGCATAAACACAAAGTTTATATGCAGCCCATTGACTGCTTTGACTCTAACAATTCAATTTGTTTTTCATGTCAATCTTTCCAATGATGGATCTTGAGATCATGATCTTACCATCCACCGTCAATATTTTATTTAAGATTATATCCATTCCCAAAAAAGTGGCCTTAACATCATGTGAAACTCATTACACTCAAATAAGGCACTTTGTTTGAGATGTGTACCACATAAAATCAAAAGATTATCCTATGATGGTACACCCATGATCTCAAGTTTAATCACGTGAAAGATTGGGATGATAAATGATCTCCATCAACAAACTCAAAGCAGTCAATGGGTTTTAGCGTGGGTGAACACAAAGATTCAGTGGGTGGACAAATTTATCCTCGGTTTTCAACTAATAGTTGGGACTAAAAGTCTTTCGAGCTTTGTATCGTGGCACATGGTTAAAAAGAAATAATTTATAATTTTTGAGATCAGTGACATGAGGAATACCCTTCGAAACCATCCACTTTGAAAAATATGATGTAAAGATCTTTGCAGTAAAAAATTAGCACAAAAAAGGTCTCTATAATCTGATTTCTCGAAGTCAACCATCCAATCAATTGATGGCCTTTGACTGTATTCCATCTTATGATAGAGATAATGTTTCGTGTCGGTCATTGGGCTCACGGATCTATCCATCATGGTCTTCAAATCATATCACTTAGATGATATTTCACGTAGCACATATCCAAAAATAATAAGGTGTTTGTTTTTAGGGTAGCTCTTTTCGCGCCCACGCGTTCTCTGAAAGCGCTCGTGTGTAACCCCTTAAAAATCGTTGATTGCTTCGGATATGAAGATGGAGATCGTGTTTCACCCCAATCTTTCACATAATGGATCTTGAGATCATGTTGCACCTATCAAACGGTCGATTTTTTATTCCGCATGTCACAAATACCCATATAAATTTTGGCATTGGGATTGCTCGAACCGATCTGCCAATCCCAATCCGGATCAGTTTTGGGTTGATCGATCCAGTGACTGATTCCGATATTTGAAACCATGGCTAGGAGCTTTATTTTTATGATAAATAATAATTTGGCAGCTCAAAGGCCGGCCAGGCCCGACCAAGCTCAGCTATTCTAAGGGAAAAAGTGGGATACCCGATTCGGGCAGGGTTTCAGATTAAATAAGAAGCCTGAGTCTGGTCCGAATTTCCATCAGATCGGGTTTGGGCATAATTTTTCCGATAAGAAATTTTCAGGTCGACCTAAAGCCCAACCAAGAAAAGGGATTTTATAAGAGTTTAACTTTTGGTTTTAATTAGCTACTAATTAATAATTATTAATATAGATACATAATAAGGATAATAATAATCTTAATGGGAGCAAAATTGAGAGAGATTTTCAATTGAGAGATATTCTTGCATGAGGGAGATTCAGCTAAAGAGAGTCGGCAAAATTCGAAGGGCAAAATATAGGGTTACGATGGGTGGAGAAATAGGGGAAGATTAGGTAGATGAGGGGTATTTTATTCCTAAAGTGTGGAAACACAAAATTGACATAAATTAGGAGTGATTTGTGTTTCGAAGAGTTGTGTTGATTTAAAAATGGAGAGACACCACATTTAAATCTCTATCATATGACTCAACACAATGAATGACTATCATCAGATTAAATGGTTGGTCACTTTGAATCATATATTAGAGATTATGTTTCGTGCCAATCTTTTGCATTAAAGATGTTTAGATCACGACCTTCTAATTAGATGGCTTAGATGGTGTTTCCACTTAGCATAGGTCCCCCAAATACCAAGGCTTTCTTTTAAAGGATAACTTTATCTACACCAACCAGACCTCTAAGGGTAATATAGTCAAAAAATCAATGACTGATTTGAACAAATGGATCTTAAGATTAATGGTGTACCATTAGATGGTGTCCAATTTTTTACTTATAAAAAAAATGGTGTACCATCAAACGGGCACTTTTTGGTTCCACGTGGTGCACATACTTGGTTCCACGTGGTGCACATACGTGAACAAATCAATGCGGCACACATCATACTCAAACTTGGTTTTATCACTTATTATAATATGTTATGTGAACCATGTGGAATAAAAAATTAACTATTGGTACACCCATGATCTCAAGACCATTATGTTGAAGATTGGGATAAAAAAGGATCTTTTATCGTTAGATTCAAAGCAATCCATGGTATTTTCCTTAAAAACTAAGTGGGTCCAAATGGAATGGATTATTTTTTGTTTCAACGATCTTCATCGTCTTATACCATGGCTATGACGCCCTTAAAAACTAAGTGGGTGCAAAATAGAATGGATTGATTTTTGTTTCAATTATCTTCATCGTCTCATAGGACACCCATGATGACAATCACTTTGAGATGTGTGTCAAGTGGAATCAGCATCTGACTGTTTTGTATGGAAGCCATGATCTCAAGATCTATTATTTAAAATATTGTATTGTAAAATGATCATTATTGTCTGATTCAAACCAGTCAACGACATCAATGGTGGAACAATCAGTTGCACTAGAAGAAGTCCTATTTGTATCAATAAGAGTTCGATTTTTGTGATGGTTCTTATCATAAATTAGATAATTTCTAAATATAAAATATAAGGGTAGATAGGGTGATTTAGGGGTAGTTAAGGTTAGTTAGGGGTATTTTAAGAACAAAAGTACTAAATTGATAGAAGCTTTCTACTCTTATTTTTGCTTTTAATAGTAGTAGGCTTCCTAAAAAATTTTAACAATTGAATAATTGATCTAAAATTTGGTTACACTATTCAATCAAATGTTTTTAATATCTTTATGTTATAGTTTCTTAATGATTACTTGGGGATTAAACCTAAGACCTTAAGGTTTAGTACCATTTTTTCTCCTAGAAATCTTTACATTATGGTATTCAAGTCAGCTGGCTTAGATAGCATTTCATGAGGCACTAATCTCAAAAATAGCAAAATCTTTCTTTTTAATCATGTGCCATGGTACAAATATCGTGTGCAAGGATAAATTGAAGCCACCTATAAATAAAATTTAGAAAAAGGAATTCATTTTAAAAAAAAAAAAGGAAAAATGGATTCATTTTGAAATAACTAGCTATGTGCGAAGTTAAAAAATATTGGGTTCTTTTGCATTTAGCCCCTTGAGATGTGTCTTGTTTGCACTCCACTCTCGTGTTTTACTTATTTACATTGCTGCCTTTGCTGTTGTGTTTCCTTTGTTTTTTGCCCCCTAGAGTGACGAATTAGTCGCTAGCTATTATAAAATTAATATTTGACTGTTCCAAATCAAACGATGGAGATCATTTTTCACCAATCTTCCATCCAATCTTGAGATCAAAAGTCTATCATCAAGTGGCTAGATTTTGATTCCACATGATGATCATGGGGTATACATATAATATAGTTATTGGATATTTTTTTCAAGACGTATGTCATGTTAAATCAAAATTTGACCATTTGATTGTAGTTTCATGATTTCAAGATAAATTAGATCAACAATCAGGACAAAAAATATCTCCATCAATTGATTCAAAACAGTTAAATTATTTTGTTAAAGAATCCATCACCATACGAGTAATAAGTAAAGGAAACATAAAAGTGAGGGCTGCAATGTAAATAGGTAAAACATTGGGGGTCGACATAACTTAGGAAGGTAAATACCAAAAATCCTAAAATATTTAGTGAAATAAGATGTATGCTAATCGTGTTTTGTTAAATATTTCTCTAAGATCCTATGAATAGAATATATGCTGACCAAATATTTCGTATTTTTCCATCCTATTTTGTTAAAGGACAACAATATTTACAACCGAAGATTCTTTTGCGCAATTGATAGTATCACCGTTAACACTATTGGCCGCCTTGGATTAGATGACGTAGATTTTTCATCCCAATATTTCATGTAATGGATCTTGAAATCATGATCCACATATTAGATGATCAGATGTTGATTCCATGTGAAATACATCCCCAAATTGTGGTACACTGTGATCATGAATATTTGCCACGTGGAATCAACACTTGCATTTTGATAGGTGGACCATGATCTCAAGATATATTGTGTGAATGATTGGGTCGAAAAATGATCTACATCATCTAATTCAAAGCAGCCAATAGTCTTGTTGGTGGAACCATCAATTGTGCGAAAGAGCTCTTCAATTGTAAGTACCACTATCCTTCGCTATATAATTCAATTTTGGAATATAGATCTAATTGTTTTCAAAATCAATCATTTTTTAAATTAGCCAATTAAATATTCAGTTTTGTACAGTAATTTGATATTAAGGCATAAATAAAGAATTAATTCATAATGTATTATTCATATTAAGAGGCTTTGCTATACAAATAAATAAGGCGTCTTTTAAAATCATGTGTTTTTTAAAATCACATATGGGGACTTTATATCTTTTAATGAATAAGGCTTCTTTTAACTCATGTGTTTTTTTAAAAATTGAGATATTTGGGAAAAGTTTATATTTTACAATAAATTGTGATTTTTAAATTTTTAATTTTTTTTAAAGCCTTACTTATTTTTTAATAGTTTTTTCAATGTTTTCCTTAACTTGACGACTTTTGTGTAACCTTGCCGAAATATTATCGAAACCTAACTTAGTGACTAATTGACTATGATACCCACCAGTGCACCCACTCAATACACTTTGGTTGTCCATTGAGAAAATGAAATTTTATACTTGACCCGATATTATGATGCACTCGGCCCGACGCGAATCAATGGGTCAAGGATATATGCCATACCAGATCCAATAAAGTAATCAATGGTTTTCGACTAGGGTGCCTTCAAAATTGATTTCCATTTTAAATCTTCACACTATGATCCTGAGGTAAAAAGTATACCATTAGACAGTTAATTTTTAATCTATGTGGCATACATCCCAAAAAAGTAATTGAAAATCATGTGGCACACATCATGCTCAAACATGATTTTCGATCACTTTTTGAAATGTGCACCACCTGGAATAAAAACGTTGATTGTCGATACACCCATGATCTCAAGATACATTATGAGGAAAATTAGAACGACAAATGCCTCCATCCTCTGATTCACAGCAGTCAATGGTTTTCGTTTATAGTTCCCTTCAAAATTCGATGGGTGCAAATAGACCATTTCGCTTATCATTTTTTGGGATGTAGAAATTAATGGTATACAAAAAGAGGCTCAATTTTTTGAAGCCACATGACACATTCCACAAAAGTATTCGAAATTCATGTAGAACACATCATCTTCGACAGTGATTTTCAATCACTTTTTGGGATGTATACCACATGAGATAAATAATTGATTGTCAGTACTCCCTTGATCTCAATATCCATTATGTAAAAGATTGGGATAAAAAATGGTCTCAATCAGATGATTCAAAGCAATCAATTGTTTTCAGTTATCGTGCCGTAAAAATTCGGTGGGTGTAAATCGAACAGTTCGATTTTCATTTCAATCTTTCACACAGTCGATCCTGAGATCAATGGTGTACCGCGTTGAGTGTGTTGAATCAGATGCTAGAGATCATGTTTTGTGTTAATCATTGGCATCAAAGATCTTTATATGATGGCCTTCAAATCAAGTTGCTTAGATGGTGTTAATGTGGCACAAATCCCAAAAATAGTGTCTTTCTTTCTAAACTATCTGCCACGACACTAATCTAGTATGGAAGGTGCAGCCTGTCAACATAAATATATGCAAGTTGCAACCTACCAACATAAATTAATTTGTGCAAGTTGTAGCCCTGTTGGCACCTATGCAATTACTGAGGGCACCTACATAAAAGATCCGTTGACTTTGTTGAATCAGACGATGGAGATTTATTTTATCCAAATCTTCCACCCACTTAATTGTGAGAGCATGGGCATGCGATCAGACCGTCAGTTTTTCATTTCAAGTGGCACAAATCCAAAAAAGTGAAATTGAAAATCATGTTTTAGCATGATGTGTCCCACATGATTTATATTTGGTCAAATATTGAGTCACATATGTCAAATATCGACCCATATTGGTTCCATGCCAATATTTAAACTTTTTTTTTTAAATATAAAAAATTTGCAAAAAGGGCATTTTTAGTAAGTCCCCTTTGAAATAGTGACCTTATCCATCTCCTCCGGTGGGCATGCAATGACCGCTTTGAATCAAATGATGGTGATTGTTTTTGGTCTCCAACTTCAAAAAAATGATCTTGAAATCATGAGAGTACCATCAGACATTTTATTCCACATGGCACACATCTCAAAAAGTACACTTAAAATCACGTTGGAGTATGATGTGTGCCCTCTGATTTAGTTATTTTTTGGGTTGTCCAACGTATAATAAAAAACTGACAGTCTAATGGTACGCCATGATCTCAAGATCATATATGTGAAAGATTGGGGCGAAAAACAATCGCATTCATCTGATTATTTTTTAAGATGCATATTATTCAAAATTGGGGTGAAAAATGATCTCCATCATCTAATTTAAAATCAATCAATTATGCCAAGCATAGTAACAAATTTCATTTTCGGCAACATTTCAGTAGAGGGTCATTTCGGATAAATTTCGAGAAAAAATCTAAAAGTTTCGGGAAAATTTCGGGGAGTACAAAAACTATTAAATATAAATTATATTTAAACTTCATAAAATTTTATTTAGTATTTAAAAAATGGCAAAAATTAGAAAAGATTTATTAATTTTGGTGAAATTTTGTTAATTTCAGCGATTTCGGATAAATCATCGAAATTTCGCCGAAAGTTTTGCCCTACCACTGTTTCGGTAAATTTCGAAGAAATTTCGGAGAAATTTGTCACTATGATGCCAAGAGGAGGTAAGGTCACAGTTTCATGAGTGTAAATAATGGTACCCAAATGAATTTTGGTACCTCTGTTTGCGCCAACACCATTACTGAAAGCGCTTATTTCCAAAGCCTAGTAAAATCCATTGACTGCTTGTGATCAGACAATGCAGATCCTTTTTCATCCCAATCTTCTACACAAGGGATCTTAAGACTGTGAATGTACCATGAGACTGGAAGTTTTTATTCCAAGCAGCACAGACCCCAAAAAAGTGGCACTAAAATCACATGGCGGACATCACACTCAAATGTGATTTAAGGCAATGCCATTATTTTGGGATTGGTGTCACGTGAAATCATAAAATGCTCATGTGATGATACACTTGTGGTCTCAAGATCCCTTGTGTGGTAGAGTGGGATGAAAAACGATCTTATTATTTCAAGCAATCAATAGCTTTTAGTGGGCTTGGAATGTAGGCACTTTCAGTCATGGTGCGTGAATAGTGGTACCCAATGAATTTAGACCCTTTTGTTTAGCTCCCTTAAATTCTCTCCCGTCTCCAATTCTAGAGGTGTACTTTAGTCTGGATGCAATGACTTAAGTTAAAAGTCTTCTAATCTTATCATAATTGGAATTTAAATTTATTTAGGAGATAGAATCTGGTCCTAATTCGGGAGATTTGAAGCTCCTATAATCAAAGAGTGAGATTTGTATCTTATTGCCTTATTGGCTATCCCTTGAGTTTCAGTTAGACATCATAACTCGATGGAGATATTTGGAGTTAGGCTTTTATGCTAAATAATTTAGGGGTAGGTTGGGAATTGGGATGAACCAAGGGTATAAGGATTATAAAGATGTGAGAACATAAAATTGACCGAAATTAGATCCCTCATTCGTGCTTTTAATAGTAGTAAGATAAGATAATGATATCATCCACAAAGACAAGATGACTAATAGGAGTATCATTCGACCTCATATGGAAGCACCTATCTACATGTTTCAACCACTAGCTCTTGGATCCGAAATCATGAGGGTTTTACTAAATAAAGGTAGATGTGAACCATCTGTTTAATGAACTTTAATATCAGCCATTAAAAGTAAGAACAACGGCTGAGATTGAAGATTGAAGTGCAATAGGCCCAAAAATGGTGTTTTATTGTTGTTCTTAGTTTAGTGACTTATCTTAAAGTTTATCAATCGGGTGGCTCAGATCCACTTATAGGCATGTTCCTATGGGCCAGACATATTCCAATGATAGATTTTCAATTGAACAATTTAGACTGATCATAGATGTGCACCACTAGGGGTCTCAATGGGACTGGTTGGGCCTTAGACAGGCCAAAATTTAAATGGGCTAAAATGATCGACCTATTTATTATTCTGGCCGGGTCGACTAATAAATAACCTAGCACATATCCGGCCCACCACGTAATTGGGCTTTGTTTGGGCCCGACATAACCCCATTCAAACCACATTTTAAATCTTTTTAGGGTTTGGGCCAGACATAACTCCATCCAACCCTTTAGACCAAAGGGAGTTGAAAAAAATTACCAAATATACTCATGCCTTCGAAGAACTTAATAGTTGAGAATTTTTTTAGTCCTTTAATACCTTCGAAGAACTTAGAATTCGCTAACAAGATAAATTGTCATTTTCATCATTAAATCATCTTTCTTGCCACATTAAGGATATTTTGATAGTTATACACCGTTTGATCTTTTTGTGCTTTTGAGGCCATTTTGATTATGTTGAATTTGTTGATATCTTACTAATATGGTCAACAACCATATAAACGGGTACCATGCATATTTTACAATCTTTTGTGAGAGAATCAAATTCGAAGGGTCTAATTTTTAATAGCACATTCCACCAACTAGACGACTCGGGTAACCCACTCATAACTTGTGAGTTTTGATTTTATATTTTGTCAATTGTTAATTAGCGAGGAACTTATTTGATAGTACGTTGTGGCTGTTGTATATTTTAATCTTTTTCTTTTCTCTTTCATTTTATCTTATTTTTTTTTGTAATTTATAATTTTAACTAGTACGAAAAGACATTTACATGAAATATAAAAGACCATTAAAGACTAAAGTAGAAAATACATTCACTAAGCAAATCAATGTGAAAAATGCATCTACATTAATAAAAAGGCATCTCTTACAAAATATAAAAGAGATGAAGAGAAAAAAAAAAAATTGCATGAATTCATGTAGAAGAGATGAAATAAAAAAAATGAAAATGACATTAATACACATTATAAAATAACGAAAATGAAAAAAAGAAGAAGATAGAAATATACAATAAACAAACTGTCACAAATTGATTACATTGTTTTACAATGGGCTCCAGTATTATGATTTCTGAAGTGTAGTGTTTTCTTTCTTAATCATAAACTTTTTAAAAAATAAAATTATCACATCGGAATCTATAATTTATGCGATATTGATGAGGTAAAGATGCTAATTATCAAAGAGGCTTTTGAGATGCTTTCTATTCTTGCTGATACGTTACCCTCGCTCCTTCACCACATCATCAACTCGTGAAGAAAGAGGCAAACTCTCTATTAGATTATCATGGGAATTGTTCCCTCCACTCCTTATCACGGGAATTGTGGGGTCATCGCTCTCCTCCAATACTGCGTTACCTCCGCTTCTTCACCACGATCATCGACTCCTGGAAAAAGAGGTTGATCATATATTGTAAAATGATGAGTTTGATGAGTAGCTAGATTGTAGTTTTTCTTATTCCAACTCAATAATAATATGGTTGGACCTGACTATTGGCCTTATGACTTTTTATTTTATTTTTATTTTTTTAAAGTTGAGAAAATGCTTGGCTTAATCTCTCTACATTAACCAATTGACCCACACTAAAAAAAATTACACATATTATATATATATATATATATATATATATATATATGAAGTTAGTTTCCTAAGACGTGGTTGTAGGGGTGAACTCTATTATGTGACCAAAGACCTGTGATTTGAGGGCAACGGAATCCGTCAGGTGATTCCAACGCCAAAAATTTTGAGGGCAAAACAAAAATTATAATAGTTTAAACATTTTTTAGTGTAAGTTGTTCAAATCACTCGCCGTTGATTCCAATTTAATGCATGGAAGTGCATTGGCTGTACTTTTAGACAAATTCTAGAATTAATTACAATTAGAATCCTTTGAACCATTCAGATAGTTTTATATTACTACAACCCCTATTTACGATGTATAATTCAGCTCCGAATTAAAATATTATACTTGTACAGACTTCACCCATCTGATGACCTGGTGGCAACCTACTAAACTATCTTAAAGGAGATTTTGTGTGGCCAAATAGTGGACAAATTTGATGCAGACAAAGTGCAAGCGACTGATATGGGGTGACATGAATGGCTGCACCGACCTGTATTAATTGAGCCCTACAACACTTGCAGCCAATTGTGTTGCGCCACATCAGCTGCCTAAACTATGTCTGTATATAATCTGTCCACCATATAACACTGTCCAATAATATGGTTGGACGTGATCTTTATCCCTCAAATATGAACATTTTTTTTCCTAGCATTTGCTAACAATCAATCATTTAGGTTTTTTTAGTGGGGCAATGGTCAAGTCCTATCAAGTATAACCGGATTTCTATTCCTACCCCATCCGCTGCCCTTGGAAATAGGAGAATCTTGACTTTCGTGATTTTTAATTTTTATAACATGATGTGCAGTCAAGATTCTCCTATTTCAAAGGGCAGCAGATGGAGTAGGACTTGAAATCCCATTCCCCCTGGTATGACCTTACCATTGCCCCTTTTTAGTGTTAATGGTTGGGTCAATCTTTCCACACTAACCGATACTCTAAGACAAAGGGCACGTTTATTTGCACCCACCAAAACTTTAACTATTGCCGAAAACCATGGACTTCTTTGAATCAAATGACAAAGACCCTTTTTGGTCCCAATCTTTCCGACAATGGATTTTGATATCATAGGTGTTTCAGTAGACTGTCAAATTTTGATTCCACAAGACACCCATCCTGTAGTGATTTAAGATTCGCGCTTAACACTTTGCAGTTTCACCTAGAACGTGGCACGTGTGCCAATTGTCAATGTGCCAATTGATGTTTGGCACATCAATATCTAAAGATTATAATACGGCAGCACAACCTTCAAAAAATATATTAAATAAATAGAATATATATAAAAAAAATAAAAATAGAAGGAAAATCTTAGGGAGCCAATTAAGATATGTAATGAAAATATATATAATATGCCATTAACCTAAAATAAAAGTACACTATATTACAAAAATCTTTTTAACAACCCAAACCTTTATTTAGTTTAGTAGTTACTCAATTTTACACAATTATTTTCGTTAAATGAATTTCATTTATCGTTGTCAAAATGATGGCCATTTTGATGGTATTATATGATATTTTCATATATATATTTAGAAGTTTTGTGCTATTTGAGGAATGTCTACGTGCCATCACGTATGCCAAGTGCCACCAAGTGTTGGCACGATAAAAATTCCAAAAGTAAAAGTGCCAAGGTAACATAATTACTTTGATATGCACCCATGATCAGATTTGTTTTTTGAGATGTATACCATGTGATATAAAAACCTGATGTACTATAGTACGCCAAAAATCTCAAGATCCCTTGTGTGTGTGGAGATCGGGATAAAAAAAAAGATCTCCTTTGAATGATTCAAGTTACTACTCAATTCGCTTAGGATGGATGAATCGGAATGGATTGCGCATACAAGGTATCAAAATCGGTATTGGTCTCGGGTATCAGTTTGTCGAGGATCGATACAATTCGGCCGATACCGATACATATCAACCTTCTTCTTCTTTTTTTAAATCTATGTCTCGTCCGAAACCGAGATGTATCGTCCGATACGGTATCCAATACCTGAGCTGGGATACCGATACGTATCCGTTTGCCGAGAAACTGATACATATCGGTATCGACCGATTTTTGATACCTTGTACACATATCCTTTTTTCAGTTGTAGAAAAAGTACTGTTAAAGAGACTCAAAATATGGGGTCTTCATCTTAACATCAAATGCATAATCAGCTCCATCTTTGTCACATGTAAAAATTGCACATATTATATATATGGAAGAAGTATTGTTAGCTTAGCCACTTAGCATTGAACCCTATGCAAGTGTCGTTTGGATGCCAAGTGGCACCTAATCTGAAGATGAGCTGCCGAGGCAACATGCACAAGATAGATCACATCTAGGGCTGCAACCAAGCCAGGCTGAGCTTGAGATTGGGTCAGCTCTAGCTTGGCTCTACCTTATATGAGACGAGCTAGAACTTGGTTTGAGGCCTTTTGAGCCTAAAAAGTTTGAGCTCTAGCTCGACTCTATCGAGTTCAAGTCGGGCCAAGTCGAGCTTCAAGCTAAATAAGTTTTACTATAAATTTTTTTCCTAATGTTTTTTTAAACAATAATTTTTTTAATAGATGGAGGATTTAATAAAATTTATAAATGAAAGCCCTAATATCTTTTAATCCCTTAGTCCGTTTGGATTTAACGGATTGATTGGAGGAAAAAGTGTTTAAATTTTGAAAAGTAAAAAGGTGTTTAAATTTAACATACTAAATATTGATTAAGAGTATAGGTGTTGGTTACAGGTGTTGATTGATTTGTCAATTGCCATGCTAGGGGTTGTTCATTGAGATGAGTGAGAACGACCTTTAATGGTTGCACAGAGAGAGATAAAGAGATAGAGAGAAGGAAAAAGAAAGCGCAAACTTCAATAGAGGATCATAAGGATTATATGTTGATTACATATCTATCCATTATAAAGTAACCTTTAGATGAATCTTATTATAAGGGAAAAATAAAAACTTTCAAAATTATATATAATATATTTTATCATATAAAAGTATTATATACTATTAATGAAGTCGAGTTGGGCCAAGCCGAGCTTTACTAACTCAGCTCTACTTCAACCGAGCTTTAAATAAAAAGCTTTGCTCTTGCTCTCGAGCCGAGCTTAAGAGAGCAAAAACTCTCATTTTCGGGCTGAGCCAAGCCGACCTGTTGAGCTAGCTCGGCTCTGTTGCAGCCCTTGACAACCATGTAAAAAAAATGAAAAAACATCTTATCCACCATTCAAAATGTGGTCATAGTTGGCAAAAAATCAACGCACCAAATATGTTGGGCGGAACCCAATAACTGACCACATTTTTGAAGGCCAAAAAAGTTTTTTTTTAAAAATTTTTTATTTTTATGATCACATGCCATGTGGCACAAGAACCCAAAACGGGGTTTTTCTTGGGATCACATGCCAGGTGGCATGTGATCTTGGGCACATGCACAACGTTCAACGCTGGGGCGTTGAGGTAGGGACTCGTTATATATATGTATATATATGGCAAAGGAGAAAATGCGCTCGGGCATAGAGATATCTCAACCCTTTTGACATGTCGCGCCTTTTTGTCAAGTGATGTGTGGCATGGGACCCACTTTATTAACTAGGATTAAACTTTTAAAATATTTTAAAAGTTATATTCCCTTTCAACCATCATTCTTGACTTTTTTTAGAAGTCTCTTTCTTTTCTCTCTCTCTTCTCTCCCTTTTTCCAAGAAAGTGTTAAGACTTACTTTTTCAAATATATTTTACTCAGAAAATGTGAGCGCCTGATAGTAAAGCGCCAACACCTCGATATCGTCGGCACCCCGGTAGAGAGACCCCGACACTCTAATAGCAAGGCGCTTGTACCCGGCATCGGAGTGCCAGTGTCAGGCTGCCAGCGTCGAGGTGTCGACGCCTCGTTTTAGGGGTGCCATCTATACCAGCGCCTTTATATCGAGGTGTCGGCGCTTCGCTAAAAAATGGGGGTGTTGGTGTAACGTCCCTGAGTTTTGACTTGGGAACCGTACATCTTGGTACGCGTGCTGACTGTTCATTCGCCGAAGACTGTACCGAGGGACTAGGTAATATCTATAGATCAAATCCAACGGAATAGACCTTGTATATGTAGGTTAGGATTGGGAGTGAATGAACTCTCATACACCCAACCGCGGTGTAGCCGTTCTGTATCGAAACATAGACCTTGGTAGTAAAGAAGGAAATAAAAGCCCCATCTTTTGTATTCAATGCTCTAGTAAATGCTGATCATCGGGAGTTAAGAAGAGAGAGGGAGAGAGAATCTAGAGTGTTGAATGTTGTGTAAATGTGAGAGTGATCGATTCTTGATGCTTGCTATTGAAGTTTAGAGTGATGAACAAACTTCGGTGTGCTCGGTGAACCCTAACTCCGATTTAGAAGCTAGGACTGTCGATTTAGAGGAAATCGAGGTATGGAAACTAAGATTAAAGCTTGAAATTACGTTAGTAGTCGTGTGTGAACAATTTAAGGTCAAGGAACCATAAGAATCAAGTTTGATTTGATGATGAGAAGAGAACGAGGGTGAAAACCCTAGAACTGACGAAATCCGTTAATTTCGATCGATCGAAATGGACTTAAAAATATGAAAAGCGAAGTTAAGTGAAATTCCTTCGATCGAAGTTAAATTCGATCGAATGAAATGTATTCGATTGATCAAATTTCACACTCGATCGATCGAAACGCATATAAGCAGGGATGTGGAAAAACCCTATGTGAGAACTCGATCGATCGAAATATATTCGATCGATCAAATTCGAGTTTTCGATCGATCGAAATAAAATTCGTTCGATTGAATCGTGTAGTAGTTAAATTGCTTTTGGAAGATTCAATCGATCGAAATATTTTCGATCGATCGAATTGTAAGTTTTCGATCGACCGAATTAGGATTCGTTCGATCGAACTGTGCTCGACTTTTGACTTCTGTGAGAGCTCGACCGATCGAATTGAGTTCGATCGATCGAAATAGGGTTTCGATCGATCGAAATAGGTACTCGATCGATCGAAATTCTCAGATTCGGGATTTTGTCGCGTTTTGACTCCGAGATTTTGGGGAAACTTTTGGGGTGTGTTAAACATCATTCTAATAGGTAAAACAGGGATTCATTTGTTTAGGTTACTCGGTATTGTGTGAGGAGGGACAAACCCAAACGACGAATTGAGAGCGTGCGGGTTAAGATCCTGAGGTAAGGAAAACTCGATAACATGTGTATGTATTACGTTCGCATGTGTGTTATGTTGTGTTGCATTCTTCGCTCCAATCATGTGAACATAATTATGACCACAATTTGTATGGCCATGTGCATCCGTATGTTTCCGAATTGTGTGAAAGTAGGAAATCTTCGAGATTCAAATCGGATAAGTTTGTGTATGTGATCTTCGTACTTCTGTCCAACCTCTGATTTAATATATAATTATCACTTTACACGGCGATAAGCTATATGTATGCGCTTCGATTTAAGGTTTTGTGAATACCCAACCGACGCGACTATATAACCGCGACTGATGCGGCAGGATATCCGTGACCGGTACGGCGGCCAATCCGTACACCTTTGTGATATGTAATGTGTGATTCCTACTGTATAACGGTAATTATATTCGGCCAAGTGTCCAACGCTGTGGGAACTTGGATATATGTGCAAATTACTCATATGGGTGACAATGGTGGGTATTCCATCGGGGGCTTGAGGCTATAGTTCCTCATTCTAATACTTTAAGTAAAGCACTTTTAAGTTTTCTTTACATATGTCGGGATAGAGATGTGATTATGTTCAATGAATTTCAAGTAAGCTTCGCGCATGCCATAACCATCATACAATACTTGTGTTTAGATTAGCTCCATCTCCATTATGCCATAAGATATATGTCTGATGTTTACTATACGCATGCCATGAGTTCTTTCCTTACTGAGCTTGGATGAAGCTCATTCCTCGACTTATGTCACAGGTTCAGGTGAGGACGTGGAGATACCGGAGAAGGAAGATCTGGACTACTCTCCCAGAGAGGATTTAGAGGAGATACATCATGTGAGTTGTTTTGTTTGTACCAGGCCAGGGTAGGACCGGCCTTAAGATCTAGAGGTGTTTTATTTTATTTTTGGTGTAAAAAGGGGATAAATTTCGAATAAGGATGGTAATTCTTTTGGTGAACCATGTTTCAGTAAGGTACGTCCCTTACCGGTGGTTCTTGTCGGTTCTTCTTCCATAGGTATTCATATGGAATTAGAACCGTCATTTTGAGCTTTTGAAGGATAGCACTAGTCGTTATTTTGTTACGAAGGTTCTTTGGACATGGTTCTGCTTTGTTTTTCGCTGTGCAACCAGTATGTTATGTGCCTTGTTATGGGGTAAGTTTCAGGGTGCCAAAATCCGGGCTGTCACAGTTGGTGACTCATTTTAGAGGAGTCGGTACCCTTAAAACGATGCGCCATACCCGTGTCCCGTATCTGTATCCGTGCTTCTTAGGGTGCCAACCTATGTAGCTTATAAGCGACTATCGTGGCATGAATCTCAGGAGAAGCCCAAGTACTTTTGGCACTAAATTGGTGAAAACTCAAAATAACTTATAGTTGTTGGTCCTTTCTCTTAGCTTTATTAATTATTGTTAATTTATTTTTTAGTCCTCTTTGATATTAGGCTATGAAAAATGGCAGATACAAGAATGTGAAGCACAACTTTTTGTCCAAGAACTTCAAATCAAGGGGAGTCAGTGATCTTTTTAAGTTCTCCAAATAAAGGGTTGTCAATGAAGCAATTCATAAATCATTTTTTTTAACAGTAGTACTGAAGATTTTGAGATTCTAGGGAATCTTATTTTCATAATTTCATATGATGGAAAGATTACAATATATAGCATTTGGTAGAATAATCTAGAAAGCTACAAGTTATGAAAATCAAATAACAAAAGAATCTCAAGATAACAACAAGGTTGTTGTTGCGGAGAGATTTCCTCAATTGGCTTTGGCTTAGCTAGGAGCAATAGCTGGGGACGGATCCGGTGTATTTCCTATACACCCTCGCGAGATGATGGGGATTTCATCCACCATTAGCTTACCTTGAAGGTATTTGAACTGTGTGTTGGGAAGAAATTTGGTGAAAATATCAGCCACCTGTTCAAGAGTGGATATATGACAAACACAAAACTCCTTGTTGGCCACTTTCTCCCTGATAAAATGATAATCCACTTCAATGTGTTTTGTTCAAGCGTGGAAGAAGGGATTAGAGGCAAGTGAAATCGCACTTATGTTATCACACCAGAGGATGAGAGTGGGTGAGTGGCGAAGTTGTATATCGTGGAGAAGGAATTGCGCCCAAGTAATATCGGCAACTGTGTGAGCTAAAGATTGGTATTTAGCCTCAGTTGAGGAGCGAGCCACAGTTCTTTGCTTCTTAGTACACCACGAGATAGAATTTGATCCAAGGAAAATGTAGTAGCCCGTAGTCGAGTGACGTTCAATGTGGTCACCAGTCCAATCTGCGTTGAAGTAAACCGTAAGATCAAGTGAGTCAATCTGAAAACGTAATCCATGATGGAGAGTCCCCTTGAGATATCGCAATATCCACTTCACGACATTGAAGTGGGAGGTTTGTGCATATGTTGGCACACAGTTTACGGCAAAAGATAGGTCATGACTAGTAATGGTAAGGTATTGGAGAGCTCTGACAAGGCTACTGTAGAGATGAGGATCATGGAAAGGGAGGTTATCTTGGTCAGTGTTGGTTGTTTTGGATGCGGATGGAGATGAATAGGGTTTACAATCGAGCATTCCAGTCCGATCTAAGATGGAGGTAGCATATTTAGATTGGGAAAGGGTTAGGTTTAAGGGAATGTGAACTACTTCAATACTGAGAAAATAATTAAATTCCCCCAAATCTTTCATAGAGAAATGTTAACCCATTAAACAAATAACAACGGACACCTGCGTAATACTTTCGGTGATGAGGATATCACTGACATACACCAAGACTATAGTTATGCTCCCCTATTGATGTCGGACAAATAGAGAAGTATCAGCTGAGCTCATTCAAAAGCCATTAGAGCAAAGAAATTTAGAGAACATGTCAAACCAAGTGCACAGCGCTTGCTTGAGTCCATACAGTACCATGCAGAGTTTACACACATGATCAGGGTAATTGGGATCAACAAAACATTGAGGTTGTTGCATAAAGACCCCCTTCTCAAGAAAGCCATGGAGAAAAGCATTGGAAACATCTAACTATTTGATTGGCCAATTATAATGCAACGCCAGGCAGAGGACCACGCGTATTATGGGTTGTTTAGCAATAGGACTACATGTGTCTTGGTTGATGGAAGCCTTTGGCGACGAGGCGAGCCTTGATTCGAGAAATAGACCCATCGACACGAGTCTTGATTTTATAGACACACTTGCAACCAACAATATTGCGATTAGTCGACTTGGGAATGAGCGTCCAACTGCCTTGGGAAATGAGAGCATTGTACTCATCGGACATGGCAGCTCGCCAATGCCGAAGTTTAGAAGCTTTTGTGAAGTTATGAGGTTCAACAGTGAGAATTGTAGTGACAAAGAGTGCATACTTTTTATTAGGCTTGGAAATGTCGTGCTTGAACTGAGTGACCATGGGATGAGTTGGGACATGGGGCGGGCTTGGGGGTGTTAAACGATGACTATGGGATTCAGGTAATGTGGTGGAGATAGATGGGATTTCCGGGTTTGTAGTTGGAGAGGGAGTGCTAGGTAATGGTTCTATATTTGAAGTGGGAGAATAGTGTGGCTAAGAAGGTGAAGTTAAGTCACTATAATGATGGCTTTGAGGGGTAGAGGGGATGCCAAGAGTAGAAGTAGCAGCAGACGCTATAGATGGTAAGCTAAGTGTAGGTAGTGGGTGTGCAAATAATGGATTATGAGGGGTTGGGAGAATGGCAGTGGAATGATATTTTGGCCGTATGGGAGTTAAGGTAGGGTAGGAGTGAGAATGTTGTGGTAAAGCCATAGGGGGAAAGAGAAAGTGATAAAAAAATGTGACATGGTGTGATGTGAAGACACGACCAGAGGTTGGCTCAAAGTAGCGGTTGCCCTTGGTTGTAGGGCAGTAACCGATGAACACATAGGGACGGGATCGAGGAGCCAATTTGTGTGAGGCATAGGGACGAAGCCACGGAAAGCAAAGGCACCCAAAGGATTTGAGGTGGGAAAAGTCTAGAGGATTGGTAAAGAGGATCTCATATGGTGTTTTTAGATGAAGAGTGTGTGTGGACATACGGTTAATAAGAAATGTAGCAGTGCAAAGGGCATCAAGCCAAAATGCATCGGGTACAAAAGCATGGCGAAGGAGGGTAATAGTTGTTTCAATTAAGTGTCGGTGTTTGTGTTCGACAACACCGTTTAGTTCAAGGGTATGAGGGCAAGTTTTTTTATGAAGGATACCGTGAAAACTAAGGAAATGGTTCATGTGGTTGTTAACAAATTTGCCCCCATTATCACTATGCAACACTTTGATTTGATGAGATAATTGGTTTTCATTTAAGCATTTAAACTCAATAAATTTTGCAAGGACCTCAGAATTATGTTTAAGTGAATATAGCCAAACAAAGCGGCTAAAATCATCTATAGAAATTAAATAAAAGTGAGAGCCGCAAAAAGAAGGCACAGGAGATGGGCCCCATACATCAACGTGAACCAATTCTAAGGGAAGAGAAACACTTGTTATTGAAAAAGAAAATGGAAATTTATGAGATTTGCCAACATTACATGCTTCACAAACATTATTAAGATGAGAAGAGCTAGGAACATTGTATTTGCAAACAAGAACATTAAAAACTTGCGAAGAAGGATGATCGAGCTTGTGTTGCCAAGTTGACAAGGACAAGTGAGTGTTGGGGTATGCTTTGGAGGTGTTGTGGATCGGAATGGAATGGAATAGAGGCCTACGTTACATGGGCGTTGGAAGAGAATTTTGCTCGTGGCTTTGTCCTAGATACGAAAGCCATTATAATCAAACATAAGAACACAATCGTTATCACAGGCTAGTTGTTGAACGGAGAGCAGGCTATGAGAGATGCTTGGAATATGATAAAGTATGGAAAGGGAAAGACATTTGGAGGGTAGAGGAAGCAAACCAGATCCTTGGTGATGTATTGGAAGAGAGTGCCCATTGCCTTCTTGAACTTTATCATGGCCATGGTAGTCGCCATGGATTGACATATTAGCGAGATCATTGGTGAGATGATTGCTTGCACTCGTATCAACATACCAGTGAGAGTCCGGAATGGATGGAGTGGTTGCCACGTAGGCTTGAGATTGAAAGTTGGGACTAGCAGGAGCGTTAAGGTGATGCCAGCAGTAAGAGGCATAGTGGTTACTTTTCCCACATAAGTGGTAGTAGAATTTTGGGAAGCCACGACTGCGACCTCGACAAGAACTTTAACTGCGACCACGGTTGGAAGATTGGCGTCCATAGTTTCAACCATTGGATTTGGAGCCCTGCGACGTAGGAGAGGAGAAATTGTTGTGATCAGTGAAGGGAGAACGACTACCTGTTGATGAGGACCCAATAGTAGTGGCGGTGAAAGCTGTTGTAACATCAGATGAGGTAGGTTTAGGGGCCTCCATTGCAAGGTTAACTTCTTCTGAACCCAAGAGAGAATTGAGTTTGTGGAGTCTGATCGGTTTGGCACGAGTCTGGATTGTGCACTTAAATGATAAATAGGTGGAGGGCAATCCATGCAACGTGAAGAAAACAATATCATCTTCAGGGAGAGAGGCACCTGCAGTGGAAGAACTTCGGGGGTGAAGGTAGGGATGATGCAACTAATTAAATGATTGTAAATGGAGACCCAGTTGATGTAAGCTAGATTGCTGGTGAATTTCCTAGAATAATCGATCAAAATTGGCACGAGAGAGTGTCATTGATATGTCCGAGAAGATTGTTCCCACGAAGTGCATGTTGTAGTTGGGTGCTCCATGTAACAAAATTGGAATGGTCAAAGTTTGATGGGAATGAGAGATAAAATGTTAGTAATGAAGAAAAGGAGACCTTGAAGAAGATCAGAAGCCGAGGAAGACGAATCCATGGATAAGATAGGGATAGAACGAGAGATTAGGAGAAGAAGTGTAGAGCCTAGAGAGAATAGGATTAGTACTGGCTAGCGACGTCTGATACCATGAAGATTTTGAGATCTTGAATCTTATTTTCATTAATTTCATATGATGTAAAGATTACAATATATACCATTTGGTAGAATAATCTAGAAATGTACGAGTTGTTAAAATTGAATAACAAAATAATCTCAGGATAACAACATGGTTGTTGCTGGGGAGAGATTTCCTCAACTGGCTTTGGCTTAGCTAGGATCAATAGCTAGGGATTGATCCGGTGTATTTCCTATAAGTACTACATTGGATATTCATTGTGATGCTATTGAGGTTTTGAATGCAATCTCAGTTTGCTTACTAAATAATTATGAATTTTCACCTCTTAAAAATTGGGAGCAGATGACCAATATTCGGCAAATTTATTTGTAGTCTACATCAGTTAGTGACTTTTGAGTCCATTTTACACTAGAGATAACCTAACGAATTTCAGATATAGGGTGTTGGTGTATGAGTATATGAATAATGGCAACTTAGAGCAATGAGTTTATATATATATATATATATATATATATATATATATATATATATATATATATATATATATATATATATATATATTTGTGTGTGTGTGAACATGATTTCCTTGGTTGGGATTCCCAAGGCCGTAAGCAAGGAAGCATGGATGCTCCATTTTTTCCCTCGTATCCTTATCGGGTATCGATACTTGAGGCATATGGCTGCATGCTTATCCTGAGCGTTTCCGAAAAAGAAGAATTAAAAGAAGAAGAAATAATCAAACTGCAAGTTTGAGGTTTAGGGTTTTTCAGAAAAGAAGAAAAAGAAATCGAAGGAGCCTATCTGGGAGGTTACTAGCGTGCAACTGCCCATTCGAAATCAATCTCTGTAAGTTTTTTTTGTTCTTTTTCATTTCTTCTTCTTCTTCTTCTTCTTCTTTGTATGTTTACTAACCTATATATATATATATATATATATATATATATATATATATATATATATATATATATATATATATACACATATACATATATTTTAAATACATGTACCTCCCGTATCGTATCTTGGTTTTTTGAAAATTGCCTTATCGCTGTGTCCCGTATAGTACCTGTGTCTCGTATTTGTGCTTCTTAGGGAGTAAGCCTATCTCGAACTCGATTTCTATATGTGAACTACCTTTTGTATTTGCACTATTTTCATTAATTAATTTGTAAGGATTGAGTTTGGTGTTTGAAGTTCGGACAATCAATGGTACTTAGACATGTGGCACGGGTGCCAAGTAAACCGATGGTTATTATATGAAAATTGGCTTGCTTATTTGCAAGTGGCAATATAATCCAAAGTTCATCAATACATAAAATCAATCAATATTTGATTGACGAGGTATTTAATCCTACGCATGAACCTTTTTGGAAAGCATGGTCACCGAGTCTGGGTTCGAAAACAATTCAGCAAAGTTAAAATTCGCAAAAATCAGCAAAATTTGGCAAATGTGTGAACCTTTTTGGAAAGCATGGTCACCGAGTCTGGGTTCGAAAATAATTTAGCAAGGTTAAGATTCGCAAAAATCCAGCAAAATTTGTTAAGTTCGGGGAAATATTTGGAGGAAAAATTGTTGAGAAAAAATAATAAATAAAATAAGATTTAAAGTATGAAAAATATTAAAAAAACAAAATTTTTTGAATAATTTGAGAATTATTCGCAAATTAAAAAAAAAACATAATTTTTTGATAAAATCATGAATAATTCGAGATTAATTCCCAGAACCTTAAATTTGCAAATTTTTAAAAAATTCAGCGATTTTTGGGACAATGTTGGAAAGCATTGTCTGCAATTATTCTTATTTTTAACGACTAATATTGAAGATCATTGATAAGACGATATACAATTATTTTTAATTTTGATTCTTCAATTGAGGTATGCTTCAATCATAAACATCCAATTCTAGTGTGCTTGCCGTCACTTGGAGTTTTCCTCCAAGGGATTGTATCAAACTTAATTCAGATGGTTCGTCCTTAGGTAATCCTGGTCCAGGTGCAGCAGGAGGAGGTGGGATCATAGGGGATGAAATAGGAGGATTTATCGTTGCGTTTAGTATAACAATGAGGCTGAGGCTTATGCTATCTTGGATGGGGTTAGATTAGCTAAATCCACGCATAAAGGATTAATTATTGAAAATGATTCCCTGTTGATGGTTAATGCTTTATCTGGTGTGGCCATTCCTTGGAATATTGCTGCGGTAGTCAATCAAATTTTGGAGTTTCTTCAAGGTGAATGTTGGGAGCTAAGTTCGTCATTGCTTTAGGGAGGTCAACAACGTTGTTGACGGGCTAGCTAGATTGGCTTTGTCTAGTGCACAATGCATTACTTTTTCTCATGTTTATGATCTCCCGAGTCATATTGTTGGTTTTGTTAATCTCGATCGAGATGATGCCTGTTATCTTAGAATCAGATAAGAGGGTTGTTTTCTAATGGTGTAAGATCATTTAAAAGGCTATTTCCATTTCACACCATATCACCGAGACTTGTGACATCTCGGTCTTGGAGATATCCGAGACAACTCAATATCAGAGCGTCCTCCCACAAGACTCTAGCTCCTAAGTCCGTTTTTTTTTTTTTTGATAACTTGGGTATCCGGGCTTCTTAGAGCACCTGTTGTGTTGTAATGGCCTCTGGATCATCTTCTGTGTAGCTCGCTCAGATCATTCTAGTGCTCAAGAATTTGAGCCTACTTGAGATTGTTGATGGTACGATCCCTTGCTCATCTCAGTTTGTGGTTGAAGATAATGGTACTTCATCCACCATTGTTTCCCCTATCTACCTTAAACGGCAACAGAGGGATGTGTTGAATTGGATCAACGCGACATTGTCTTCGAGTATTTTATTGAATCTAACAAGTCTATTTACGACTCATAATGTTTGTATCTCACTCGAAAAACGATTTGCCGCTCAGTTGAAGTCTCAAATTTTGCAATTGAAGCATCAATTGCAGACCACAAAATGAGGTGATCAATCTATCTCAAATTATCTAGATAAAATGAAGTAGACTGCGGATAGTTTTGCTCTCGCAAGAAACTGATCGATAATGATGATCTCCTTTCCTTAATCATTAACGGCGTCGGGCCTTTGTACTAGCCAACAATTAATTCGGCGTTGACTCGTGACTCTCTGATTACCCTTCATGATCTCTTCGACTAGTCACTAAGTGTCGAAATGAGACATGAAGAACAACATTCTATTAGTGTCGAGCAATCTGCTACAACTTTCTTCAATCCAAAAAAGAAGAATCAACATGGTCGCATAGGTTTCTCTAAATGTAATTCTTCAAATAGATCTCAAGGTAAGCATGGTAGTGGGCCATCTACCATGCCACCATCCACGCCACATGGTGGGAATGATTCAAAGTCACCGTGCAACATGTGTTAAATATGTGGCAGACCTGGGCATCATGCTATCAATTTCTATAACTTCTTGAATCTGGCCTATGAAGGGCGTGTACCCACCAAGAAATTAGCCACTATAGTTGCTGCCACTTCTTCTTCTTCTCATGAACAATGATGGTACACTGGTGTCTCTGCACATATTACACTAGATATTGCCAATCTATCCATTAACCGTGAGTACAATGGTGGTGATAAGGTGACAAATCAAAATACATCAGGTTTGCCCATATCTCATATAGGATCTACTCTTCTCAAAACTACTTTGTCTCTTTTTCAATTAAAGCATATTTTACATTCCCCTGATATTTCTGTGAATCTACTATTTGTTCATCAATTTACTAGTGATAACCAATGTTATTTCATATTTTTTGCTAATGGCTTTTGTGTGAAAGATCTTGCGATGGGGAGGACGATTTTCCAAGGGTGGAGTGAAAATGGGCTATACCCTATTCGACTTCATTGCACTTCATTAAATAAAAGTTGCTCTCCGGTTGCTTTCTTTGGTGATCGTGTCTCCGCTTCTATGAGGCATTCTCGCTTGGGGCACCCCGCATCTCCTATTTTGACTCATTTAATTTCCAATAAAAATGTTTCCGTGAAGGGTTCTATTAGTGACATTAAATATTGTGATCCTTGCCATGTCACCAAAAACACTAGACTTCCATTTACTTTATCAAGTTCAATTGCTACCTCTCCGTTAGCACTTGTTCATATAGACATTTGGACATAACCTTGTCATTCGATTCAAGGGTCGAAATATTATTTGTTATTGGTCGACAATTTTTCTCATTATTGATGGATTTATCCCTACATAAAGCATTCAATTATTTTGTTCAATTTAAATCACATGTGGAATAATTACTCAATCTTCCTCTTAAAACACTCTACAGTGTGCCATAAAAAAAAATAAACACTGCAAAGTGATGGGGGTGGAGAATATATGAGCTTACGATTCAAGCCTATATACGGAAACATAGGATTGCACATCGATTTTCTTGCCCTTACACTCCGGAACAAAACAGGGTCTCCGAACGTAAGCTTCGTTATATTGTGGATATGGGATTAACAAATTTAGCCACGATGAGTATTCATTCTTCCTATTGGGTAGAGAAGCGTTTAATATAGCTGTCTATTTAATCAATCATCTCGCAACTAAAATTTTTAAATCTTATATCCCCAAGTGAACGATTATTTTCTACACCCCTCAATTACCCGTTTTTCCATGTGTTTGGTTGTGGTTGTTATCCTCTTCTTCCTCCATCTACAAAGCACAGATAATGTGACAGCCCGAATTTTTCCCAACCTGAATTTCCCGAGATTTTTTTTTCTTCAAACATTAATGGAAAAATCCAGACCGCCAGATCGTAGATCACAATCTATACAGAATGCTTGGTACATCCACATACATTAGAAATCAAAGCAGATAATACATATGGTATAAATAAATCTCCAATTATAATATCCAATATTACAATAACTAATAACGACCACCGGTGATGTACCAACCTCACCAAACAGTGGTGTACAAAATTATATACGAGTTCAAAGGGTACCAAGTCTGAACTCACAAACTCCACAAAGTACTCAATCTACGACCCCGAACATCATAGCCCTCCTCAATTCCTCATTCTGCAAGTCTGGTGTCCACATAGAAGCCGTACCTGTGACGTATAGTCGAGGGGTGAGCTACGTCCTAGCTCAGTAGAGGAAACTCAATATAAATCCGCATCTTATCATAATGAAGCATAAATTCAATGTAAAAATCAAATATTCTCATATCTAAAATTGAACTAATTTTAAAACACTTTTCTTATCAAACAAAATTAATTTTTAAATACCTTTTTCTTGTTGCACCAAGCTGATTTCAAAATTTGATTTCTTTATCACACAAAACCGGTTTAAAAGCTGATTTCCTTTTCATACAAATGTGATTTCAAATACTGTTGCTTCTCACATAAAAAAACTAATTTTAAAGCATTTGCTTATCACATAAAAACTGATTTAAAATTCGTCCCAGCGGCCCACATGGTACTTATACTCCACCCATAGCGGTCCACGACAAGCATAATCTGCCCACAGCGGTCCACATACACAAAATCCGCCCATAGCAGTCCACATATATAAATCCGCCCATAGCGGTCCACCTTAATCTCATGACTTCTCATTTTATTTATGAAGTAACATCCGAAGAGTACGTAAAATCCCATAAAAGCGGTCCAAAGGCGCACATGAATCCTGCCACAGCGGTCCAAGGGTGTACCGAGTCACAACAAGGTTTAAAGGAGTACGTAAAATCCTGCAAAAGCGGTCCAAAGGCGTACATGGTTACATCGAAGTTCAAGGGTGCACGTAAATCCTGTAAAAACGATCCAAAGACATACATGAATCCCAACATTATCCAGAGGAGTACGTAAAATCCTGCAAAAGCGGTCCAAGGGCGTACATGACTCACAACAGTGTCTAAATTAGTACGTAAAATCTCACAAAAGCGGTTCAAAGGCGTACATGACTCACAACAGTGTCCAAAGGAGTACGTAAAATCCCGTAAAAATGGTCTGAAGGCGTACATAAATCCCGCCACAGCGGTCTAAGGGTATACTTTCTAACAAATCTACAAGACTCAAGGATTCCGAGTTCACATTCTAGTTTAGATTTCTAAATCACAATCCAAAGCTCACATTCTTGGTTCAAAGGTTTTAAAACTCACCATTTAAAAATCAAGTTTAAAATCGAATACCATAGTACAAATTCTAGGTTAAGTTCATAGTTCAAAATTCACCATTTTCGACTCGAGGATTTCAAATTTCTATTTTGCAAGGAGTTCAAGTTATAATTCAAATATTTATCAAACTTCCATCAAAATATATCAAGAAAACTTATTATTTTTTTATCTAAATACATCAAGGAAACTTATCATTTTTTTCATATAAATACCTCAAAGAAGCTATGAATCAAAGTTAAACACATTACGTCAAAATCATCAAAAAATCACTTTTTGTAATGTCAAAATAACTACTGGTCAAGCAATAATATAATAATCTACGATTAAAATCAATAGTTTATTTAGTTAAGATAGTAGTTTATTTCGTTAACCAGATACCACGCCCAAAACTTGACTACTTAAAAAAAAATCACTGCAATGCCTAGATAAAAGATCCCAGGGGCGATTTTTTTTTTCTCTCGTATCTCTTTTTCTCTCGTCTTCCCTCCCTCGCCAAAAGCCTAGCTATCACCGACCAC
This sequence comes from Chloranthus sessilifolius, assembly GCA_021018995.1. Classification (NCBI taxonomy): domain Eukaryota; kingdom Viridiplantae; phylum Streptophyta; class Magnoliopsida; order Chloranthales; family Chloranthaceae; genus Chloranthus; species Chloranthus sessilifolius. Next base: position 92,367,308 of record CM037592.1, read on the forward strand.
CCGTTGCAAATCGACGAACTAAATCTCAATCTCAGATCGGTTAACTCTGAGCTCCGATCTTTAGATCTTCTTCTCCTCCTTCAAAGCTCTGCC